>JANJGN010000136.1:0-600000 GCA_026770705.1 Isurus oxyrinchus
TATGTGTTAGGGGAACAGGCAGAACTAGAGAGAGAGAAGGTGAGAGAGAGACAGAGAGTCAGAGACAGAGAGAGAGAGGGAGAGAGATACAGAGATGGAGAGAGAGAGACAGAGAGAGGCAGAGGTAAACAGAGAGGGAGAGAGAGAGAGACAGTGAGAGAGAGAGACAAAGAGAGAGAGGCAAAGAGAGGGATACAGAGAGAGAGAGAGACAGAGACAGAGAGAAAGACAGAGAGAGACATCCTGAACGTCAGGGGCAGAGAGAGAAAAAGAGGCAGGGAGAGACATTGTCAGAAAGAGCGAGGGACAGAGTGACAGAGAGAGAGAGAGAGACAGAGATAGAGACACAGCGAGCGAGAGGGAGGGGGAGGGGGAGGGGTGTCGGTGAGGGGATCGGTGAGGAGCAGGTTGAGGCTGAGGGTGAGGGGGTTGTTGAGGGGGAGAGTGAGGGCGAGTGGGATAGTGAGCTGGAGTGTGAGAGTGTCGGTGAGGCGGAGGGTGAGGGGGAGAGGGAGGGGAGGGTGAGGATTTGGATGAGCGGGTCAGTGAGGGGGAGGGTGAGGGTGAGCGGGTCAGTGAGGGGGAGGGTGAGGGTGAGGGGGTCAGTGAGGGGGAGGGTGAGGGTGAGTGGGTCAGTGAGGGGGAGGGTGAGGATTTGGGTGAGCGGGTCAGTGAGGGGGAGGGTGAGGGTGAGCAGGTCAGTGAGGGTGAGGGTGAGGGTGAGGGGGTTAAGTGAGGAGGATGGTGAGGGTGAGCGGATCAGTGAGGGGGAGGGGGAGGGTGAGCGGTCAGTGAGGGTGAGGGTGAGGGGGTCAGTGAGGGGGAGGGTGTCGGGGTCGATGAGGGGGAAGGGGTCAGTGAGGGGAGGGTGAGCAGGTCGGAGGGGTTGGTGAGGGGGAGGGGGAGGGTGGTTGAGGAGGAGGGTGAGGGGGTCAGTGAGGGGGAGGGGGAGGGTGAGAAGGATAGTGATTGGGGGGCAAGGGGGAGGGAGGGGGTGAGGGTGAGGTGAAGGGCAGGAGGAGCGTGAGGGGGTTGTTGAGGGGGACGGTGAGGTGGTAGGTGAGGAGAAGGATCAGGGTGTCGGGGAGGGGGAGGGTGAGGGCAAAGTTGAAGAGGTCGGTGAGAGTGAGGGTGAGGGGGAGGCTGTGGGCCTCGGTGAGGGGGAGGGTGAGGGTTTCGGTGAGGGAGAGGGTGAGAGGGAGAGTGAGAGGGAGGGTGAGGTTGAGGGGACGGGTGAGGGGGTCAGTGAGGGGGTCGGTTAGGGGGTCGGTGAGGGGTCAGTGAGGAGGAGGATGAGAAGGTGGGTGAGGGGGGTGATGGTATCGTTGATGGGGAGGGTGAGTGGGGGGCGAGGGGGAGGGTGAGGGTGAGAGAGAGGTGGAGGTGGTTACAGGGATAGGGAGGGTTGTAAGGGCTGGAGGAGGTTACAGAAATAGGGAGGGGTGTAGGGGGCTGGAGAAGGTAACGGAGATAGGGAGGGGTGCAGGGGCTCGAGGAGGTTACAGAGATGGGGAGGGTTGTAGAGAGTGGAGCAAGTTATGGAGATAAGGGGGTGTCGGGGCTGGAGGAGGTTACAGAGAGAGGGAGGCGTGTAGGTGGCTGGAGGAGCTTAGAAGAGATAGGGACGGTTGTGGGGATGGAGGAGGTTTCAGAGATGGGGAGATTTGTAGGGGCTGGAGGAGATTACTGAGCTAGGGAGGGATGAAGGGGCTGGAGGAGGTTACAGAGATAGGGAGGGATGAAGGGGCTGGAGGAGGTAACAGAGATAGAGAGGGGTGAAGGGTCTGGAGGAGGTTACAGAGATAGGGAGTGATGTAATGAGTGGAGGAGGTTACAGAGATAGGGAGGGGTGTATGGGCTGAGGAGGGTTCAGAGAGAGGGAGGTTTGTAGTGAGTGGAGGAAGTTACAGAGATAAGGAGTGTTGTAGGGAGTGGAGGAGTTTACAGAGATAGTGAGTATTGTAGGGAGTGGAGGAGTTTACAGAGATAGGGAGGGATGAAGGGGCTGGAGGAGGTTACAGAGATAGGGAGGGATGAAGGGGCTGGAGGAGGTAACAGAGATAGAGAGGGGTGAAGGGTCTGGAGGAGGTTACAGAGATAGGGAGGGTTGTAATGAGTGGAGGAGGTTACAGAGAAAGGGAGGATTGTAGGGGCTGGAGGAGGTTACAAAGATCAGGAGGGTTGTATTTGGCTGGAGGAGATAACAGAGATAAGGAGCGGTGTAGGGGCTGGAGGTGGTTACATAGATAGGGAGGGATGTAGGACCTGGAGGAGGTTACAGAGATAGGGAGAGATGTAGGGGCTGGAGGTGGTTAAATAGATAGGGTGTGCAGCTGCTGGAGGAGGTTACAGAGATAGAGAGGTATTTAGGGGCTGGAGGAGATTACGGAGTTGGAAGGGGTGTAGGTGCTGGAAGAGGTTACTGAGATAGTGTGGGGTCTAGGGTCTGGAGGAGGTAACTGAGATAGGGAGGGTTGTCGGGGCTGGGAGAGGTTACAGAGATAGGGAGGGTTGTAATGAGTGGAGGAAGATACAGAGGGAGTTGAGGAGTTTTCAGAGATAGGGCGGGTTGTAGTGAGTGGAGGATGTTACAGAGATGGGGGGGGTGTAGTTTTTGGGGAGGTTAGAGAGATAGGGAAGGGTGCAGGGATTGGAGGAGGTTAGAGAGATGGGGAGGTGTGTAGGGGCTAGAGGAGGTTAGAGAGTAGGGAAAGGTGTAGGGCCTGCAGGAGGTTAGAGAGATAGGGAGGAGTGTAGGGCCTGGAGGAGGTTACAGAGATAAGGAGGGTTTTAGGGCCTGGAGGAGGTTACAGAGATAGCGAGGCGTGTAGGGGCTGGAGGAGATTACAGAGATAGGGAGGGGTGTATGGGCTGGAGAAGTTTACAGAGATAGGGATGGGTATAAGGTGTGGAGGAGGTTACAGAGATAGAGATGGGTGTAAGGTCTGGAGGAGGTTACAGAGATGGGGAGGTTTCTGGGGGCTGGAGGAAGATACAGAGATTGGGATCATTGTAGGTGCGAGAGCAGGTTTCAGAGATAGGGAGGTTTTTAGAGGCTGGAGGAGGTTATAGAGATAGGAAGGGGTTTAGGTGCTGGAGGATGTTATAGAGATAAGTAGGTTTGTAGGGGCTGGAGGAGATTACAGAGATAGGGAGGGGTGTATGGGCTGGAGGAGGTTACATAGATAGGGAGTTTTGTAGGGGCTGGAGGAGGTTACAGAGGTAGGGAGGGGTGTAGGCGCTGGAGGAGATGACAGAGATAGGGAGGGTTGTAGTGAGTGGAGGAGGTTACAAAGATGGGGGGGTGTAGCATCTGGAGGAGGTTAGAGATATAGGGAGGTGTGTTGGGGCTGCAGGAGGTCACAGAGATAGGGAGTGTTGTAGGACCTGGAGGAGGTTACAGAAATAGGGAGGGGTGCAGGTACTGAGAGAGGTTACAGAGATAGGGAGTGTTGTAGTGAGTGGAGGAGGTTACAGAGATAGGGAGTGTTGTAGGGAGTGGAGGAGGTTACAGAGATAGGGAGGGTTGTAGTGAGTGGAGGAGGTTACAGATAGGGAGGGTTGCAGGGAGTGGAGGAGTTTACAGAGATAGGAAGATTTGTAGGGGCTGGAGGAGGTTACAGAGATAGGTAGGGTTGTAGGGGATGGAGGAAGTTACAGAGAGAACTAGGATTATAGTGAGTGGAGAAGGTTGCAGAGATAGGGAGGGATGTAGAAGTTGGAGGAGGTTACCGATATAGGGAGTGTTGTAGGGAGTTGACGAGTTTTCAGAGATAGGGCTGGTTGTAGTGAGTGGAGGATGTTACAGAGATGGGGGTGTGTAGCGTCTGGAGGAGGTTAGAGGGATAGGGAGGGCTGTAGGGTCTGGAGGAGGATACAGAGATAGGGAGATTTGTAGTGGCTGGAGGAGGTTACAGAGATAAGGAGGGTTGTAGGGAACGGAGGAAGTTACAGAGATAGGTTGGGTCGTAGTGAGTGTAGAATGTTACAGAGATAGGGAGGGGTGTAGAGGCTGCAGGAGGTTACAGAGATAGGTAGAGTTGTATTTGGCTGGAGAAGGTTACAGAGAAAGGGAGGGGTGTAGGGGCTGGAGTAGGTTTCCTAGATAGGGAGGGGTTTAGCTGCTGGAGGAGGTTACAGAGATAGGGAGGTTTGTAGTGGCTGGAGGAGGATACAGAGATAGAGAGCGTTGTAGGTGCTGGAGGAGGTTACAGAGAAAGGGAGGGGTGTAGGTGCTGGAGGTGTTTGCAGAGATAGGGAGGGATGTAGGGGCTGGAGGAGGTTACAGAGTTAGGGAGTTTTGCAGGCGCTAAGGAGGTTACTGAGATCGATAGGGTTGTAGGGGCTCATGGAGGTTAGAAAGATAAGGTGGGGTGTAGGGGCTGGAGGACGTAAAAGAGATGGGGAGGGTTGTCGGTGCTGGGAGAGGTTACAGCAATAGGGAGGTTTGTAGGGTTTTGAGGAGGTTACAGCAATAGGGAGAGTTGTAGTGAGTGGTGGAGGTTACAGAGGTAGGCCGTGTTGTGGTGAGTGGAGGATGTTACAGAGATGCGGGTGTGTAGCGTCTGGAGGAGTTTAGAGAGATAGGGAGGGGTGTAGGGATTGGAGGATGTTAGAGAGATGGGGAGGGGTGTAGGAGCTGGAGGAGCTTACAGAGATAAGGATGGTTTTAGGACCTGGAGGAGGTTAAAGAGATAGGGAGTGTTCTAGGGGCTGGAGGAGGTTACTGAGAAAGGGAGTGTTGTATGTTTGTAGGAGGTGACAGAAATAAGGAGGTTTGTAGTGAGTCGAGGAGGTAACAGAGATTGGGAAGCGTGTAGGGGCTGGAGGAGGTTACAAAGATCTGGATGGTTGTTACAGGGATGGGGGGGTGTAGTGTCTGGAGGAGGTTAGATAGGGAGGGGTGTAGGGGCTTGAGGAGGTTACAGAGATAGGGAGGGTTGTAGGGGCTGGAGGAGGGTACAGAGATAAGGAGCGGTGTAGGGGCTAGAGGAGGTTACAA
This sequence comes from Isurus oxyrinchus, assembly GCA_026770705.1. NCBI lineage: Eukaryota > Metazoa > Chordata > Chondrichthyes > Lamniformes > Lamnidae > Isurus > Isurus oxyrinchus. Next base: position 5,003 of record JANJGN010000136.1, read on the forward strand.
AGATCGGGAGGATTGTAGTGAGTGGAGGAGGTTACAGAGATAGCGAGGGGTGTAGGTGGCTGGGCATGGTACAGAAATAAGGGGGGATGTAGTGGATGGAGGAGGCTACAGAGATAGGGAAGGGTGTAGGGACTGGAGCAGGTTACAGAGTTAGGGTGGGTTGTAGGGGCTGGAGGAGGTTACAGAGTTAGGGAGGGGTGCGAGGCTGGAGCAGGTTACAGAGAGAGGGAGAGGTGTAGGTGCTGGAGGAGGTTACAGAGATAGGGAGGGGTGTAGGGACTGGAGCAGGTTACAGAGATAAGGAGGTGTGTATTGGCTGGAGGAGGTTACAGAGATAGGGAGGGGTGTAGGGGCTGGAGGAGGTTACAGAGCTAAGGAGGGTTGTAGGGGCTGGAGGAGGTTACAGAGAAAGGGAGGGGTGTAGGGGCTGGAGGAGGTTACAGAGAAAAGGAGGGTTGTAGCGGCTGGAGGAGGTTACAGAGAAAGGGAGGGGTGTAGGGGCTGGAGGAGGTTACAGAGATAAAGAGGTGTGTATTGGCTGGAGGAGGTTACAGAGATAGATAGGGTTGTATTTGGCAGGAGAAGGTTACAGAGAAAGGGAGGGGTGTAGGGGCTGTAGTAGCTTATATGGATCGGGAGGGGTTCAGCTGCTGGAGGAGGTTACAGTGATAGGGAGCGATGTAGGGTCTGGAGGAGTTTACAGAGATAGGGAGGTTTTTAGTGGCTGGTGAAGGATACAGAGATAGGGTGCGTTGTAGGTGCTGGAGGAGGTTCCAGAGATAGGGACGTTTTTAGGGGTTGGAGGAGGTTACGGAGATAGGAAGGGGTGTAGATGCTGGAGGAGTTTACAGAGAGAGGGAGAGGTGTAGGTGCTGGAGGAGTTTACAGAGATAGGGAGGGGTGTAGGTGCTGGAGGAGGTTACTGAGATAGGGAGATTTTTAGGGGCTGGAGGAGGTTACAAAGATCTGGATGGTTGTTACAGGGATGGGGGGGTGTAGTGTCTGGAGGAGGTTAGAGAGATAGGGAGGGGTGTAGGGGCTTGAGGTGGTTACAGAGATATGGAGGTTTTTAGGGGCTGGAGGAGGGTACAGTGATAGGAAGTTTTGTAATGAGTGGAGAAGGTTACATAGATAGGGAGGGGTGTAGGTGGCTGGACAGGGTTACAGAAATAGCAGGGTATGTAGGGGCTGGAGGAGGTTACTGAGATAGGGAGATTTGTAGGCGCTGGAGGAGGTTACCGAGATCGATAGGATTGTAGGTGCTCATGGACGTTACAAAGATAAGTTGGGGTGTAGAGGCTGGAGGACGTAACAGAGATAGGGAGGGTTGTCAGTGCTGGGAGAGGTTACTGCGATTGGGAGGATTGCAGGGCCTGGAGAAGTTTACAGAGATAGATAGGGTTATAGAGGCTGGAGGAGGTAACAGAGATAGGGAGGGGTTTCGGGGCTGGGAGATGTTAGAGATAGGGAGGTTTGGAGGAGGTTTCAGAGATAGGGAGTGTTGTAGTGAGTGGAGGAGGTTACAGAGATAGGGAGTGTTGTAGGGATTTGAGGAGTTTTCAGAGATAGGGCAGGTTGTAGTGACTGGAGGATGTTACAGAGATGGGGGTGTGTAGCGTCTGGAGGAAGTTAGAGAGATGGGGAGGGGTGTAGGGATTGGAGGAGGTTAGACAGATGGGGAGGGGCGTAGGGGCTGGAGGAGGTTACAGAGATAAGGAGGTTTTTAGGGCCTGGAGGAGGTTACAGAGATAGGGAGGTTTGTTGGGGCTGGAGGAGGTTACAGAGAAACGGAGGGTTGTAGACGCTGGTGGTTTACAGAGATAGGGAGGCGTGTAGGGGCTGGAGGAGGTTATAGAAATAGGAAGGGGTGTATGGGCTGGCGGAGGTTACAGAGATAGGTAGGGTTGTATTTGGCTGGAGGAGGTTATAGAGATAGGGGGGGTTGTATGGGCTGGAGTAGGTTACATAGATAGGGAGGGCTGCAGCTTCTGGAGGAGGTTACAGAGATATGGAGCGGTGTAGGGGCTGGAGGAGGTTACAGAGATAGTGAGAAGTCCAGGGTCTGGAGGAGGTTACAGAGATAGGGAGTGTTCTAGGGGCTGGAGGAGGTTACTGAGATAGAGAGTGTTGTATGTTTGTAGGAGGTGACAGAAATAGGGAGGATTGTAGTGAGTGGAGGAGGTTACAGAGATTGGGAGGTGTGTAGGTGGTTGAATATGGTTACAGAAATAGGGGGGTATGTACGGGCTGGAGGAGGTTACTGAGATAGGGAGGCGTGTCGGGGCTAGAGGAGGTTACAAAGATCAGGAGGATTGTAGTGAGTGGAGGAGGTTACAGAGATAGCAAGGGGTGTAGGTGGCTGGGCATGGTACAGAAATGGGGGGGATGTAGAGGCTGGAGGAGGTTACTGAGATAGGGAGGTTTTTAGGGGTTGGAGGAGGTTACTGAGATAGGGAGTTTTGTAGGGTTTGGAGGAGGTTACAAAGATCGGGAGGGTTGTAGTGATTGGAGGAGGTTACAGAGATAGCAAGGTGTGTAGGTGGCTGGAGATGTTTACTGTGGTAGGAAGGTTTGTAGGGGCTGGAGAAGGTTACAGAGTTAGGGAGATTTGTAGGCGTGGAGAGGTTACCGAGATCGATAGGGTTGTAGGGGCTCGTGGAGGTTACAAAGACAATGTGGAGTGTAGGGGCTGGAGGACGTAACAGAGCTAGGGAGGGTTGTCAGTTGTGGGGAGAGGTTACTGCGATTGGGAGGTTTGCAGGGCCTGGAGAAGGTTCCAGAGATAGATAGGGTTGTAGAGGCTGGAGGATATAACAGAGATAGGGAGGGTTTACGGGGCTGGGAAATGTTAGAGATAGGGAGGTTTGTAGGGTTTGGAGGAGGTTTCAGAGATAGGGGGGCTTGTAGTGAGTTGAATTTTCAGAGATAGGGCAGGTTGTAGTGAGTGGATGATGTTACAGAGATGGGGGTGTGTAGCGTCTGGAGGAGGTTAGAGAGATACGGAGGGATGTAGGGATTGGAGGAGGTTAGAGAGATGGGGAGGGGTTTAGGGGCTGGAGGAGGTTACAGAGATAAAGAGGGTTTTAGGGCCTGGAGGAGGTTACAGAGATAAGGAGGGTTGTAGGGGCTGAGGAGGTTACAGAGATAGGGAGGGATGTAGGGGCTGGAGGAGGTTACAGAGATAGGTAGGGCTGTAGTTGGCTGGAGGAGGTTACAGAGATAGGGAGGGGTGTATGGGCTGGAGAAGGTTACATACATAGGGAGGGTTGCAGCTGCTGGATGAGGTTACAGAGATAGGGAGGGGTGTAGGGGCTGGAGGAGGTTACAGAGATAGGGATGTTTATTGGTGCTGGAGGAGGTTATAGAGATAGGAAGGGGTGTAGGTTTGGAGGAGGTTACAGAGATAAGGATGGTTTTTGGACCTGGAGGAGGTTAAAGAGATAGGGAGTGTTCTAGGGGCTGGAGGAGGTTACTGAGATAGGGAGTGTTGTATGTTTGGAGGAGGTGACAAATAGGGAGGGTTGTAGTGAGTGGAGGAGGTAACAGAGATTGGGAAGCGTGTAGCGGCTGGAGGAGGTTACAAAGATCTGGATGGTTGTTACAGGGATGGGCGGGTGGAGTGTCTGGAGGAGGTTAGAGAGATAGGGAGGGGTGTAGGGGCTTGAGGAGATTACAGAGATAGGGAGCGTTGTAGGGGCTGGAGGAGGGTACAGAGATAGGAAGTTTTGTAGTGAGTGGAGAAGGTTACACAGATAGGGAGGGGTGTAGGTGGCTGGACAGGGTTACAGAAATAGCAGGGTATGTAGGGGCTGGAGAAGGTTACTGAGATAGGGAGATTTGTAGGCACTGGAGGAGGTTACCGAGATCGATAGGATTGTAGGTGCTCATGGACGTTACAAAGATAAGGTGAGGTGTAGGGGCTGGAGGACATAACAGAGATAGGGAGGGTTGTCAGTGCTGGGAGAGGTTACTGCGATTGGGAGGATTGCAGTGCCTGGAGAAGTTTACAGAGATAGATAGGGTTATAGAGGCTGGAGGAGGTAACAGAGATAGGGAGGGGTTTTGGGGCTGGGAGATGTTAGAGATAGGGAGGTTTGGAGGAGTTTTCAGAGATAGGGAGGGTTGTAGTGAGTGGAGGAGGTTACAGAGATGGGGGTGTGTAGCGTCTGGAGGAGGTTAGAGAGATAGGGAGGGGTGTAGGGATTGGAGGAGGTTAGACAGATGGGGAGGGGCGTAGGGGCTGGAGGAGGTTACAGAGATAAGGAGGGTTTTAGGGCCTGGAGGAGGTTACAGAGATAGGGCGGTTTGTAGGGGCTGGAAGAGGTTACAGAGAAACGGAGGGTTGTAGACGCTGGTGGTTTACAGAGATAGGGAGGGGTGTAGGGCCTGGAGTAGGTTATAGAGATAGGAAGGGGTGTAGGGGCTGAAGGAGGTTACAGAGATAGGTAGGGTTGTATTTGGCTGGGGGAGGTTACAGAGATACGGAGGGGTGTATGGGCTGGATTAGGTTACATCGATAGGGAGGGCTGCAGCTTCTGGAGGAGGTTACAGAGATAGTGAGAAGTCTAGGGTCTGGAGGAGGTTACGGAGATAGGGATGTTTGTAGGGGCTGGAGGAGGATACGGAGATAGGGAGTTTTGTAGGAGCTGGAGCAGGTTTCAGAGATTGGGATGTTTTTTGGGGCTGGAGGAGGTTATAGAGATAGGAAGGGGTGTAGGTACTGGAGGAGGTTACAGAGACAAGGATGGTTTTAGGACCTGGAGGAGGTTAAAGAGATAGGGAGTGTTCTAGGGGCTGGAGGAGGTTACTGAGATAGGGAGTGTTGTATGTTTGTAGGAGGTGACAGAAATAGGGAGGGTTGTAGTGAGTGGAGGAGGTTACAGAGATTGGGAGGTGTGTAGGTGGTTGGATATGGTTACAGAAATAGGGGTGTATATATGGGCTGGAGGAGGTTACTGAGATAGGGAGGCGTGTAGGGGCTAGAGGAGGTTACAAAGATCGGGAAGATTGTAGTGAGTGGAGGAGGTCACAGAGATAGCGAGGGGTGTAGGTGGCTGGGCATGGTACAGAAATAGGGGGGGGGTGTAGGGGCTGGAGGAGGTTACTGAGATAGGGAGGTTTGCAGGGGTGTTACTGAGATAGGGAGGGTTGTAGTGAATGAGGATGTTACAGATGGGATGTAGTGTCTGGAGGAGGTTAGAGAGATTGGTGGTTTTGTAGTGAGTGGAGCAGGTTACAGAGATAGGGAGAGGTGTAGGGACTGGAGCAGGTTACAGAGTTAGGGTGGGTTGGAGGGGCTGGAGGAGTTTGCAGAGATAGGGAGGAGTGGCGGGGCTGGAAGCGGTTACAGAGATGAAGAGGTGTGTATTGGCTGGAGGCGGTTACAGAGATAGGTAGGGTTGTATTTGGCAGGAGAAGGTTACAGAGATAGGGAGGGGTGTAGGGGCTGGAGTAGCTTATATGGATCGGGAGGGGTTCAGCTGCTGGAGGAGGTTACAGTGATAGGGAGCGATGTGGGGTCTGGAGGAGTTTACAGAGATAGGGTGGTTTTTCGTGGCTGGTGGAGGATACAGAGATAGGGTGGGTTGAAGGTGCTGGAGGAGGTTACAGAGATAGGGATGTTTTTAGGGGTTGAAGGAGATAGGAAGGGATGTAGCTGCTGGAGGAGTTTACAGAGAGAGGGAGAGGTGTAGGTGCTGGAGGAGGTTACAGAGATAGGGAGGTTTTTAGTGGCTGGTGGAGGATACAGAGATAGGGTGGGTTGAAGGTGCTGGAGAAGTTTACAGGGATAGGGAGGGGTGTAGGTGCTGGAGGAGGTTACTGAGATAGGGAGTTTTGTACGGTTTGGAGGAGGTTACAAAGATCGGGAGGGTTGTAGTGATTGGAGGAGGTTACAGAAATAGCAAGGTGTGTAGGTGGCTGGAGATGGTTACTGTGGTAGGGAGGTTTGTAGGGGCTGGAGAAGGTTACAGAGATAGGGAGATTTGTAGGCGTGGAGAGGTTACCGAGATCGATAGGGTTGTAGGGGATCGTGGAGGTTACAATGATAATGTGGGGTGTAGGGGCTGGAGGACGTAACAGAGATAGGGAGGGTTGTCAGTGCTGGGAGAGATTACTGCGATTGGGAGGATTGCAGGGCCTGGAGAAGGTTCCAGAGATAGATAGTGTTGTAGAGGCTGGAGGAGGTAACAGAGATAGGGAGGGGTTTTGGGGCTGGGAAATGTTCGAGATAGGGAGGTTTGTAGGGTTTGGAGAAAGTTTCAGAGATAGGGAGGGTTGTAGTGAGTGGAGGAGGTTACAGAGATAGGGAGCATTGTAGGGAGTTGAGTTTTCAGAGATAGGGCAGGTTGTAGTGAGTGGAGGATGTTACAGAGATGGGGGTGTGTAGCATCTGGAGGAGGTTAGAGAGATACGGAGGGGTGTAGGGATTGGAGGAGGTTAGAGAGATGGGGAGGGGTTTAGGGGCTGGAGGAGGTTACAGAGATAAGGAGGGTTTTAGGGCCTGGTTACAGAGATAGGTAGGGTTGTATTTGGCTGGAGGAGGTTATAGAGATAGGGAGGGGTGTATGGGCTGGAGAAGGTTACATAGATAGGGAGGGTTGCAGCTGCTGGATGAGGTTACAGAGATAGGGAGGAGTGTAGGGGCTGGAGGAGGTTACAGAGATAGGGAGAGGTGTAGTGTCTGGAGATAGGGTTGTTTTTTGGTGCTGGAGGAGGTTATAGAGATAAGGATGGTTTTTGGACCTGGAGGAGGTTAAAGAGATAGGGAGTGTTCTAGGGGCTGGAGGAGGTTACTGAGATAGGGAGTGTTGTATGTTTGGAGGAGGTGACAAATAGGGAGGGTTGTAGTGAGTGGAGGAGGTAACAGAGATTGGGAAGCCTGTAGGGGCTGGAGGAGATTACAAAGAACAGAATGGTTGTTACAGGGATGGGGGGGTGTAGTGTCTGGAGGAGGTTAGAGAGATAGGGAGGGGTGTAGAGGCTTGAGGAGGTTACAGAGATAGGGAGTGTTGTAGGGGCTGGAGGAGGGTACAGAGATAGGAAGTTCTGTAGTGAGTGGAGAAGGTTACATAGATAGGGAGCGGTGTAGGTGGCTGGACCTGGTTACAGAAATAGCAGGGTATATAGGGGCTGGAGGAGGTTACTGAGATCGATAGGGTTGTAGGGGCTCGTGGAAGTTACAAAGATAAAGTGGGGTGTAGAGGCTGGAGGACGTAACAGAGATAGGGAGGGTTGTCAGTGCTGGGAGAGGTTACTGCGATTGGAAGGATTGCAGGGCCTGGAGAAGGTTACAGAGATAGATAGGGTTATAGAGGCTGGAGGAACTAACATAGGGAGGGGTTTTGGGGCTGGGAGATGTTAGAGATAGGGAGGTTTGGAGGAGTTTTCAGAGATAGGGAGTGTTGTAGTGAGTGGAGGAGGTTACAGAGATAGGGAGTGTTATAGTGAGTTGAGTTTTCAGAGATAGGGCAGGTTGTAGTGAGTGGAGGATGTTATAGAGATGGGGGTGTGTAGCGTCTGGAGGAGGTTAGAGAGATAGGGAGGGGTGTAGGGATTGAAGGAGGTTAGAGAGATGGGGAGGGGTTTAGGGGCTGGAGGAGATTACAGAGATAAGGAGGGTTTTAGGGCCTGGAGGAGGTTACAGAGATAAGGAGGATTGTAGGGGCTGGAGGAGGTTACAGAGAAACGGAGGGTTGTAGGGGCTGTAGGATGTTACAGAGTTAGGGAGGGGTGTAGGGGCTGGAGGAGGTTACAGAGCTAGGGTTGTATTTGGCTGGAGGAAGTTACTGAGATAGGGAGGGGTGTATGGGCTGGAGAAGGTTACATAGATTGGGAGGTTTGTAGGGTCTGGAGGAGGATACAGAGATAGGGAATTTTGTACGGACTGGAGCAGGTTTCAGAGAAAGGGATGTTTTTTGGGCTGGAGGAGGTTATAGAGATAGGAAGGGGTGTAGGTATTGGAGGAGGTTACAGAGATAAGGATGTTTTTTGGACCTGGAGGAGGTTAAAGAGATAAGGAGTGTTCTAGGGGCTGGAGGAGGTTACTGAGATAGGGAATGTTGTATGTTTGGAGGAGGTGACAAATAGGAAGGGTTGTAGTGAGTGGAGGAGGTAACAAAGATTGGGAGGTGTGTAGGGGCGGGAGGAGGTTACAAAGATCTGGGTGGTTGTAGTCAGTGGCGGAGGTTACAGAGATTGTGAGGGTTGTAGTGAGTGGAGGATGTTACAGAGATAGGGAGGGTTGTAGAGGCTGGAGGAGGGTACAGAGATAGGAAGTTTTGTAGTGAATGGAGAAGGTTACATAGATAGGGAGGGGTGTAGGTGGCTGGACATGGTTACAGAAATAGCAGGGTATGTAGGGGCTGGAGGAGGTTACTGAGATAGGGAGATTTGTAGGCGCTGGAGGAGGTTACCGAGATCGATAGGATTGTAGGGGCTCGTGGACGTTACAAAGATAAGGTGGGGTGTAGGGGCTGGAGGACGTAACAGAGATAGGGAGGGTTGTCAGTGCTGGGAGAGCTTACTGCGATTGGGAGGATTGCAGGGCCTGGAGAAGGTTACAGAGATAGATAGGGTTATAAATAGGGGTGTAGTGTCTGGAGGAGGTTAGAGAGATAGGGAGTGGTGTAGGGGCTTGAGGAGGTTACAGAGAGAGTGAGGCTTGTAGGGGCTGGAGGAGGGTACAGAGTTAGGAAGTTTTGTAGTGAGTGGAGAAGGTTACATAGATAGGGAGAGGTGTAGAGGCTGGCGGAGGTTACTGAGATCGGGAAGCGTGTAGGGGCTGCAGGAGTTTACAGAGATAGGGAGGGGTGTAGAGCCTGGAGGAGGTTACAGAGATAAGGATGTGTGTAGGGGCTGGAGGAGTTTGCAGAGATTGGGAGGTGTGAAGGGGCTGGAGGAGGTTACAGAGATAGGGAGGGGTGTTGAGGCTGGAGGTAGTTACAGAGATAAGGAGGTGTGTAGGGGCTGGAGGAGTTTGCAGAGATTGGGAGGAGTGGAGGAGTGGCTGGAGGCGGATACAGAGATAGGGAGCGTTGTAGGTGCTGGAGGAGGTTACAGAGATATTGAATATTGTAGGGAGTTGAGTTTTCAGAGATAGGGCGGATTGTAGTGAGTGGAGGATGTTACAGAGATGGGGGTGTGTAGCGTCTGGAGGAGGTTAGAGAGGTAAGGAGGGGTGTAGGAATTGGAGGTGGTTAGACAGATGGGGAGGGGTGTAGAGGCTGGAGGAGGTTACAGATATAAGGAGGGCTTTAGGGCCTGGAGGAGCTTACAGAGATAGGGATGCGTGTAGGGGCTGGAGGAGTTTACAGAGGTAGGGAGGGGTGTAGGGACTGGAGGAGGTTACAGAGATAGGTAGGGTTGTATTTGGCTGGAGGAGGTTACAGAATTAGAGAGGGGTGTAAGGGCTGGAGGAGGTTACAGAGATAGGGAGTTTTGTAGGGTCTGGAGGAGTTGACCAAAATAGGGAGGGTTTTGTAGATGCCGGAGGAGGTAACAGAGATAGGGAGGGGTGTAGGGTCTGGAGGAGGTTACAGAGAGAGGGAGGTTTGTAGGGGCTGGAGGAGCCATAAGAGATAGGGAGGTTTGTAAGGAGTGGAGGAGGTTACATAGATGGTGAGGCGTATAGGGTCTGCAGGAGGTTACAGAGATAGTAGGGTTGTAGGGGCTGGAGGAGGTTACAGAGGCAGGGAGTATTTTAGGTTCTGGAGGATGTGACAGAGATAGGGAGGCTTGTAGGGGCTGGAGGAGGTTACAGAGATAGTAGGTTTGTAGGGGCTGGAGGAGGTTACAGAGGCAGGGAGTGTTTTAGGTTCTGGAGGATGTGACAGAGATAGGGAGGCTTGTAGGGGCTGGAGGAGGTTACAGAGATAGTAGGGTTGTAGGGGCTGGAGGAGGTTACAGAGATAGTAGGGTTGTAGTGGCTGGAGGAGGTTACAGAGGCAGGGAGTGTTTTAGGTTCTAGAGGATGTGACAGAGATAGGGAGGCTTGTAGGGGCTGGAGGAGGTTACAAAGATAGTAGGGTTGTAGGGGCTGGAGGAGGTTACAGAGATAGTAGGGTTGTAGTGGCTGGAGGAGGTTACAGAGGCAGGGAGTGTTTTAGGTTCTAGAGGATGTGACAGAGATAGGGAGGCTTGTAGGGGCTGGAGGAGGTTACAAAGATAGTAGGGTTGTAGTGGCTGGAGGAGGTTACAGATGCAGGGAGTGTTTTAGGTTCTGGAGCATGTGAGAAATAGGGAGGCTTGTAGGGGCTGGAGGAGGTTACAGAGATAGGGAGGGTTGTAGGGGCTGGAGGAGGTTACAGACATAGGGAGGTTTGTAGGGGCTCGAGGTGACTATAGCGATACGGAGGGTTGTGGAGGAGGTTACAGAGACAGGGAGTATTGTAGGGGTTGGAGTTGACTCCAGAGACAGGTAGGTGTGTAGGGGCCTGAGGTAGTTAAAGAGATAGGGAGGCGTGTAGGTGGCTGGAGTTATTTACAGAGAGATGGAGCGGTGTAAGGGCCGGAGGAGTTTACAGGGATAGGGTGCGGTGTAGGTGCTGGAGTATGTTACAGAGATAAGGAGGGGCGTAGGGGCTGGCGGAGGTTACAGAGATAGGGACGTTTTTTAGGGGCTGTGGGAAATTACAGAGATAGCGATGGTTGTAGGGGTTTGTTGAGGTTACAGATATAGGAGGGCTGTAGGGGCTGGAGGAGGTTACAGAGATAGGGAGGGCTGTAGGGGCTGGAGGAGGTTACAGAGGTAGGGAGGGATGTAGGTGCTGAAATAGTTTACAGAGATAGGGAGGGCTGAAGATGCTGGAGGAGGTTAGACAGATAGGGAGGGTTGTAGTGAGTGGAGGAGTTTAGAGAGATAGGGAGGGTTGTATGGGCTGGAGGAGGTTACAGAGATAGGGAGAGGGGTAGGGTGCTGGAGGAGGTAACAATATAGGAAGGGTTGTAGGGGCTGGAGAAGGTTACAGGGATAGGGAGGGTTGTAGGGGCTGGAGGAGGTTACAGAGTAGGGAGGGTTGTATGGGCCAGAGGCGTTTACAGAGATAGGGAGTGGTGTTGGGGTTGGAGGTGGTTACAGAGATTGGGAGGTTTGTAGTTGTTTGGAGTTGGTTACAGAGGTGGGGAGGAATGTAGGGACTGGAGGAGGTTATAGAAATTGGGAGGGGTTTAGGGGGCTGGAGGATGTTACAGAGATAGGGAGGGTTGCAAGGGCTGGAGGGGGTTACAGAGTTAGGGAGGGTTGTAGGGTTCGGGGGAGGTTACAGAGATGGGGATTGTTGTAGGTGCTGGAGGAGTTTACAGAGATAGGGAGGGGTGTAGGTGCTGGAGGAGGCTACAGAGTTAAGGAGGGGTGTAGGGGCTGGAGGAATTTACAGAGATAGGGAGGATTGTAGCGGCTGTAGGAGGTTACAGAGATAGGGAGGGGTGTAGTGATTGGAGCAGGTTCCAGATTTAGGGAGGGGTGTAGGGGATGGATCAGTTTACTGAGATAGGGAGGGTTGTAGGGTCTGGAGGAATTTACAGAAATAGGTAGGCGTGTAGGGGCTTTAGGAGCTTACAGAGATTGGGAGGGGTGTAGTGGCTGGAGAAGGTTACAATGATAGGGGGGTGTAGGGGGCTGGAGGAGGTAACAGAGATAGGTAGAGGTGAAGAGGCTGGAGAAGGTTACAGAGATAGGGAGGGTTTTAGGGGCTGGAGGAGTTGACCGAGATAGGGAGGGTTTTGTAGATGCCGGAGGAGGTAACAGAGATAGGGATGGGTGTAGGGGCTGAAGGAGCTTACAGAGATAGGGAGGTTTGTAAGGAGTGGAGGAGGTTGCATAGATGGTGAGGGGTATAGGGGCTGAAGGAGGTTACAGAGATAGTAAGGTTGTAGGGGCTGGAGGAGGTTACAGAGGCAGGGAGTGTTTTAGGTTCTGGAGGATGTGACAGAGATAGGGAGGCTTGTAGGGTCTGGACGAGGTTACAGAGATAGGGAGGGTTGTAGGTGCTGGAGAAGGTTACAGACATAGGGAGGTTTGTAGGGGCTCGAGGTGATTATAGAGATACGGAGGGTTGTAGTGAGTGGAGGAGGTTACAGAGATGGGGAGTATTGTAGGGGCTGGAGTTGACTCCAGAGACAGGTAGGTGTGTAGAGGCCTGAGGTACTTAAAGAGATAGGGAGGCGTGTAGTTGGCTGGAGTTATTTACAGAGAGACGGAGCGGTGTAAGGGCCGGAGGAGTTTACAGGGTTAGGGTGCAGTGTAGGTGCTGGAGTATGTTACAGAGATAAGGAGGGGCGTAGGGGCTGGCGGCGGTTACAGATATAGGGACGTTTTTTAGGGCCTGTGGGAAATTACAGAGATAGCGATGGTTGTAGGGGCTTGTTGAGGTTACAGAGGTAGGCCAGATGTAGGGACTGGAGTGGGAAACAGATTGAGGCAGGGCTGTAGGGGCTGGAGGAGGTTACAGAGATAGGGAGGGATGTAGGGGCTGAAGGAGTTTACAGAGATAGGGAGGGCTGAAGGTGCTGGAGGAGGTTAGACAGATAGGGAGAGTTGTAGTGAGTGGAGGAGTTTAGAGAGATAGGGAGGGTTGTATAGGCTGGAGGAGGTTACACAGATAGGGAGAGGGGTATGGTGCTGGAGGAGGTAACAAGATAGGAAGGGTTGTAGGGGCTGGAGAAGGTTACAGGGATAGGGAGGGTTGTAGGGGCTGGAGGAGGTTACAGAGTTAGGGAGGGTTGTATGGGCCAGAGGAGTTTACAGAAATAGGGAGTGGTGTTGGGGTTGGAGGTGGTTACAGAGATTGGGAGGTTTGTAGTTGTTTGGAGTTGGTTACAGAGGTGGGGAGGAACGTAGGGACTGGAGGAGGTTATAGAAATTGGGAGGGGTTTAGGGGGCTGGAGGATGTTACAGAGATAGGGAGGGTTGCAAGGGCTGGAGGGGGTTACAGAGTTAGGGAGGGTTGTAGGGTTTGGGGGAGGTTACAGAGATGGGGATTGTTGTAGGTGCTGGAGGGTGTTACAGAGATAGGGAGGGATGTAGGGTTTGGGGGAGGTTACAGAGATGGGGATTGTTGTAGGTGCTGGAGGGTGTTACAGAGATAGGGAGGGATGTAGGGTTTGGGGGATGTAACAGTGATAGGAATGTTTATAGGTGCTGTAGTACGTTACAGATAAGGAGGATTGTAGGGGCTGGAGGAATTTACAGAGATAGGGAGGATTATAGCGGCTGTAGGAGGTTTCAGAGATAGGGGGCGTGTAGTGATTGGAGCAGGTTCCAGATTTAGGGAGGGGTGTAGGGGATGGATGAGTTTACAGAGATAAGGAGGGGTGTAGGGTCTGGAGGAATTTACAGAGATAGGTAGGCGTGTAGGGGCTTTAGCAGCTTACAGAGATTGGGAGGGGTGTAGTGGCTGGAGAAGGTTACAATGATAGGGGGGTGTAGGGGGCTGGAGGAGGTAACAGAGATAGGTAGAGGTGAAGAGGCTGGAGAAGGTTACAGAGATAGGGAGGGTTTTAGGGGCTGGAGGAGTTGACCGAGATAGGGAGGGTTTTGTAGATGCCGGAGGAGGTAACAGAGATAGGGATGGGTGTAGGGGCTGGAGGAGATTACAGAGATAGGGAGGGGTGTAGGGTCTGGAGGAGGTTACAGAAAGAGGGAGGTTTGTAGTGGCTGGAGGAGCTTACAGAGATAGGGAGGTTTGTAAGGAGTGGAGGAGGTTACATAGATGGTGAGGGGTATAGGGGCTGGAGGAGGTTACAGAGATAGTAGGGTTGTAGGGGCTGGAGGAGGTTACAGAGGCAGGGAGTGTTTTAGGTTCTGGAGGATGTGACAGAGATAGGGAGGCTTGTAGGGGCTGGAAGAGGTTACAGAGGCAGGGAGTGTTTTAGGTTCTGGAGGATGTGACAGAGATAGGGAGGCTTGTAGGGGCTGGACCAGGTTACAGAGATAGGGAGGGTTGTAGGTGCTAGAGAAGGTTACAGACATAGGGAGGTTTGTAGGGGCTCGAGGTGATTATAGAGATACGGAGGGTTGTAGTGAGTGGAGGAGGTTGCAGAGATAGGGAGCATTGAAGGGAATGGAGGAGGTTACAGAGAGAGGGAGGGGTGCATGTTCTGGGGGAGGTTACAAAGATAGGGAGGATTGTAGGGGCTGGAGTTGACTCCAGAGACAGGTAGGTGTGTAGGGGCTTGAGGTAGTTAAAGAGATAGGGAGGGGTGTAGGGTGCTGGAGTATTTTACAGAGATAAGGAGGGTTGTAGGGGCTGGAGGAGGTTACAGAGATAGGGAGGGATGTAGGGGCTGACGGAGTTTACAGAGATATGGAGGGCTGAAGGTGCTGGAGGAGGTTAGAGAGATAGGGAGGGTTGTAGTGAGTGGAGGAGTTTAGAGAGATAGGGAGGGTTGTATGGGCTGGAGGAGGTTACACAGATAAGGAAAGGGGTAGGGTGCTGGAGGAGGTAACAAGATAGGGAGGGTTGTAGGGGCTGGAGAAGGTTACAGTGATAGGGAGTGTTTTAGGGGCTGGAGGAGGTTACAGAGTTAGGGAGGGGTGTATGGGATGGAGGAGTTTACAGAGATAGGTAGTGGTGTTGGGGTTGGAGGAGGTTACAGAGATAGGTAGGGTTGTATTTGGCTGGAGAAAGTTACAGAGAAAGGGAGGGGTGTAGAGGCTGGAGGAGGTTACAGAGATAGGGAGGGGTGTTGAGGCTGGAGGTAGTTACAGAGATAAGGAGGTGTGTAGGGGCTGGAGGAATTTGCAGAGATTGGGAGGTGTGGAGGAGTGGCTGGAGGAGGATACAGAGATAGGGAGCGTTGTAGGTGCTGGAGGAGGTTACAACTATATTGAATATTGTAGGGAGTTGAGGAGTTTTCAGAGATAGGGCAGGTTGTAGTGACTGGAGGATGTTACAGAGATGGGGGTGTGTAGCGTCTGGAGGAGGTTAGAGAGATAAGGAGTGGTGTAGGGATTGGAGGTGGTTAGACATGGGGAGGGGTTTAGGGGCTGGAGGAGGTTACAGAGATAGGTAGGGTTGTATTTGGCTGGAGGAGGTTACAGAATTAGGGAGGCGTGTAGGGGCTGAAGGAGGTTACAGAGATAGGGAGGGGCGTAGGGGCTGGAGGAGGTTACAGAGATAGGGAGGGGTGTAGGGGCTGGAGGAGGTTACAGATATAAGGAGGGCTTTAGGGCCTGGAGGAGCTTACAGAGATAGGGATGCGTGTAGGGGCTGGAGGAGTTTACAGAGGTAGGGAGGGGTGTAGGGACTGGAGGAGGTTGCAGAGATAGGTAGGGTTGTATTTGGCTGGAGAAGGTTACAGAGAAAGGGAGGGGTGTAGAGGCTGGAGGAGGTTACAGAGATAGGGAGGGGTGTTGAGGCTGGAGGTAGTTACAGAGATAAGGAGGTGTGTAGGAGCTGGAGGAATTTGCAGAGATTGGGAGGCGTGGAGGAGTGGCTGGAGGAGGATACAGAGATAGGGAGCGTTGTAGTTGCTGGAGGAGGTTACAACTATATTGAATATTGTAGGGAGTTGAGGAGTTTTCAGAGATAGGGCAGGTTGTAGTGACTGGAGGATGTTACAGAGATGGGGGTGTGAGGCGTCTGGAGGAGGTTAGAGAGATAAGGAGTGGTGTAGGGATTGGAGGTGGTTAGACATGGGGAGGGGTTTAGGGGCTGGAGGAGGTAACAGAGATAGGGAGGGGTGTAGGGACTGGAGGAGGTTACAGAGATAGGTAGGGTTGTATTTGGCTGGAGGAGGTTACAGAATTAGGGAGGGGTGTAGGGGCTGAAGGAGGTTACAGAGATAGGGAGGGGCGTAGGGGCTGGAGGAGGTTACAGAGATAGGGAGGGGTGTAGGGGCTGGAGGAGGTTACAGAATTAGGGAGGGGTGTATGGGCTGGAGGAGGTTACATAGATAGCGAGGGCTGCAGCTGCTGGAGGATGTTACAGAGATAGGGAAGGGTGTAGGGGCTGGAGGAGGTTACAGAGATAGGGAGAGGTGTAGGGTCTGGAGGAGGTTGCAGAGATAGGGTGTTTTGTAGGGGCTCGAGGTGATTATAGAGATACGGAGGGTTGTAGTGAGTGGAGGAGGTTACAGAGATGGGGAGTATTGTAGGGGCTGGAGTTGACTCCAGAGACAGGTAGGTGTGTAGAGGCCTGAGGTACTTAAAGAGATAGGGAGGCGTGTAGTTGGCTGGAGTTATTTACAGAGCGACGGAGCGGTGTAAGGGCCGGAGGAGTTTACAGGGTTAGGGTGCAGTGTAGGTGCTGGAGTATGTTACAGAGATAAGGAGGGGCGTAGGGGCTGGCGGCGGTTACAGATATAGGGACGTTTTTTAGGGCCTGTGGGAAATTACAGAGATAGCGATGGTTGTAGGGGCTTGTTGAGGTTACAGAGGTAGGCCAGATGTAGGGACTGGAGTGGGAAACAGATTTAGGCAGGGCTGTAGGGGCTGGAGGAGGTTACAGAGATAGGGAGGGATGTAGGGGCTGAAGGAGTTTACAGAGATAGGGAGGGCTGAAGGTGCTGGAGGAGGTTAGACAGATAGGGAGGGTTGTAGTGAGTGGAGGAGTTTAGAGAGATAGGGAGGGTTGTATAGGCTGGAGGAGGTTACACAGATAGGGAGAGGGGTATGGTGCTGGAGGAGGTAACAAGATAGGAAGGGTTGTAGGGGCTGGAGAAGGTTACAGGGATAGGGAGGGTTGTAGGGGCTGGAGGAGGTTACAGAGTTAGGGAGGGTTGTATGGGCCAGAGGAGTTTACAGAAATAGGGAGTGGTGTTGGGGTTGGAGGTGGTTACAGAGATTGGGAGGTTTGTAGTTGTTTGGAGTTGGTTACAGAGGTGGGGAGGAACGTAGGGACTGGAGGAGGTTATAGAAATTGGGAGGGGTTTAGGGGGCTGGAGGATGTTACAGAGATAGGGAGGGTTGTAGGGTTTGGGGGAGGTTACAGAGATAGGGAGGGTTGTAGGTGCTGGAGGGTGTTACAGAGATAGGGAGGGGTGTAGGGTTTGGGGGAGGTTACAGAGATGGGGATTGTTGTAGGTGCTGGAGGGTGTTACAGAGATAGGGAGGGATGTAGGGTTTGGGGGATGTAACAGTGATAGGAATGTTTATAGGTGCTGTAGTACGTTACAGATAGGGAGGATTGTAGGGGCTGGAGGAATTTACAGAGATAGGGAGGATTATAGCGGCTGTAGGAGGTTTCAGAGATAGGGGGCGTGTAGTGATTGGAGCAGGTTCCAGATTTAGGGAGGGGTGTAGGGGATGGATGAGTTTACAGAGATAAGGAGGGGTGTAGGGTCTGGAGGAATTTACAGAGATAGGTAGGCGTGTAGGGGCTTTAGCAGCTTACAGAGATTGGGAGGGGTGTAGTGGCTGGAGAAGGTTACAATGATAGGGGGGTGTAGGGGGCTGGAGGAGGTAACAGAGATAGGTAGATGTGAAGAGGCTGGAGAAGGTTACAGAGATAGGGAGGGTTTTAGGGGCTGGAGGAGTTGACCGAGATAGGGAGGGTTTTGTAGATGCCGGAGGAGGTAACAGAGATAGGGATGGGTGTAGGGGCTGGAGGAGATTACAGAGATAGGGAGGGGTGTAGGGTCTGGAGGAGGTTACAGAAAGAGGGAGGTTTGTAGTGGCTGGAGGAGCTTACAGAGATAGGGAGGTTTGTAAGGAGTGGAGGAGGTTACATAGATGGTGAGGGGTATAGGGGCTGGAGGAGGTTACAGAGATAGTAGGGTTGTAGGGGCTGGAGGAGGTTACAGAGGCAGGGAGTGTTTTAGGTTCTGGAGGATGTGACAGAGATAGGGAGGCTTGTAGGGGCTGGAAGAGGTTACAGAGGCAGGGAGTGTTTTAGGTTCTGGAGGATGTGACAGAGATAGGGAGGCTTGTAGGGGCTGGACCAGGTTACAGAGATAGGGAGGGTTGTAGGTGCTAGAGAAGGTTACAGACATAGGGAGGTTTGTAGGGGCTCGAGGTGATTATAGAGATACGGAGGGTTGTAGTGAGTGGAGGAGGTTGCAGAGATAGGGAGCATTGAAGGGAATGGAGGAGGTTACAGAGAGAGGGAGGGGTGCATGTTCTGGGGGAGGTTACAAAGATAGGGAGGATTGTAGGGGCTGGAGTTGACTCCAGAGACAGGTAGGTGTGTAGGGGCTTGAGGTAGTTAAAGAGATAGGGAGGGGTGTAGGGTGCTGGAGTATTTTACAGAGATAAGGAGGGTTGTAGGGGCTGGAGGAGGTTACAGAGATAGGGAGGGATGTAGGGGCTGACGGAGTTTACAGAGATAGGGAGGGCTGAAGGTGCTGGAGGAGGTTAGAGAGATAGGGAGGGTTGTAGTGAGTGGAGGAGTTTAGAGAGATAGGGAGGGTTGTATGGGCTGGAGGAGGTTACACAGATAAGGAAAGGGGTAGGGTGCTGGAGGAGGTAACAAGATAGGGAGGGTTGTAGGGGCTGGAGAAGGTTACAGTGATAGGGAGTGTTTTAGGGGCTGGAGGAGGTTACAGAGTTAGGGAGGGGTGTATGGGATGGAGGAGTTTACAGAGATAGGTAGTGGTGTTGGTGTTGGAGGAGGTTACAGAGATAGGTAGGGTTGTATTTGGCTGGAGAAAGTTACAGAGAAAGGGAGGGGTGTAGAGGCTGGAGGAGGTTACAGAGATAGGGAGGGGTGTTGAGGCTGGAGGTAGTTACAGAGATAAGGAGGTGTGTAGGGGCTGGAGGAATTTGCAGAGATTGGGAGGTGTGGAGGAGTGGCTGGAGGAGGATACAGAGATAGGGAGCGTTGTAGGTGCTGGAGGAGGTTACAACTATATTGAATATTGTAGGGAGTTGAGGAGTTTTCAGAGATAGGGCAGGTTGTAGTGACTGGAGGATGTTACAGAGATGGGGGTGTGTAGCGTCTGGAGGAGGTTAGAGAGATAAGGAGTGGTGTAGGGATTGGAGGTGGTTAGACATGGGGAGGGGTTTAGGGGCTGGAGGAGGTTACAGAGATAGGTAGGGTTGTATTTGGCTGGAGGAGGTTACAGAATTAGGGAGGCGTGTAGGGGCTGAAGGAGGTTACAGAGATAGGGAGGGGCGTAGGGGCTGGAGGAGGTTACAGAGATAGGGAGGGGTGTAGGGGCTGGAGGAGGTTACAGATATAAGGAGGGCTTTAGGGCCTGGAGGAGCTTACAGAGATAGGGATGCGTGTAGGGGCTGGAGGAGTTTACAGAGGTAGGGAGGGGTGTAGGGACTGGAGGAGGTTACAGAGATAGGTAGGGTTGTATTTGGCTGGAGAAGGTTACAGAGAAAGGGAGGGGTGTAGAGGCTGGAGGAGGTTACAGAGATAGGGAGGGGTGTTGAGGCTGGAGGTAGTTACAGAGATAAGGAGGTGTGTAGGAGCTGGAGGAATTTGCAGAGATTGGGAGGCGTGGAGGAGTGGCTGGAGGAGGATACAGAGATAGGGAGCGTTGTAGTTGCTGGAGGAGGTTACAACTATATTGAATATTGTAGGGAGTTGAGGAGTTTTCAGAGATAGGGCAGGTTGTAGTGACTGGAGGATGTTACAGAGATGGGGGTGTGAGGCGTCTGGAGGAGGTTAGAGAGATAAGGAGTGGTGTAGGGATTGGAGGTGGTTAGACATGGGGAGGGGTTTAGGGGCTGGAGGAGGTAACAGAGATAGGGAGGGGTGTAGGGACTGGAGGAGGTTACAGAGATAGGTAGGGTTGTATTTGGCTGGAGGAGGTTACAGAATTAGGGAGGGGTGTAGGGGCTGAAGGAGGTTACAGAGATAGGGAGGGGCGTAGGGGCTGGAGGAGGTTACAGAGATAGGGAGGGGTGTAGGGGCTGGAGGAGGTTACAGAATTAGGGAGGGGTGTATGGGCTGGAGGAGGTTACATAGATAGCGAGGGCTGCAGCTGCTGGAGGATGTTACAGAGATAGGGAAGGGTGTAGGGGCTGGAGGAGGTTACAGAGATAGGGAGAGGTGTAGGGTCTGGAGGAGGTTGCAGAGATAGGGAGTTTTGTAGGGGCTGGAGGAGGTTACAGAGATAGGGAGTTTTGTAGGGGCTGGAGCTGGTTTCACGGATAGGGAGGTTTTTTGAGGTTGGAGGAGGTTATAGAGATAGGAAAGGGTGTCGGTACTGGAAGATGTTACAGAGATAGGGAAGGGTGTAGGTGCTGGAGGAGGTTACAGAGATAGGGACGGTTCTAGGTGCTGGAGGAGGTTACTGAGATAGGGAGTGTTTTAGTGAGTAGAGGAGGTTACAGAGATTGGGAGCTGTGTAGAGGCCGGTGGAGGTTCCAGAGATAGCGATGGCTGTAGGGGCTGGATGAGGTTACAGAGTTAGGGAGGTGTGTAGGGACTGGAGGAGGTTGCAGAGTTAGGGAGGGTTGTAGGGGCTGGAGGAGGTTACAGAGATAGGGAGGAGTGTAGAGGCTGGACGTGGTTACAAAGATAGGGAGGGTTGTAGGGGCTGGAGGAGGTTGCAGAGATAGGGAGGAGTGTAGAGGCTGGACGTGGTTACAAAGATAGGGAGGCTTGTAGGGGCTAGAGATGCTTACAGAGATAGGTAGCTTTGTAGGGGCTGGAGGAGGTTGCAGAGATAGGGAGGGGTGTAGGGGCTGGAGGAGGTTGCAGAGATAGGGTGGGGTGTAGGGGCTGGAGGAGGTTGCAGAGATAGGGAGGGGTGTAGGGGCTGGAGGAGGTTGCAGAGATAGGGAGGGGTGTAGGGGCTGGAGGAGGTTGCAGAGATAGGGAGGGTTGTAGTGGCTGGAGCAGGTTACAGAGATAGGGAACGTTGTAGATGGTTGCAGGTGGTTACAGAAATAGGGAGGGATGTATTTGCTGGAGGAGGTTGCAGAGATCGGGAGGGGTGTAGGGGCTTGAGTAGATTAAAGAGATTGGGAGGGGTGGAGGGGCTGGATGAGTTTGCAGAGCTAGGGAGGGGTGTAGGGTCTGGAGGAATTTTCAGAGATAGGTAGGCGTGTAGGGGCTGTAGGAGCTTACAGAGATTGGGAGGGGTGTAGGGCTGGAGGAGGTTACAGAGATAGGGAGGGGTGTAAGTGTAGGAGGCGGTTATAGAGATAGTGAGGTGTGTAGGTGCTGGAGGAGGTTACAGAGATATCGGAGGGTTATAGGGGCTGGGAGGTTAGAGGATTAGGGAGGGTTGCAGGTGCTGGAGGATGTGACAGAGATAGGGAGTGTTATAGAGGCTTGAGGAGGTTACAGAGATAGGGACGGATATAGTGACTGGAGGAGTTTACAATGATAGGGGGGTGTAGGGGGCTGGAGGAGGTAACAGAGATAGGTAGAGGTGAAGAGGCTGGAGTAGGTTACAGAGATAGGGAGGGTTTTAGGGGCTGGAGGAGTTGACCGAGATAGGGAGGGTTTTGTAAGGAGTGCAGGAGGTTACATAGATGGTGAGGGGTGTAGGGGCTGGAGGAGGTTACAGAGATAGTAGGGTTGTAGGGGCTGGAGGAGGTTACAGAGGCAGGGAGTGTTTTATGTTCTGGAGGATGTGACAGAGATAGGGAGGCTTGTAGGGGCTGGAGGAGGTTACAGAGATAGTAGGGTTGTAGGGGCTGGAGGAGGTTCCAGAGGCAGGGAGTGTTTTAGGTTCTGGAGGATGTGAGAGATAGGGAGGCTTGTAGGGGCTGGAGGAGGTTACAGAGATAGGGAAGTTTGTAGGGGCTCGAGGTGATTATAGAGATACGGAGGGTTGTAGTGAGTGGAGGAGGTTGCAGAGATAGGGAGCGTTGAACGTAGTGGAGGAGGTTACAGAGATAGGGAGGGGTGCATGTTCTGGGGGACGTTACAGAGATAGGGTGGATTGTAGGGGCTGGAGTTGACTCCAGAGACAGGTAGGTGTGTAGGGGCCTGAGGTAGTTAAAGAGATAGGGAGGAGTGTAGGTGGCTGGAGTTATTTACAGAGAGACGGAGCAGTGTAAGGGCCGGAGGAGTTTACAGGGATAGGGTGCGGTGTAGGTGCTGGAGTATGTTACACAGATAAGGAGGAGCGTAGGGGCTGGCGGAGGTTACAGATATAGGGACGTTTTTTAGGGGCTGTGGGAAATTACAGAGATAGCGATGGTTGTAGGGGCTTGTTGAGGTTACAGATATAGGAGAGATGTAGGGACTGGAGGGGGAAACAGTTTTAGGGAGGGCTGTAGGGGCTGGAGGAGGTTACAGAGATAGGGAGGGATGTAGGGGCTGAAGGAGGTTACAGAGATAGGGAGGGATGTAGGGGCTGGAGGAGGTTACAGAGATAGGGAGGGATGTAGGGGCAGGAGGAGGTTACAGATAGGGAGGGATGTAGGGGTTGGAGGAGGTTACAGAGATAGGGAGGGTTGTAGGAGCTGGAGGAGGTTACAGAGATAGGGATGGGTGTAGGGGCTGGAGGAGGTTACAGAGATAGGGAGGGTTGTATTGGCTGGTGGAGGTTACAGAGATAGGGAGGGGTTTAGGGGCTGCAGGATTTTACAGAGATAGGGAGGGGTGTAGGGGCCAGAGGAGGTTACAGAGATGGGGAGGGTTGTAGGGGTTGGAGCAGGTTACAGAGATAGGGAGGGGCGTAGGGGCTGGAGCAGGTTACAGTGTTAGGGAAGTGTGTAGGGGCTGAAGAAGGTTACAGAGATAGGGAGCGCTGTAGGGGCTGGAGGAGGTTACAAAGATAGGGGTGGGGGGAGGGGCTGGTGGATGTTACAGAGATAGGGAGGAATGAGAGGCTGGAGGGTGTTACAGAGATAGTGAGGGAGTTATAGTGATAATTAGCGGTGTTGGTCTGGAGGATGTTACAGATAGTGAGGGGTGTACGGGCATGAGGAGTTAAAAAGAGTTAGGGAAGGGTGTAGGGGCTGGAGGAATTTACAGAGATAGGGAGGATTGTAGAGGCTGGAGGAGGTTACAGAGATAGGGTGGGGTGTAGTGATTGGAGGAGGTTACAGATTTAGGGAGGGGTGTAGGGGCTGGAGGAGTTGACAATGATAGGGAGGGGTTTAGGGGGCTGGAGGATGTAACAGAGATAGGGAGGATTTTATGGGCTGGAGGAGTTGACAGAGATAGGTAGGGGTGTGGGTGCCGGAGGAGGTTACAGAGATATGGATCGGTATAAGAGCTGGAGTTGGTAACGGAAATAGGGATGGGTTTAGAGGGCTGGAGGAGGCGACAGATATCGGAAGGTTTGTAGGGGCTGGAGGAGGTTACAGACATAGAGAGGTTTTTAATGAGTGGAACAGTTTACATTGATGGGGAGTGGTATAGTGGCTGGAGTTTACAGAGATTGGGAGGGGTGTAATGAGTGGAGCTGTTTACAGAGATTGGGAAGGTTGAAATGAGTGGAGGAGGATACAGAGATAGTGAGGGATTTAAGGGCTGGAGGAGGTTACAGAGATAGGGAGGTTTGTAGGGGCTGGAGGGTTTACAGTTATAGGGAGGTGTGTAGGGGCTGGAGGAGGTTACAGAGATAGGGAGGGGTGTAGCGGCCGGAGGAGTTTACAGACAAGGGGAGGTTTGTAGGGGCTCGAGGTGATTAGAGATACGGAGAGTTGTAGTGATTGGAGGAGGTTACAGAGATATGGAGCGTTGAAGGGAGTGGAGGAGGTTACAGAGATAGGGAGGGGTGCATGGTCTGGAGGAGGTTACAGAGATCAGGAGGGGTGCATGGTCTGGAGGTGGC
This sequence comes from Isurus oxyrinchus, assembly GCA_026770705.1. Classification (NCBI taxonomy): domain Eukaryota; kingdom Metazoa; phylum Chordata; class Chondrichthyes; order Lamniformes; family Lamnidae; genus Isurus; species Isurus oxyrinchus. Next base: position 28,634 of record JANJGN010000136.1, read on the forward strand.
TCCAGAGATAGGGAGGGGTGTAGTTGCTTGAGGTCGTTAAAGAGATAGGGAGGGGTGTAGGTTGCTGGTTATTTACAGAGAGACGGAGGGTTGTAAGGTCTGGAGGAGGTTACAGAGATAGGGAGATCTGTAGATGGATGGAGATGGTTTCAGAGATAGGGAGGTATGTAGGGGCTGGAAGAGTTTAGAGGGATAGAGAGGGGTTTGGGGGCTGAAGGCGGTTACAGAGATAGGGAAGGTTGTCGGTGCTGGAGGAGTTTACAGAGATAGGGAGGGGTGTAAGAGCTGGAGGAGTTTACAGGGATGGGGAGCGGTGTAGGTGCTGGAGAAGGTTACCGAGATAGGGAGGGGCGTAGGGGCTGGTGGAGTTTACAGAGATAGGGACGTTTTCTAGGGGCTGTGGGAGATTACAGAGATAGCAATGGCTATAGGGGCTGGATGAGGATACAGAGATAGGGAGGTGTGTAGGGACTGGGGGAGGTTACAGAGATAGGGAGGTGTGTAGAGGCTTGAGGAGGTTACAGAGATAGGGACGGATATAGTGACTGGAGGAGTTTACAGTGATGGCGGGGGTGTAGGGGGCTGGAGGAGGTAACAGAGATAGGTAGTGGTGATGAGGCTGGAGAAGGTTACAGAGATAGGGAGGGTTTTAGGGTCTGGAGGAGTTGACCGAGATAGGGAGGGTTGTAGATGCCGGAGGAGGTAACAGAGATAGGGATGGGTGTAGGGGCTGGAGGAGGTTCAGAGAGAGGGAGGTTTGTAGGGGCTGGAGGGGCTTACAGAGATAGGGAGGTTTGTAAGGAGTGGAGGAGGTTACATAGATGGTGAGGGGTATAGGGGCTGGAGGAGGTTACAGAGATAGTAGGGTTGTAGGGGCTGGAGGAGGTTACAGAGGCAGGGTTTTAGGTTCTGGAGGATGTGACAGAGATATGGAGGCTTGTAGGGCCTGGAGGAGGTTACAGTTATAGTAGGGTTGTAGGGGCTGGAGGAGGTTACAGAGATAGGGAGGCTTGTAGGGGCTGGAGGAGGTTACAGAGATAGGGAGGCTTGTAGGGGCTGGAGGAGGTTACAGAGATAGGGAGGGTTGTAGGTGCTGGAGGACATTACAGACATAGGGAAGTTTGTAGGGGCTCGAGGTGATTATAGAGATACGGAGGGTTGTAGTGAGTGGAGGAGGTTGCAGAGATAGGGAGCATCGAAGGGAGTGGAGGAGGTTACAGAGATAGGGAGGGGTGCATGTTCTGGAGGAGGTTACAGAGATAGGGAGGGATGTAGGGGCTGGAGGTGACTCTAGAGACAGGTAGGTGTGTAGGGGCTTGAGGTAGTTAAAGAGATAGGGAGGGTTGTAAGTGGCTGGAGTTATTTACAGAGAGATGGAGGTGTGTAAGGGCCGGAGGAGTTTACAGGGATAGGGAGCGGTCTAGGTGCTGGACTAGGTTACACAGATAAGGAGGTGCGTAGGGGCTGGCAGAGATATAGGGACGTTTTTTAGGGGCTGTGGGAGATTACAGAGATAGCGATGGTTGTAGGGGCTTGTTGAGGTTACAGAGATAGGCTAGATGTAGGGACTGGAGGGGGAAACAGATTTAGGCAGGGCTGTAGGGGCTGGAGGAGGTTACAGAGATAGGGAGGGTTGTAGGGGCTGGAGGAGGTTACAGAGATAGGGAGGGGTGTAGCGGCTGGAGGAGGTTACAGAGATAGGGATTGTTGTAGGGGCTGGGGTGGGTTACAGAGACCAGGAGGTCGTAGTTTTTTGGGGATTTAACAGAGATTGGAATGTTTGTAGGTGCTGTAGTACGTCACAGAGATAGGGAGGGTTGTACGAGCTGGAGGAATTTACAGAGATAGGGAGGGTGGTAGGTGCTGGAGGAGGTTTACAGAGATAGGGAGGGTTGTAGGGTTTGGGGGATGTAACAGAGATAGAAATGTTTGTAGGTACTGTAGTACGTTTTAGGGGGCTGGAGGAGGTTACAGAGATAGGGAGTGGTGTTGGGGTTGGAGGTGGATACAGAGATTGGGAGGTTCGTAGTTATCTGGAGGTGGTTACAGAGATAAGGAGGAATGTAGGGGCTGGAGGCGGTTATAGAGATTGGGAGAGGAGTAGGCGGCTGGAGGATGCTAGAGATAGGGAGGGCGGTCATGGTGGAGCAGGTTACAGAGATAGGGTGGGTTGCAGGGGCTGGATGAGGTTACAGAGATAGGGAAGGGTGTAGGGGCTGGAGGAGGTTACAGAGATAGGGAAGGTCGCAAAGGCTGGAGGGGGTTACAGAGTTAGGGAGGATTGTAGGGGCTGGAGGAGGTAACAGAAATAGGATGGCTTGTAGTGAGTGGATGAGGTTACAGATTTAGGGAGGAGAGTAGCGGCTGGAGGAGGTTAGAGAGATTGGGAGGGTTGTAGGCTTTGGGGGACATTACAGAGATAAAAAGGTTTGTGGGGACTTTAGTACATTACAAAGATAGGGAGGGTTGTACGGGCTGGTGGTGTTTACAGTGTTTGTTGTAGGGCTGGAGGAGGTTACAGAGATAGGGAGGCTAGTAGTGAGTGGAGGAGGTTACATATATAGGGAGTGGTGTAGTGTCTGGAGGATGTTACAAAGATAGGGACGGGTGTAGGGGCTGGAGGTGGTTACAGAGATATCGGAGGGTTATAGGGGTTGGAGGAGGTTACAGATTTAGGGAGGAGGTTACAGAGTTAGGGAGGTTTATAATTAGTGGTGGAGGTTACTGAGATAGGGTGGGTTGAAGGGAGTAGAGGAGGTTAAAGAGATAGGGATGGGTGTAAAGGCTGGAGGAGGTTACAGAGATAGGGAGGTTAGTAGGGACTGGAGGGGGATACAGATTTAGGGAGGGCTGTAGTGGCTGGAGGAGGTTACAGAGATAGGGAAGGCTGAAGTTGCTGGAGGAGGTTAGAGAGATAGGGAGGGTTGTCGTGAGTGGAGGAGGATACTGAAATAGGGAGGGGTGTAAGGGCTGGAGGAGGTTACAGAGATAGGGAGGAGTGTAGTGGCTGGAGGTGGTTACAGAGAGAGGGAGGGTTGTTTGGGCTGGAGGAGTTTACAGAGATAGGGTGGGTTGTGTGAATGGAGGAGGTTACAGAGATTGGGAGGGTTGAAGGGAGTGGAGGAGGTTACAGAGATAGTGAGGGATGTAAGGGCTGGAGGAGGTTTCAGAGATAGGGAAAGTTGTAGGGGCTGGAGGTGTTACAGAGATAGGGAGGGGTGTAGGGGCTGGAGGAGTTTACAGAGATAGGAATTGTTGTAGGGGCTGGAGGAGGTTACAGAGATAGGGCGGGTTGTAGGGTTTGGGGGATGCAACAGAGATTGGAATGATTGTAGGTGCTGTAGTACATTACAGAGATAGGGAGGCTTGTAGGGGCTGGTGGAAGTTACAGAGATAGGGAGGGTTGTAGGTGCTGGAGGAGGTTACAGACATAGGGAAGTTTGTAGGGGCTCGAGGTGATTATAGAGATACGGAGGGTTGTAATGAGGCTTGTAGGGGCTGGAGGAATTTACAGAGATAGGGAGGTTGGTAGGTGCTGGAGGAGATTAGAGAGTTAGGGAGGGGTCTAGGCACTGGAGGAGGTTACAGAGTTAGAGAGGGGTGTAGGGTCTTGAGGAGTTTACGGAGATAGGGATATTTGTACAGGCTGTAGTACTTTACAGAGATATGGAGAGTTGTAGGGACTGGAGGTGTTTACAGAAATAGGGAGGGTTGTAGGGGCTCGAGAAGGTTACAGAGATAGTGAGGCTTGTAGTGAGTGGAGGAGGTTACAGATTTAGGGAGGGGTGTTGTGGCTAGTGCAGGTTACAAAGATAGGGAGGGGTGTAGGTGCTGGAGATGGTTACAGAGATAGAGTGGGTTGTAGGGGCTGGAGGATGTTACAGAGATAGGGAGGTTTGTAGTTGCTGGAGGAGGTTACAGAGATAGGGTGGCTTGTAGTGAGTGGATGAGGTTACAGATTTAGGGAGGAGAGTAGCGGCTGGAGGAGGTTAAAGAGATTGGGAGGGTTGTAGGCTTTGGGGGATGTTACAGAGATAAGAAGTTTTCTGGGGACTTTAGTACATTACAGAGATAGGGAGGGTGGTGTTTACAGTGTTTGTTGTAGGGCTGGAGGAGGTTACAGAGAAGGGAGGCTAGTAGTGAGTGGAGGAGGTTACAGAGATAGGGAGTGGTGTAGTGTCTGGAGAATGTTACAAAGATAGGGACGGATGTAGGGGCTGGAGATGGTTACAGAGATAGGGATGGTTGTAGGGGTTGGAGGAGGTTACAGTTTTAGGGAGGAGATTACAGAGTTAGGGAGGTTTATAATTAGTGGTGGAGGTTACTGAGATAGGGTGGGTTGAAGGGAGTAGAGGAGGTTAAAGAGTTAGGGATGGGTGTAGGGGCTGGAGGAGGTTACAGAGATAGGGGGGGTAGTAGGGACTTGAGGGGGATACAGATTTAGGGAGGGCTGTAGGAGCTGGAGGAGGTTACAGTGATAGGGAGGGTTGTAGTGAGTGAAGGAGGATACTGAAATAGGGAGGAGTGTAAGGGCTGGAGGAGGTTACAGAGAGAGGGAGGGTTGTATGGGCTGGAGGAGTTTACAGAGATAGGGAGGGTTGTAGTGAATGGAGGAGGTTACAGAGGTAGGGTTGAAGGGGCTGGAGGAGGTTACAGAGATAGTGAGGGCTGTAAGGGCTGGAGGAGGTTTCAGAAATAGTGAGGGATGTTGGGCTGGAGGAGGTTTCAGAAATAGGGAAAGTTGTAGGGTCTGGAGGAGGTTACAGAGATAGGGAGGTTTGAAGGGGCTGGAGGAGGTTACAGAGGTTACAGGCTTTGGGGGATGTTACCGAGATAAGAAGGTTTGTGGGGACTTTAGTATATTACAGAGATAGGGAGGGTTGGACGGGCTGGTGGTGTTTACAGTGTTTGGAGTGTTGTAGGGCTAGAGGAGTTTACAGAGATAGGGAGGGTTGTAGGGTTTGGGGGATGCAAAAGAGATTGGAATGTTTGTAGGTGCTGTAGTATGTTACAGAGACAGGGAGGATTGTAGGGGCTGGAGGAATTTACAGAGATAGGGAGGTTGGTAGGTGCTGGAGGAGGTTACAGAATTAGGGAGGGGTCTAGGCACTGGAGGAGGTTACAGAGTTAGAGAGGGGTGTAGGGTCTTGAGGAGTTTACGGAGAGAGGGATATTTGTACGGGCTGTAGTACTTTACAGAGATATGGAGAGTTGTAGGGACTGGAGGTGTTTACAGAAATAGGGAGGGTTGTAGGGTCTCGAGGAGGTTGCAGAGATATTGAGGCTTGTAGTGAGTGGAGGAGGTTACAGATTTAGGGAGGGGTGTTGTGGCTAGTGCAGGTTACAAAGAAAGGGAGGGGTGTAGGCGCTGGAGATGGTTAGAGAGATAGAGTGGGTTGTAGGGGCTGGAGGATGTTACAGAGATAGGGAGGTTTGTAGTTGCTGGAGGAGGCTACAGAGATAGTGTGGCTTGTAGTGAGTGGATGAGGTTACAGATTTAGGGAGGAGACTAGCGGCTGGAGGAGGTTAAAGATATTGGGAGGTTTGTAGGCTTTGGGGGATGTTACAAATATAAGAAGGTTTATGGGGACATTAGTACATGACAGAGATAGGGAGGGTTGTACGGGCTGGTGGTGTTTACAGTGTTTGGAGTGTTGTAGGGCTGGAGAAGGTTACAGAGATAGGGAGGCTAGTAGTGAGTGGAGGAGGTTACATATTTAGGGAGTGGTGTAGTGTCTGGAGGATGTTACAAAGATAGGGACGGGTGTAGGGGCTGGAGATGGTTACAGAGATAGGGATGGTTGTAGGGGTTGGAGGAGGTTACAAATATAGGGGTGGGGGGAGGGCCTGGAGGAGGTTACAGAGATAGGGAGGAATGAAAGGCTGGAGGGTTTTACAGAGATAGGGAGGGAGTTATAGAGATAATAAGCGGTGTACGGCTGGAGGAGGTTACAGATAGGGAGGGGTGTAGGGGCTGGAGGAATTTACAGAGATAGGGAGGGTTGTAGGGGATGAAGGAGGTTACAGAGATAGGGAGGGGTGTAGGGGCTTGAGGAGGTTTCAGAGATAAGGAGGGGTGTAGGGGCTGGAGGAGATACAGAGATAGGGAGGGATATAGAGGCTGCAGGAGTTTACAGAGATAGGGAGGGGTGTAGTGGCTGAAGGAGGTTACAGAGATAGGGAGGGTTGTAGGGACTGGTGGAGGTTACAGAAATAGGGAGGGGTGTAGGGGGCGGAGAAGTTTACAGAGATAGGGAGGGGTGTAGGAGCCGGAGGAGATTACACAGACAGGGAGGGGTGTAGGGGCTGGAAGAGGTTACAGAGATAGGGAGGGGTGTAGGGGCTGGAGGAGGTTACAGAGATACGGAGGTGTGTAGGGGTTGGAGGAGGTTACAAGGATAAGGAGGAGTGTAGTGACTGGAGGTGGTTACAGAGATAGGGGGAGGTGTAGTGGCTGGAGGAAGTTACAGAGATAGGGAGGGTTGTAGGTGCTGGAGGAGGTTACAGAGATAGGGAGCAAGGAGAGGCTGGAGCAGGTTACAGAGATACAGAGGGGTGTCGGGGTTGGAGGAGGTTACTGAGATAGGGAGGGGTCTAGGGACTGCAGGAGGTTACAGAGATAGGGAGGGGTGTAGGAGCTGGAGGTGGTTACAGAGATAGGGAGGGATGAGAGGCTGGAGGGGGTTACAGAGATAGGGAGGGGTTTAGGGGCTGGAGGAGGTTACAGATATAGGGAGGGGTGTACGGGCTGGAGGAGGTTACAGAGATAGGGAGGGATGGGAGGCTGGTGCGGGTTACAGAGATGGGGAGGCATTTACAGAGATGGGGGGGTGAGAAGCTAGAGTAGGATACACAGATCGGGAGGAGTTTAGGGACTGGAGGAGGTTACAGAGATAGGGGTAGGTGTAGGGGCTGGAGGAGGTTACAGAGATAGTGAGGGTGTAGGGCTGGAGGAAGTTACAGAGATAGGGAGGGGTGTAGGGGCTGGAGGAGGTTACAGAGATAGGGTACGATGAGAGGCTGGAGGGGGTTACAGAGATAGGGTATGTTGTAGGGCTGGAGGAGGTTACAGAGATAGAGATAGGTGTAGGGGCTGGAGGAGGTTACAGAGATAGGGAGGGATGGAGGCTGGTGCGGGTTACAGTGATGGTGCGGGAGTTACAGAGATTGGGGGGTGAGAGTCTGGAGGGTTTTTCAGAGATAGGGTGGGAGTTATAGAGATAATAAGCGGTGTAGGGCTGGAGGAGGTTACAGATAGGGAGGGGTGTACGGGCATGAGGAGGTTACAGAGATAGGGAGGGGTGTAGGGGCTGGAGAAATTTACAGAGATAGGGAGGGTTGTAGGGGCTGGAGGAGGTTACAGAGATAGGGAGGGGTGTAGGGGCTGGAGGAGGTTACAGAGATAGGGAGGGGTGTAGGGGCCGGAGAAGTTTACAGAGATAGGGAGTTTTGTAGGAGCCGGAGGAGATTACACAGACAGGGAGGGGTGTAGGGGCTGGAGGAGGTTACAGAGATAGGGAGGTGTGTAGGGGCTTGACTAGTTTACAGAGATAGGGAGGGTTGTAGGGTCTTGAGGAGGTTACAGAGATAGGGAGGGTTGTAGGGACTGGAGGAGGTTACGGAGATAGGGAGGGGTGCAGGGGCTGGAGGAGGTTACACAGATTGGGAGGGGTGTAGGTTCTGGATGTAGTTACAGAGATAGGGAGGAATGAGAGGCTGGAGTGGGTTACAGAGATAAGGAGGTGTGTAGGGGCTGGAGGATGTTACAGAGAAAGGGAGGGGTGTAGGAGCTGGAGGTGGTTACAGAGATAGGGAGGGGTGTAGAGTCTGGAGGTGGTTACAGAGATAGGGAGTGAGTTACAGAGGTAAGAAAGGGTGTTGGGCTGGAGGAGGTTACAGAGTTTGGGCGGGAGTTACAGATATAGGGAGCGGTGAGAGGCTGGAGAGCGTTACAGAGATAGGGAGGGGTGTAGGAGCCGTAGGAGGTTACAGAGATAGTGAGGGTGGAGGGGCTGGTGGAGGTTACAAAGATAGGGAGGGGTCTAGGGCTGGTGGAGGTTACAAAGATAGGGGTGGGGGGAGGGCCTGGAGGAGGTTACAGAGTTAGGGAAGAATGAGAGGCTGGAGGGTTTTACAGAGATAGGGAGGGAGTTATAGAGATAATAAGCGGTGTAGGGCTGGAGGAGGGTACAGATAGGGATGGGTGTGTGCGTATGAGGAGGTTACAGAGATAGGGAGGGGTGTAGAGGCTGGAGGAGTTTACAGAGATAGGGAGGGGTGTAGGAGCTGGAGGAGGTTACAAAGATAGGGGTGGGGGGAGGGCCTGGAGGAGGTTACAGAGATAGGGAGGAATGAGAGGCTGGATGGTTTTACAGAGATAGGGAGGGAATTATAGAGATAACAAGCGGGGTAGGGCTGGAGGAGGATACAGATAGGGAGTGTTGTACGGGCATGAGGAGGTTACAGAGATAGGGAGGGGTGTAAGGTCTGGAGGAATTTACAGAGATAGGGAGGGTTTTAGGGGCTGGAGAAGGTTACAGAGATAGGGAGGGGTGTAGGGGCTGGAGGAGGTTACAGAGATAGGGAGGGGTGTAGGGGCTGAAGGAGGTTACAGAGATAGCGAGTGTTGAAGGGAGTGGAGGAGGTTACAGAGAAAGCACGGGGTGTAGGGTCTTGTGGAGTTCACAGAGATAGGGAAAGTTGTAGGGGCTGGAGGTGTTACAGAGATAGGGAGTGGTGTAGGGGCTGGAGGAGGTTACAGAGATAGGTAGTGGTGTAGGGGCTGGAGGAGTTTACAGAGATAGGGAGTGTTGTAGCGGCCGGAGGAGGTTACAGAGATGGGGAGGTTTGTAGGGGCTGGAGGAGATTACAGAGATACGGAGGGTTATACTGAGTGGAGGAGGTTACAGAGATAGGGAGGGACGTAGGGGCTGGAGGAGTTCACAGAGGTAGGGCCGGTTGTAGGGGCTGGAGGTGGCTACAGAGATAGGGAGGGGTATAGGGGCTTGAGGTCGTTAAAGAGATAGGGAGAGGTGTAGGTGGCTGGAGGTATTTACAGACAGAGGGAGGGTTGTAGGGGCTGGAGGAGTTACAGAGATAGGGAGGGGTGTAGCGGTTGAAGGCAGCTGCAGAGATCGTGTGGGTTGTCAGTGCTGGAGGAGGTTACAGAGATAGGGAGGGGTGTAGGGGCTGGAGGAGGTTACAGAGATAGGGAGGGGTGTAGGGGCTGGACGAAGTTACAGAATAGGGAAGGGTTTAGGGGATGATGGATTTTACAGAGATAGGGACGTTTGTAGGGGCTGTATGAGGTTACAGAGATAGGGAGGGATGTAGGGGCTGGAGGATGTTACAGAGATATGGAGGGGTTTAGGTGTCTGGAGGAGGTGACCTAGATAGGGAGGGGTATACAGGGCTGGAGGAGGTACAGAGATAGTGAGGGGTGTAGGGGCTGGAGGAGGTTACAGAGATAGGGAGGGTTGTAGGGGCTGGAGGATTTGACAGAGATAGGGAGTGGTGTAGGGGCTGGAGGAGGTTACAGAGTTAGGGAGGGTTGTAGGGGCTGGAGGATTTGACAGAGATGGGGAGAGGTGTATGGGCTGGAGGAGGTTACAGAAATAGGGATATTTGTAGGGGCTGTAGTACGTTACAGAGTTGGGGAAGGATGTAGGGTCTGGAGGTGTTTACAGAGATAGGGAGGGTTGTAGGGGCTGGAGGAGGTTACAGAGATAGGGAGGCTTGTAGTGAGTGGAGGAGGTTACAGATTTAGGGAGGGGTGTTGTGGCTAGAGGAGGTTACAAATATAGGGAGGGGGTGTAGGTGCTGGAGATGGTTAATGAGATAGAGAGTGTTGTAGGGACTGGAGGATGTTATAGAGATAGGGAGGTTTGTAGTGGCTGGAGGAGGTTACAGAGATAGGGTGGCTGTAGTGAGTGGAGGAGGTTACAGATTTAGGGAGGGGTGTAGGGGCTGGAGGAGGTTACAGAGATAGGGAGGCTTGTAGTGAGTGGAGGAGGTTACATATTTATGGAGGGGTGTAGGGGCTGGAGGACGTTACAAAGATAAAGATGGGTGTAGGGGCTGGAGATGTTTACAGCGATAGGGATGGTTTGTAGTGGTTTGAGGAGGTGAAAGAGATCGGGAGGGGATTAGAGGCCAGAGGAGGTTAGAGAGATGGGGATGGGTGCAGGGGCTGAAGGAGGTTAGAGATAGGGAGGGTTGTAGGGACTGGAGGGGGATACAGAGTTAGGGAGGGTTGTAGTGAGTGGAGGAGGTTACAGAGATTGGGAGGGTTGAAGGGAGTGGAGGAGGTTACAGAGATTGGGAGGGTTGAAGGGAGTGGACGAGGTTACAGAGAAAGCGCAAGGTTTAGGGGCTTGTGGAGTTAACAGAGTTGGTTGGGTTGTAGCGGCTGGAGGAGGTTAGAATAACATACACTCCAATATTGCAGCACACCCTCAATTAGTGACCCTCCAATACTACAGCACACCCTCAAATACTGACACTCCAATAGTGCAGCACACCCTCAATTACAGACCCTCCAATACTACAGCACATCCTCAATTACTGACACTTCAATAGTGCAGCACACCCTCAATTACTGACCCTCCAATACTACAGCACACCCTCAATTACTGACACTCCAGTAGTACAGCACACCCTCAATTACTGAACGTCCATTAGTGCAGCACACCCTCAGTTACTGACACACCTATACTGCAGAACACCCTCAATTACTGACTCTCCAATAGTGCAGCACATCCTCAATTACATACACTCCATTAGTGCTGCACCCTCAATTACTGACACTGCAATAATGCAGCACACATGCAATTACTGAACTTCCGACAGCACAGAACACCCTCAATTACTGACACTAAAATTGTGCAGCACACCATCAATTACTGACCATCCAATAGTGCAGCACACCCTCAATTATTGAACCACCAATAGACCAGCATACTGTCAATTGCTGACACTCCAATAGTGACGCGCACCCTAAATTACTGACAATCCAGTGGTGCATCACACCTTCAATTTCTGACACTACAATCGAGCAGAACACCCTCAATTACTGACCCACCAATAGTGCAGCACACCCTCAAATAATGGCACACCTATTGTGAAGCACACCCACAATTACTGATAATCCAGTGGTGCAGCCCACCCTCAATTAATTACACTCGAATAGTGCAGCACACCCTCAATTACGACCCACCAATAGTGAGGCACTCCCTCAATTACGGACACATCTATGGTGCTGCACTCCCTCAATTGCTGACAATCCACTGGGGCAGCACACCCTCAATTACTGACCCACCAATAGTGCAGCACACCCTCAATTACTGACACACCTATAGTGCAGCACACCATCAATTACTGAACTTACGACAGTGCAGAACACACTCAAATACTGACACATCTATAGTGCAACAAACCCTCAATTACTGACACTCCAATAGTGCAGCACACCCACAATTACTTACACTCCAATAGTGAAGCACACCCTCAATTACTGACACTCCAATAGTGTAGCGCACACTCAATTACTGACTCACCAATAGTGCAGCGCACACTCAATTACTGACACTCCAATAGTGAAGCACACCCTCAATTACTGAGCCTCCAATAGTGCAGCGCACACTCAATTACTGACCCTCCATTAGTGCAGCAAGAACTTAAATACTGACCCTCCTATAGTGCAGCACAACCTCAGTTACTGACCCTCCAATCGTGCAGCACACCCTCAATTACTGATACTCAAACAGTGCAGAACCGCCTCAATTACTGACACTCCAATGGTGCAGCACACCCTCAATTACTGATACTCTAGTAGCGCAACAGACACTCAATTACTGGCACTCCAATAGTGCAGCCCAGCCTCAATTACTGATACTCCAATCGTGCAGCACACCCTCAATTACTGACCCTCCAATAGAGCAGCACACCCTCAGTTACTGACACAACTATAGTGCGGCACACCCTCAATTACTGACACGCCAACTGTGAAACACACCCTCAATTACTGACACTCGAATAAAGCAGTACACGCTCAATTACCAACCCTCCAATCGTGCAGCTCACCGTCAATTACTGAGACTCCAACAGTGCAGAACAGCCTGAATTACTGACACTCCAATAGAGCAGCACACCATCAATTAATGACAATCCAATAGTGCAGCCCATCCTCAATTACTGACACTCCAATAGTGCAGCACACCCTCAATTAATGACACTCTACTAGTGCAGCAGACACTCAATTGCTGACCCTCCAATAGTGCAGCACACCTTCAATTACTGAACTTCCGACAGTGCAGAACACCCTCAATTACTGACACTCCAATCGTGCATCGCATCCTCAATTACTTACACTCGAATAGTGCAGCACACCCTCAATTACTGACACACCTATCGTGCAGCACAACCTCAATTACAGACAATCCAGTGGTGCAGCACACCCTCAATTACTGACACTGCAATAGTGCTGCACACATTCAATTACTGACCCACCAATAGTGCAGCACACCCTCAATTACTGACACACCTATAGAGCAGCACACCCTCAATTACTTACACTCGAATAATGCAGCACACCCTCCATTACTGACACACCTATAGTGCAGCACACCCTCAATTATTGCCACATCTATAGTGCAGCACACCCTCAATTACTGACACTCCAATATTGTATAACTACCTCAATTACTTTCCTTCCAATAATCCAGCACACCCTCAAATATTGACCCGCCAACAGTGCAGCACCACCTCAATTACTGACACAACTATAGTGCAAAAAACCCTCAATTACTGACACTCAACAGTGCAGCACAGCCCCAATTACTGACATACCAATATTGCAGCACAAAGTCGATTACTTGCACACCTACAGTTCAGCACACCCTCAATTACTGACACTCCAATAGTGCAGCACGCTCTCAATTACTGACCCACCAATAGTGCAGCACAACCTCAATTACTGAAACACATATAGTGCAGCACACACTCAATTACTGACCCACCAATAGTGCAGCACACACTCAATTACTGACCCACCAATAGTGCAGCTCACTGTCAATTACTGAGACTCCAACAGTGCAGAACTGCCTCAATTACTGACACTCCAAAAATGCAGCACACCATCAATTAATGACACTCCAATAGTGCAGCACATCCTCAATTACTGACAGTCCAATAGTGCAGTACAACCTCAATTAATGACACTCTACTAATGCAGCAGACACTCAATTGCTGACCCTCCAATAGTGCTGCACCCTCAATTACTGACACTTTAATAGTGCAGAAAACTTTCAATTACTGAACTTCTGACAGTGCAGAACACCCTCAAATACTGACACTAAAATGGTGCAGCTCACCATCAATTACTGACAATCCAATAGTGCAGCACACCATCAATTACTGATAATCCAGTGGTGCAGCACACCCTCAATTACTGACACTCCAATTGTGCATCGCATCCTCAATTACTTACACTCGAATAGTGCAGCACACCCTCAATTACTGACCCACCAATAGTGCAGCACACCCTCAATTATTGACACACCTATCGTGCAGCACAACCTCAATTACAGACAATCCAGTGGTGCAGCACACCCTCAATTACTGACACTGCAATAGTGCTGCACACACTCAATTACTGACCCACCAATAGTGCAGCACACCCTCAATTACTGACACACCTATAGAGCAGCACACCCTCAATTACTTACACTCGAATAATGCAGCACACCCTCCATTACTGACACACCTATAGTGCAGCACACCCTCAATTACTGACACACCTATAGTGCAGCAAACCCTCAATTACTGACACTCCAATATTGCATAACTACCTCAATTACTTTCCTTCCAACAATCCAGCACACCCTCAAATATTGACCCTCCAACAGTGCAGCACCACCTCAATTACTGAAACAACTATAGTGCAGAAAACCCTCAATTACTGACACTCCAACAGTGCAGCACAGCCCCAATTACTGACATACCAATATTGCAGCACAAAGTCGATTACTTGCACACCTACAGTTCAGCACACCCGCAATTACTGACACTCCAATAGTGCAGCACACTCTCAATTACTGACCCACCAATAGTGCAGCACAACCTCAATTACTGAAACACATATAGTGCAGCACACACTCAATTACTGACACACCAATAGTGCAGCACACCCTCAATTACTGACCTACCAATAGTGCAGCACAACCTCAATTACTGAAACACATATAGTGCAGCACACACTCAATTACTGACCCTCCAATAGTGCAGCGCACACGCAATTACTGAGACTCCAACAGTGCAGAACTGCCTCAATTACTGACACTCCAATAATGCAGCACACCATCAATTAATGACACTCCAATCGTGCATCGCACCCTCAATTACTGACATGCCTATCCTGCTGCACACACTCACTAACTGACCCTCCAATAGTGCAGCACACACTCAATTACTGACACTCCAATAGTGCAGCACACCCTCAATTACTGACACTCCAATAGTGTGGCACACACTCAATTACTGACACTCCAATAGTGCAGCACACCCTCAATTACTGACTCTCCAATAGGGCAGCACACCCTCAATTACTGACACTCCAATAGTGTAGCACACACTCAATTACTGACCCTCCAATAGTGCAGCACACACGCAATTACTGACCCTCCAATAGTGCAGCGCACACGCAATTACTGACAATCAAATAGTGCTCCACACTCTCAATTACCGACCCTCCAGTCGTGCAGATTACCGTCAATTACTGAGGCTCCAACAGTGCAGAACTGCCTCAATTACTGACACTCCAATAATGCAGCACACCATCAATTACTGACACCCCAATAGTGCAGCACATCCTCAATTACTGACACTCCAATAGTGCAGCACATCCTCAATTACTGACACTCCAATAGTGCAGCACATCCTCAATTACTGACACTCCAATAGTGCAGCACATCCTCAATTACTTAAACTCCAATAGTGCAGTACAACCTCAATTAATGACACTCTACTAGTGCAGCAGACACTCAATTGCTGACCCTCCAATAGTGCTGCACCCTCAATTACTGACACTTTAATAGTGCAGAAAACCTTCAATTACTGAACTTCCGACAGTGCAGAACACCCTCAATTACTGACATTGAAATTGTGCAGACACCATCAATTAGTGACCATCCAATAGTGCAGCACACCCTCAATTATTGAACCACAAATAGAACAGCATACCGTCAATTACTGATACTCCAATCGTGCATTGCACCCTCAATTACTTACACTTGAATAGTGCAGAACACCCTCAATTACTGAAGCACCAATAGTGCAGCATTCCCTCAATTACTGACGCACCTATAGTGCAGCACACCCTCAATTACTGATAATCCAGTGGAGCAGCACACACTCAATTACTGACACTCCAATCGTGCATCGCACCCTCAATTACTGACCCACCAATAGTGCAGCACACCCTCAATTACTGACACACCTATAGTGCAGCACAACCTCAATTACAGACAATCCATTGGTGCAGCACACCTTCAATTATTGACCCTCCAATACTGCCGCACACCGTCAATTACTGACACTCCAATAGTGCAGCATGCCCTCAATGACTGTTCCTCCAATACTGCAGCACACTCTCAATTACTGACCCACCAATAGTGCAGCACAACCTCAATTACTGAAACACATATAGTGCAGCACACCCTCATTACTGACACTCCAATAGTGCAGCACACCCTCAATTATTGACCTACCAATAGTGCTGCACATCCGCAATTATTGACCCCTCAAGAGTGCAGCATACCTTCAATTATTGACCCTCCAATAGTGCAGCATAACGTCAATTACTGACACTCCAATAGTGCAGCACACCCTCAATTACTGGCAATCCAGTGGTGAAGCATACACTCAATTACTGACACTCCAGTCGTGCAGCACACCCTTAATTACTGACCCACCAATAGTGCAGCACACACTCAATTACTGACACTCCAATAGTGCAGCACACCCTCAGTTACTGACCTTCCAATAGTGTAGCACACACTCAATTACTGGCACTTCAATAGTGCAGCACACCCTCGATTACTGACCCACCAATAGTGCAGCACAACCTTAATTACTGAAACACATATAGTGCAGCACACCCTCAATTACTGACCCTCCAATAGTGCAGCGCACACGCAATTACTGACAATCAAATAGTGCAGCACACCCTCAGTTACTTACTCACCTATAGTGCAGAACACACTCAATTACTGACCCTCCAATTGTGCAGATTACCGTCAATTACTGAGACTCCAACAGTGCAGAACAGCCTCAATTACTGACACTCCAATACTGCAGCACACCATCCATTAGTGACACTCCAATAGTGCAGCACATCCTCAATTACCTACACTCCAATGGTGCAGCACACCCTCAGTTAATGACTCTCTACTAGTGCAGCAGACACTCAATTGCTGACACTCCAATAGTGCTGCACACCTTCAATTACTGAACTTCTGACAGTGCAGAACACCCTCAAATACTGACACTAAAATCTTGCAGAACACCATCAATTACTGACCATCCATTAGTGCAGAACATCCTCAATTATTGAACCACCAATAGACCAGCATACCGTCAATTACTGACACTCCAATAATGATGCACAACCTAAATTTCTGACACTCCAATCATGCAGCACACCCTCAATTACTGATCTCAAATAGTGCAGAACACCCTCAATTACTTACCCACCAATAGTGCAGCACACCCTCAATTACTGACGCTCCAATAGTGCAGCGCACCATCATTTACTTGCACTCAAATAGTGCAGAACACCCTCAATTACTGACCAACCAATATTGCTGCACACCCTAAATTACTGACACTCCAATAGCACAGCAGACACTCAATTACTGACCCTCCAATCATGCAGCACGTCCTCAATTATTGACTCTCCAATAATGCAGCACACCTTCAATTACTGACACTCCAATCATGCAGCACACCCTCAATTACAAACAATTGAATAGTGCAGCACACGCTCAATTACTGAACATCCAATAGTGCAGCACACCATCAATTAATGACACTCCAATAGTTCAGCACACCCTCAATTAATGACACTCTACTAGTGCAGCACACCCTCAATTGCTGACCCTCCAATAGTGCTGCACCCTCAATTAATGACACTTCGCTAATGCAGCACACCTTCAATTACTGAACCTCTGACAGTGCAGAGCACCCTCAATTACTGACACTAAAATTGTGCAGCTCACCATCAATTACTGATAATCTAACAGTGCAGCACACCATCAATTATTGAACCACCAATAGAACAGCATACCGTCAATTACTGACACTCCAATAGAGACGCACAACCTAAATTACTGACATTCCAATAGTGCAGAACACCCTCACTTTCTGACCCACCAATATTGCAGCACACCCTCAATTACTGACGCACATATAGTGCGGCACATAATCAATTACTGACCCTCCAATAGAGCAGCATACCCTCAATTACTGACACTCCATTAGTGAAGCACACCCTCAAATACTGACACTCCAATAGTGCAGCACACCCTCAATTACTGACACTCAATAGTGCAGCATACCCTCAATTACTGACACTCCAATAGTGCAGCACAACCTCAATTACTGACCCTCCAATAGTGCAGCACACACTCAATTACTGACACGACAATAGTGCAGCACACTCTCAATTGCTGACACTCCAATAGTGCAGCGCACACGCAATTACTGACAATCAAATAGTGAAGCACACCCTCAATTACTGACACGACAATAGTGCAGCACACCCTCAATTACTGACACGACAATAGTGCAGCACACTCTCAATTACTGACACGACAATAGTGCTGCACACCCTCAATTACTGACACGACAATAGTACTGCACACCCTCAATTACTTTCACTCGAATAGCGCAGCACACCCTCAATTACTGATAATCCAGTGGTGTAGCGCACACTCAATTACTGACACTCCAATCGTGCAGCACAGTCTCGATTACTGACACACCTATAGTGCAGCACACCCTCAATTACTGACACACCTATAGTGCAGCACACCCTCAATAACTGACACTCCAATAGTGCAGCTCACGCTTAGTTAATGACCCTCCAATAGTGCAGAATACCGTCAATTACTGACACTCCAATAGTGAAGCACACTTACAATTACTGATAATCCAATGGTGCAGCACACCCACCATTACTTACACTCGAATAATGCAGGAAAAACTCAATTACTGGCACATTTTCAATTACTTACACTCGAATAGTGCAGAACACTCTCAATTACTGACCCTCCAATAGTGCAGCACACCCTCAATTACTGACACTCCAATCGTGCAGCACAACTTCAATTACTGACACTCCAATAGTGCAGCACACCCTCAATTACTGACACTCCAATAATGCAGCACACCATCAATTAATGACACTCCAATAGTGCAGCACATCCTCAATTACTTACACTCCAATAGTGCAGCACACGCTCAATTACTGACACTCCAATAGTGCAGCACAAGCTCAATTAGTGACCCCCCAATAGTGCAGAACACACTAAATTACTGACACTCAATAGCACAGCAGACACTCAATTACTGATCCTCCAATTGTGCAGCACATCCTCAATTATTGACTCTCCAGTTGTGCAGCACACCCTCAATTACTGACACTCCAATCGTGCAGCACACCCTCAATTACTGACACTCCAACAGTGCAGAACACCCTCAATTACTGACCCTCCAATAGTGTGGCACACCCTCAATTACTGACACTCCAATAGTGCAGCACACCCTCAATTACTGAGACTCCAACAGTGCAGAACAGCCTCAATTACTGACACTCCAATAATGCAGCATACCCTCAATTAATGACACTCTACTAGTGCAGCAGACAATCAATTGCTGACACTCCAATAGTGTTGCACACTCAATTAATGACACTTCAATAATGCAGCACACCTTCAATTACTGAACTTCTGACAGTGCGGAAAACCTTCACTAAAATAGTGCAGCACACCATCAATTACTGACACTAAATAGCACAGCAGACACTCAATGACTGACCCTTCAATTGTGCAGCGCAACCTCAATTATTGACCCTCAAATAATACAACATACCCTCAATTACTGACACTCCAATAGTGCAGCACACCCTTAATTACTGTCAATACAATCATGCAGCACACCCTCAATTACTGAGCATCCAATAGTGCAGCATACCGTCAATTACTGACACTCCAATAGTGATGCACAACCTAAATTACTGACATTCCAATAGTGCAGAACACCCTCAATTACTGACCCTCCAATAGAGCATCATACCGTCAATTACTGACACTCCAATAGTGCAGCACACCCTCAATTACTGACCCCCCAATAGTGCAGCACACCCTCAATCACTGACACTCCAATAGTGCAGCACAAGCTCAATTACTGACCCTCCAATAGTGCAGCACACCCTCAATTACTGACCCTCCAATAGTGCAGCACAGTCTCGATTACTAACAATCCAATAGTGCAGCACACCCACAATTACTGATACTCCAGTCATGCAGCACACCCACAATACTTACACTCGAATAATGCAGCACACATTCAATTACTGACACACTTATAGTGTAGCACACCCTCAATTACTTACACTCGAATAGTGCAGAACACCCTCAATTACTGACCCATCAATCGTGCAACTCACCATCAATTACTGACACTCCAATAGTGCAGAACACCCTCAATTACTGACCCTCCAGTAGTGCAGCATACCATACCATCAAGTACTGACACTCCAATAGGGCAACACACCCTCAATTACTGACACTCCAATAGTGCAGCACACTCTCAATTAGTGACCCCCCAATAGTGCAGAACACACTAAATTACTGACACTCCAATAGTGCAGCAGACACTCAATTACTGATCCTCCAATAGTGCAGCACATCCTCAATTTTTGACTCTCCAATTGTGCAGCACACCCTCAATTACTGACACTCCAATCGTGCAGCACACCCTCAATTACTGACACTGCAATAGTGCAGCACACACTCAATTACTGACACTGCAATAGTGTAGCACACCCTCAATTACTGACACTCAAATAGTGCAGAATACTGTTAATTACTGACACTCCAATAGTGCAGTACACCCTCAATAACTGACACTCCAATAGTGCAGCACACCCTCAATTACTGACACTCCAATCGTGCAGCACACCCTCAATTACTAACACTCGAATAGTGCAGCACACCCTCAATTACTGAACGTCCAATATGGCAGCACACCCTCAATTACAGACACTTGAATAGAGCAGTCCACCCTCAATTACCGACCCTTAAATCGTGCAGCTCACTGTCAATTACTGAGACTCCAATAGTGCAGCACACCCTCAATTACCGACCCTCCAATTGTGCAGCACACCATCAATTACTGACACTCCAATAATGCAGCACACCATCAATTATTGACCCTCCAATAGTGCAGCATACCGTCAATTACTGACACTCCAATAATGATGCACAACCTAAATTACTGACATTCCAGTAGTGCAGAACATCCTCAATAACTGACACTCCAATAGTGCAGAACACTCTCAATTACTGACCCTTCAATAGTGCAGCACACCCTCAATTACTGACACACCTATAGTGCAGCACACACTCAATTACTGACTCTCCAATCGTGCAGCACACCCTCAATTAATGACCCTCCAATAGTGCAGCACACACTCAATTACTGACCCTCCAATAGTGCAGCACACACTCAATTACTGACAATCCAATAGTGCAGCACACACTCAATTACTGACAATCCAATAGTGCAGCACACACTCGGTCACTGTCCCTCCAATAGAGCAGCAAACTCTCAAGTACTGACACTCCAATAGTGCAGCACCCTCTCAATTACTGACCCTCTGATAGAGCAGCACACGCTCAATTACTGACACCCCAATAGTGAAGCACACCCACCATTACTTACACTCGAATAATGCAGCACACCCTCAATTACTGACCCTCCAACAGTGCAGCACCCTCAATTAATGACACTTCAGTAATGCAGCACACATGCAATTACTGAACTTCCGACAGCACAGAACACCCTCAATTACTGACACTAAAATTGTGCAGCTCACCATCAATTACTGACCCTCCAATAGTGCAGCATACCGTCAATTACTGACACTCCAATAATGATGCACAACCTAAATTACTGACATTCCAGTAGTGCAGCACACCCTCAATTACTGACACACCTATAGTGCAGCACACACTCAATTACTGACAATCCAATAGTGCAGCACACACTCGGTCACTGTCCCTCCAATAGAGCAGCAAACTCTCAAGTACTGACAATCCAATAGTGCAGCACACACTCGGTCACTGTCCCTCCAATAGAGCAGCAAACTCTCAAGTACTGACACTCCAATAGAGCAGCACACGCTCAATTACTGACCCCCCAATAGTGAAGCACACCCACCATTACTTACACTCGAATAATGCAGCACACCCTCAATTACTGACCCTCCAACAGTGCAGCACACCTTCTATTACTGACAAACAGGTTGCGCAGCATACCGTCAATTACTGGCACTCAAAAAGTGCAGCACATCCTCAATTACTGATAATCCAGTGGTGTAGCGCACACTCAATTACTGACACTCCAATCGTGCAGCACAGTCTCGATTACTGACACACCTATAGTGCAGCACACCCTCAATTACTGACACACCTATAGTGCAGCACACCCTCAATAACTGACACTCCAATAGTGCAGCTCACGCTTAGTTAATGACCCTCCAATAGTGCAGAATACCGTCAATTACTGACACTCCAATAGTGAAGCACACTTACAATTACTGATAATCCAATGGTGCAGCACACCCACCATTACTTACACTCGAATAATGCAGGAAAAACTCAATTACTGGCACATTTTCAATTACTTACACTCGAATAGTGCAGAACACTCTCAATTACTGACCCTCCAATAGTGCAGCACACCCTCAATTACTGACACTCCAATCGTGCAGCACAACTTCAATTACTGACACTCCAATAGTGCAGCACACCCTCAATTACTGACACTCCAATAATGCAGCACACCATCAATTAATGACACTCCAATAGTGCAGCACATCCTCAATTACTTACACTCCAATAGTGCAGCACACGCTCAATTACTGACACTCCAATAGTGCAGCACAAGCTCAATTAGTGACCCCCCAATAGTGCAGAACACACTAAATTACTGACACTCAATAGCACAGCAGACACTCAATTACTGATCCTCCAATTGTGCAGCACATCCTCAATTATTGACTCTCCAGTTGTGCAGCACACCCTCAATTACTGACACTCCAATCGTGCAGCACACCCTCAATTACTGACACTCCAACAGTGCAGAACACCCTCAATTACTGACCCTCCAATAGTGTGGCACACCCTCAATTACTGACACTCCAATAGTGCAGCACACCCTCAATTACTGAGACTCCAACAGTGCAGAACAGCCTCAATTACTGACACTCCAATAATGCAGCATACCCTCAATTAATGACACTCTACTAGTGCAGCAATCAATTGCTGACACTCCAATAGTGTTGCACACTCAATTAATGACACTTCAATAATGCAGCACACCTTCAATTACTGAACTTCTGACAGTGCGGAAAACCTTCACTAAAATAGTGCAGCACACCATCAATTACTGACACTAAATAGCACAGCAGACACTCAATGACTGACCCTTCAATTGTGCAGCGCAACCTCAATTATTGACCCTCAAATAATACAACATACCCTCAATTACTGACACTCCAATAGTGCAGCACACCCTTAATTACTGTCAATACAATCATGCAGCACACCCTCAATTACTGAGCATCCAATAGTGCAGCATACCGTCAATTACTGACACTCCAATAGTGATGCACAACCTAAATTACTGACATTCCAATAGTGCAGAACACCCTCAATTACTGACCCTCCAATAGAGCATCATACCGTCAATTACTGACACTCCAATAGTGCAGCACACCCTCAATTACTGACCCCCCAATAGTGCAGCACACCCTCAATCACTGACACTCCAATAGTGCAGCACAAGCTCAATTACTGACCCTCCAATAGTGCAGCACACCCTCAATTACTGACCCTCCAATAGTGCAGCACAGTCTCGATTACTAACAATCCAATAGTGCAGCACACCCACAATTACTGATACTCCAGTCATGCAGCACACCCACAATACTTACACTCGAATAATGCAGCACACATTCAATTACTGACACACTTATAGTGTAGCACACCCTCAATTACTTACACTCGAATAGTGCAGAACACCCTCAATTACTGACCCATCAATCGTGCAACTCACCATCAATTACTGACACTCCAATAGTGCAGAACACCCTCAATTACTGACCCTCCAGTAGTGCAGCATACCATACCATCAAGTACTGACACTCCAATAGGGCAACACACCCTCAATTACTGACACTCCAATAGTGCAGCACACTCTCAATTAGTGACCCCCCAATAGTGCAGAACACACTAAATTACTGACACTCCAATAGTGCAGCAGACACTCAATTACTGATCCTCCAATAGTGCAGCACATCCTCAATTTTTGACTCTCCAATTGTGCAGCACACCCTCAATTACTGACACTCCAATCGTGCAGCACACCCTCAATTACTGACACTGCAATAGTGCAGCACAC
This sequence comes from Isurus oxyrinchus, assembly GCA_026770705.1. NCBI lineage: Eukaryota > Metazoa > Chordata > Chondrichthyes > Lamniformes > Lamnidae > Isurus > Isurus oxyrinchus. Next base: position 52,376 of record JANJGN010000136.1, read on the forward strand.
ACTCAATTACTGACACTGCAATAGTGTAGCACACCCTCAATTACTGACACTCAAATAGTGCAGAATACTGTTAATTACTGACACTCCAATAGTGCAGTACACCCTCAATAACTGACACTCCAATAGTGCAGCACACCCTCAATTACTGACACTCCAATCGTGCAGCACACCCTCAATTACTAACACTCGAATAGTGCAGCACACCCTCAATTACTGAACGTCCAATATGGCAGCACACCCTCAATTACAGACACTTGAATAGAGCAGTCCACCCTCAATTACCGACCCTTAAATCGTGCAGCTCACTGTCAATTACTGAGACTCCAATAGTGCAGCACACCCTCAATTACCGACCCTCCAATTGTGCAGCACACCATCAATTACTGACACTCCAATAATGCAGCACACCATCAATTATTGACCCTCCAATAGTGCAGCATACCGTCAATTACTGACACTCCAATAATGATGCACAACCTAAATTACTGACATTCCAGTAGTGCAGAACATCCTCAATAACTGACACTCCAATAGTGCAGAACACTCTCAATTACTGACCCTTCAATAGTGCAGCACACCCTCAATTACTGACACACCTATAGTGCAGCACACACTCAATTACTGACTCTCCAATCGTGCAGCACACCCTCAATTAATGACCCTCCAATAGTGCAGCACACACTCAATTACTGACCCTCCAATAGTGCAGCACACACTCAATTACTGACAATCCAATAGTGCAGCACACACTCAATTACTGACAATCCAATAGTGCAGCACACACTCGGTCACTGTCCCTCCAATAGAGCAGCAAACTCTCAAGTACTGACACTCCAATAGTGCAGCACCCTCTCAATTACTGACCCTCTGATAGAGCAGCACACGCTCAATTACTGACACCCCAATAGTGAAGCACACCCACCATTACTTACACTCGAATAATGCAGCACACCCTCAATTACTGACCCTCCAACAGTGCAGCACCCTCAATTAATGACACTTCAGTAATGCAGCACACATGCAATTACTGAACTTCCGACAGCACAGAACACCCTCAATTACTGACACTAAAATTGTGCAGCTCACCATCAATTACTGACCCTCCAATAGTGCAGCATACCGTCAATTACTGACACTCCAATAATGATGCACAACCTAAATTACTGACATTCCAGTAGTGCAGCACACCCTCAATTACTGACACACCTATAGTGCAGCACACACTCAATTACTGACAATCCAATAGTGCAGCACACACTCGGTCACTGTCCCTCCAATAGAGCAGCAAACTCTCAAGTACTGACAATCCAATAGTGCAGCACACACTCGGTCACTGTCCCTCCAATAGAGCAGCAAACTCTCAAGTACTGACACTCCAATAGAGCAGCACACGCTCAATTACTGACCCCCCAATAGTGAAGCACACCCACCATTACTTACACTCGAATAATGCAGCACACCCTCAATTACTGACCCTCCAACAGTGCAGCACACCTTCTATTACTGACAAACAGGTTGCGCAGCATACCGTCAATTACTGGCACTCAAAAAGTGCAGCACATCCTCAATTACTTACACTCGAATAGTGCATAACACCATCAATTACTGACACTCCAATAGCGCAGCACACACTCAATTACTGACCCTCCAATAGTGCAGCACACACTCAATTACTGACAATCCAATAGTGCAGCACACACTCAATTACTGACAATCCAATAGTGCAGCACACACTCGGTCACTGACACTCCAATAGTGCAGCACAAGCTCAATTACTGACCCTCCAATAGTGCAGCACACCCTCAATTACTGACCCTCCAATAGTGCAGCACAGTCTCGATTACTAACAATCCAATAGTGCAGCACACCCACAATTACTGATACTCCAGTCATGCAGCACACCCACAATACTTACACTCGAATAATGCAGCACACATTCAATTACTGACACACTTATAGTGTCGCACACCCTCAATTACTTACACTCGAATAGTGCAGAACACCCTCAATTACTGACCATCCAATCGTGCAACTCACCATCAATTACTGACACTCCAATAGTGCAGAACACCCTCAATTACTGACCCTCCAGTAGTGCAGCATACCATACCATCAAGTACTGACACTCCAATAGGGCAACACACCCTCAATTACTGTCACTCCAATAGTGCAGCACACTCTCAATTAGTGACCCCCCAATAGTGCAGAACACACTAAATTACTGACACTCCAATAGTGCAGCAGACACTCAATTACTGATCCTCCAATTGTGCAGCACACCCTCAATTACTGACACTCCAATCGTGCAGCACACCCTCAATTACTGACACTGCAATAGTGCAGCACACCTTCAATTACTGACACTCAAATAGTGCAGAATACTGTTAATTACTGACACTCCAATAGTGCAGTACACCCTCAATAACTGACACTCCAATAGTGCAGCACACCCTCAATTACTGACACTCCAATCGTACAGCACACCCTCAATTACTAACACTCGAATAGTGCAGCACACCCTCAATTACTGAACGTCCAATATGGCAGCACACCCTCAATTACAGACACTTGAATAGAGCAGTCCACCCTCAATTACCGACCCTTAAATCGTGCAGCTCACTGTCAATTACTGAGACTCCAATAGTGCAGCACACCCTCAATTACCGACCCTCCAATTGTGCAGCACACCATCAATTACTGACACTCCAATAATGCAGCACACCATCAATTGCTGACTCTCCAATAGTGCAGCACCCTCAATTAATGACACTTCAATAATGCAGCACACATGCAATTACTGAACTTCCGACAGCACAGAACACCCTCAATTACTGACACTAAAATTGTGCAGCTCACCATCAATTACTCACCCTCCAATAGTGCAGCATACCGTCAATTACTGACACTCCAATAATGATGCACAACCTAAATTACTGACATTCCAGTAGTGCAGAACATCCTCAATAACTGACACTCCAATAGTGCAGAACACTCTCAATTACTGACCCTTCAATGGTGCAGCACACCCTCAATTACTGACACACCTATAGTGCAGCACACACTCAATTACTGACTCTCCAATCGTGCAGCACACCCTCAATTAATGACCCTCCAATAGTGCAGCACACACTCAATTACTGACCCTCCAATAGTGCAGCACACACTCAATTACTGACAATCCAATAGTGCAGCACACACTCAATTACTGACAATCCAATAGTGCAGCACACACTCGGTCACTGTCCCTCCAATAGAGCAGCAAACTCTCAAGTACTGACACTCCAATAGTGCAGCACCCTCTCAATTACTGACCCTCTAATAGAGCAGCACACGCTCAATTACTGACCCCCCAATAGTGAAGCACACCCACCATTACTTACACTCGAATAATGCAGCACACCCTCAATTACTGACCCTCCAACAGTGCAGCACCCTCAATTAATGACACTTCAATAATGCAGCACACATGCAATTACTGAACTTCCGACAGCACAGAACACCCTCAATTACTGACACTAAAATTGTGCAGCTCATCATCAATTACTGACCCTCAGAATAGTGCAGCATACCGTCAATTACTGACACTCCAATAATGATGCACAACCTAAATTACTGACATTCCAGTAGTGCAGAACATCCTCAATTACTGACACTCCAATAGTGCAGAACATTCTCAATTACTGACCCTCCAATAGTGCAGCACACCCTCAATTACTGACACACCTATAGTGCAGCACACACTCAATTACTGACTCTCCAATCGTGCAGCACACCCTCAATTAATGACCCTCCAATAGTGCAGCATACACTCAATTACTGACAATCCAATAGTGCAGCACACACTCAATTACTGACAATCCAATAGTGCAGCACACACTCGGTCACTGTCCCTCCAATAGAGCAGCAAACTCTCAAGTACTGACACTCCAATAGTGCAGCACCCTCTCAATTACTGACCCTCTGATAGAGCAGCACACGCTCAATTACTGACACCCCAATAGTGAAGCACACCCACCATTACTTACACTCGAATAATGCAGCACACCCTCAATTACTGACCCTCCAACAGTGCAGCACCCTCAATTAATGACACTTCAGTAATGCAGCACACATGCAATTACTGAACTTCCGACAGCACAGAACACCCTCAATTACTGACACTAAAATTGTGCAGCTCACCATCAATTACTGACCCTCCAATAGTGCAGCATACCGTCAATTACTGACACTCCAATAATGATGCACAACCTAAATTACTGACATTCCAGTAGTGCAGCACACCCTCAATTACTGACACACCTATAGTGCAGCACACACTCAATTACTGACTCTCCAATCGTGCAGCACACCCTCAATTAATGACACTCCAATAGTGCAGCATACACTCAATTACTGACCCTCCAATAGTGCAGCACACACTCAATTACTGACAATCCAATAGTGCAGCACACACTCGGTCACTGTCCCTCCAATAGAGCAGCAAACTCTCAAGTACTGACAATCCAATAGTGCAGCACACACTCGGTCACTGTCCCTCCAATAGAGCAGCAAACTCTCAAGTACTGACACTCCAATAGAGCAGCACACGCTCAATTACTGACCTCCCAATAGTGAAGCACACCCACCATTACTTACACTCGAATAATGCAGCACACCCTCAATTACTGACCCTCCAACAGTGCAGCACACCTTCTATTACTGACAAACAGGTTGCGCAGCAAACCGTCAATTACTGGCACTCCAATAGTGCAGCACATCCTCAATTACTTACACTCGAATAGTGCATAACACCATCAATTACTGACACTCCAATAGCGCAGCACACACTCAATTACTGACCCTCCAATAGTGCAGCACACACTCAATTACTGACAATCCAATAGTGCAGCACACACTCAATTACTGACAATCCAATAGTGCAGCACACACTCGGTCACTGTCCCTCCAATAGAGCAGCAAACTCTCAAGTACTGACACTCCAATAGAGCAGCACACGCTCAATTACTGACCCCCCAATAGTGAAGCACACCCACCATTACTTACACTCGAATAATGCAGCACACCCTCAATTACTGACCCTCCAACAGTGCAGCACACCTTCTATTACTGACAAACAGGTTGCGCAGCATACCGTCAATTACTGGCACTCAAAAAGTGCAGCACATCCTCAATTACTTACACTCGAATAGTGCATAACACCATCAATTACTGACACTCCAATAGCGCAGCACACACTCAATTACTGACCCTCCAATAGTGCAGCACACACTCAATTACTGACAATCCAATAGTGCAGCACACACTCAATTACTGACAATCCAATAGTGCAGCACACACTCGGTCACTGACACTCCAATAGTGCAGCACAAGCTCAATTACTGACCCTCCAATAGTGCAGCACACCCTCAATTACTGACCCTCCAATAGTGCAGCACAGTCTCGATTACTAACAATCCAATAGTGCAGCACACCCACAATTACTGATACTCCAGTCATGCAGCACACCCACAATACTTACACTCGAATAATGCAGCACACATTCAATTACTGACACACTTATAGTGTCGCACACCCTCAATTACTTACACTCGAATAGTGCAGAACACCCTCAATTACTGACCCTCCAATCGTGCAACTCACCATCAATTACTGACACTCCAATAGTGCAGAACACCCTCAATTACTGACCCTCCAGTAGTGCAGCATACCATACCATCAAGTACTGACACTCCAATAGGGCAACACACCCTCAATTACTGTCACTCCAATAGTGCAGCACACTCTCAATTAGTGACCCCCCAATAGTGCAGAACACACTAAATTACTGACACTCCAATAGTGCAGCAGACACTCAATTACTGATCCTCCAATTGTGCAGCACACCTTCAATTACTGACACTCCAATCGTGCAGCACACCCTCAATTACTGACACTGCAATAGTGCAGCACACCCTCAATTACTGACACTCAAATAGTGCAGAATACTGTTAATTACTGACACTCCAATAGTGCAGTACACCCTCAATAACTGACACTCCAATAGTGCAGCACACCCTCAATTACTGACACTCCAATCGTACAGCACACCCTCAATTACTAACACTCGAATAGTGCAGCACACCCTCAATTACTGAACGTCCAATATGGCAGCACACCCTCAATTACAGACACTTGAATAGAGCAGTCCACCCTCAATTACCGACCCTTAAATCGTGCAGCTCACTGTCAATTACTGAGACTCCAATAGTGCAGCACACCCTCAATTACCGACCCTCCAATTGTGCAGCACACCATCAATTACTGACACTCCAATAATGCAGCACACCATCAATTGCTGACTCTCCAATAGTGCAGCACCCTCAATTAATGACACTTCAATAATGCAGCACACATGCAATTACTGAACTTCCGACCGCACAGAACACCCTCAATTACTGACACTAAAATTGTGCAGCTCACCATCAATTACTGACCCTCCAATAGTGCAGCATACCGTCAATTACTGACACTCCAATAATGATGCACAACCTAAATTACTGACATTCCAGTAGTGCAGAACATCCTCAATAACTGACACTCCAATAGTGCAGAACACTCTCAATTACTGACCCTTCAATGGTGCAGCACACCCTCAATTACTGACACACCTATAGTGCAGCACACACTCAATTACTGACTCTCCAATCGTGCAGCACACCCTCAATTAATGACCCTCCAATAGTGCAGCACACACTCAATTACTGACCCTCCAATAGTGCAGCACACACTCAATTACTGACAATCCAATAGTGCAGCACACACTCAATTACTGACAATCCAATAGTGCAGCACACACTCGGTCACTGTCCCTCCAATAGAGCAGCAAACTCTCAAGTACTGACACTCCAATAGTGCAGCACCCTCTCAATTACTGACCCTCTAATAGAGCAGCACACGCTCAATTACTGACCCCCCAATAGTGAAGCACACCCACCATTACTTACACTCGAATAATGCAGCACACCCTCAATTACTGACCCTCCAACAGTGCAGCACCCTCAATTAATGACACTTCAATAATGCAGCACACATGCAATTACTGAACTTCCGACAGCACAGAACACCCTCAATTACTGACACTAAAATTGTGCAGCTCATCATCAATTACTGACCCTCCAATAGTGCAGCATACCGTCAATTACTGACACTCCAATAATGATGCACAACCTAAATTACTGACATTCCAGTAGTGCAGAACATCCTCAATTACTGACACTCCAATAGTGCAGAACATTCTCAATTACTGACCCTCCAATAGTGCAGCACACCCTCAATTACTGACACACCTATAGTGCAGCACACACTCAATTACTGACTCTCCAATCGTGCAGCACACCCTCAATTAATGACCCTCCAATAGTGCAGCATACACTCAATTACTGACCCTCCAATAGTGCAGCACACACTCAATTACTGACAATCCAATAGTGCAGCACACACTCAATTACTGACAATCCAATAGTGCAGCACACACTCGGTCACTGTCCCTCCAATAGAGCAGCAAACTCTCAAGTACTGACAATCCAATAGTGCAGCACACACTCGGTCACTGTCCCTCCAATAGAGCAGCAAACTCTCAAGTACTGACACTCCAATAGAGCAGCACACGCTCAATTACTGACCCCCCAATAGTGAAGCACACCCACCATTACTTACACTCGAATAATGCAGCACACCCTCAATTACTGACCCTCCAACAGTGCAGCACACCTTCTATTACTGACAGACAGGTTGCGCAGCATACCGTCAATTACTGGCACTCCAATAGTGCAGCACATCCTCAATTACTTACACTCGAATAGTGCATAACACCATCAATTACTGACATTCCAATAGCGCAGCACACACTCAATTACTGACCCTCCAATAGTGCAGCACACACTCAATTACTGACAATCCAATAGTGCAGCACACACTCAATTACTGACAATCCAATAGTGCAGCACACACTCGGTCACTGTCGCTCCAATAGAGCAGCAAACTCTCAAGTACTGACACTCCAATAGTGCAGCACCCTCTCAATTACTGACCCTCTAATAGAGCAGCACACGCTCAATTACTGACCCCCCAATAGTGAAGCACACCCACCATTACTTACACTCGAATAATGCAGCACACCCTCAATTACTGACCCTCCAACAGTGCAGCACACCTTCAATTACTGACAAACAGGTTGCGCAGCATACCGTCAATTACTGACACTCCAGTAGTGCAGCACATCCTCAATTACTTACACTCGAATAGTGCATAACACCATCAATTACTGACACTCCAATAGCGCAGCACACACTCAGTTACTGACCCTCCAATAGTGCAGCACACACTCAATTACCGATCCTCCAATTGTGCAGCACACGCTAAATTACTGATTCTCAAACAGTGCAGAACAGCCTCAATTACTTACACTCCAATCATGCAGCACACCCTCAATTACTGACACTCCAATCGTGCAGGGCACTCTCAATTATTGACCCTCCAATAGTGCAGCATACCGTCAATTACTGACATTCCAATAGTGAAGCACACCCACAATTACTGACACTCCAATCGTGCAGCACACCCACAATTACTGACACTCCAATCGTGCAGCACCCCCGCAATTACTTACACTCGAATATTGCAGAACACCCTCAATTACTGACCCTCCAACAGTGCAGCATACCGTCAATTAATGACACTCCAATAGTGCAGCACACAGTCAGTTACTGACCCTCCAATAGTGCAGCAAACACTAAATTACTGACCCTCCAATAGTGCAGCACATCCTCAATTATTGACTCTCCAATAGTGCAGCACACCTTCAATTACTGACACTCCAATCGTGCAGCACACCCTCAATTACAAACACTCGAATAGTGCAGCACACCCTCAATTAATGACACTCTACTAGTGCAGCAGACACTCAATTGCTGACCCACCAATAGTGCAGCACACACTCAATTACTGACCCACCAATAGTGCAGAACACACTCAATTACTGATCCTCCAATAGTGCAGCACACACTCAATTACTGACCCTCCAATAGTGCAGCATACACTCAATTACTGACACACCAATAGTGCAGCATACACTCAATTACGGACGCACCAATAGTGCAGCACACCCTCAATTACTGACCCTCCGATAGGGCAGCACACCCTAAATTACTGATTCTCAAACAGTGCAGAACAGCCTCAATTACGTACACTCCAATAGTGCAGCATACCCTCAATTACTGGCACTCAGTAGCACAGCAGACACTCAATTACTGACCCTCCAATCATGCGGTGCAACCTCATTATTGACCCTCCAATAGTGCAGCATACCGTCAATTACTGACACTCCAATAGTGCAGCACACCATCAATTTCTGACACTCCAATAGTGCAGCATACTGTCAATAACTGACACACCTATAGTGCAGCACAACCTCAAATTTCAGACAATTCGGTGGTGCATCACACCCTCAATTATTGACACTGCAATACTGCTGCACACCCTCAATTACTGAAACTCCAGTAGTGCAGCATACGTTAATTACTGACACTCCAATAGTGCAGCACACCATCAATTACTGACACTCCAATAGTGCAGCATACCGTCAATAACTGACACACCTATAGTTCAGCACAACCTCAAATTTCAGACAATTCGGTGGTGCATCACACCCTCAATTACTGACACTGCAATAGTGCTGCACACCCTCAATTACTGACCCACCAATAGCAGCACACCCTCAATTACTGACACACCTATAGTGCAGCACACCCTCAATTACTTACACTCGAATAATGCAGCACACCCTCAATTACTGACACTCTAACAGTGCAGAACAGCCTCAATTACTCACACTCCAATAGTGACGCACACCCTAAATTTCTGACCCTCCAATAGTGCAGCACACCCTCAATTACTTACACTCCAAGAGTGCAGCACACCTTCTATTACTGACAAACAGGTTGCGAAGCAGACACTCAATTACTGAAACTCCAATACTGCAGCGCACCCTCAATTACTGACCCTCCAGTAGTGTAGCACCCCACAATTACTGATCCTCCAATAGTGCAGCACACCCTCAATTAGTTACACTCATATAGTGCAGCACACCCTCAATTACTTACACTCCAAGAGTGCAGCACACCTTCTATTACTGACAAACAGGTTGCGCAGCAGACACTCAATTACTGACCTTCCTATAGGGCAACAAACCCTGAATTATTGACTCTTCAAAAGTGCAGCATACCGTAAATTATCAACCCTCCAACAGTGCAGCACACCCTCAATTAGTTACACTCCAAGAGTGCAGCACACCTTCTATTACTGACAAACAGGTTGCGCAGCAGACACTCAATTACTGACCTTCCTATAGGGCAACAAACCCTGAATTATTGACCCTTCAAAAGTGCAGCATACCGTAAATTATTGAGCCTCCCACAGTGCAGCACACCCGCAATTAGTTACACTCCAATAGTGCAGCACACCCCCAATTATCGACCCTTCAATAGTGCAGCATACTGCTAATTACTCACACTACAATAGTGCAGCACACCCTCAATTACTGACACTCCAATAGTGCTGCACACCCCCAATTATTGACCCTGCAATAGTGCAGCATACCATCAATTACTGACACTGCAATAGTGTAGCACCCCCTCAAATACTGTCACTCCAATAGTGCAGCACACCCTCAATTACTGACACTCCAATAGAGCAGCACACTCTCAATTACTGATTCTCCAATATGCAGCACACCCTCAATTACTGATCCTCCAATATGCAGCACACCCTCAATTACTGTCCCTCCAATCGTGCAGCTCACCATCATTACTGAGACTCCAACAATGCAGCACACCCTCAATTACAGACACTGCAATAGTTTTGCACCCTCAATTACTGACACTTCAATAGTGCAGCACACCCTCAATTACTGACACTTCAATAGTGCAGCATACCTGCAATTACTGAACTTCCGACAGTGCAGAACAGCCTCAATTACTGACACTAAAATAGTGCAGCACACTCTCAATTATTGAAGCACCAATAGACCAGCATACCGTCACTTACTGACACTCCAATAGTGACGCACACCCTCAATTACTTAGACTCAAATAGTGCAGAACACACTCAGTTACTGACCCACCAATTTTGCAGCACACCCTCAATAACTGATAATCCTGTGATGCAGCACAACCTCAATTACTGACACTCCAATAGTGACGCACACCCTCAATTACTGATACTCCAATAGTGCAGCACTCCCTCAATTACTGACACGCCAATTGTGACGCACACCCTCAATACTGACACTCCAATAGTGATGCACACCCTCAATTACTGACACACCTATAGTGCAGCAAACCCTCAATTACTTACGCTCCAATAGTGCAGCACACCACCAATTATTGACCCTTCAATAGTGCAGCATACCGTTAATTACTGAAACTCCAATAGTGCAGCACACCCTCAATTACTGACACTCGAATATTGCAGCACACCCTCAATTACTGAAACTCCAATAGTGCAACACACCCTCAATTACTGAAACACCAATAGTGCAACACACCCTCAATTACTGAAACTCCAATATTGCTGCATACCCTCAATTACTGAAACTCTAATAGTGCAGCATACCGTTAATTACTGATCCTCCGATACTGCAGCACACCCTCAAATACTGACACTCCAATCGTGCAGCACACCCTCAATTACTGACACTCCAGTCATGCAGCACATCCTCAATTACTGACACTCCAACAGTGCAGCACAGCCTCAATTAATGACACTCTAATAGTGCAGCACACCCTCAATTACTGATCCTCCGATACTGCAGCACACCCTCAAATACTGACACTCCAATAGTGCAGCACACACTCAATTACTGACACTCCAATCGTGCAGCACACCCTCAATTACTGACACTCCAATCGTGCAGCACACCCTCAATTACTGACACTCCAATCGTGCAGCACACCCTCAATTACTGACACTGCAATAGTGCAGCACACCCTCAATTACTGACACTGCAATAGTGCAGCACACCCTCAATTACTGACACTCCAATCGTGCAGCACACCCTCAATTACTGACACTCCAATAGTGCTGCACACCCTCAATTACTGACATTCCAATAGTGCAGCACATCCTCAATTACTGATCCTCCAATATTGCTGCACACCCTCAATTACTGACCTTCCAACAGCGCAGCACACCCAAAATTACTGACCCTCCAATAGTACAGCACACCCTCAATTACTGATCCTCCAATACTGCAGCATACCCTCAATTACTGAAACTCCAATAGTGCAGCATACCGTTAATTACTGAAACTCCAATAGTGTATTACACTCTCAATTACTGACACTCGAATAGTGCATCACACCCTCAATTACTGAAACTCCAATAGTGCAGCACACCCTCAATTACTGAAACTCCAATAGTGCAGCACACCCTCAATTACTGCCCCTCCAATAGTGCAGCCCACCCTCAATTACTGGCATTCCAATTGTACAGCACACACTCAATTACTTATCGTACAATAGTGCTGCACACCGTCAACTACTGACCCTCCAATAGGCCAGCACACCTTTAAATAGCGACCTTCCGATAGTGCAGAACACCCTAAATTACTGACACTCCAATTGTGCAGCACACCCAAAATTACTGACACTCCAATAGTACAGCACACCCTCAATTACTGATCCTCCAATACTGCAGCACACCCTCAATTACTGACACTCCAATAGTGCAGCACACCCTCAATTACTGACACTCCAATAGTGCAGCACACCCTCAATTACTGAAACTCCAATAGTGCAGCAAACCCTCAATTACTGACACTCGAATAGTGCAGCACACCCTCAATTACTGAAACACCAATAGTGCAGCACACCCTCAATTACTGACCCTCCAATAGTGCAGCACACCCTCAATTACTGCCCCTCCAATAGTGCAGCCCACCCTCAATTACTGGCATTCCAATAGTACAGCACACACTCAATTACTTATCGTACAATAGTGCTGCACACCGTCAACTACTGACCCTCCAATAGGCCAGCACACCTTTAAATAGTGACCTTCCGATAGTGCAGAACACCCTAAATTACTGACACTCCAATTGTGCAGCACACCCAAAATTACTGACACTCCAATAGCACAGCACACCCTCAATTACTGATCCTCCAATACTGCAGCACACCCTCAATTACTGACACTTCAATAGTGCAGCACACCCTCAATAACTGAAACTCCAATAGTGCAGCAAACCCTCAATTACTGACACTCGAATAGTGCAGCACACCCTCAATTACTGAAACACCAATAGTGCAGCACACCCTCAATTACTGACCCTCTAATAGTGCAGCACACCCTCAATTACTGACCCTCCAATAGTGCAGCTGATACTCAATTACTGACACTCCAATAGTGCAGCCCACCCTCAATTACTGGCATTCCAATAGTACAGCACACACTCAATTACTTATCGTATAATAGTGCTGCACACCGTCAACCGCTGACCCTCCAATAGGCCAGCACACCTTTAAATACTGACCTTCCGACAGTGCAGAATACCGTAAATTACTGACACTCCAATAGTGCAGCACACCCTCAATTACTGACACTCCAATAGTGCAGCACACCCTCAATTACCGATCCTCCAATCGTGCAGCACACCCACAATTACTCACATTCCGAGAGTGCAGAACAGCCTCAATTACTGAAACTCCAATAGTGAAGGAAACCTTTAATTACTGACTCTCCAATACTGCAGCACACCCTCCTTTACTTACACTTCAATAGTACACCTACAGTTCAGCACACCCCCAATTACTGACATTCCAATAGGGCAGCACACCCTCAATTACTTACATGCTAGTAGCACAGCAGACACTCAATTACTAACCCTCTAATAGTGCAGCATTCCCTTAATTATTGACCCTCCAAAAGTGCAGCATACTGTCAATTACTGATACTCCAGTAGTGCAGCACAAACTCAATTACTGACACTACAATAATGCAGCTCAAACTCAATTACTGATCCTCCATTATTGCTGCACACCTTCAATTACTGACCTTCCGACAGTGCAGAACACCCTAAATTACTGACACTCCAATTGTGCAGCACACCCTCTATTACTGATCCTCCAATATTGCTGCACACCCTCAATTACTGACCTTCCGACAGCGCAGCACACCCAAAATTACTGACCCTCCAATAGTACAGCACACCCTCAATTACTGAAACTCCAATACTGCAGCACACCCTCAATTACTGACAATCCAATAGTGCAGCACACCCTCAATTACTGAAACTCCAATAGTGCAACACACCCTCAATTACTGAAACTCCAATATTGCTGCATACCCTCAATTACTGAAACTCTAATAGTGCAGCATACCGTTAATTACTGATCCTCCGATACTGCAGCACACCCTCAAATACTGACACTCCAATCGTGCAGCACACCCTCAATTACTGACACTCCAGTCATGCAGCACATCCTCAATTACTGACACTCCAACAGTGCAGCACAGCCTCAATTAATGACACTCTAATAGTGCAGCACACCCTCAATTACTGATCCTCCGATACTGCAGCACACCCTCAAATACTGACACACCAATAGTGCAGCACACACTCAATTACTGACCCTCCAATAGTGCAGCACCCTCAATTACTGACACTCCATTAGTGCAGCACACCCCCAATAGTGCAGCATACCGTCAATTACTGACCCTTGAATAGTACAGCACACCCTCAATTACTCACATTCCGAGAGTGCAGAACAGCCTCAATTACTGACACTCCAATAGTGAAGGAAACCTTTAATTACTGACACTCCAATACTGCAGCACATTCTCCTTTACTTACACTTCAATAGCACACCTACAGTTCAGCACACCCCCAATTACTGACATTCCACTAGTGCTGCACACCCTCAATTACTGACACGCTAGTAGCGCAGCAGACACTCAATTACTGATCCTCTAATACTGCAGCAGACACTTAATTATTGACCCTCCAAAAGTGCAGCATACCATCAATTACTGACACTCCAGTAGTGCAGCACACCCTCAATTACTGACACTACAATAATGCAGCACAACATCAATTACTGATCCTCCAATATTGCTGCACACCTTCAATTACTGACCTTTGGACAGTGCAGAACACCCTAAATTACTGACACTCCAATTGTGCAGCAGACCCTCTATTACTGACGCTCCAATAGTGCAGCACACCCTCAATTACTGACACTCCAATTGTGCAGCACACCCTCAATTACTGATCCTCCAATATTGCTGCACACCCTCAATTACTGACCTTCCGACAGCACAGCACACCCAAAATTACTGACATTCCAATAGTACAGCACACCCTCAATTACTGATCCTCCAATACTGCAGCACACCCTCAATTACTGACAATCCAATAGTGCAGCACACCCTCAATTACTGAAACTCCAATAGTGCAGCTTACCGTTAATTACTGAAACTCCAACAGTACAACACACCCTCAATTACTGACACTCGAATAGTGCAGCACACCCTCAATTACTGAAATTCCAATAGTGCAGCACACTTTCATTTACTAAAACTCCAATAGTGCAACACACCCTCAATTACTGAAACTCCAAAAGTGCAGCAAACCCTCAATTACTGATGTTCAAATAGTGCAGGACACACTCAATTACTGACACTCCAATAGTGCAACACACCCTCAATTACTGACCCGCCAATAGTGCAGCACACACTCAATTACTGAAACACCAATAGTGCAGCACACCCTCAATTACTGACCCTCTAATAGTGCAGCACACCCTCAATTACTGACCCTCCAATAGTGCAGCAGACACTCAATTACTGACACTCCAATAGTGCAGCCCACCCTCAGTTACTGGCATTCCAATAGTACAGCACACACTCAATTACTTATCGTATAATAGTGCTGCACACCGTCAACCGCTGACCCTCCAATAGGCCAGCACACCTTTAAATACTGACCTTCCGACAGTGCAGAATACCGTAAATTACTGACACTCCAATAGTGCAGCACACCTTCAATTACTGACACTCCAATAGTGCAGCACACCTTCAATTACTGACACTCCAATAGTGCAGCACACCCTCAATTACCGATCCTCCAATCATGCAGCACACCCACAATTACTCACATTCCGAGAGTGCAGAACAGCCTCAATTACTGAAACTCCAATAGTGAAGGAAACCTTTAATTACTGACTCTCCAATACTGCAGCACACCCTCCTTTACTTACACCTCAATAGTACACCTACAGTTCAGCACACCCCCAATTACTGACATTCCAATAGTGCAGCACATCCTCAATTACTGACATGCTAGTAACACAGCAGACACTCAATTACTGACCCTCTAATAGTGCAGCAGACCCTTAATTATTGACCCTCCAAAAGTGCAGCATACTGTCAATTACTGACACTCCAGTAGTGCAGCACAAACTCAATTACTGACACTACAATAATGCAGCACACCCTCTATTACTGATCCTCCAATATTGCTGCACACCCTCAATTACTGACCTTCCGACAGCGCAGCACACCCAAAATTACTGACCCTCCAATAGTACAGCACACCCTCAATTACTGATCCTCCGATACTGCAGCACACCCTCAATTACTGACACTCCAATAGTGCAGCACACCCTCAATTACTGACCCTCCAATAGTGCAGCATACCCTCAATTACTGATCTTCAAATAGTGCAGGACACACTCAATTACTGAGACTCCAATAGTGCAACACACCCTCAATTACTGACCCACCAATAGTGCAGCACACCCTCAATTACTGAAACTTCAATAGTGCAGCACACCCTCAATTAGTGCCCCTCCAATGGTGAAGCATACCCTCAATTACTTAGACTCCAATAGAGCAGAACACCGACATTTACTGATACATTTATAGAGCAGCAGATCCTCAATTACCGATCCTCCAAACGTGCATCACACCGTCAATTACTGAGACTCAAAAAGTGCAGAACAGCTTCAATTTCTGACACTCCAATCGTGCAGCACACCCTCAATTTCTGACACTCCAATCATGCAGCACACCCTCAATTTCTGACACTCCAACAGTGCAGCACAGCCTCAATTACTGACACTCCAATCGTGCAGCACACCCTCAATTACTGACATGCCAACAGTGCAGCACAGCCTCAATTAATGACACTACAATTGTGCAGCACAACATCAATTACTGATCCTCCAATATTGCTGCACACCTTCAATTACTGACCTTCGGACAGTGCAGAACACCCTAAATTACTGACACTCCAATTGTGCAGCAGACCCTCTATTACTGATGCTCCAATAGTGCAGCACACCCTCAATTACTGACATTCCAATAGTACAGCACACCCTCAATTACTGATCCTCCAATACTGCAGCACACCCTCAATTACTGACAATCCAATAGTGCAGCACACGCTCAATTACTGAAACTCCACTAGTGCAGCTTACCGTTAATTACTGAAACGCCAATAGTGCAACACACCCTCAATTACTGACACTCGAATAGTGCAGCACACCCTCAATTACTGAAATTCCAATAGTGCAGCACACTTTCAATTACTGAAACTCCAATAGTGCAGCACACCCTAATTACTGAAACTCCAATAGTGCAACAAACCCTCAATTACTGACATTCAAATGGTGCAGGACACACTCAATTACTGACACTCCAATAGTGCAACACACCCTTAATTACTGACCCACCAATAGTGCAGCACACTCTCAATTACTGACACTTCAATAGTGCAGCACACCCTCAATTACTGACACTTCAATAGTGCAGCACACCCTCAATTACTGACCCTCCAATAGCGCAGCATACCCTCAATTACTGACCTTCAAATAGTGCAGGACACACTCAATTACTGAGACTCCAATGGTGCAACACACCCTCAATTACTGACCCACCAATAGTGCAGCACACACTCAATTACTGAAACTCCAATAGTGCAACACACCTTCAATTATTGACCCACCAATAGTGCAGCACACCCTCAATTACTGAAACTTCAATAGTGCAGCACACCCTCAATTACTGCCCCTCCAATAGTGCAGCATACCCTCAATTACTTACACTCCAATAGAGCAGAACACCGACATTTACTGATACATTTATAGAGCAGCAGATCCTCAATTACCGAACCTCCAAACGTGCATCACACCGTCAATTACTGATACTCAAAAAGTGCAGAACAGCTTCAATTTCTGACACTCCAATCGTGCAGCACACCCTCAATTACTGATACTCCAATCATGCAGCACACCCTCAATTTCTGACACTCCAACAGTGCAGCACACCCTCAATTACTGACACTCCAACAGTGCAGCCCACCCTCAATTACTGACACGCCAACAGTGCAGCACAGCCTTAATTAATGACACTACAATTGTGCAGCACACCCTCAAATGCGGACTCTCTCGTAGTGCAGCACACACTCAATTACTGACCCTTCAATAGTGCAGCACATACTCAATTACTGACACTCCAATAGTGCAGCACACCGTCAATTACTGACACTCCAATATTGCAGCACACCGTCAATTACTGACACTCCAATATTGCAGCACACCCTCATTTACTGACACTGCAATAGTGTAGCACCCCCTCAATTACAGACACTCGAATAGTGCAGCACACCCTCAATTACTGACCCTCCAATAGTGCAGCATACCATCAATGACTGACACTGGAATAGTGCACACCATGCATTACTGACACTCCAATAGTGCAGCATACTATCAATTACTGACACTGCAATAGTGTAGCACCCACTCAATTACTGACACTCGAATAGTGCAGCACACGCTCAATTACTGACCCCATGTAGTGCAGGACACCTTCAATTACTGTACTTTCAATAGTCCAGCACACCCTCAATTAATGACCCTCCAAACGTGCAGCACACCCTCAATTACTGCCACACCTATCGTGCAGCACACCCTGAATTACTGACCCTCCAATAGTGCAGCACACCCTCAATTACTTGCACACCTCTAGTGCAGCACACCCTCAATTACTGACAATCCAAAAGTGCAGCACACACTCAATTGATGACTCTTCAATAATGCAGCACAGTCTCATTTACTGATCCTCCAATAGTGCAGCACACCCTCAAACACTGACCCTCTAATAGTGCATCAGACCTTCAATTACTGACCTTCTGACATTGCGGAACACCTCAATTACAGATCCTCCACTAGTGCAGCACTCCCTCAATTAATGACACTCCGATAGTGCAGCACAGCCTTAATTACTGACAAGCCTATAGCGCAGCACACCCTCAATTACTGACACTCCAACAGTGCAGCACACCCTCAATTACTGACACTCCAACAGTGCAGCACACCCTCAATTACTGACACTCCAACAGTGCAGCACAGCCTCAATTAATGACACTACAATTGTGCAACACACCCTCAAATGCGGACTCTCTAGTAGTGCAGCACACACTCAATTACTGACCCTCCAATAGTGCAGCATACTGTCAATTACTGATACTGCAATAGTATAGCACCCCCTCAATTACTGACACTCCAATAGTGCAGCACACCCTCAATTATTGACACTCCAATATTGCAGCACACCGTCAATTACTGACACTCCAATCATGCAGCACACCCTCATTTACTGACACTGCAATAGTGTAGCACCCCCTCAATTACAGACACTCGAATAGTGCAGCACACCCTCAATTACTGACCCTCCAATAGTGCAGCATACCGTCAATTACTGACCCACCAATAGTGCAGCACACTCTCAATTACTGACACTCCAATAGTGCAACACACCCTCAATTACTGACCCACCAATAGTGCAGCACCCCCTCAATTACTGACACTCCAATTGTGCAGCACACCCTCAATTACTGACACTCCAATATTGCAGCACACCGTCAATTACTGACACTCCAATATTGCAGCACACCCTCATTTACTGACACTGCAATAGTGTAGCACCCCCTCAATTACAGACACTCGACTAGTGCAGCACACCCTCAATTACTGACCCTCCAATAGTGCAGCATACCGTCAATGACTGACACTGGAATAGTGCACACCATGCATTACTGACACTCCAATAGTGCAGCATACTATCAATTACTGACACTGCAATAGTGTAAAACCCACTCAATTACTGACACTCGAATAGTGCAGCACACGCTCAATTACTGACCCCATGTAGTGCAGGACACCTTCAATTACTGTACTTTCAATAGTCCAGCACACCCTCAATTAATGACCCTCCAAACGTGCAGCACACCCTCAATTACTGCCACACCTATCGTGCAGCACACCCTGAATTACTGACCCTCCAATAGTGCAGCACACCCTCAATTACTTGCACACCTCTAGTGCAGCACACCCTCAATTACTGACAATCCAAAAGTGCAGCACACACTCAATTGATGACTCTTCAATAATGCAGCACAGTCTCATTTACTGATCCTCCAATAGTGCAGCACACCCTCAAACACTGACCCTCTAATAGTGCATCAGACCTTCAATTACTGACCTTCTGACATTGCGGAACACCTCAATTACAGATCCTCCACTAGTGCAGCACTCCCTCAATTAATGACACTCCGATAGTGCAGCACAGCCTTAATTACTGACAAGCCTATAGCGCAGCACATCCTCAATTACCGACCTTCCAATCGTGCAGCACACCCTCAATTAATGACACTCTAACAGTGAAACACATCATCAATTAATGACACTTCAATACTGAAGGTAACCCTCAATTTTTGAACCTCCAATAGTGCATCACACCCTCAATTACTTACATTCCAATAGTGCAGCACACCGTCAATTACTGACACTCCAACAGTGCAACACATCATCAATTAATGACACTTCAATACTGAAGGTAACCCTCAATTTTTGAACCTCCAATAGTGTGGCACACCCTCAATTACTTACATTCCAATAGTGCAGCACACCGTCAATTACTTACGATGCAATAGTGCAGCATACCCTCAGTTACTGACATGCCAACAGTGCAGCACAGCCTCAAACACTGATAGTCCAATACTGTAGGACACCCTCAAATTCTGACCCACCAATAGTGCAGCACACCCTCAATTACTGACAATCTGGTAGCGTAGAGGACACTCAGTTACTGACACTCCAATAGTGCAGCACACCTTTAATTACTGATCCTCCAATACTGCAGCACACCCTCAATTACTGACACTTCAATACTGCAGCACACGCTCAATTACTGACACTCCAATAGGCAGAAAAGCCACAATTACTGACATTCCAACAGTGCAGCACACCTTCAATTACTGATCCTCCAATACTGCAGCACACCTTCAATTACTGACAAACATATAGTGCAGCACTGCCTCAAATAACGACCATCCAATCGTGCAGCACACTCTCAGTGCAGTAAAGCCACAATTGCTGACACTCCAACAGTGCAGAACACCCTCAATTACTGACACTCCAACAGTGCAGCACCCCCTCAATTACTTGCACTGCAATATTGCAGCACCCCCCCCATTTATTGACACTATAGTAGCAGAGCAGACTCTCAATTACTGTCACTCCAATAGTACAGCACAATTCAATTTTTACCCTCCAATAAAGCAGCATGCCCTCAATTACTTACAATGCAATAGTGCAGCATTCCCTCAATTACTTACAATGCAATAGTGCAGCATACCCTCAATTACTGACCTGCCAACAATGCAGCACACCCTGAATTACCAACCCTCCAATCATGCAGCACACCCTCAATTACTGACACTCCAACAGTGCAACACAGCCTCAATTACTGACACTTCAATACTGAAGGTAATCCTCAATTTTTGAACCACCAATAGTGCAGCACACCCTCAATTACTGACACTCCAATAGTGCAGCAGACCGTCAATTACTGACACTCCAATCATGCAGCACAACCTCATTTACTGACACTGCAATAGTGTAGCACCCCCTCAATTACAGACACTCGAATAGTGCAGCACACCCTCAATTACTGATACTCAAAAAGTGCAGAACAGCTTCAATTTCTGACACTCCAGTCGTGCAGCACACCCTCAATTACTGACACTCCAACAGTGCAGCACAGCCTCAATTACTGACACTCCAATCGTGCAGCACACCCTCAATTACTGACACTCCAACAGTGCAGCACAGCCTCAATTAATGACACTACAATTGTGCAGCACACCCTCAAATGCGGACTCTCTAGTAATGCAGCACACACTCAATTACTGACCCTCCAATAGTGCAGCATACCATCAATTACTGACACTGCAATAGTATAGCACCCCCTCAATTACTGACACTCCAATTGTGCAGCACACCCTCAATTACTGACACTCCAATATTGCAGCACACCGTCAATTACTGACACTCCAATCATGCAGAACACCCTCATTTACTGACACTGCAATTGTGCAGCACAGCCTCAATTACTGATCCTCCAATACTGCAGCGCACAGTCAATTACTGACATGCCAATAGTGCAGCACCCTCAATTACTGACCCTTGAATAGTGCAGCATACCGTCAATTACTGACACTCCAATAGTGCAGCACAACCTCAATTACTGACCCTCCAATAGTGCAGCACACCCTCAATTACTGACCCTCCAATAGTGCAGCTGATACTCAATTACTGACACTCCAATAGTGCAGCCCACCCTCAATTACTGGCATTCCAATAGTACAGCACACACTCAATTACTTATCGTACAACAGTGCTGCACACCGTCAACTACTGACACTCCAATAGGCCAGCACACCTTTAAATACTGACCTTCCGACAGTGCAGAATACCGTAAATTACTGACACTCCAATAGTGCAGCACAGCCTCAATTACTGACACTCCAATAGTGCAGCACACCCTCAATTACCGATCCTCCAAACATGCAGCACACCCTCAATTACTCACATTCCGAGAGTGCAGAACAGCCTCAATTACTGACACTCCAATAGTGAAGGAAACCTTTAATTACTGACACTCCAATACTGCAGCACACCCTCCTTTACTTACACTTCAATAGTACACCTACGGTTCAGCACACCCCCAATTACTGACACTCGAATAGTGCAGCACACCCTAAATTACTGACACACCAATAGTGCAGCACACCCTCAATTACTGAAACACCCATAGTGCAGCACACCCTCAATTACTGACACTGCAATAGTGCAGCACACTCTCAATTACTGATCCTCCAATATTGCTGCACACCTTCAATTACTGACCTTCCGACAGTGCAGAACACCCTAAATTACTGACACTCCAACTGTGCAGCACACCCTCTATTACTGACACTCCAATATTGCAGCACACCCTCTATTACCGACATTCCAATAGTGCTGCACACCCTCAATTAATGACACTACAATTGTGCAGCACACCCTCAATTACTGACCCTCCAACAGTGCAGCACAGCCTCCTGCACCCCCACCACCCCTCCTGCCACCTCCCCCTCCACCCACCCACCCATCCCTCCACCCAACCCCCAACTCATGTCATGAATTTGTTTCCTAACTGGATCAGCCGGGGTGTCGGGACAACGGATCTCTCTCTCTCTATCTCTCTCTGACTCAGATGCACTGGGACCTAATCACTATTTTCTGTTTACACCCCTCCCAGAGTTGTTTCCGAATGGACGGCAGATACGGTTACTTCACTTGGGTCAATGATCACGTTACTGGGTGAGGACATGTTACTCCAGCTCCCAAATACGGTGAGTCATTGCAGCGCTTGCTAGACAGATTTCACACCATCCCGCCACTGTCATGGGCTCTTCTCAAAGCATAGTCACTCCCTTGCTCAGCCTCGCCCTCCATCTACCTCCTCCTTGTGGGCTCTTGCCATACGCAAAATGGCTGCCACCAGCTTCCCTACATAACGACAGTCGCTGCGCTCCCAAGGAGTGCCCACCCGTGCCTTGGGAGGTGGCCGGTAGCGGGCTGGTTACAGCTCCCCCGACCCCCGTCCTGTCTCTCTCCCCCTCCCTCCGGATATAGACTCCAGATCCCCTACCACCCCCAATCCCTCCCTCTGCCAGTCGCCACCCAGCAACGCATCAGCTGGCTGACCCGGCTCCCTTTGTGGGATCTTGCTCTGCACAGGCTGGCTGGCCGACAAGCGGCCGGGGTGAGGGTGAGGTTGGTTTTGGGCACACGTTTTTTTAACCCCTTCACCATCGCCGCTTTTTAAGGAATAAAAAAAAAACTGCAACACAGGTTTTGGTCGATACCCGATCGCTGTTTTGTGGGATCTTGCTGTGCTTTTCTGACCCGTGCGCCCCCCCCCCTCCCTCCCCCTCGGAGGGTGATGTGGATTATCCCATTTCGAAGAAGAGCTGGGGTTGGATGGGTGCTGGGGAAATTGCCCCCCCCACCTTGGGTGTCCAGTTGGGGGTTGGGGGGGGGGGGGCGGGTGGGGGTTGGGCCGAAATGGACCTGAAAATAGTAACGGCGATCCCCACTCATTATCAACATTGCTGTTGGTGGGATCTTGCTGTGCACCAACGGTCGGTGTCACATTTCCTGCACAGGCAGTGGGAATGTGGCAGGAAACTCCCTCACTGGCTGGAAAGCGCTTGGTGAGGGGATGCGAGCTGGCTTGACACGGTGGCCTGTTTTGGTTTGCAGACCACAGTTAAAGACGCCCTGTTGAAGTGCTCAGCCTCTCAGGCGGCGCCGGGCCCCGCTGTCCTGCCAGAGTTCGATACCAGTGGCGTTAGGATCCAGAGCCAGCGCAGGATTTTCATCATCGTGGTGGGCGACCCAGCAGGGGATGACTTGCGGAGAACCCGGGCAGGTAACGTCCACCACTTCTCCCGCCGTTCTACGTCAGCTCACCCCCGTCCTCCTGCCTGGGCCCTGGCTCTGTGCTGGCTGCTCCTGTCCTGGCACAGGGGCCCTGTTGGCTGGAAGGAAGAGGAGCCGGCGGCGATGGTTCTCACGGATTGTCAAGCGGGAAGCGGCTCTCCCCGATGGTCTCCCTACCTTCCACACTCTGTAAACATCAGCTTAATCAAATCTCTGCTGTCCTCATATCCTAACCTGTAATTGTGTCCTGTATCTTCTCCCCGGCGTCCCCACCTCAGACCCTACCCCACCCGACCGCCCCTTCCCGGTTGCCTGATCTACATCGACTTCTGCATCAGCAACAATGGTTTCAAATCCCTCCGTGACCTCACCCCTCCCTATCTCTTTAACCTCCTCCAGCCCCTACACCCCTCCTTTCTCTGTAACCTCCTCCAGCCCCAACACCCCTCCTTATCTCTGTAACCTCTTCCAGCCTCTACACCCCTCCCTATCTGTGTAACCTCCTCCAGGCTCTACATCCCTCCCTATCTCTGTAACCTCCTCCAGCCCCTACAACCCTCCGAGATCTCTGTGCTCCTCCAATTCCAGCCTCTTGTGCATCCCCAGATTCCCATCGCTCCACCATTGGTGGCCGTGCCTTCAGCTGCCTGGGCCCTAAGATCTCGAATTCCCTCCCTAAACCTCTCCGCCTCCCTCTCTCTTTCTGTAAGACGCTGCCTAAAACAGACCTCTTTGACCGAGCTTCTTATCTCTAATATCTCCCTATGTGGCTCGGGGATGGTGGGGGAGGGTGAGTGAGGGAAGGAAGGTTGGGGATAAAGGAGGGTGAGGGGAACAGAGGTGGAGGGAAGGGGGGATGAAGGAGGGATGGGGGACGGAGAATGAAGGGGAGGTTGAGTGAGGGAGTGGGAGGGAGGGATGGGGACAAAGGAGGGTAAGGTGGACAGAGGGGGAGAGAAGGGGATGAAGGTGGGAGGGGGAGGGATGGAGATGGAGGGACAGAGGGATGGAGGGGAGGGTGAGTGAGGGAGTTGGAGGGATGGAGAGATGTGGACGAAGAAAGGTGAGGGAAAGGGGACAAAGGAGGGAAGGGAGGGAGAATGAAGGGGAGGGAAAGAGGGAGAGGGGCTGGAGTGGGTGAGTGAGGGAGGGAGAAGGAGGGATACATAAGGAGAGGGAAGAGGTGATGTAGGGGGAGTGATGGAGGGATGCAGACAGAGGGAGGTGGAGGGGAGGGTGAGTGAAAGGGATGGAGGAAGTTGGAAAGAGAGGGAAGTGGGATGGAGGGGTAAGATGAGTGAGGGAGTGTCGGGGATGGAGGGAGGGGGGCGAAGGGTGAGGGAGGGAAAGTGAAGGAGAGGGAGGCATAGGGAGAGGGAGGGGATGATGGAGGGGGAGGGAGGGTGGGAAGGCAGTGGAGGAGGGTGAGGGGTGCAGAGGGGTGAAGGATTAATTAAACATCACTCCTGTTTCCCATTGAAATAGCCTCATGCAGCAAGACCCCCACCAGCGAGGAAATCCAGGAACTGGGGGAGGCCAACGCACTCTGGACACCAAAGCAGCTCACGTGGATGTCGACGGAGACCTTTGAGGACACGATTGATGTGCTGGCTTCAATCCGCACCGTCTCAGACGAGCAGCGCGTTGCTCTGATGGACAAGGCAGTGGAGGTAACACCCACCGCGTGAGATTAAAGCAGGCGAGGAGTCCGGGCTGGATGTGGGTTCAGAGGGGTGACCCACATCATCTGTTTCGTCTGTGATCTTGGTTGGGGGGTAAATATTGGCCCCAGGGCAGGAGAGGTTCTCTGCACTATCTTCTTCCAATAGCAGCCGGGGAGGCAGGGGAAGTGGGGGGCGGGGGTTATTTTACATAACCGCCTGAGAGAGCAGACGACACCTCTGGCTGTGCGGCACACCCTCACTACTGGCACTGGGAGAATTGAGTCCAGATTTTGTCCTCAGGACCCTGCAGTCAGACTCAAACCTTCTGTGGCTCAGAGGGAAGGGAGCAGCTTGCTGTACCCAGAGCCACGGCAGTGTTAAGGGTGCGTAGCCAAAGGTTAAATTATGCCTCGCTGTGAGGGTTGCCAGCTTGACTCGTCCGTCTGTTTGTGTGTTGCAGGCATGGGGAGCAACATCCAGTTTCACCCAGGAAGAAATTGCCAATCTGCAATCCCTCGTCAGCATGCTCCGTGTGAGTGAGGTAAAGTCACTGGATCTCAGTTCCATTGATAATCTGGAAAGCATGGCCGTCTGCCCAACATGGACCCAAGAGAAGGTAACTGCACTCAGGCCCTCTGAGCATGGTCAAACACCAACTCCC
Source organism: Isurus oxyrinchus (assembly GCA_026770705.1). Taxonomy (NCBI): domain Eukaryota; kingdom Metazoa; phylum Chordata; class Chondrichthyes; order Lamniformes; family Lamnidae; genus Isurus; species Isurus oxyrinchus. The sequence goes on from JANJGN010000136.1 coordinate 79,567, forward strand.
ACTCCAACAACACCTATGACCTACTATAATATCCCAAGCTGCTTCATGGGAATGATTAGCAAACACATTTTAACTTGGAGCTCAGGGCCCCTGGAGCTGAAGGCACGGCCGCCAATGTTGGAGCGATGGGAATTGGGGGGTGGACAAGAGGCCGGAATTGGAGGAACGCACAAATCTCGAGGGTGGTAGGGGCTGGAGGAGGTTATAGAGATAGAGAGGGGTGTAGAGTCTGGAGGAGGTTACAGAGATAGAGAGGGGTGTAACAGCTGGAGGAGGTTACAGAGATACGGAGGGGTGTTGGGGCTGGAGGAGGTTACAGAAATAGGGAGCGATGAGAGGCTGGAGGGGGTTACAGAGATAGGGAGGGATGGGAGGCTGGTGCGGTTTACAGAGATGGGGAGGGAGTTAAGGAGATGGGGGGCTGAGAGGCTGGAGGAGGTTACAGAGATAGGGAGGATGTAGGGACTGGAGGAGGTTACAGAGTAGGAAGGGTTGTAGAAGCAGGAGGAGGTTACAGAGATAGGGCGGGGTGTAGAGGCTGTAGGAGGTTACAGAGATAGTGAAGATTGTGGGGGCTGGAGGAGGTTACAGAGATAGGGAAGGGTGTAAGAGCCAGAGGAGGTTACAGAGATAGGGAGTGGTGCAGGGGCTGGAGGAGGTTACAGAGATAGGGAGGGGTGTAGGGGCTGGAGGAGGTTACATAGATAGGGAGTGGTGTAGGGGCTGGAGGAGGTTACAGAGATAGGGAGAGGTGTAGGGGCTGGAGAAGGTTACAGAAATAGGGAGAGGTGTAGGGGCTGGAGGAGGTTACAGAAATAGGGAGCGATGAGAGGCTGGAGGGGGTTACAGAGATAGGGAGGGATGGGAGGCTGGTGCGGGTTACTGAGATGGGGAGGGAGTTACAGAGATGGGGGGTGAGATGCTGGAGGAGGTTACAGAGATAGGGAGGGGTGTAGGGACTGGAGGAGGTTACAGATATAGGGAGGGATGAGAGGCTGGAGGGGGTTACAGAGATAGGGAGGGATGGGAGGCTGGTGCGGTTTACAGAGATGGGGAGGTAGTTACAGAGATGAGGGGGTGAGAGGCTGGAAGAGGTTACAGAGATAGGGAGGGTTGTAGGGGCTGGAGGAGGTTACAGAGAAAGGGAAGGGTGTAGGGGCTGGAGTAGGTTACACACACAGGGAGGGGTGTTGGGGCTGGAGGACGTTACAGAGATAACAAGTTACAGTGATAGGGAGGGTTGTAGGGGCTGGATGAGGTTACAGAGTAGGAAGGGGTGTAGGAGCTGGAGGAGGTTACAGAGATAGGGAGGGGTGTAGGGGCTGGAGGAAGTTACAGAGATAGGGTGGGGTGAGAGTCTGGAGGGGGTTACAGAGATGGGAAGGGGTGTAGGGACTGGAGGAGGTTACAGAGATAGGGTGGGGTGAGAGTCTGGAGGGGGTTACAGAAATAGAGAGGGGTGTAGGGCTGGAGGAAGTTACAGAGATAGGGAGGGATGTCGGGGCTGGAGGCGGTTACAGAGATAGGAAAGGGTGTAGGGGCCGGATGAAGTTACAGATATAGGGAGGCATGTAGTGGCTGGAAGAGGTTACAGAGATAGGGCGGGGTGTAGAGGCTGTAGGAGGTTACAGAGATATGGAGGGTTGTAGTGGCTGGAGGAGGTTACAGAGATAGGGAGGGGTGAAGGGGCTGGAGGAGGTTAGAGAGAAAGGGAAGGGTGTAGGGGCTGGAGGAGGTTACACAGACAGGGAGGGGTGTATGGGCTGGAGGAGGTTACAGAGATAGAGAGGGATGGGAGTCTGTAGGGGGTTACAGTGATAGGGAGAGTGTTACAGAAATAGGGAGCGTTGTAGGGGCTGGAGGAGGTTACAGAGTAGGAAGGGGTGTAGGAGCTGGAGGAGGTTACAGAGATAGGGAGATGTGTAGGGGCTGGAGGAGGTTTCAGAGATAGGGAGTGGTGTACGGGCTGGAGGAGGTTAGAGCGATAGGGAGGGGTGTAGGGGCTGGAGGAGGTTACAGAAATAGGGAGGGGTGTAGGCGCTGGAGGAGGTTACAGAGATAGGGAGGTGTGTAGGGGCTGGAGGTGGTTACAGAGATAGGAAGGGTTGTAGGGGCTGGAAGTCGTTACAGAGATAGGGAGCGATGAGATGCTGGAGGGCGTTACAGAGATAGGGAAGCCTGTAGGGCTGGAGGAGGTTACAGAGATAGGGAGAGGTGTCGGGGCTGGAGGAGGTTACAGATATAGGGAGGGATGGGAGGCTGGTGCGGGGTACAGAGATGGGGCGGGAGTTACAGAGATGGGGGTGTGAGAGGCTGGAGGAGGTTCCAGAGATTGGGAGGGGTGTAGGGACTGGAAGAGTTTACAGAGTTAGGGAGATGTGTAGGGGTTGGAGGAGGTTACAGTGATAGAGAGGTGTTCAGGGGTTGGAGGAGGTTACAGAGATAGAGAGGGGTGTAGGGGCTGGTGGAAGGTACAGATATAGGGAAGGATGTAGGGGCTGGAGGAAGTTACAGAGATAGGGAGAGGTGTCGGGGCTGGAGGAGGTCATAGAGATAGGGAGGGGTGTAGGGGCAGGAGGAGGTTACAGAGATAGGGAGGATGTAGGGACTGGAGGAGGTTACAGAGTAGGAAGGGTTGTAGAAGCAGGAGGAGGTTACAGAGATAGGGCAGGGTGTAGAGGCTGTAGGAGATTACAGAGATAGTGAAGATTGTGGGGGCTGGAGGAATTTACAGAGATAGGGAAGGGTGTAAGAGCCAGAGGAGGTTACAGAGATAGGGAGTGGTGCAGGGGCTGGAGGAGGTTACAGAGATAGGGAGGGGTCTAGGGGCTGGAGGAGGTTACATAGATAGGGAGTGGTGTAGGGGCTGGAGGAGGTTACAGAGATAGGGAGAGGTGTAGGGGCTGGAGGAGGTTACAGAAATAGGGAGAGGTGTAGGGGCTGGAGGAGGTTACAGAAATAGGGAGCGATGAGATGCTGGAGGGGGTTACAGAGATAGGGCGGGATGGGAAGATGGTGCGGGTTACTGAGATGGGGAGGGAGTTACAGAGATGGGGGGTGAGATGCTGGAGGAGGTTACAGAGATAGGGAGGGGTGTAGGGACTGGAGGAGGTTACAGATATAGGGAGGGATGAGAGGCTGGAGGGGGTTACAGAGATAGAGAGGAGTGTAGCTGCTGGAGGAGGTTACAGAGATAGGGAAGGGTGTAAGGGCTGGAGGACGTTACAGAGATAGCGAGGCATGTAGGGGCTGGAGGAGGTTACAGAGATAGGGCGGGGTGTAGAGGCTGTAGGAGGTTACAGAGATAGGGAGGGGTGTTGGGGCTGGAGGAGGTTACAGAGATATGGAGGGGTGTATGGGCTGGAGGAGGTTACAGAGATAGGGAGGGGTGTTGGGGTTGGAGGAGGTTACAGAGAAAGGGAAGGGTGTAGGGGCTGGAGTAGGTTAGACAGACGGGGTGGGTGTATGGGCTGGAGGAGGTTACAGAGATAGGGAGGGAGGAGAGTCTGGAGGGGGTTACAGAGATCGGGAGGGAGTTACAGAAATAGGGAGGGTTGTAGGGGCTGGAGGAGGTTACAGAGATAACAAGTTCCAGTGATAGGGAGGGTTGTAGGGGCTGGATGAGGTTACAGAGTAGAAAGGGGTGTAGGAGCTGGAGGAGGTTACAGAGATAGGGAGGGGTGTAGGGGCTGGAGGAAGTTACAGAGATAGGGAAGGTTGTAGGGGCTGGAGGAGGTTACAGAGATACGGAGATGTGTAGGGGCTGGAGGAGGTTACAGAGATAGGGAGGGGTGTAGGGGCTGGGGGAGGTTACAGAGATAGGGAGGGGTGTAGGGGCTGGAGGAGGTTACATAGATGGGGAGTGGTGTAGGCGGTGGAGGATGTTACAGAGATAGGGAGAGGTGTAGGGGCTGGATGAGGTTACAGAAATAGTGAGCGATGAGAGGCTGGAGGGGATTACAGAGATAGGGAGGGATGGGAGGCTGGTGCGGTTTACAGAGATGGGGAGGTAGTTACAGAGATGAGGGGGTGAGAGGCTGGAGGAGGTTACAGAGATAGGGAGGGGTGTAGGGGCTGGAGGAGGTTACAGAGAAAGGGAAGGGTGTAGGGGCTGGAGTAGGTTACACACATAGGGAGGGGTGTATGGGCTGGAGGACGTTACAGAGATAACAAGTTACAGTGATAGGGAGGGTTGTAGGGGCTGGATGAGGTTACAGAGATAGGGAGGGGTGTAGGGGCTGGAGGAAGTTACAGAGATAGGGAAGGTTGTAGGGGCTGGAGGAGGTTACAGAGATAGGGAGATGTGTAGGGGCTGGAGGAGGTTACAGAGATAGGGAGTGGTGTACGGGCTGGAGGAGGTTAGAGCGATAGGGAGGGGTGTAGGGGCTGGAGGAGGTTACAGAAATAGGGAGGGGTGAAGGTGCTGGAGGAGGTTACAGAGATAGGGAGGTGTGTAGGGACTGGAGGTGGTTACAGAGATAGGAAGGGTTGTAGGGGCTGGAAGTCGTTACAGAGATAGGGAGCGATGAGATGCTGGAGGGCGTTACAGAGATAGGGAAGCCTGTAGGGCTGGAGGAGGTTACAGAGATAGGGAGAGGTGTCGGGGCTGGAGGAGGTTACAGATATAGGGAGGGATGGGAGGCTGGTGCGGGGTACAGAGATGGGGCGGGAGTTACAGAGATGGGGGTGTGAGAGGCTGGAGGAGGTTCCAGAGATTGGGAGGGGTGTAGGGCCCGGAAGAGTTTACAGAGTTAGGGAGATGTGTAGGGGCTGGAGGAGGTTACAGTGATAGGGAGGTGTTCAGGGGTTGGAGGATGTTACAAGGATAGGGAGGAGTGTAGGGACTGGAGGAGTTTACAGAGATAGGGGGAGGTGTAGGGGCTGGAGGAAGTTACAGAGATAGTGAGGGGTGTAGGGTCTGGAGGATGTTACAGAGATTGGGAGCGATGTAGAGGCTGGAGGAGGTTACACAGATACGGAGGCATGTCGGGGTTGGAGGAGGTTACAGAGATAGGGAGGGGTCTAGGGACTGGAGGAGGTTACAGAGATAGGGAGCGGTGTAGAGGCTAGAGGAGGTTACAGATATAGGGTGAGGAGTAGGAACCGGAGGAGTTTACAGAGATAGGGAGGGGTGTAGAGGCTGGAGGAGGTTACAGGGATAGGGAGGGATGTAGGGACTCGAGGAGGTTACAGAGATAGTGAGGGGTGTAGGGGCTGGAGGAGGTTACATAGATAGGGAGTGGTGTAGGGGCTGGAGGAGTTTACAGAGAAAGGGTGTGGTGTAGGGGCTGGAGGACATTACAGAAATAGGGAGAGCTGTAGGGGCTGGAGGAGGTTACAGAAATAGGGAGCGATGAGAGGCTGGAGGGTGTTACAGTGATAGTGAGGGATGTGAGGCTGGTGCGGGATACAGAGATGGGGAGGGAGTTACAGAGATGGGGGGTGAGAGTCTGGAGGAGGTTACAGAGATGGGAAGGGGTGTAGGGACTGGAGGAGGTTACAGAGATAGGGTGGGGTGAGAGTCTGGAGGGGGTTACAGAAATAGAGAGGGGTGTAGGGCTGGAGGAAGTTACAGAGATAGGGAGGGATGTCGGGGCTGGAGGCGGTTACAGAGATAGGAAAGGGTGTAGGGGCCGGATGAAGTTACAGATATAGGGAGGCATGTAGTGGCTGGAAGAGGTTACAGAGATAGGGCGGGGTGTAGAGGCTGTAGGAGGTTACAGAGATATGGAGGGTTGTAGTGGCTGGAGGAGGTTACAGAGATAGGGAGGGGTGTAGGGGCTGGAGGAGGTTAGAGAGAAAGGGAAGGGTGTAGGGGCTGGAGGAGGTTACACAGACAGGGAGGGGTGTATGGGCTGGAGGAGGTTACAGAGATAGGGAGGGATGGGAGTCTGTAGGGGGTTACAGTGATAGGGAGGGAGTTACAGAAATAGGGAGCGTTGTAGGGGCTGGAGGAGGTTACAGAGTAGGAAGGGGTGTAGGAGCTGGAGGAGGTTACAGAGATAGGGAGGGGTGTTGGGGCTGGAGGAAGTTACTGAGATAGGGAAGGGTATAGGGGCTTGTGGATGTTGCAGAGATAGGGAGAGGTGTAGGGCTGGAGTAGGTTACAGAGATAGTGAGGGGTGCAGGATCTGGGGGAGTTTACAGAGATAGGGAGTGGTGTCGGGGCTGGAGGAGGATACAGAGATAGGGAGAGGTGTCGGGGCTGGAGGAGGTTACAGAGATAGGGAGGGGTGTATGGGCTGGAGGAGGTTACAGAGATCGGGAGTGGTTAGGGGCTGGAGGAGGATACAGAGATAGGGAGAGGTGTCGGGGCTGGAGGAGGTTACAGAAATAGGGAGGGGTGTAGGGACTGGAGGAGGTTACAGATATAGGGAGGGATGAGAGGCTGGAGGGTGTTACAGAGATAGAGAGAGGTGTAGGTGCTGGAGGAGGTTACAGAGATAGGGAGGGGTCTAGGGTCTGGAGGAGGTTACAGAGATAGGGAAGGGTGTATGGGCTGGAGGAAGTTACAGAGATAGGGAGGCATGTAGGGGCTTGAAGTGTTTACAGAGATAAGGCGGTGTGTAGAGGCTGTAGGAGGTTACAGAGATAGGAAGAGGTGTTGGGGCTGGAGGAGGCTACAGAGATATGGAGGGGTGTAGGGGCTGGAGGAGGTTACAGAGATCGGAAGGGGTGTAGGGGCTGGAGGAGGTTACAAAGAAAGGGAAGGGTGTAGGGGCTGGAGGATGTTACAGAGATAGGGAAATGTCTAGGGGCTGGAGGAGGTTACAGAAATAGGGAGTGAGGAGAGGCTGGAGGAAGTTACTTAGATAGGGAGGGATTGGAGGCTGATGAGTGTTACAGAGATGTGGAGGGAGTTACAGAAATGGGGGGGTGAGAGGCTGCAGGAGGTTACAGAGATAGGGAGTGTTGAGAGGCTGGAGGGCGTTACAGAGATAGAAAGCGGTGTAGGGGCTGGAGGAGGTTACAGAGATAGGGAGGGGTGTAGGGGCTGGAGGAGGTTACAGATTAGGAAGGGGCGTAGGAGCTGGAGGAGGTTACAGAGATAGAGAGGGGTGTAGTGGCTGGTGGAAGGTACAGAGAGAGGGAAGGATGTAGGGGCTGGAGGAAGTTACAGAGATAGGGAGAGGTGTCGGGGCTGGAGGAGGTTATTGAGATAGTGTGGGGTCTGGGGCTGGAGGAGGTTACAGAGATAGGGAGGGGTGTAGGGGCAGGAGGAGGTTACAGAGATAGGGAGTGTTGTAGGGGCTGGAGGAGGTTACAGAGATAGGGAGAGGTGTAAGGGCTGGAGGAGGTTACAGAAATAGGGAGCGATGAGAGGCTGGTGCGGGTGACAGAGATAGGAAGGGAGTTACAGAGATTTGGGGGTGAGAGGCTGGAGGAGGTTACAGAGATAGGGAGGGGTGTAGGGGCTGGAGGAGGTTACAGAGAAAGGGAAGGGTGTAGGGGCTGGAGTAGGTTACACACACAGGGAGGGGTGTATGGGCTGGAGGACGTTACAGAGATAGGGAGGGATGAGAGTCTGGAGGGGGTTACGAGATCGGGAGGGAGTTACAGAAATAGGGAGGGTTGTAGGGGCTGGAGGACGTTACAGAGATAACAAGTTACAGTGATAGGGAGGGTTGTAGGGGCTGGATGAGGTTACAGAGTAGGAAGGTGTGTAGGAGCTGGAGGAGGTTACAGAGATAGGGAGGGGTGTAGGGGCTGGAGGAAGTTACAGAGATAGGGAAGGTTGTAGGGGCTGGAGGAGGTTACAGAGATAGGGAGATGTGTAGGGGCTGGAGGAGGTTACAGAGATAGGGAGTGGTGTACGGGCTGGAGGAGGTTAGAGCGATAGGGAGGGGTGTAGGGGCTGGAGGAGGTTACAGAAATAGGGAGGGGTGTAGGCGCTGGAGGAGGTTACAGAGATAGGGAGGTGTGTAGGGGCTGGAGGTGGTTACAGAGATAGGAAGGGTTGTAGGGGCTGGAAGTCGTTACAGAGATAGGGAGCGATGAGATGCTGGAGGGCGTTACAGAGATAGGGAAGCCTGTAGGGCTGGAGGAGGTTACAGAGATAGGGAGAGGTGTCGGGGCTGGAGGAGGTTACAGATATAGGGAGGGATGGGAGGCTGGTGCGGGGTACAGAGATGGGGCGGGAGTTACAGAGATGGGGGTGTGAGAGGCTGGAGGAGGTTCCAGAGATTGGGAGGGGTGTAGGGACTGGAAGAGTTTACAGAGTTAGGGAGATGTGTAGGGGTTGGAGGAGGTTACAGTGATAGGGAGGTGTTCAGGGGTTGGAGGAGGTTACAGAGATAGAGAGGGGTGTAGGGGCTGGTGGAAGGTACAGATATAGGGAAGGATGTAGGGGCTGGAGGAAGTTACAGAGATAGGGAGAGGTGTCGGGGCTGGAGGAGGTCATAGAGATAGGGAGGGGTGTAGGGGCAGGAGGAGGTTACAGAGATAGGGAGGATGTAGGGACTGGAGGAGGTTACAGAGTAGGAAGGGTTGTAGAAGCAGGAGGAGGTTACAGAGATAGGGCAGGGTGTAGAGGCTGTAGGAGATTACAGAGATAGTGAAGATTGTGGGGGCTGGAGGAATTTACAGAGATAGGGAAGGGTGTAAGAGCCAGAGGAGGTTACAGAGATAGGGAGTGGTGCAGGGGCTGGAGGAGGTTACAGAGATAGGGAGGGGTCTAGGGGCTGGAGGAGGTTACATAGATAGGGAGTGGTGTAGGGGCTGGAGGAGGTTACAGAGATAGGGAGAGGTGTAGGGGCTGGAGGAGGTTACAGAAATAGGGAGAGGTGTAGGGGCTGGAGGAGGTTACAGAAATAGGGAGCGATGAGATGCTGGAGGGGGTTACAGAGATAGGGCGGGATGGGAAGATGGTGCGGGTTACTGAGATGGGGAGGGAGTTACAGAGATGGGGGGTGAGATGCTGGAGGAGGTTACAGAGATAGGGAGGGGTGTAGGGACTGGAGGAGGTTACAGATATAGGGAGGGATGAGAGGCTGGAGGGGGTTACAGAGATAGAGAGGAGTGTAGCTGCTGGAGGAGGTTACAGAGATAGGGAAGGGTGTAAGGGCTGGAGGACGTTACAGAGATAGCGAGGCATGTAGGGGCTGGAGGAGGTTACAGAGATAGGGCGGGGTGTAGAGGCTGTAGGAGGTTACAGAGATAGGGAGGGGTGTTGGGGCTGGAGGAGGTTACAGAGATATGGAGGGGTGTATGGGCTGGAGGAGGTTACAGAGATAGGGAGGGGTGTTGGGGTTGGAGGAGGTTACAGAGAAAGGGAAGGGTGTAGGGGCTGGAGTAGGTTAGACAGACGGGGTGGGTGTATGGGCTGGAGGAGGTTACAGAGATAGGGAGGGAGGAGAGTCTGGAGGGGGTTACAGAGATCGGGAGGGAGTTACAGAAATAGGGAGGGTTGTAGGGGCTGGAGGAGGTTACAGAGATAACAAGTTCCAGTGATAGGGAGGGTTGTAGGGGCTGGATGAGGTTACAGAGTAGAAAGGGGTGTAGGAGCTGGAGGAGGTTACAGAGATAGGGAGGGGTGTAGGGGCTGGAGGAAGTTACAGAGATAGGGAAGGTTGTAGGGGCTGGAGGAGGTTACAGAGATACGGAGATGTGTAGGGGCTGGAGGAGGTTACAGAGATAGGGAGGGGTGTAGGGGCTGGGGGAGGTTACAGAGATAGGGAGGGGTGTAGGGGCTGGAGGAGGTTACATAGATGGGGAGTGGTGTAGGCGGTGGAGGATGTTACAGAGATAGGGAGAGGTGTAGGGGCTGGATGAGGTTACAGAAATAGTGAGCGATGAGAGGCTGGAGGGGATTACAGAGATAGGGAGGGATGGGAGGCTGGTGCGGTTTACAGAGATGGGGAGGTAGTTACAGAGATGAGGGGGTGAGAGGCTGGAGGAGGTTACAGAGATAGGGAGGGGTGTAGGGGCTGGAGGAGGTTACAGAGAAAGGGAAGGGTGTAGGGGCTGGAGTAGGTTACACACATAGGGAGGGGTGTATGGGCTGGAGGACGTTACAGAGATAACAAGTTACAGTGATAGGGAGGGTTGTAGGGGCTGGATGAGGTTACAGAGATAGGGAGGGGTGTAGGGGCTGGAGGAAGTTACAGAGATAGGGAAGGTTGTAGGGGCTGGAGGAGGTTACAGAGATAGGGAGATGTGTAGGGGCTGGAGGAGGTTACAGAGATAGGGAGTGGTGTACGGGCTGGAGGAGGTTAGAGCGATAGGGAGGGGTGTAGGGGCTGGAGGAGGTTACAGAAATAGGGAGGGGTGAAGGTGCTGGAGGAGGTTACAGAGATAGGGAGGTGTGTAGGGACTGGAGGTGGTTACAGAGATAGGAAGGGTTGTAGGGGCTGGAAGTCGTTACAGAGATAGGGAGCGATGAGATGCTGGAGGGCGTTACAGAGATAGGGAAGCCTGTAGGGCTGGAGGAGGTTACAGAGATAGGGAGAGGTGTCGGGGCTGGAGGAGGTTACAGATATAGGGAGGGATGGGAGGCTGGTGCGGGGTACAGAGATGGGGCGGGAGTTACAGAGATGGGGGTGTGAGAGGCTGGAGGAGGTTCCAGAGATTGGGAGGGGTGTAGGGCCCGGAAGAGTTTACAGAGTTAGGGAGATGTGTAGGGGCTGGAGGAGGTTACAGTGATAGGGAGGTGTTCAGGGGTTGGAGGATGTTACAAGGATAGGGAGGAGTGTAGGGACTGGAGGAGTTTACAGAGATAGGGGGAGGTGTAGGGGCTGGAGGAAGTTACAGAGATAGTGAGGGGTGTAGGGTCTGGAGGATGTTACAGAGATTGGGAGCGATGTAGAGGCTGGAGGAGGTTACACAGATACGGAGGCATGTCGGGGTTGGAGGAGGTTACAGAGATAGGGAGGGGTCTAGGGACTGGAGGAGGTTACAGAGATAGGGAGCGGTGTAGAGGCTAGAGGAGGTTACAGATATAGGGTGAGGAGTAGGAACCGGAGGAGTTTACAGAGATAGGGAGGGGTGTAGAGGCTGGAGGAGGTTACAGGGATAGGGAGGGATGTAGGGACTCGAGGAGGTTACAGAGATAGTGAGGGGTGTAGGGGCTGGAGGAGGTTACATAGATAGGGAGTGGTGTAGGGGCTGGAGGAGTTTACAGAGAAAGGGTGTGGTGTAGGGGCTGGAGGACATTACAGAAATAGGGAGAGCTGTAGGGGCTGGAGGAGGTTACAGAAATAGGGAGCGATGAGAGGCTGGAGGGTGTTACAGTGATAGTGAGGGATGTGAGGCTGGTGCGGGATACAGAGATGGGGAGGGAGTTACAGAGATGGGGGGTGAGAGTCTGGAGGAGGTTACAGAGATGGGAAGGGGTGTAGGGACTGGAGGAGGTTACAGAGATAGGGTGGGGTGAGAGTCTGGAGGGGGTTACAGAAATAGAGAGGGGTGTAGGGCTGGAGGAAGTTACAGAGATAGGGAGGGATGTCGGGGCTGGAGGCGGTTACAGAGATAGGAAAGGGTGTAGGGGCCGGATGAAGTTACAGATATAGGGAGGCATGTAGTGGCTGGAAGAGGTTACAGAGATAGGGCGGGGTGTAGAGGCTGTAGGAGGTTACAGAGATATGGAGGGTTGTAGTGGCTGGAGGAGGTTACAGAGATAGGGAGGGGTGTAGGGGCTGGAGGAGGTTAGAGAGAAAGGGAAGGGTGTAGGGGCTGGAGGAGGTTACACAGACAGGGAGGGGTGTATGGGCTGGAGGAGGTTACAGAGATAGGGAGGGATGGGAGTCTGTAGGGGGTTACAGTGATAGGGAGGGAGTTACAGAAATAGGGAGCGTTGTAGGGGCTGGAGGAGGTTACAGAGTAGGAAGGGGTGTAGGAGCTGGAGGAGGTTACAGAGATAGGGAGGGGTGTTGGGGCTGGAGGAAGTTACTGAGATAGGGAAGGGTATAGGGGCTTGTGGATGTTGCAGAGATAGGGAGAGGTGTAGGGCTGGAGTAGGTTACAGAGATAGTGAGGGGTGCAGGATCTGGGGGAGTTTACAGAGATAGGGAGTGGTGTCGGGGCTGGAGGAGGATACAGAGATAGGGAGAGGTGTCGGGGCTGGAGGAGGTTACAGAGATAGGGAGGGGTGTATGGGCTGGAGGAGGTTACAGAGATCGGGAGTGGTTAGGGGCTGGAGGAGGATACAGAGATAGGGAGAGGTGTCGGGGCTGGAGGAGGTTACAGAAATAGGGAGGGGTGTAGGGACTGGAGGAGGTTACAGATATAGGGAGGGATGAGAGGCTGGAGGGTGTTACAGAGATAGAGAGAGGTGTAGGTGCTGGAGGAGGTTACAGAGATAGGGAGGGGTCTAGGGTCTGGAGGAGGTTACAGAGATAGGGAAGGGTGTATGGGCTGGAGGAAGTTACAGAGATAGGGAGGCATGTAGGGGCTTGAAGTGTTTACAGAGATAAGGCGGTGTGTAGAGGCTGTAGGAGGTTACAGAGATAGGAAGAGGTGTTGGGGCTGGAGGAGGCTACAGAGATATGGAGGGGTGTAGGGGCTGGAGGAGGTTACAGAGATCGGAAGGGGTGTAGGGGCTGGAGGAGGTTACAAAGAAAGGGAAGGGTGTAGGGGCTGGAGGATGTTACAGAGATAGGGAAATGTCTAGGGGCTGGAGGAGGTTACAGAAATAGGGAGTGAGGAGAGGCTGGAGGAAGTTACTTAGATAGGGAGGGATTGGAGGCTGATGAGTGTTACAGAGATGTGGAGGGAGTTACAGAAATGGGGGGGTGAGAGGCTGCAGGAGGTTACAGAGATAGGGAGTGTTGAGAGGCTGGAGGGCGTTACAGAGATAGAAAGCGGTGTAGGGGCTGGAGGAGGTTACAGAGATAGGGAGGGGTGTAGGGGCTGGAGGAGGTTACAGATTAGGAAGGGGCGTAGGAGCTGGAGGAGGTTACAGAGATAGAGAGGGGTGTAGTGGCTGGTGGAAGGTACAGAGAGAGGGAAGGATGTAGGGGCTGGAGGAAGTTACAGAGATAGGGAGAGGTGTCGGGGCTGGAGGAGGTTATTGAGATAGTGTGGGGTCTGGGGCTGGAGGAGGTTACAGAGATAGGGAGGGGTGTAGGGGCAGGAGGAGGTTACAGAGATAGGGAGTGTTGTAGGGGCTGGAGGAGGTTACAGAGATAGGGAGAGGTGTAAGGGCTGGAGGAGGTTACAGAGATAGGGAGAGGTGTAAGGGCTGGAGGAGGTTACAGAAATAGGGAGCGATGAGAGGCTGGTGCGGGTGACAGAGATAGGAAGGGAGTTACAGAGATTTGGGGGTGAGAGGCTGGAGGAGGTTACAGAGATAGGGAGGGGTGTAGGGGCTGGAGGAGGTTACAGAGAAAGGGAAGGGTGTAGGGGCTGGAGTAGGTTACACACACAGGGAGGGGTGTATGGGCTGGAGGACGTTACAGAGATAGGGAGGGATGAGAGTCTGGAGGGGGTTACGAGATCGGGAGGGAGTTACAGAAATAGGGAGGGTTGTAGGGGCTGGAGGACGTTACAGAGATAACAAGTTACAGTGATAGGGAGGGTTGTAGGGGCTGGATGAGGTTACAGAGTAGGAAGGTGTGTAGGAGCTGGAGGAGGTTACAGAGATAGGGAGGGGTGTAGGGGCTGGAGGAAGTTACAGAGATAGGGAAGGTTGTAGGGGCTGGAGGAGGTTACAGAGATAGGGAGATGTGTAGGGGCTGGAGGAGGTTACAGAGATAGGGAGTGGTGTACGGGCTGGAGGAGGTTAGAGCGATAGGGAGGGGTGTAGGGGCTGGAGGAGGTTACAGAAATAGGGAGGGGTGTAGTAGCTTGAGGAGGTTACAGAGATAGGGCGGGTTGAGAGACTCGAGTGGGTTACAGAGATAGGGAGGGGTGTAGGCGCTGGAGGAGGTTACTGAGATAGGGAGGTGTGTAGGGGCTGGAGGTGGTTACAGAGATAGGAAGGGTTGTAGGGGCTGGAAGTCGTTACAGAGATAGGGAGCGATGAGATGCTGGAGGGCGTTACAGAGATAGGGAAGCCTGTAGGGCTGGAGGAGGTTACAGAGATAGGGAGAGGTGTAGGGGCTGGAGGAGGTTACAGATATAGGGAGGGATGGGAGGCTGGTGCGGGGTACAGAGATGGGGCGGGAGTTACAGAGATGGGGGTGTGAGAGGCTGGAGGAGGTTCCAGAGATTATGAGGGGTGTAGGGCCTGGAAGAGGTTACAGAGTTAGGGAGATGTGTAGGGGCTGGAGGAGGTTACAGTGATAGGGAGGTGTTCAGGGGTTGGAGGATGTTACAAGGATAGGGAGGAGTGTAGGGACTGGAGGAGTTTACAGAGATAGGGGGAGGTGTAGGGGCTGGAGGAGGTTACAGAGATAGAGAGGGGTGTAGTGGCTGGTGGAAGGTACAGAGAGAGGGAAGGATGTAGGGGCTGGAGGAAGTTACAGAGATAGGGAGAGGTGTCGGGGTTGGAGGAGGTTATAGAGATAGTGTGGGGTCTGGGGCTGGAGGAGGTTACAGAGATAGGGAGGGGTGTAGGGGCAGGAGGAGGTTACACAGATAGGGAGTGGTGTAGGGGCTGGAGGAGGTTACAGAGATAGGGAGAGGTGTAAGGGCTGGAGGAGGTTACATAAACAGGGAGCGATGAGAGGCTGGTGCGCGTGACAGAGATAGGAAGGGAGTTACAGAGATTTGGGGGTGAGAGGCTGGAGGAGGTTACAGAGATAGGGAGGGGTGTAGGGGCTGGAGGAGGTTACAGAGAAAGGGAAGGGTGTAGGGGCTGGAGTAGGTTACACACACAGGGAGGGATGTATGGGCTGGAGGACGTTACAGAGATAGGGAGGGATGAGAGTCTGGAGGGGGTTACGAGATCGGGAGGGAGTTACAGAAATAGGGAGGGTTGTAGGGGCTGGAGGACGTTACAGAGATAACAAGTTACAGTGATAGGGAGGGTTGTAGGGGCTGGATGAGGTTACAGAGTAGGAAGGGGTGTAGGAGCTGGAGGAGGCTACAGAGATAGGGAGGGGTGTAGGGGCTGGAGGAAGTTACAGAGATAGGGAAGGTTGTAGGGGCTGGAGGAGGTTACAGAGATAGGGAGATGTGTAGGGGCTGGAGGAGGTTACAGAGATAGGGAGTGGTGTAGGGGCTGGAGGAGGTTAGAGCGATAGGGAGGGGTGTAGGGGCTGGAGGAGGTTACAGAAATAGGGAGGGGTTTGTAGCTTGAGGAGGTTACAGAGATAGGGCGGGTTGAGAGACTGGAGTGGGTTACAGAGATTGGGAGGGGTGTAGGCGCTGGAGGAGGTTACAGAGATAGGGAGGTGTGTAGGGGCTGGAGGTGGTTACAGAGATAGGAAGGGATGTGAGGCTGGTGCGGGGTACAGAGATGGGGCGGGAGTTACAGAGATGGGGGTTTGAGAGGCTGGAGGAGGTTCCAGAGATTGGGAGGGGTGTAGGGCCTGGTAGAGGTTACAGAGTTAGGGAGATGTGTAGGGGCTGGAGGAGGTTACAGTGATAGGGAGGTGTTCAGGGGTTGGAGGATGTTACAAGGATAGGGAGGAGTGTAGGGACTGGAGGAGTTTACAGAGATAGGGGGAGGTGTAGGGGCTGGAGGAAGTTACAGAGATAGTGAGGGGTGTAGGGTCTGGAGGATGTTACAGAGATTGGGAGCGATGTAGAGGCTGGAGGAGGTTACACAGATACGGAGGCGTGTCCGGGTTGGAGGAGGTTACAGAGATAGGGAGGGGTCTAGGGACTGGAGGAGGTTACAGAGATAGGGAGCGGTGTAGAGGCTAGAGGAGGTTACAGATATAGGGTGAGGAGTAGGAACCGGAGGAGTTTACAGAGATAGGGAGGGGTGTAGAGGCTGGAGGAGGTTACAGAGATAGGGAGGTATGTAGGGACTCGAGGAGGTTAGAGAGATAGTGAGGGGTGTAGGGGCTGGAGGAGTTTACAGAGAAAGGGTGTGGTGTAGGGGCTGGAGGACATTACAGAAATAGGGAGAGCTATAGGGGCTGGAGGAGGTTACAGAAATAGGGAGCGATGAGAGGCTGGAGGGTGTTACATTGATAGGGAGGGATGTGAGGCTGGTGCGGGATACAGAGATGGGGAGGGAGTTACAGAGATGGGGGGTGAGAGTCTGGAGGAGGTTACAGAGATGGGAAGGAGTGTAGGGACTGGAGGAGGTTACAGAGATAGGGAGGGATGTCGGGGCTGGAGGCGGTTACAGAGATAGGAAAGGGTGTAGGGCCGGATGAAGTTACAGAGATAGGGAGGCATGTAGTGGCTGGAAGAGGTTACAGAGATAGGGCGGGGTGTAGAGGCTGTAGGAGGTTACAGAGATAGGGAGGGGTGTAGGGGCTGAGGAGGTTACAGAGATATGGAGGGGTGTAGTGGCTGGAGGAGGTTACAGAGATAGGGAGGGGTGTAGGGGCTGGAGGAGGTTAGAGAGAAAGGGAAGGGTGTAGGGGCTGGAGGAGGTTACACAGACAGGGAGGGGTGTATGGGCTGGAGGAGGTTACAGAGATAGGGAGGGATGGGAGTCTGTAGGGGGTTACAGTGATAGGGAGGGAGTTACAGAAATAGGGAGTGTTGTAGGGGCTGGAGGAGGTTACAGAGTAGGAAGGGGTGTAGGAGCTGGAGGAGGTTACAGAGATAGGGAGGGGTGTAGGGGCTGGAGGAGGTTACAGAGATAGGGAGGGGTGTAGAGGCTGTAGGAAGTTACAGAGATAGGGAGGGCTCTAGGGGCTGGAGGATGTTACAGAGACATGGAAGGGTGTAGGGGCTGGAGGAGGTTTCAGAGATAGGGATGGGTGTAGGGGCTGGAGGAGGTTAGAGAGAAAGGGAGAGGTGTAGGGGCTGGAGGAGGTTACAGAAATAGGGAGCGATGAGAGGCTGGAGGGGCTTACAGAGATAGGGAGGGATGGGAAGCTGGTGCGGGTGACAGAGATGGGGAAGGAGTTAAAGGGATGGGGGGTGAGAGGCTGGAGGAGGTTACAGAGATAGGGAGGGGTGTAGGGACTGGAGGAGGTTACAGAGATAGGGAGGGATGAGAGTCTGGAGGGGGTTACATAGATAGAGAGGGGTTTAGGGGCTGGAGGAGGTAACAGAGATAATGAGGGGTGTAGGGGCTGGAGGAGGTTTCAGAGATAGGGAAGGGTATAGGGGCTGGAGGAAGTTACAGAGATAGGGAGGGGTGTAGGGGCTGGAGGAGGTTACAGAGATAGGGAGGGGTGTAGAGGCTGTAGGAAGTTACAGAGATAGGGAGGGCTCTAGGGGCTGGAGGATGTTACAGAGACATGGAAGGGTGTAGGGGCTGGAGGAGGTTTCAGAGATAGGGTTGGGTGTAGGGGCTGGAGGAGGTTAGAGAGAAAGGGAGAGGTGTAGGGGCTGGAGGAGGTTACAGAAATAGGGAGCGATGAGAGGCTGGAGGGGCTTACAGAGATAGGGAGGGATGGGAAGCTGGTGCGGGTGACAGAGATGGGGAAGGAGTTAAAGGGATGGGGGGTGAGAGGCTGGAGGAGGTTACAGAGATAGGGAGGGGTGTAGGGACTGGAGGAGGTTACAGAGATAGGGAGGGATGAGAGTCTGGAGGGGGTTACATAGATAGAGAGGGGTTTAGGGGCTGGAGGAGGTTACAGAGATAATGAGGGGTGTAGGGGCTGGAGGAGGTTTCAGAGATAGGGATGGGTGTAGGGGCTGGAGGAGGTTAGAGAGAAAGGGAAGGGTTTAGGGGCTGGAGGAGTTTACAGAGACAAGTAGTGTTGTAGGGGCTGGAGGAGGTTACAGAGATAGGAAGTTACAGAGATAGGGAGGGTTGTAGGGGCTGGAGGAGGTTACAGAGTAGGAAGGGGTGTAGGAGCTGGAGGAGGTTACAGTGATAGGGAGGGGTGCAGGGGCTGGAGGAGGTTACAGAGATACGGAGAGGTGTAGGGGCTGGAGGAGGTTGCAGAGATAGGGAGTAGTGTACGGGCTGGAGGAGGTTACAGAGATAGGGAGCGATGAGAGGCTGGAGGAGGTTACAGAGATAGGGAGAGGTGTAGGGGCTGGAGGAGTTTACAGAGATAGGGAGGGATGGGAGGCTGGTGCGGGCTACAATGATGGGGAGGGAGTTACACAGATGGGGGGTGAGAGGCTGGAGGAGGTTACAGAGATAGGGAGGGGTGTAGGGACTTGTGGAGGTTACAGAGACAGGGAGGGATTAGAGGCTGGAGGGGTTTACAGAGATAGAAAGGGGTGTAGGGGCTGGAGGAGGTTACAGAGATAGGGAGGGATGTAGGAGCTGGAGGTGGTTGCATAGATAGGGAGGGGTGTAGGGGCTGGGGAGTGTTACAGAGATACGCAGTGGTGTAGGGGCTGGAGGAGGTTACAGAGATAGGGAGGGGTGTAGGGGCTGGAGGGGGTTACAGAGATAGGGAGGGAGTTACAGAGATAAGGAGGGGTGTAGGTCTGGAAGAGGATACAGAGATAGGGCGGGATTTACAGAGATAGGGAGCGGTGAGAGACTGGAGAGCGTTACAGAGATAGGGAGGGGTGTTGAAGCTGGAGGAGGTTACAGAGATAGGGAGGTGTGTATGGGCTGGAGTAGGTTACAAAGATAGGGGTGGGGGGAGGGGCTGGTGGAGGTTACAGAGATAGGGAGGAATGAGAGGCTGGAGCGTGTTACAGAGATAGTGAGGGAGTTAGTTATAATGAGCGGTGTTGGTCTGGAGGAGTTTACAGATAGTGATGGGTGTACGGGCATGAGGAGGTTACAGAGATAGGGTGGGGTGTAGGGGCTGGAGGAGGTTACAGAGATAGGGAGGGGTGTAGGGGCTGGAAGAGTATACAGAGATAGGGAGGAATGAGAGGCTGGAGGGTGTTACAGAGATAGTGAGGGAGTTATAGTGATAATGAGCGGTGTAGGTCTGGAGGAGTTTACAGATAGTGAGGGGTTTACAGGCATGAGGAGGTTACAGAGTTAGGAAGGGGTCTAGGGGCTGGAGGAAGTTACAGAGATTTGTAGGGGTGTAGCGGCTGGAGGAGGTCACAGAGATAGGGAGGGGTGTAGGGGCCAAAGTAGGTTACAGAGATAGGGAGGGGTGTAGGAAGTGGAGGAGATTACACAGTCAGGGAGGGGTGTAGGGGCTGGAAGAGGTTACAGAGATAGGGAGGGGTGTAGGGGCTGGAGGAGGTTACAGAGATAGGGAGTGGTGAGAGGCTGGATTAGGTTACAGAGATTCGTGGATAGTTACAGAGATGGTGGGGTGATAGGCTGGAGGAGGTTACAGAGATAGGGAGCGATGAGAGAGTGGAGGAGGTTACAGAGATAGGGAGCGATGAGAGGCTGGAGGAGGTTACAGAGATAGGGAGCGATGAGAGGCTGGAGGAGGTTACAGAGATACAGAGGGTTGTAGGGGCTGGAGGAAGTTACTGAGATAGGAAGGAGTGTAGGGGCTGGAGGATTTTACAGAAATAGGGAGGGGTGTAGTGGCTGGAGGATTTTACAGAAATAGGGAGGGGTGTAGTGGCTGGAGGATTTTACAGAAATAGGGAGGGTTGTAGGGGCTGGAGGAAGTTACAGAGATAGGGAGGGCTGTAGGGGCCAAAGGAGGTTACAGCGATAGGGAGGGGTATAGGAAGTGGAGGAGATTACACAGACAGGGAGGGGTGTAGGGGCTGGAAGAGGTTACAGAGATAGGGAGGGGTGTAGGGGGTGGAGGAGGTTACAGAGATAGGGAGGGGTGTAGGGGCTGGAGGAGGTTACAGAGATAGGGAGCGGTGAGAGGCTGGAGGAGGTTACAGAGATTGGGGGTTAGTTACAGAGATGGTGGGGTGATAGGCTGGAGGAGGTTACAGAGATAGGGCGGGATGTAGGGGCTGGAGGAGTTTTCAGAGATAGGGAGGTGTGCAGGGTTTGGAGTATGAAACAAGGATAAGGAGGAGTGTAGGGCTGGAGGATGTTACAGAGATAGGGGGTGGTATAGGGGCTGGAGGAAGTTACAGAGTTTGGGAGCATTGTAGGGGCTGGAGGAGTTGACTGAGATAGGGAGCGATGAGAGGCTGGAGGAGGTTACAGAGATAGGGAACGATGAGAGGCTGGAGGAGGTTACAGAGATACAGAGGGCTGTAGGGGTTGGAGGAGATTGCAGAGATAGGGAGGGGTCTAGGGACTGGAGGAGGTTACAGAGACAGGGAGAGGAGTAGGAGCCAGAGGAGGTTACAAAGATAGGGAGGGGTGTAGTGGTTGGAGGTGGTTATATAGATAGGTAGGGGTGAGAGGCTGGAGGAGGTTATAGAGATAGGTAGGGTTGAGAGGCTGGAGGAGGTTACAGAGATAGGGAGGGGTGTAGGGGCTGGAGGAGGTTACAGACATAGGGAGGTGTGTAGGGATTGGAGGTTACAGAGATAGGGACGGGTGTAGGGATTGGAGGAGGTTACAGAGATAGGGAGAGGTGTAGGGATTGGAGGATTTTACAGAGATAGGGAGGGGTGTAGGGACTGGAGCAGGTTACAGACATAGCGAGGGGTGTAGAGATTGGAGCTGGTTACAGAGATAGGGAGGGGTGCGAGGCTGGAGGAGTTTAGTGAGTTAGGGAGTGTTTAGGAGCCGGCGGAGGTTACAGCGAAAGGGAGGGTGTTACAGAGATAGGGAGGGAGTTACAGAGATAGGAAGTCACAGAGATAGGGAGGGAGTTACAGAGATAAGGAGGGGTGTAGGGCTGGAGGAGGTTACAGAGTTAGGGAGAGGTGTAGGGGCCTGAGGAGGTTACAGAGATAGGGAGAGGTGTAGGGCCTGGAGGAGGTTACAGAGATAGGGAGGGGCGTAGGGGCTGGCGAAGCTTACAGATTTAGGGAGGGGTGTAGGGGTTGGAGCAGGTTACAGAGATAGGGAGGGGTGTAGGGCTGGAGGAGGTTACAGAGACAGGGAGGTAGTTACAGAGATAGGGACAGGTGAGAGGCTGGAGAGCGTTACAGAGATAGGGAGAGGTGTAGGGATTGGAGGAGGTCACAGAGATAGGGAGTGGTGTAGGGACTGGAGAAGTTTACAGAGATAGGGAGGGGTGAGAGGCTGGAGGAGGTTACAGAGTTAGGGAGAGGTGTAGGGGCTGGATGGGGTTACAGAGATAGGAAGTTACAGAGATAGGGAGGGAGTTACAGAGATAAGGAGGTGTGCAGGGCTGGAGGAGGTTACATCGATAGGGAGGGGTGTAATGGCTGCAGGAGGCTACAGAGATAGGGAAGGGTGTACAGGCTGGCGAAGGTTACAGAGATAGGGAGGGGCGTAGGGGCTGGAGGAGGTTACAGGTATAGGGAGGGGTGTAGGGGCTGGAGGAGGTTACAGAGATAGGGAGGGGTGTAGGGGCTGGAGGAGGTTAGAGATTAAGGGAGGGTTTTTAGGGGCTGAAGGAGGTTACAGAGTTAGGGAGGGGTGTAAGGGTTGGAGCAGGTTACAGAGATCGGGAGGGGCTTAGGAGCTGGATGAGGTTACAGAGATGGGGGGGTAGTTACAGAGATGGTGGGGTGGTAGGCTGGAGGAGGTTACAGAGATTGGGTGGGATGTAGGGGCTGGAGGAGTTTACAGAGATAGGGAGGTGTGCAGGGTTTGGTGGAGGTTACAAGGATAAGGAGGAGTGGAGGGCTGGAGGATGTTACAGAGATAGGGGGAGGTGTAGGGGCTGGAGGAAGTTACAGAGATAGGGAGGTTTGTAGGGGCTGGAGGAGTTTACTGAGATAGGGAGCAATGAGAGGCTGGAGGAGGTTACAGAGATAGGGAGCGATGAGAGGCTGGAGGAGGTTCCAGAGATACAGAGGGGTGTAGGGGTTGGAGGAGGTTGCAGAGATAGGGAGGGGTCTAGGGACTGGAGGAGGTTACAGAGACAGGGAGAGGAGTAGGAGCCAGAGGAAGTTACAAAGATAGGGAGGGTTGTAGTGGTTAGAGTAGGTTTCAGACATAGGGAGGGATGTAGGGACTGGAGCAGGTTACAGACATAGGGAGGGGTGTAGGGATTGGAGGAGGTTCCAGAGATAGGGAGGTGTGTATGGACTGGAGCAGGTTACAGAGATAGGGAGGGGTGCGAGGCTGGAGGAGGTTACTGAGTTACAGAGAGTTTAGGAGCCGGAGGAGGTTACAGCGAAAGGGAGGGGGTTACAGAGATAGGGAGGGAGGTACAGAAATAGTAAGTTACAGAGATAGGGAGGGGTGTAGGGGCTGGAGCAGGTTACAGATTTAGGGAGGGGTGTAGGGGTTGGAGCAGGTTACAGAGATAGGGAGGGGTGTAGAGCTGGAGGAGGTTACAGAGATAGGGAGGGAGTTACAGAGATAGGGAAGGGTGAGAGGCTGGAGAGCGTTACAGAGATAGGGAGGGGTGGAGGGACTGGAGGAGTTTACAGAGATAGGGAGGGGTGAGAGGCTGGAGGAGGTTACAGAGTTAGGGAGGGTGTAGGGGCTGGAGGAGTTTACAGAGATAGGGAGGGGTGTAGGGGCTGGAGGAGGTTAGAGATTTGGGGAGGGGTTTAGGTGCTGGAGGAGGTTACAGAGTTAGGGAGGGGTGTAAGGGTTGGAGCAGGTTACAAAGATAGGGAGCTGAGTAGGGGCTGAAGAAGGTTACAGTGATAGGGAGGGGTGTAGGGGCTGGAGCAGGTTTCGGAGATAGGCAGGGACGTAGGTGTTGGATGAGGTTACAGAGATAGGGAGGGGTGTAGGGGCTGGAGGAGGTTACAGAGATAGGGATGGGTGTAGGGGCTGGAGGAGGTTACATAGATAGGGGGGGTTGTAGGGGCTGGAGGAGGTTACAGAGATAGGGAGGGGTTTAGGGGCTGTAGGATTTTAGAGAGATAGGGAGGGGTGTATGGGCCGGAGGAGGTTACAGAGGTAGGGAGGGGTGTAGGGGTTGGAGCAGATTACAGAGATAGGGAGGGGCGTAGGGGCTGGAGGATGTTACAGAGATAGGGAGGGGTGTAGGGACTGGAGCAGGTTACAGAGTTAAGGAGGGGTGCGAGGCTGGAGGAGGTTAGAGTTAGGGAGAGTTTAGGAGCCGGAGGAGGTAACAGCGAAAGGGAGGGGTGTAGGGGGTTACAGAGATAGGGAGGGAGTTGCAGAGATTGGAAGTTACAGAGATAGGGAGGGAGTTACAGAGATAAGGAGGTGTGTAGGGCTGGAGGAGGTTACAGAGATAGGGAGGGCTCTTGGGGATGGAGGATGTTACAGAGACATGGAAGGGTGTAGGGGCTGGAGGAGGTTTCAGAGATAGGGATGGGTGTAGGGGCTGGAGGAGGTTAGAGAGAAAGGGAAGGGTTTAGGGGCTGGAGGAGTTTACAGAGACAAGGACTGTTTTAGGGGCTGGAGGAGGTTACAGAGATAGGAAGTTACAGAGATAGGGAGGGGTGTAGGGGCCTGAGGAGGTTACAGAGATAGGGAGGGGTGTAGGGGCTGGAGGAGGTTACAGAGATAGGGAGGGAGTTACAGAGATAAGGAGGGGTGTAGGTGTGGAAGAGGATACAGTGATAGGGTGGGAGTTACAGAGATAGGGAGCGGTGAGAGGCTGGAGAGCGTTACAGAGATAGGGAGGTGTGTTGGAGCTGGAGGAGGTTACAGAGATAGGGCGGGAGTTACAGAGATAGTTAGCGGTGAGAGGCTGGAGAGCGTTACAGAGATAGGGAGAGGTGTTGGAGCTGGAGGAGGTTACAGAGTTTGGGAGGGGTGTATTGGCTGGAGGAGGTTACAAAGATAGGGGTGGGGGGAGGGGCTGGTGGAGGTTACTGAGATAGGGAGGAATGAGAGGCTGGAGGGTGTTAGAGAGATAGAGTGGGAGTTATAGTGATAATGAGCGGTGTAGGTCTGGAGGAGGTTAAAGATAGTGATGTGTGTACGGGCTTGTGGAGGTTACAGAGATAGGGAGGGGTCTAGGGGCTGGATGAAGTTACAGAGATAGGGAGAGTTGTAGGCGCTGGAGGAGGTTACAGAGAGAGGGAGGGGTGTAGGGGCTGGAGGAGGTGACAGAGATAGGGAGTGGTGTAGGGGCTGGAGGAGGTTACAGAGATAGGGAGGGGTGTCGGGCCTGGCGAAGCTTACAGAGATAGGGAGGGGTGTAGGGGCTGGAGGAGGTGACAGAGATAGGGAGGTGTGTAGGGGTTGGAGGAGTTTACAGAGATAGGGAGGAATGAGAGGCTGGAGGGTGTTACAGAGATAGTGAGGGAGTTATAATGATAATGAGCGGTGTAGGTCTGGAGGAGGTTGATGATATTGAGGGGTGTACGGGCATGAGGAGGTTACAGAGATAGAGAGGGGTGTAGGAGCCGGAGGAGATTACACTGACAGGGAGGGGTGTAGGGGCTGGAAGTGATTACAGAGATAGGGAGGGGTGTAGGGGCTGGAGGAGGTTACAGAGATAGGGAGCGGTGAGAGGCTGGAGGAGGTTACAGAAATGGGGGGTGAGTTACAGAGATGGGGAGGGGTGATTGGCTGGAGGAGGTTACACAGATAGGGCGGGATGTAGGGGCTGTAGGGGTTAGAGAGATAGGGAGGTGTGCAGGGATTGGAGGAGGTTACAAGGATAAAGAGGATTGTCGGGCTGGAGAATGTTACAGAGATAGGGGGAGGTGTAGGGGCTGGAGGAAGTTACAGAGATAGGGAGGGTTGTAGGGGCTGGAGGAGTTTCCTGAGATAGGGAGCGATGAGAGGCTGGAAGATGTTACAGAGATGCAGAGGGGTGTAGGGGTTGGAGGAGGTTGCAGAGATAGGGAGGGGTCTAGGGACTGGAGGAGGTTACAGAGACAGGGAGAGGCGTAGGAGCCAGAGGAGGTTACAAACAGGGAGGGGTGTAGGGGTTGGAGGTGGTTATAGAGATAGGTAGGGGTGAGAGGTTGAAGGTGGTTACAGAGATAGGGAGAGGAGTAGGAGCCGGAAAAGATTACAGAGATAGGGAGGAGTGTAGGGGCTGGAGGAGGTTACAGACATAGGGAGGGGTGTAGGGATTGGAGGAGGTTACAGAGATAGGGAGGGGTGTAGGGACTGGAGTTGGTTACAGAGATAGGGAGGGGTGCGAGGCTGGAGGAGGTTACAGAGTTAGGGAGAGTTTAGGAGCCGGAGGAGGTTACAGCGAAAGGGAGGGGTGTAGGGGCCTGAGGAGGTTACAGAGGTAGGGAGGGGTATAGGGGCTGGAGGAGGTTACAGAGATAGGGAAGGAGTTACAGAGTTAAGGAGGTGTGTAGGTTTGGAAGAGGATTCAGAGATAGGTATGGGTGTAGGGACTGGAGGAGATTTCAGAGTTAGGGAGCGGTATAGGGGCCGGAGCAGTTTTCAGAGATAGGGAGGGGTGTAGGGGTAGGAGGCGGTTATAGAGATAGGGAGGTGTGTAGGGGTTGGAGGAGGTTACAGAGATAGGGAGGGGTGTAGGGGCTGGAGGAGGTTACAGAGATAGGGAGGGGTGTAGGGGCTGGAAGAGTATACAGAGATAGGGAGGAATGAGAGGCTGGAGGGTGTTACAGAGATAGTGAGGGAGTTATAGTGATAATGAGTGGTGTAGGTCTGGAGGAGTTTACAGATAGTGAGGGGTGTACGGGCATGTGGAGGTTACAGAGATAGGGAGGGGTGTAGGGGCTGGAGGGGTTTACAGAGATAGGGAGGGGTGTAGGGGTAGGAGGCGGTTATAGAAATAGGGAGGGGTGTAGGGGCCGAAGGAGTTTACAGAGATAGGGAGGGGTTTAGTGGCTGGAAGAGGTTACAGAGATAGGGAGGTGTGTCGGGTCTGGAGGAGGTTACAGAGATAGGAAGCGGTGAGAGGCTGGAGGAGGTTACAGAGATAGGGAGGGGTGCAGGGTCTGGAGGAATTTACAGAGATAGGGAGTGTTGTAGGGGCTGGAGGAGGTTACAGAGATAGGGATGGGTTTAGGGGCTGGAGGAGGTTACAGAGTTAGGGAGGGTTGTAGAGGCTGGTGGAGGTTACAGGGATAGGGAGGGGTTTAGGGGCTGTAGGATTTTACCGAGATAGGGTGGGGTGTATGGGCCGGAGGAGGTTACAGAGATAGGGAGGGGTGTAGGCGTTGGAGAACGTTACAGAGATAGGGCGGGGCGTAGAGGCTGGAGGAGGTTACAGTGATAGGGAGGGGTGTAGGGGCTGGAGGAGTTTACAGAGATAGGGAGGTTGTAGGGTCTGGAGGAGGTTACAGAGTTAGGGAGCGGTATAGGGGCCGGAGCAGTTTTCAGAGATAGGGAGGGGTGTAGGGGTAGGAGGCGGTTATAGAGATAGGGAGGTGTGTAGGGGTTGGAGGAGGTTACAGAGATAGGGAGGGGTGTAGGGGCTGGAGGAGGTTACAGAGATAGGGAGGGGTGTAGGGGCTGGAAGAGTATACAGAGATAGGGAGGAATGAGAGGCTGGAGGGTGTTACAGAGATAGTGAGGGAGTTATAGTGATAATGAGTGGTGTAGGTCTGGAGGAGTTTACAGATAGTGAGGGGTGTACGGGCATGTGGAGGTTACAGAGATAGGGAGGGGTGTAGGGGCTGGAGGCGTTTACAGAGATAGGGAGGGGTGTAGGGGTAGGAGGCGGTTATAGAAATAGGGAGGGGTGTAGGGGCCGAAGGAGTTTACAGAGATAGGGAGGGGTTTAGTGGCTGGAAGAGGTTACAGAGATAGGGAGGTGTGTAGGGCCTGGAGGAGGTTACAGAGATAGGGAGCGGTGAGAGGCTGGAGGAGGTTACAGAGATTGGGGGGGAGTTACAGAGATGGGGTGTGATAGGCTGGAGGAGGTTACAGAGATAGGGCGGAATGTAAGGGGTGGAGAAGGTTACAGAGATAGGGCGATGTGCAGGGTTTGGAGGAGGTTACAAGGATAAGGAGGAGTGTAGGGCTGGAGCATGTTACAGAGATAGAGGGAGGTGTAGGGGCTGGTGAAGTTACAGAGGTAGGGAGGGTTGTAGAGGCTGGAGGAGTTTACTGAGATAGGGAGAGGAGTAGGAGCCAGAGGAGTTTACAAAGATAGGGAGGGGTGTAGGGTTGGAGGTGGTTATAGAGATAGGTAGGGGTGAGAGGCTGGAGGTGGTTACAGAGATAGGGAGAGGAGTAGGAGCCGGAGGAGGTTACAGAGATAGGGAGGGGTGCGAGGCTGAAGGAGGTTACAGAGTTAGGGAGAGTTTAGGAGCCAGAGGAGGTTAAAGCGAAAGGGAGGGTTGTAGGGGCTGGAGGGGGTTACAGAGATTGGGAGGGAGTTACACAGATAGGAATTTACAGAGATAGGGAGGGAGTTACAGAGATAAGGAGGGGTGTAGGGCTTGCGAAGCTTACAGATTTAGGGAGGGGTGTAGGGGTTGGAGCAGGTTACAGAGATAGGCAGGGGCGTAGGGGCTGGAGGAGGTTACAGAGATAGGGAGGTGTGTAGGGCTGGAGGAAGTTACAGAGATAGGGAGGGAGTTACAGCGGTAGGGACGGGTGAGAGGCTGGAGAGCGTTACAGAGATAGGGAGGGGTGTAGGAGCTGGAGGATGTTACAGAGATAGGGTGGGGTGTAGTGATTGGAGGAGGTTACAGAGATAGGGAGGGGTGTAGGGACTGGAGGATGTTACAGAGATAGGGAGGGGTGTAGGGACTGGAGCAGGTTACAGAGATAGGGAGGAGTGCGAGGCTGGAGGAGGTTACATAGTTAGGGAGAGTTTAGGAGCCGGAGGATGTTACAGCGAAAGGGAGGGTTGTAGGGGCTGGAGGGGTTTACAGAGATAGGGAGGGAGTTACAGAGATAAGGAGGGGTGTAGGGTTGGAGGAGGTTACAGAAATAGGGAGGGGTGTAGGGGCCTGAGGAGGTTACAGAGATAGGGAGGGGTGTAGGGGCTGGAGGAGGTTAAAGAGATAGGGAGGGCGTTACAGAGATAAGGAGGGGTGTAGGTCTGGAAGAGGATACAGAGATAGGGCGGGAGTTACAGATATAGGTAGCGGTGAGAGGCTGGAGAGTGTTACAGAGATAGGGAGGGGTGTTGGAGCTGGAGGAGGTTACAAAGATAGGGGTGGTGAGATGGTCTGGTGGCGGTTACAGAGATAAGGAGGAATTAGAGGCTGGAGGGTGTTACAGAGGTAGTGAGGGTGTTATAGTGATAATGAGCGGTGTAGCTCAGGAGGAGTTTACAGATAGTGAGGGGTTTACGGGCATGAGGAGATTACAGAGATAGGGAGGGATGTAGGGGCTGGAGGAAGTTACAGAGATAGGGCGTGGTGTAGGGGCTGGAGGAGGTTACAGAGATAGGTAGGGTCTGCCGAAGCTTACAGAGATAGGGAGGGGTTTAGGGCTGCAGGAGGTTACAGAGATAGGTAGGGATTTACAGAGTTAGGGACAGGTGAGAGGCTGGAGAGCGTTACAGAGATAGGGAGGGGTGTAGGAGCTGGAGGATGTTACAGAGATAGGGAGGGGTTGTGGGACTGGAGGATTTTACAGAGATAGGGAGGGGTGAGAGGGTGGAGGAGGTTACAGAGTTAGGGAGAGGTGTAGGAGCTGGAGGAGGTTACTGAGATAGGGAGGGTTGTAGGGGCTGGATGGGGTTACAGAGATAGGAAGTTACAGAGATAGGGAGGGGTGCAGGGCTGGAGGAGGTTACAGTGATAGGGAGGGGTGTAGTGGCTGCAGGAGGGTCCAGAGATAGGGAGGGGTGTAGGCGCTGGAGGAGTTTACAGAGATAGGGAAGGGTGTACGGGCTGGCGAATGTTACAGAGATATGGAGGGGCCTTGGGGCTGGAGGAGGTTACAGAGAAAGGGAGGGGAGTTGGGGCTGAAGGAGGTTACAGAGATAGGGAGGGGTGTAGGGCTGGAGGAGGTTACAGAGATAGGGAGGTGTGTATGGGCTGGAGGAGTTTACAGAGTTAGGGAAGTTGTAGGAGGTTACAGAGTTATGGAGGGGTATAGGGTCAGGAGGATGTTACAGAGATAGTGAGGGAGTTATAGTGATAATGAGCGGTGTAGGTCTGGTGGAGGTTACAGATAGTGAGGGGTGTACGGGCATGAGGAGGTTACAGAGATAGGGA
The DNA here is from genome assembly GCA_026770705.1 of Isurus oxyrinchus. Taxonomy (NCBI): domain Eukaryota; kingdom Metazoa; phylum Chordata; class Chondrichthyes; order Lamniformes; family Lamnidae; genus Isurus; species Isurus oxyrinchus. The sequence goes on from JANJGN010000136.1 coordinate 108,502, forward strand.
GGGATGTAGGGGCTGGAGGAAGTTACAGAGATAGGGAGGGTTGTAGTGGCTGGAGGAGGTTACAGAGATAGGGAGGGGTTTAGGAGCCGGAGGAGGTTACACAGACAGGCAGGGGTGTAGGGTCTGGAAGAGGTTACAGAGATAGGGAGGGATGTTGGGGCTGGAGGAGGTTACAGAGATAGGGCGCAGTGAGAGGCTGGAGGAGGTTACAGAGATGGGGGGGGTGTTACAGTGATGGTGGGGTGATAGGTTGGAGGAAGTTACAGAGATAGGGAGGGGTGTAGGGGCTGGAGGAAGTTACAGAGTTAGTGAGGTGTGCAGGGTTTGGAGGAAGTTACAAGTATAAGGAGGAGTGTAGGGCGGGAGGATGTTACAGAGATAGGGGGAGGTGTAGGGGCTGCAGGAATTTACAGAGTTAGGGAGGGTTGTAGGGGCTGGAGGAGTTTACTAAGATAGGGAGCGATGAGAGGCTGGAGGAAGTTACAGAGATTCAGACGGGTGTAGGGGTTGGAGGAGTTTACAGAGATAGGGAGGGGTCTAGGGACTGGAGGAGGTTACAGAGACAGGGAGAGGAGTAGGAGCCAGAGGAGGTTACAAAGATAGGGAGGGGTGTAGGGGGTGGAGGTTGTTATATAGATAGGTAGGGGTGAGTGGCAGGAGGGGGTTACAGAGTTAGGGAGATTTTAGGAACCGGAGGAGGTTACAGCAAAAGGAAGGGGTGTAGGGGCTGGAGGGGGTTACAGAGATAGGGAGGAAGTTACAGAGATAGGAAGTTACAGAGATAGGGAGGAAGTTACAGAGATAAGGAGGGATGTACGGCTGGAGGAGGTTACAGAGATAGGGAGGGGTGGAGGGGCTGGAGGAGGTTACAGAGATAGGGAGGGGTGTAGGGGCTGGAGGAGGTTCCAGAGATAGGGAGGGGTGTAGGAGCTGCCGAAGCTTACAGAGATATTGAGGGATGTAGGGGTTGGAGCAGGTTACAGAGATAGGGAGGGGCGTAGGGGCTGGAGGAGGTTTCAAGAGATAGGGAGGGGTTAGGGCTGGAGGAGGTTACAGAGATAGGGAGGGAGTTACAGAGATAGGGACGGGTGAGAGGCTGGAGAGCGTTACAGAGATAGGGAGGGGTGTATGAGCAGGAGGATGTTACAGAGATAGGGAGTAGTGTAGGGATTGGAGGAGGTTGCAGAGATAGGGTGGGGTGTAGGGACTGGAGGAGTTTACAGAGATAGGTAGGGGTGAGAGGCTGGAGGAGGTTACAGAGTTAGGGAGAGGTGTAGGAGCCGGAGGAGGTTACTGAGATAGGGATTGTTGTAGGGGCTGGATGGGGTTACAGAGACAGGAAGTTACAGAGATAAAGAGGGATTTACAGAGATAAGGAGGGGTGTAGGGCTGGAGGACGTTACAGAGATAAGGAGGGGTGTAGGGCTGGAGGAGGTTACAGAGATAGGGAGGGGTTTAGGGTCTGGAGGAGGTTAGAGATTTAGGGAGGGGTGTCGGGGCTGGAGGAGCTTACAGAGTTAGGGAGGGGTATCGGGGCCGGAGGATGTTACAGAGATAGGGAGGGGTGTAGTGTCTGGAGGAGGTTAAAGAGATACGGAGGTGTGTAGGTGTTGGAGGAGGTTACAGATATAGGGAAGTGTGAATGGTTTGGAGGAGTTTACAGAGATAGGGAGGTTTGTAGGCGCTGGAGGAGGTTACAGAGATAGGGAGGGGTGTATGAGCCGGAGGAGGTTACAGAGATAGGGAGAGGTGAAGGGGCTGGAGGAGGATAGAGATAGGGAGGAATGTACGGGCATGGGGAGTTTACAGAGATAGGGAGGCGTGTAGATGCTGCTGGGCGTTACAGAGATATGGAGGGGTGTAGGGGCTCTAGGAGTTTACAGAGATAGGGAGGGGTGTGGGGACTGGAGGAGATTACAGAGATAGGGAGGGGTGTACCGGCTGGAGAAGCTTACAGAGATCGGGAGGGGTGTAAGGGTTGGAGCAGGTTACAGAGATAGGGAGGAGCTTAGGGGCTGGAGGAGGATACAGAGATAGGGAGGGGTGTAGGGGCTGGAGGAAGTTACAGAGATAGAGATGTGTGTAGGGGCGGGAGGAGGTTACAGAGATAGGGAGGGTTGTAGGGCCTGGATGAGGTTACAGAGATAGGGAGGGGTGTAGGTGTTGGAGCAGGTTACAGAGATAGGGAGGTGCGTAGGGGCTGGAGGAGTTTACAGAGATGCGGAGGGGTGTAGGGGCCAGATGATGTTACAGAGTTAGGGAGGGTTGTAGGGGCTGGAGGAGGTTACAGACATAGGGAGGTTGTAGGGGCTGGACGAGGTTACATAGTTAGGGAGGGGTATAGTGGCCGGAGCAGGTTACAGAGATATGGAGGGGAGTAGGGGTAGGAGACGGTTATAGAGTTAGGGAGGTGTGTAGGGGTTGGAGGAGGTTACAGAGAAGGGAGGGATGTAGGAGCCGGAGGAGGTTACAGAGATAGGGAGGTGTGTAGGTGCTGGAGTAGGTTACAGAGAAAGGGAGGGGTGTAGGAGCCGGAGGAGGTTACAGAAATAGTGAGGGGTGTAGAGGCTGGAGGGGGTTACAGAGATAGGGAGGGGTGTACAGGCATGAGGAGGTTACGGAGATAGGGAGGTGTGTAGGGAATGAAGGAGATTGCAGAGATCGGGAGGGTTGTAGGGGCTGGAGGAGGTTACAGATAAAGGGAGGTGTGTAGGGGTTGGAGGTGGTTACAGAGATAGGGAGGTGTGTAGGTGTTGGAGGAGGTTACAGAGATAGAGAGGTGTGTAGGTGTTGGAAGAGGTTACAGAGATAGGGAGGTGTGTAGGGGTTGGAGGTAGTTACAGAGATAGGGAGAGGTGTAGGGGCTGGAGGAGGTTACAGTGATAGGGAGGGTTGTAGGTGCTGGAGGGGGTTACAGAGATAGGGAGGGAGTTACAGAGATAATGAGGGGTGTAGGTCTGGAGGAGGTTATAGAGCTAGGGCGGGAGTTACAGAGATAAGGAGGGGTGAGAGGCCGTTGAGCGTTACAGAGACAGGGAGGGGTGTTGGAGCCGCAGGATAGGGAGAGGTGTAGGGGCTGGAGGAGGTTACAAAGATAGGGGTTGGGGGAGGGGCTGGATGATGTTACAGAGATAGGCAGGAATGAGAGACTGGAGGGTGTTACAGAGATAGGGAGGGAGTTATAGAGATAATGAGTGGTGTAGGGCTAGAGGAGGTTACAGATAGTGAGGGGTGTACGGGCATGAGGAGGTTACAGAGATAGGGAGGGGTGTAGGGACTGGAGGAAGTTACAGAGATAGGAAGGGTTCTAGGGGCTGGAGGAGGTTACAAAGATAGGGAGGGGTGTAGGGGCTGGAGGATTTTACAGAGTTAGGGAGGGGTATAGGGGCAGTAGGATGTTACAGAGATAGGGAGGGGTGCAGTGGCTGGAGGAGGTTACAGCGATAGGGAGTTGTGTAGGGGTTGGAGGAGGTTACAGATATAGGGAAGTGTGTAGGGGTTGGAATAGGTTACAGAGATAGGGAGGTGTGTAGGGGCTGGAGGAGATTACACAGACAGGGAGGGGTGTAGGGGCTGGATGAAGTTACAGAGATAGGGAGGTGTGTAGGGGCTGGAGGAGCTTACAGAGATAGGGAGCGGTGATAGGCTGGAGTAGGTTACAGAGATAGGGCGGGATGTAGGGGCTGGAGGAGGCTACAGAGATAGGGAGGTGTGTAGGGGTTGGAGGAGGTTGCAAGGATAAGGATGAGTGTAGGGACTGGAGGTGGTAACAGAGATAGGTGGAGGTGTAGGGGCTGGAGACAGTTACAGACCTAGGGAAGGGTGTAGTGGCTGAAGGAGGTTACAGAGATACAGAGGTTTGAAGGAGTTGGAGGAGGTCACAGAGATAGGTAGGGGTGAGAGGCTGGAGGAGGTTACAGAGATAGGGAGAGGAGTAGGAGCCGGGGGAGTTTACAAAGATAGAGAGGGGTGTAGGGGCTGGAGGAGGTTACAGACATAGGGAGGGATGTAGGGATTGGAGGAGGTTACAGAGATAGGGAGGGGTGTATGGACTGGAGGACGTTAGAGAGATAGGGAGGGGTGCAAGACTGGAGGAGATTACAGAGTTAGGGAGAGGTGTAGGAGCCCGAGGAGGTTACAGAGATTGGGTGGGGTGTAGGGGCTGGCGGGGTTTACAGAGATAGGATGTTACAGATATAATGAGGGAGTTACAGAGATAAGGAGGGGTGTAGGGCTGGAGGTGGTTACAGAGATAGGGAGGGGAGTAGGGGCTGGAGGAGGTTACAGAGATAGGGAGGGGTGTAGGTCTGGAGGAGGTTACAAAGATAGGGAGGGGTGTAGGGGTTGGAGCAGGTTACAGAGATAGGGAGGGGCATAGGTGCTGGAGGAGGTTACAGAGATAGTGAAGGGTGTAGGGGCTGGAGGAGGTTAAAGAGATAGGGAAGGGTGTGGAGGTTGGAGGAGGTTACAGAGGTAGGGAGGGGTCTAGGGACTGGTGGAGGTTACAGAGATAGGGAGGGGTGTAGGGGCTGGAGGAGTTTACAGAGATACGGAGGGGTGTAGGGGTTGGAGGAGGTTACAGAGATAGGGAGGGGTGTACGGTGCCGCACACCCTCAAATACGGACTCTCTAGTAGTGCAGCACACCCACAATTATTGACCCTCCAATAGTGCGGCATACCGTCAATTACTGACACTGCAATAGTGTAGCACCCCCTCAAATACTGACACTCAAATTGTGCAGAATACTGTAAATTACTGACACTCCAATAGTGCAGTACACCCTCAATAACTGACCCTCCAATAGTGCCGCATACCGTCAATTACTGACACTGCACTTGGGTAGAACCCCTCAATTACTGACACTCAATAGTGCAGCACACCCTCAATTACTGACACTCCAATCGTGCAGCACACCCTCAATTACTGACACTCGAATAGTGCAGCACATCCTCAATTACTGACACTCCAATCGTGCAGCACACCCTCAATTACTGACACTCGAATAGTGCAGCACACCCTCAATTAATGACCCTCCAATAGTGCAGCACACCCTCAGTTACTGACACACCTATTGTGCAGCATATCCTCAATTATTTACAATACAATACTGCAGCACACCCACAATTACCGACGACCAATCATGCAGCACACCCTCAATTACTGACATGCAAGTAGTGCAGCAGACACTCAGTTACTTATGCTCCAATATTGAAGCACACTGTCAATTCCTGACAATCCATTAGTGCAGCCGGAGGAGGTTCCAGATATAAGGAGGGTTTAGGATCTGGAGGAGATTATAGAGATAGGAAGGTTTGTAGGAGCAGGAGGAGGATACTGAGTTGGGGAGGGTTGTTGGGTCTGGAGGAGCTTACAGAGATCGGGTGGGTTGTGGTGAGTGGAGGAGTTTACAGAGTTGGGGAGGGTTGTAGGGAGTGGAGGAGTTTACAGAGATCAGGAGGGTTGTAGGGGCTGTAGGAGTTTACAGAGATAGGGAGGGATGTAGGAAAAGGAGGAGATTACAGAGATAGGAAGTGGTGTAGGGGCTGAAGGAGGTTACAGAAACGGAGAGGATTAGTTGCTGGAGGAGGTTACAGAGTTAGGGAGGGGTGTAGGCGCTGGAGGAGGTTACGGCGATAGGGATGGGTGTAGGGGCTGGAGGAGGTTACAGAGATCGGGAGTGGTGTAGTGGCTGGAGGAGATAACAGAGGTAGGGAGGGGTGTAGGGCATGGAGGAGTTAACAGTGATAGGGGGGTTTGTAGGGGCTGGACAAAGTTACAGACATAGGGAGTGTTGCAGGGGGTGGAGGAGGTTAAAGACATAGACAATGTTGTACTGAGTAGAGGAGGTTACAGAGATAGGGACGGGTGTAGCGGCTGGGGGAGTTTACAGAGATAGGAGAGCTGTAGGGGCTGGATGAGTTTACAGAGATAGGGATGGGTGTAGGTGCTGGAGGAGGTTACAGAGATAAGGAGGGGTGTAGGGGCTGTACGAGATTACTGTGATAGGGATGGGTATATGGTGCTGGAGGAGGTTACAGAGATAGGGAGGTTTGTAAGGGCTGAACTAGCTTACAGAGATCGGGAGCATTGTAGTGAGTGGAGGAGGTATCCGAGATAGGAAGTCTTGTAGGGTTTGACAGAGGTTACATAGATAGGGATGGTTGTAATGAGTGTAGGAGGTTATGGAGAAAGTGAGGGTTGTAGGGAGTGGAGGACATTGCAGACAGAGGGAGGGTTGTAGGGACTGGAGAATTTTACAGAGATAGGGATGCAGGGGCTGGAGGAGGTTACAGAGATACGGAAGTTTGAAGGGTCTGGAGGAGGTTACAGAGATACAGAGGTGTATAGGTGCTGGAGGAGGTTCCAGATATAGGGAGAGGTGTTGGGGCTGGAGGAGGTTATAGGGATAGGAAGGTGTGTAGGGTCAGGAAGCTGTTACAGAGTTAAAGAGGGTTGTAAGGGCTGGAGGATGTTACAGAGATAGGGAGAGCTGTAGGGAGTGGAGGAGTTTACAGAGATCAGGAAGGTTGTAGGTGCTGGAGGAGTTTACAGAGATAGGGAGGGATGTAGGATCTGGAGGAGATTACAGAGGTAGGGAGTGGTGTAGGGGTTGAAGGAGGTTACAGAAACAGGGAGAGGATTAGCTGCTTGGGGAGGTTACAGAGATAGGGAGGGGTGTAGGGGCTGGAGTAGGTTATGCTGATAGGGATGGGTGTAGGGGCTGGAGGATGTTACAGAGGTAGGGAAGGTTGTAGTGAGTGGAGGAGGTTACAGATAGGGAGGGGTGTAGGTGGCTGGAGGTGGTTTCAGAGATATGGAGGGATGTAGGTGGCTGGAGGTGATTACAGAAATAGGGACAGGTGTAAATGGCTGGAGGTGGTTACAGAGAGAGGGAGGGGTGTAGCAGCTGGAGGAGTTTACAGAGATAGGAGAGATGTAGGGGCTGGATGAGTTTACAGAGATAGGGATGGGTGTAGGTGCTGGAGGAGGTTACAGAGATAGGGAGGGGTGTAGGGGCTGTACGAGGTTACTGAGATAGGGATGGGTTTAGGGTGCTAGAGGAAGTTACAGAGATAGGGAGGTTTGTAAGGGCTGGAGGAGCTTACAGAGATAGGGAGCGTTGTAGTGATTGGAGGAGTTTTCCGAGATAGGGAATCTTGTAGGTTTTGACAGAGGTTGTATAGATAGGGATGGTTGTAGTGAGTGTAGGAGGTTACGGAGAAAGGGATGGTTGTAGGGATTGGAGGACATTGCAGTCATAGGGAGGGTTGTAGGGGCTGGAGAATTATACAGAGATAGGGATGCGGTGCAGGGGCTGGAGGAGGTTACAGAGATACAGAGGTGTATAGGTGCTGGAGGAGGTTACAGAGATACAGAGGTGTATAGGTGCTGGAGGAGGTTCCAGATATAGGGAGAGGTGTTGGGGCTGGAGGAGGTTATAGGGATAGGAAGGTGTGTAGGGTCAGGAAGCTGTTACAGAGTTAAAGAGGGTTGTAAGGGCTGGAGGATGTTACAGAGATAGGGAGAGCTGTAGGGAGTGGAGGAGTTTACAGAGATCAGGAAGGTTGTAGGTGCTGGAGGAGTTTACAGAGATAGGGAGGGATGTAGGATCTGGAGGAGATTACAGAGGTAGGGAGTGGTGTAGGGGTTGAAGGAGGTTACAGAAACAGGGAGAGGATTAGCTGCTTGGGGAGGTTACAGAGATAGGGAGGGGTGTAGGGGCTGGAGTAGGTTATGCTGATAGGGATGGGTGTAGGGGCTGGAGGATGTTACAGAGGTAGGGAAGGTTGTAGTGAGTGGAGGAGGTTACAGATAGGGAGGGGTGTAGGTGGCTGGAGGTGGTTTCAGAGATATGGAGGGATGTAGGTGGCTGGAGGTGATTACAGAAATAGGGACAGGTGTAAATGGCTGGAGGTGGTTACAGAGAGAGGGAGGGGTGTAGCAGCTGGAGGAGTTTACAGAGATAGGAGAGATGTAGGGGCTGGATGAGTTTACAGAGATAGGGATGGGTGTAGGTGCTGGAGGAGGTTACAGAGATAGGGAGGGGTGTAGGGGCTGTACGAGGTTACTGAGATAGGGATGGGTTTAGGGTGCTAGAGGAAGTTACAGAGATAGGGAGGTTTGTAAGGGCTGGAGGAGCTTACAGAGATAGGGAGCGTTGTAGTGATTGGAGGAGTTTTCCGAGATAGGGAATCTTGTAGGTTTTGACAGAGGTTGTATAGATAGGGATGGTTGTAGTGAGTGTAGGAGGTTACGGAGAAAGGGATGGTTGTAGGGATTGGAGGACATTGCAGTCATAGGGAGGGTTGTAGGGGCTGGAGAATTATACAGAGATAGGGATGCGGTGCAGGGGCTGGAGGATGTTACAGAGATACGGAGGTGTGTAGGGTCTGGAGGAGGTTACAGAGATAGAGAGGTGTATAGGTGCTGGAGGAGGTTCCAGATATAGGGAGAGGTGTAGGGGCTGGAAAGGTTACAGAGATAGGGAGAGGTGTACGGGCTGAGAATGTTGCAGTGATATGGAGTGTTGTATGTGGCTGGAGGTGGTTACAGAGATAGGGAGGGTTGTAGGGCCTGGAGGTGGTTACAGAGATAAGGAGGGGTGTAGGGCCTGGAGGTGGTTACAGAGATAAGGAGGGGTTTAGTGGCTGTACGAGGTTACTGAGATAGAGATGGGTATAGGGTGCTGGAGGAGGTTACAGAGATTGGGAGGTTTGTAAGGGCTGGAGGACCTTACAGAGATCGGGAGCGTTGTAGTGAGTAGAGGAGTTATTCGAAATAGGGAGTCTTGTAGGGTTTGACAGATGTTACGTAGATCGGAATAGTTGTAGTGAGTGTAGGAGGTTACGGAGAAAGGGAGGGTTGTAAGGAGTGGAGGACATTACAGAGAGAGGGAGAGTTGTAGAGGGTGGAAGATTTTACAGAGATAGGGATGGGCCGCAGGGGCTGGAGGAGGTTACAGAGTTACAGAGGTGTGTAGGGTCTGGAAGAAGTTACAGAGACAGGGAGGTTTGTAGGGACTGGTGGAGCTTACAGAGATAGAGAGGTGTGTCGGGGCTGGAGGAGGTTCCAGATATAGGGAGCGGTGTAGTGAATGGAGGAGTTATCAGAAATAGGGAGTCTTGTAGGGTTTGACAGAGGTTACATAGATCGGAATAGTTGTAGTGAGTGTAGGAGGTTACGGAGAAAGGGAGGGTTGTAAGGAGTGGAGGACATTACAGAGAGAGGGAGGGTTGTAGAGGCTGGAAGATTTTACAGAGATAGGGATGGGCCGCAGGGGCTGGAGGAGGTTACAGAGATACGGAGGTGTGTAGGGTCTGGAAGAAGTTACAGAGACAGGGAGTTTTGTAGGGACTGGTGGAGCTTACAGAGGTAGAGAGGTGTGTCGGGGCTGGAGGAGGTTCCAGATATAGGGAGCGGTGTAGGGGCTGGAGGAGCTTACCGAGATAGGAAGTTGTGTAGGGGCAGGAAGCGGTTACAGAGTTAAGGAGTGTTGTAGGGACTGGAGGAGTTTACAGAGATAGGGAGAGTTGTAGGGGCTGAGAATGTTGCAGTGATAGGGAGGGTTGTATGTGGCTGGAGGTTGTTACAGAGATAGGGAGGGTTGTAGGGGCTGGAGGTGATTACAGAGATAAGGAGGGGTGGAGGGTCTGGAGGTGGTTACAGAGATAAGGAGCGGTGTAGGGTCTGGATGAGGTTACAGAGAAAGAGAGGGCTGTAGATGGCTGGAGATGGTTATGGAGATAGGGAGGGTTGTCTGGGCTGGAGGTTGTTACTGAAATAGTGAGCGTTATGGGGACTGGAAGAGGTTACAGAGAAATGGAAGTTTGTAATGGCTGGAAGAATTTACAGAGATAGTGAGGGTCATAAAGGCTGGAGGAGGTTACGGAGATAGGGAGGGCTGTATTGGCTATTGGAGGTTACAGAGATAAGTTGTGGTGTAGGGGCTGGAGGAGGTTACAGAGATAGGGAGCTTTGTAGGGGCTGGAGGAGGTTACAGTGATTGGGAGGTTTGTAGTGCTGGAGGAGTTACAGAGAAAGAGAGAATTGTAGGGGCTGGAGGAGGTTACAGAGATAGGGAGTGTAGTGGGGGCTGGAGGAGGTTACAGAGATAGGGAGTGTAGTAGGGGCTGGAGGAGGTTACAGAGATAGGGAGGTTTGTAGTGCTGGAGGAGTTACAGAGATAAGAAGAATTGTAGGGGCTGGAGGAGGTTACTGAGATAGGGAGTGTTGTCGGGGCTGCAGCAGTTTACAGAAATAGGGAGGATTGTAGTGAGTGGAAGATGTTACAGAGAAAGGGGTGTAGGAGCTGGAGGAGGTTACAGAGATAAGGAGGGGTATAGGGTCTGGAGGTGGTTACAGAGATAGTGAGATTTGTAGTGGCCTAAGGAAATTACAGAGATAGGGAGGTTTCTAGAAGCTGGAGTAGGTTACAGAGTTCAGGAGGGTTGTACTGAGTGGAGGAGTTTACAGAGATAGGGAGGTGTGTAAGGGCCAGAGGAGATTATGGGGATAGGGAGGGTTGTAGGTGGCTGGAAGTGGTTACAGAGATAGGGAGGGGTGTAGGGGCTGGAGGAGTTTACATAGATAAGGAGGTTTGCAAAGGCTGGAGGAGGTTACAGAGATAGGGAGTGGTGTAGGGGCTGAAGGAGATTACAGAGATAGGGAGGGGTGTAGGGGCTGGAGGAGTTTACAGAAATAGGGATGGATGTATGGGCTGGAGGTTACAGAGATAGTGAGAGTTGTAGTGGCCCAAGGAAATTACGGAGATAGGGAGGTTTGTAGTGCTGGAGGAGTTACAGAGATAAGGAGAATTGTAGGGGCTGGAGGAGGTTACAGAGATAAGGAGTGTTGTCGGGGCTGGAGCAGTTTACAGAAATAGGGAGGATTGTAGTGAGTGGAGGATGTTACAGAGATAAGGAGGGGTGTAGGAGCTGGAGGAGGTTACAGAGATAGGGAGGGGTGTAGGGTCTGGAGGTGGTTACAGAGATAGGGAGGAGTGTAGGGTGTCTGGAGGTGTTTACATAGATAAGGAGGTTTGTAAGGGCTGGAGGAGGTTACAGAGATAGGGCGGGATGTAGGGGCTGAGGCGGTTACAGAGATAGGGAGGGGCATAGGGGCTGGAGGAGGTTACAGAGATAGGGAGGTCTGTAGGTGTTGGAGGAGGTTACAAGGATAAGAAGGAGTGTAGGGACTGGAGGTGGTAACAGAGATAGGGGGAGGTGCAGGGGCTGGAGGAAGTTACAGAGATAGGGAGGGGTGTAGGGGCTGGAGGAGGTCACAGAGATAGGTAGGGGTGAGAGGCTGGAGGAGGTTACAGAGATAGGGAGAGGAGTAGGAGCCAGAGGAGGTTACAAAGATAGGGAGGGGTGTAGGGGCTGGAGGTGGTTACAGACATAGGGAGGGGTGTAGGGATTGGAGGAGGTTACAGAGATAGGGAGGGGTGTATGGACTGGAGGACGTTACAGAGATAGGGAGGGTGCAAGGCTGGAGTAGTTTACAGAGTTAGGGAGAGGTCTAGGAGCCCGAGGAGGTTACAGAGATTGGGAGGGGTGTAGGGGCTGGCGGGTTTTACAGCGATAGGAAGTTACAGATATAGGGAGGGAGTTACAGTGATAAGGAGGGGTGTCGGGCTGGAGGTGGTTACAGAGATAGGGAGGGTTGTAGGGGCTGGAGGAGGTTACAGAGATAGGGAGGGGTGTAGGTCTGGAGGAGGTTACAGAGATAGGGAGGGGTGTAGGGGCTGGAGGAGGTTACAGAGTTAGGGAGGGGTGTAGGGTGCAGCACACCCTCAAATGCGGACTCTCTAGTAGTGCAGCACACCCCCAATTATTGACCCTCCAATAGTGCAGCATACCGTCAATTACTGACACTGCAATTGTGTAGCTCCCCCTCAAATTCTGACACTCCAATAGTGCAGCACACCCTCAATTACTGACACTCCAATAGTGCAGCACACCCTCAATTACTGACACTCCAATGGTGCAACACCCCCTCAATTACAGACACACAAATAGTGCAGAATACTGTAAATTACTGACACTCCAATAGTGCAGCACACCCCCAATTATTGACCCTCCAATAGTGCAGCACACCCTCAATTACTGACACTGCAATAGGGTAGCACACCCTCAATTACTGACACTCGAATAGTGCAGCACACCCTCAATTACTGACACTCCAACAGTGCAGCACAGCATCAATTACTGACACTTCAATACTGAAGGTAACCCTCAATTACTGAACCTCCAATAGTGCAGCAAACCTTCAATTACTGACCGTCCAATCGTGCAGCACACCCTCAATTACTGACCCTCCAGTAGTGCAGCACACCCTCAATTACTGACACTACAACAGTGCAGCACAGTCTCGATTACTAACTATCCAATAGTGCACCAGCCTCAATTACTGTCTCATTTACTGATCCTCCAATAGTGCAGCACCCCCTCAATCACTGACATTCCAAAAGTGCAGCACACCCTCAACTGATGACTCTTCAATAATGCAGCACAGTCTCATTTACTGATCCTCCAATAGTGCAGCACACCCTCAAACACTGACCCTCTAATAGTGCATCACACCTTCAATTACTGACCTTCCGAGATTGCGGAACACCCTCAATTACAGACCATCCACTAGTGCAGCACTCCCTCAATTAATGACACTCCAACAGTGCAGCACAGCATCAATTACTGAGACTTCAATACTGAAGGTAACCCTCAATTACTGAACCTCCAATAGTGCAGCAAACCTTCAATTACTGACCGTCCAATCATGCAGCACAGTCTCAATTACTGACCCTCCAACAGCGCAGCACACCCTGAATTACTGACCCTCCAATAGTGCAGCACACCCTCAATTACTGACCCTCCAATAGTGCAGCACACCCTCAATTACTGACACTCCAACAGTGCAGCATTGTCTTGATTACTAACAATCCAATACTGCACCTGCCTCAATTACTGACACTCCAATAGTGCAGCACACCCTCAATTACTGACACTCCAATAGAGCAGCACACCCTCAATTACTGACACTCCAACAGTATAGCACGGTCTCAATTACTGACACTCCAACAGTATAGCACTGTCTCAATTACTGACACTCCAACAGTATAGCACGGTCTCAATTACTGACACTCCAACAGTATCGCACGGTCTCAATTACTGACACTCCAATAGTGCAGCACACCCCCAATTACTGACACTCCTATTGTGCAGCATATCCTCAATTATTTACAATCGAATACTGCAGCACACCCACAATTACCGACGACCAATCATGCAGCACACCCTCAATTACTGACATGCAAGTAGTGCAGCAGACACTCAGTTACTTATGCTCCAATATTGAAGCACACTGTCAATTCCTGACAATCCATTAGTGCAGCCGGAGGAGGTTCCAGATATAAGGAGGGTTTAGGGTCTGGAGGAGATTATAGAGATAGGAAGGTTTGTAGGAGCAGGAGGAAGAAACTGAGTTGGGGAGGGTTGTTGGGTCTGGAGGAGGTTACAGAGATCGGGTGGGTTGTGGTGAGTGGAGGAGTTTACAGAGATAAAGAGTGTTGTAGGGAGTGGAGGAGTTTACAGAGATCAGGAGGGTTAAAGGGGCTGTGGGAGTTTACAGAGATAGGGAGGGATGTAGGATCTGGAGGAGATTACAGAGATAGGGAGTGGTGTAGGGGCTGAAGGAGGTTACAGAAACAGGGAGAGGATTAGTTGCTGGAGGAGGTTACAGAGATAGGGAGGGCTGTAGGGGCTGGAGGAGGTTACGGCGATAGGGATGGGTGTAGGGGCTGGAGGAGTTTACAGAGATCGGGAGTGGTGTAGGGCATGGAGGAGGTTACAGTGATAGGGGGGTTGAAGAGGCTGGACAATGTTACAGACATAGGGAGTGTTACACCCTCAATAACTGACACTGCAATAGTGCAGCACACCCACAATTATTGACCCTCCAATAGTGCAGCATACCGTCAATTACTGACAGTGCAATAGGGTAGCACCCCTCAATTACTGACACTCCAATCATGCAGCACACCCTCAGTTACTGATACTGCAATAGTGTAGCACCCCCTCAATTACAGACACTCAAATAATGCAGAATAATGTAAATTACTGACACTCCAGTAGTACAGTACACCCTCAATAACTGACACTCCAATAGTGCAGCACACCCCCAATTATTGACCCTCCAATAGTGCAGCATACCGTCAATTACTGACATTGCAATAGGCTAGCACCCCTCAATTACTGACACTCAAATCGTGCAGCACACCCTCAATTACTGACACTCCAATAGTGCAGCACACCCTCAATTACTGACACCATGTAGGGCAGAACACCCTGAATTACTGTCCTTTCAATAGTCCAGCACACCCTCAATGACCCTCCAATAGTGCAGCACACCCTCAATCACTGCCACACCTATAGTGCAGCAAACCCTGAATTACTGACCCTGCAATAGTGCAGCACACCCTCAATTACTTGCACACCTCTAGTGCAGCACCCCCTCAATCACTGACATTCCAAAAGTGCAGCACACCCTCAATTGATGACTCTTCAATAATGCAGCACAGTCTCATTTACTGACCCTCCAATAGTGCAGCACACCCTCAATTGATGACTCTTCAATAATGCAGCAGTCTCATTTACTGATCCTCCAATAGTGCAGCACATCCTCAAACACTGACCCTCTAATAGTGCATCACACCCTCAATTACTGACACTCCAATCATGCAGCACACCCTCAGTTACTGATACTGCAATAGTGTAGCACCCCCTCAATTACAGACACTCAAATAATGCAGAATAATGTAAATTACTGACACTCCAGTAGTACAGTACACCCTCAATAACTGACACTCCAATAGTGCAGCACACCCCCAATTATTGACCCTCCAATAGTGCAGCATACCGTCAATTACTGACACTGCAATAGGCTAGCACCCCTCAATTACTGACACTCAAATCGTGCAGCACACCCTCAATTACTGACACTCCAATAGTGCAGCACACCCTCAATTACTGACACCATGTAGGGCAGAACACCCTGAATTACTGTCCTTTCAATAGTCCAGCACACCCTCAATGACCCTCCAATAGTGCAGCACACCCTCAATCACTGCCACACCTATAGTGCAGCAAACCCTGAATTACTGACCCTGCAATAGTGCAGCACACCCTCAATTACTTGCACACCTCTAGTGCAGCACCCCCTCAATCACTGACATTCCAAAAGTGCAGCACACCCTCAATTGATGACTCTTCAATAATGCAGCACAGTCTCATTTACTGACCCTCCAATAGTGCAGCACACCCTCAATTGATGACTCTTCAATAATGCAGCAGTCTCATTTACTGATCCTCCAATAGTGCAGCACACCCTCAAACACTGACCCTCTAATAGTGCATCACACCTTCAATTACTGACCTTCCGACATTGCAGAACACCCTCAATTACAGACCATCCACTAGTGCAGCACTCCCTCAATTAATGACACTCCAACAGTGCAGCACAGCATCAATTACAGACCCTCCAATACTACAGCACACTCTCAATTACTGACCCTCCTATAGTGCAGCACACCCTCAATTACTGACAATCCAACATTGCAGCACAGCCACAATTACTGAACTCCAATAGTGAAGCACACCCTCAATTACTTACACACCAATAGTGCAGCACACCCTCAATTACTGAGCCTCCAGTAGTGCAGCACAACCTCAATTACTGACACTCCAAAGGTGCAGCATCCTCAATTACTGATCATCCAAAAGTACACCACACCCTCAATTACTGACACTCCAATAGAGCAGCACACCCTCAATTACTGACACTCCAACAGTGCAGCACACCCTCAATTACTGACACTCCAACAGTATAGCACGGTCTCAATTACTGACACTCCAACAGTGCAGCACACCCCCAATTACTGACACTCCAACAGTATAGCACGGTCTCAATTACTGACACTCCAACAGTATAGCACAGTCTCAATTACTGACATTCCAACAGTGCAGCACACCCCCAATTACTGACACTCCAACAGTATAGCATGGTCTCAATTACTGACACTCCAATAGTGCAGCACACCCCCAATTACTGACACTCCAACAGTATAGCACGGTCTCAATTACTGACACTCCAACAGTATAGCACGGTCTCAATTATTGACACTCCAACAGTATAGCACGGTCTCAATTACTGACACTCCAACAGTATAGCACGGTCTCAATTACTGACACTCCAATAGTGCAGCACACCCCCAATTACTGACACTCCTATTGTGCAGCATATCCTCAATTATTTACAATCGAATACTGCAGCTCACCCACAATTACCGACGACCAATCATGCAGCACACCCTCAATTACTGACATGCAAGTAGTGCAGCAGACACTCAGTTACTTATGCTCCAATATTGAAGCACACTGTCAATTCCTGACAATCCATTAGTGCAGCCGGAGGAGGTTCCAGATGTAAGGAGGGTTTAGGGTCTGGAGGAGATTACAGAGATAGGAAGGTTTGTAGGAGCAGGAGGAGGATACTGAGTTGGGGAGGGTTGTTGGGTCTGGAGGAGGTTACAGAGATCGGGTGGGTTGTGGTGAGTGGAGAAGTTTACAGAGATAGGGAGGGATGTAGGATCTGGAGGAGATTACAGAGATCGGGAGTGGTGTAGGGGCTGAAGGAGGTTACAGAAACAGGGAGAGAATTAGGTGCTGGAGGAGGTTACAGAGATAGGGAGGGTTGTAGGGGCTGGAGGAGGTTACGGTGATGGGAATGGGTGCAGGGGCTGGAGGAGGTTACAGATATCGGGAGTGGTGTAGTGTTTGGAGGAGATAACAGATATTTAGGGAGGGGTGTAGGGCATGGAGGAGGTTACAGTGATAGGGGGGTTTGTAGGAGCTGGACAAAGTTACAGACATAGGGAGTGTTGTAGGGGCTGGAGGAGGTTAAAAACATAGGCAGTGTTGTACTGAGTGGAGGAGGTTACAGAGATAGGGCCGGGTTTGGGTGGCTGGAGGTGGTTACAGAGATATGGAGGGCTGTAGGGGCTGGAGGAGGTTACAGAGATAGGGACGGGTGTAAGTGGCTGGAGGAGGTTACAGAGATAGGGGGGTGTGTAGCGGCTGGGGGAGTTTACAGAGATAGGAGAGATGTAGGGGCTGGATGAGTTTACAGTGTTAGGGATTGGGTGTAGGTGCTGGAGGAGGTTACAGAGATAAGGAGGGGTATAGGGGCTGTACGAGGTTACTGAGATAGGGATGGGTATAGGGTGCTGGAGGAGGTTACAGAGATAGGGAGGTTTGTAAGGGCTGGAGGAGGTTACAGAGATAGGGAAGGGTGTAGCGGCTGGGGGAGTTTACAGACATCGGGAGCGTTGTAGTGACTGGAGGAGGTATCCGAGATAGAGAGGTTTGTAAGGGCTGGAGGAGGTTACAGAGATAGGAAAGGGTGTAGCGGCTGGGGGAGTTTACAGACATTGGGAGCGTTGTAGTGACTGGAGGAGGTATCCGAGAATCTTGTAGGGTTTGACAGAGGTTACATAGATAGGGATAGTTGTAGTGAGTGTAGGAGGTTATGGAGAAAGTGAGGGTTGTAGGGAGTGGAGGACATTGCTGACATAGGGAGCGTTGTAGGGGCTGGAGAATTTTACAGAGATAGGGATGCAGGGGCTGGAGGAGGTTACAGAGATACGGAGGTGTGAAGGGTCTGGAGGATGTTACAGAGATAGAGAGGTGTATAGGTGCTGGAGGAGGTTCCAGATATAGGGGGAGGTGTAGGGGCTGGAGAACGTTATAGAGATAGGAAGGTGTGTAGGGGCAGGAAGCTGTGACAGAGTTAAGGAGGGTTGTAAGGGCTGGAGGAGGTTACTGAGATAGGGAGATGTAGGATCTGGAGGAGATTACAGAGATAGGGAGTGGTGTAGGGACTGAAGGAGGTTACAGAAACAGGGAGAGGATTAGTTGCTGGTGGAGGTTACAGAGGTAGGGAGGGGTGTAGTGGCATGGAGGAGGTTACAGAGATAGGGTGGTTTGTAGGCGCTGGACAAAGTTAGAGAGATAGGGTGGCTTGTAGTGAGTGGAGAAGGTTAAAGAGATAGGGACGGGTGTAGGTGGCTGGAGGTGGTTACAGAGATATGGAGGTGTGTAGGGGTTGGAGGAGATTACAGAGATAGGGATGGTTGTAAATGGCTGGAGGTGGTTACAGAGATAGGGAGGTGGGTACAGCTGGAGGAGTTTACAGAGATAGGAAAGATGTAGGGGCTGGATGAGTTTACAGAGTTAGGGATGGGTGTAGGTGCTGGAGGAGGTTACAGAGATAGGGATGGGTGTAGGTGCTCGAGGAGGTTACAGAGATAAGGAGGGGTGTAGGGGCTGTACGAGGTTTCTGAGATAGGGATGGGTATAAGGTGCTGGAGGAGGTTACAGAGATAGGGAGGTTTGTAAGGACTGGAGGGGCTTACAGAGATAGGGAGCGTTGTAGTGTTTGACAGAGGTTACATATATAGGGATGGTTGTAGTGAATGTAGGAGGTTACGGAGAAAGGGAGGGTTGTAGGGAGTGGAGGACATTGCAGACATAGGGAGGGTTGTAGGGACTGGAGAATTTTACAGAGATAGGGATGGGGTGCAGGGGCTGGAGGAGGTTACAGAGATGCGGAGGTGTGTAGGGTCAGGAGGAGGTTACAGAGATACAGAGGTGTATAGGTGCTGGAGGAGGTTCCAGATATAGGGAGTGATGTAGGGATTGGAGGAGGTTACAGAGATAGGGATGGGTGTAGGACTGGAGGAGGTTACAGAGAAAGGAAGGCGTGCGAGGCTGGAGGAGGTTACAGAGATAGGAAGTTACAGAGATAGGAAGGGAGTTACAGAGATAAGGAGAGTTGTAGGGCTGGAGGAGGTTACAGAGATAGGGAGGGGTGTAGGAGGTGGAGGAGGTTACAGAGATAGCGAGGGTTGTAGGGGCTGGAGGAGGTTACAGAGATAGGGAGGGGTGTACGGGTTGGAGGAGGTTACAGAGATAGGGAGGGGTGTAGGGGCTGGAGGAGGTTACAGAGTTAGGGAGGGAGTTACAGAGATGAGGAGGGGTGTAGGGCTGGAGGAGGTTACAGAGATAGGGAGGTAGTTAAAGAGATAGGGAGGGGTGAGAGGCTGGAGAGCGTTACAGAGATAGGGATGTGTGTAGGAGCTGCAGGATGTTACAGAGATAGGGAGGGTTGTAGGGATTGGAGGAGTTACAGAGGTAGGGAGGGGTGTAGGGACTGGAGGAAGTTACAGAGATAGGGAGGGGTGAGAGGCTGGAGGAGGTTACAGAGATACGGAGGGGTGTAGGGGTTGGAGGAGGTTACAGAGATAGGGAGGGGTCTAGGGACTGCAGGAAGTTACAGAGATATGGAGGGGTGAGAGGCTGGAGGAGGTTACAGTGATAGGGAGAGGAGTCGGTGCCGGAGGAGGTTACAAATATATGGAGGGTTGTAGGGGCTGGAGGAGGTTACAGACATAGGGAGGAGTGTAGGGATTGGAGCAGGTTACAGAGATAGGGAGGGTTGTAGGGACTAGAGGAGGTTACAGAGATAGGAAGGGGTGCGAGGCTGGAGGAGGTTATAGAGTTAGGGAGAGGTGTAGCAGCCAGAGGAGGTTACAGCGATAGGGAGGGGTGTAGGGGCTGGAGGAGCTTACTGAGATAGGGAGAGTTTTAGGGGCTGGAGGAGTTTACAGAGATAGGGAGGAGTGTAGGGGCTGGAGGGGGTTACAGAAATAGGGAGGGAGTTACAGAGATAGGGAGGTGAGAGAGTCTGGAGAGCATTACAGAGATAGGGTGAGGTGTAGGAGCCGGAGAATGTTACAGAGATAGGGAGGGATGTAGGTTTGGAGGAGTTTACAGAGATAGGGAGGGGTGAGAGGCTGTAGGAATTTACAGAGTTAGGGAGAGGTGTAGGAGCCCGAGGAGGTTACTGAGATAGGGAGTGTTGTAGGGGCTGGAAGGGGTTAGAGAGATAGGAAGTTACAGAGATAGGGAGGGAGTTACAGAGATAGTGAGGGGTGTAGAGGCTGGAGGGGGTTACAGATTTCGGGTGGGGTGTACCGGCATGAGGAGGTTACAGAGATAGGGAGGGGTGTCGGGACTGGAGGAGATTACAGAGATAGGGAGGGGTGAACGGGCTGGAGAAGCTTACAGAGATAGGGAGCGGTGTAAGGGTTAGAGCAGGTTACAGAGATAGGGAGGGTTGTAGGGGTTGGAGTAGGTTACAGAGTTAGGGAGGGTGTAGTGGCTGGAGGAGGTTACAGAGTCAGGGAGGGTATAGGGGCCGGAGGAGGTTACAGAGATAGGGAGGGTTGTAGGGGCTGGAGGAGTTTACAGAGATAGGGAGAGATTAGAGGCTGGAGGAGGTTACAGAGATACAGAGGGGTGTAGGTGTTGGAGGAGGTTACAGAGATAGGGTGGGGTCTTGGGACTGGAGGAGTTTACAGAGATTCGGAGAGGAGTAGGAGCTGGAGGAGTTTACAAAGATAGGGAGGGGTGTAGGGGTTGGAGGAGGTTATAGAGATAGGTAGGGGTGAGAGGCTGGAGGAGGTTACAGAGATTGGGAAAGGAGTAGGAGCCAGAGGAGGTTACAGAGATAGGGAGGGTTTGTAGGGGCTGGAGGAGGTTACAGAGATAGGGAGGGGTGTAGGGACTGGAGGAGGCTACAGAGATAGGGAGGGGTGTGAGGCTGGAGGAGGTTACAGAGTTAGGGGGAGTGTAGGAGCCGGAGGAGGTTACAGTGATAGGGAGGGGTGTTGGGGCTGGAGCGGGTTACAGAGATAGGGAGGGTGTTAAAAGATAGGAAGTTACAGAGATAGGGAGGGAGTTACAGAGATAAGGAGTGGTGTACCGGTTTGGAGGAGGTTACAGAGATAGGGAGGGGTGAAGGGGTTTGGAGGAGGTTACAGAGATAGGGAGGGGTGTACTGGCTGGAGGAAGGTACAGCGATAGGGAGGAGTGTAGGGGCTGGAGAAGGTTACAGAGATAGGGAGGGGTGTATGGGCTACAGAAGGTTACAGAGATAGGGAGGGATGTAGGGGTTGGAACAGGTTACAGAGATAGGGAGGGGCATAGGGGCTGGTGGAGGTTACAGAGATAGGGAGGAGTGTACGGGCTGGAGGAGGTTACAGAGATAGGGAGTTGTAGTGGCTGGAGGAGGTTACAGAGTTAGGGAGGGTTATGGGGCCGGAGGAGTTTTCAGAAATAGGGAGGGGTGTAGGGGCTGGAGGAGGTTACCGAGATAGGGAGGTGTGTAGGGGTTGGAGGAGGTTACAGAGATAGGGAAGTGTGTAGGGTTTGGAGGAGCTTACAGAGATAGGGAGGTGTGTAGTGGTTTGAGGAGGTTACAGAGATCGGGAGGGGTGTAGGAGCCAGAGGAGGTTACTGAGATAGGGAGGGGTGTAGGGGCATGAGGAGTTTACAGAGATAGTGAGGGGTGTAGATTCTGGAGGGGGTTACAGAGTTCTGGAGGGGTGTACGGGCATGAGGAGGTTACAGAGATAGGGAGGGGTGTAGGGACTGGAGAAGATTACAGAGATAGGGAGGGGTGAACGGGCTGGAGAAGCTTACCGAGATAGGGAGCGGTGTAAGGGTTAGAGCAGGTTACAGAGATAGGGAGGGTTGTAGGGGTTGGAGTAGGTTACAGAGTGAGGGAGTGTGTAGTAGCTGGAGGAGGTTACAGAGTCAGGGAGGGGTATAGGGGCCGGAGGAGGTTACAGAGATAGGGAGGGTTGTAGGGGCTGGAGGAGGTTACAGAGATAGGGAGGGGTCTTGGGACTGGAGGAGTTTACAGAGATTCGGAGAGGAGTAGGAGCTGGAGGAGGTTACAAAGAAAGGGAGGGGTGTAGGGGCTGGAGGAGGTTATAGAGATAGGTAGGGGTGAGAGGGTAGAGGAGGTTATAGAGATAGGTAGCGTTGAGAGACTGGAGGAGGTTACAGAGATGGGGAGAGGAATAGGATCCGCATGAGGTTACAGAGATAGGTAGGGTTTGTAGGGGCTGGAGGAGGTTACAGAGATAGGGAGGGTTGTAGGGTCTGGAGGAGTTTACAGAGATAGGGAGCGATGAGAGGCTGGAGGAGGTTACAGAGATACAGAGGGGTCTAGGGGTTGGAGGAGGTTACAGAGATAGCGAGGGTTCTTGGGACTGGAGGAGTTTACAGAGGTTCGGAGAGGAATAGAAGCCGGAGGAGGTTACAAAGATAGGGAGGGGTGTAGGGGCTGGAGGAGGTTATAGAGATAGGTAGGGGTGAGAGTGTGGAGGAGGTTATAGAGATAGGTAGTGGTCAGAGGCTGGAGAAGGTTACAGAGATTGGGAGAGGAGTAGGAGCCAGAGGAGGTTACAGAGATAGGGAAGTGTGTAGGGGTTGGAGGAGCTTACAGAGATAGGGAGGTTTGTAGTGGTTGGACGAGGTTACAGAGATAGGGAGGGGTGTAGGAGCCGGAGGAGCTTACAGAGACAGGGACAGGTGTAGGAGCTGGAGGAGGTTACAGAGAAATGGAGGGGTGTAGGTGCCGGAGGAGGTTACAGAGATAGGGAGGGCTTTAGGGGCATGAGGAGTTTACAGAGATAGTGAGGGGTGTAGAGGCTGGAGGGGGTTACAGAGTTCGGGAGGGGCGTATGGGCATGAGGAGGTTACAGAGATAGGAGGTTGTGTACGGGCAGGAGAAGCTTACAGAGATAGGGAGCGGTTTAAGGGTTGGAGCAGGTTACAGAGATAGGGATGGGCGTAATGGCTGGAGTAGGTTACAGTGTTAGGGAGGTGTGTAGGGGCTGGGGGAGGTTACAGAGATATGGAGGGTGTAGGGGCTGGGGGAGGTTTCAGAGATAGGGTGGGTTGCAGGGGCTGGAGGAGTTTACAGAGATAGGGAGAGATGAGAGGCTGGAGGAGGTTACAGAGATACAGAGGGGTGTAGGTGTTGGAGGAGGTTACAGAGATAGTGAGGGGTCTTGGGACTGGAGGAGTTTACAGAGATTCGGAGAGGAGTAGGAGCCGGAGGAGGTTCCAAAGATAGGGAGGGGTGTAGGGGTTGGAGGAGGTTATAGAGATAGGTTGGGGTGAGAGGGTGGAGGAGGTTACAGAGATTGGGAAAGGAGTAGGAGCCGGAGGAGGTTACAGAGATAGGGAGGGTTTGTAGGGGCTGGAGGAGGTTACATACATAGGGAGGGGTGTAGGGATTGGAGGAGGTTACAGAAATAGGGAGGGGTGTAGGGACTGGAGGGGGTTACAGAGATAGGGAGGGGTGTGAGGCTGGAGGAGGTTACAGAGTTAGGGGGAGTTTAGGAGTCGGAGGAGGTTACAGCGATAGGGGTGTTGAGGCTGGAGGGGGTTTCAGAGATAGGGAGGGAGTTAAAAGATAGGAAGTTACAGAGATAGGGAGGGAGGTACAGAGATAAGGAGGGGTGTAGCGGTTTGGAGGAGGTTACAGAGATAGGGAGGGGTGGACTGGCTGGAGGAGGGTACAGCGATATGGAGGAGTGTAGGGGCTGGAGAAGGTTACAGAGATAGGGAGGGCTGTACGGGCTGGAGAAGGTTACAGAGATAGGGAGGGGTGTAGGGGCTGGTGGAGGTTACAGCGATAGGGAGGGGTGTAGGGGCTGGAGGAGGTTAGAGAGTTAGGGAGGAGTATAGGGGCTGGAGGAGTTTAGAGATAGGGAGGGGTGTACGGGTATGAGGAGATTACAGAGATAGGGAGGGGTGTAGATGCTGCCGGGGGTTACAGAGATATGGAGGGGTGTAGAGGCTGGAGAAGGCTCTAGGAGGTTTCAGATATTGGGAGGGGTGTAGGGACTGGAGTAGATTGCAGAGATAGGGAGGTGTGTACCGGCTGGAGAAGCTGACAGTGATCGGGAGGGGTGTAAGGGTTGGAGCAGGTTACAGAGATAGGGAGGGGCGTTGGGGCTGGAGAAGGTTACAGAGATAGGGAGGGTTGTAGGGGCTGGAGGAGGTTACAGAGATAGGGAGGGTTGTAGGGGCTCGTGGATTTTACAGAGATAGGGAGGGGTTTAGGGGCTGTAGGATTTTACAGAGATAGGGAGGGGTGTAGGGGCCGGAGGAGGTTACAGAGATAGGGAGGGGTGTAGGGGTCGGAGCAGGTTACAGAGATAGGGAGGGGCGTAGGGGCTGGAGGACATTACAGAGATGGGGAGGGGTGTACGGGCTGGAGGAGGTTACAGAGATATGGAGGTTGTAGGGTCTGGAGGAGGTTACAGAGATAGGGAGGGGTGTAGGGGTAGGAGGCAGTTATAGATATAGGGAGGTGTGGAGGCGTTGGAGGTGGTTACTGAGAAAGGGAGGAATGAGAGGCTGGAGGGTGTTACAGAGATAGTGAGGGAGTTATAGTGATAATGAGTGGTGTGGTCTGGAAGAGCTTACAGATAGTGAGGGGTGTACGGGCATGAGGAGGTTACAGAGATAGGGTGGGGTTTAGGGGCTGGAGGAAGTTACAGAGATAGGGAGGCGTGTAGGAGCTGGAGGAGATTACACAGACAGGGAGGGGTGTAGGGGCTGGAAGAGGTTACAGAGATAGGGAGGAAGTTACAGAGATAGGAAGTTACAGAGATGGGGAGGGAGTTACAAAGATAAGGAGGGGTGTAGGGCTGGAGGAGGTTACAGAGATAGGGAGGGGTGTAGGGGCCTGAGATGGTTACAGAGATAGGGAGGGGTGTAGGGGCTGGAGGAGGTTACAGAGATAGGGAGGGGTGTAGGGGCTGGCGAAGCTTACAGATTTAGGGAGGGCTGTAGGGGTTGGAGCAGAATACAGAGATTGGGAGGGGCGTAGGAGGTTACAGAGATAGGGAGGGGTGTAGGGCTGGAGGAGGTTACCGAGGTAGGGAGGGAGTTACAGAGCTAGGGACGGGTGAGAGGCTGGAGAGCGTTACAGAGATAGGGAGGGGTGTAGGAGCTGGAGGATGTTACAGCGATAGGGAGATGTGTAGGGATTGGAGGAGGTTACAGAGATTGGGACGGGTGTAGGGACTGGAGGATTGTCCAACGATAGGGAGGGGTTTAGGGATTGGAGGAGTTTACAGTGATAGGGAAGGGTGAGAGGCTGGAGGAGGTTACAGAACTAGGGAGAGGTGTAGGAGATGGAGGAGGTTACTGAGATAGGGAGGGGTGTAGGGATTGGAGGAGGTAACAGAGATAGGGAGGGGTGTTGGGCACGGAGGATGTTACAGAGATAGGGAGGGTTGTAGGGACTGGAGCAGGTTACAGAGATAGGGAGAGGTGAAGGGGCTGGAGGAGTTTAGAGATAGCGAGGGGTGTACGGGCATGAGGAGGTTACAGAGATAGGGAGGGGTGTAGATGCTGCTGGGGGTTACAGAGATATGGAGGGTTGTAGGGGCTCTAGGAGGTTACAGAGATAGGGAGGGGTCTGGGAATGGAGGAGATTACAGAGATAAGGAGGGGTGTACCGGCTGGAGAAGCTTACAGAGATCGGGAGGGGTGTAATGGTTGGAGCAGGTTACAGAGATAGGGAGGGGCGTAGGGGCTGGAGGAGGTTACGGAGATAGTGAGGGGTGCAGGGGCTGGAGGAGGTTACAAAGATAGGGAGGGGTAGGGGCTGGAGCAGGTTACAGATATATGGAGGGGTGTAGGGGCTGGAGGGTGTTACAGAGATAGGGAGGGTTGTAGGGACTGGATGAGGTTACAGAGATAGGGAGTGTTGTAGTGGCTGCTGGAGGTTACAGAGATAGGGAGGGGCTGAAGGATTTTACAGAGATAGGGAGGGGTGTAGGGGCTGGAGGAGGATACAGACATCGGAAGCGGTGAGAGGCTGGAGGAGGTTACAGAGATGGGGGGTGAGTTACAGAGATGATGGTGTGATAGGCTGGAGGAGGTTACAGAGATAGGGAGGGGTGTAGGGGCTGGAGCAGGTTACAGTGATAGGGAGGGGTGCAGGGTTTGGAGGAGTTTACAAGGATAAGGAGGAGTGTAGGGCTGGAGGAGGTTACAGAGATAGGGAGGGGTGTAGGGGCTGAATGAGGTTACAGAGATAGGGATGGGTGTGGGGGCTGGCGAAGCTTACAGAGATAGGGAGGGGTGTAGTGCTTGGAGAAGGTTACAGAGATAGGGAGGGGCGTAGGGGCTGGAGGAGGTTACAGAGATAGGGAGGGGTGTAGGGCTGGAGGAGGTTACAGAGTTCGGGAGGGAGTTAAAGAGATAGGGACGGGTGAGAGGCTGGGTAGCGTTACAGAGATAGGGAGGGGTGTAGGAGCTGGAGGATGTTACAGAGATAGGGAGGGATGTAGTGATTGGAGGAGGTTACAGAGATAGGGAGGGGTGTAGGGGCTGGAGGAGGTTACAGAGAAAGGGAGGGGTGTATTTGCTGGAGGAGGTTACAGAGATAGGGAGGCGTGTAGGTGCTGGAGGAGGTTACAGAGATAGGGAGGGGTGTAGGGGCTGGAGGAGGTTACAGAGATATGGAGGTTGTTAGGTCTGGAGGAGGTTACAGAGTTAGTGAAGTGTGCAGGGCTGAAGGAGGTTACAGAGATAGGGAGGAATGTGAGGCTGGAGGGTGTTACAGAGAAAGTGAGGCATTTATAGTGATAATCAGCGGTGTAGGTCTGGAGGAGGTTACAGATAGTGAGGGGTGTACGGGCATGATGAGGTTACAGAGTTAGGGAGGGGTGTAGGGGCCGGAGGAGGTTACAGAGATAGGGAGGGGTGTAGGAGCCGGAGGAGATTACACAGACAGGGAGGTGTGTAGGGGCTGGAAGAGGTTACAGAGATAGGGAACGGTGAGAGGCTGGAGGAGGATACAGAGATGGGGGGGGAGTTACATCGTTGGGGGGGGGGGTGATAGGGTGGAGGATGTTACAGAGATAGGGAGGTGTGCAGGGTTTGGAGGAGGTTAGAAGGATAAGGAGGAGTGTAGGGCGGGAAGATGTTACAGAGATAGGGGGAGGTGTAGGGGCTGGAGGAAGTTACAGCGATAGGGAGGGTTGTAGGGGCTGGAGGAGGTTACAGAGATAGGGAGGAATGAGAGGCTGGAGGGTGTTTCAGAGAAAGTGAGGCATTTATAGTGATAATGAGCGGTGTAGGTCTGGAGGAGTTTACAGATAGTGAGGGGTGTACGGGCATGAGGAGGTTACAGAGTTAGGGAGGGGTGTAGGGGCTGGAGGAAGTTACAGAGATATGGAGGGGTGTATGGGTTGGAGGCAGTTATAGAGATATAGTGGGGTGTAGGGGCCGGAGGAGGTTACAGAGATAGGGAGGGGTGTAGGAGCCAGAGGAGATTACACAGACAGGGAGGGGTGTAGGGGCTGGAAGAGGTTACAGATATAGGGAGCGGTGAGAGGCTGGAGGAGGTTACAGAGATAGGGGGGGAGTTACAGAGATGGGGGGGGTGATAGGATGGAGGATGTTACAGAGATAGGGAGGTGTGCAGGGTTTGGAGGAGGTTACAAGGATAAGGAGGAGTGTAGGGCGGTAGGATGCTACAGAGATAGGGGGAGGTGTAGGGGCTAGAGGAAGTTACAGCGATAGGGAGGGTTGTAGGGGCTGGAGGAGTTTACTGAGATAGGGAGCGATGAGAGGCTGGAGGAGGTTACAGAGATGCAGAGGGGTGTAGGGGTTGGAGGAGGTTACAGAGATAGGGAGGGGTCAAGGGACTGGAGGAAGTTACAGAGCCAGGAAGAGGAGTAGGATCCAGAGGAGGTTACGAAGATAGGGAGTGGTGTAGGGGTTGGCTGTGGTTATAGAGATAGGGAGGGGTGAGAGGCTGGAGGAGGTTATAGAGATAGGTAGGGGTGAGAGGCTGGAGGAGGTTACAGAGATAGGGAGGGGTGTAGGAGCTCGAGGATGTTACAGAGATAGGGAGGAGTGTAGGGATTGGAGGAGGTTACAGAGATAGGGAGGGGTGTAGGGACTGGAGGAGTTTACAGAGATAGGGAGGGGGTGAGTGGCTGGAGGAGGTTACAGAGTTAGGGAGAGTTGTAGGAGCCGGAGGAGGTTACTGAGATAGGGAGGTTTGTAGGGGCTGGATGGGGTTACAGAGATAGGAAGTTACAGTGATAGGGAGGGAGTTTCAGAGATAAGGAGGGGTGCATGGCTGCAGGAGGTTACAGAGATAGGGAGGGGTGTAGTGGCTGCAGGACGGAACAGAGATAGGGAGGTGTGTAGGGATTGGAGGATGTTACAGAGATTGGGACGGGTGTAGGGACTGGAGGATTGTCCAACGATAGGGAGGGGTTTAGGGATTGGAGGAGTTTACAGTGATAGGGAAGGGTGAGAGGCTGGAGGAGGTTACAGAACTAGGGAGAGGTGTAGGAGATGGAGGAGGTTACTGAGATAGGGAGGGGTGTAGGGGCTGGAGGAGGTTACAGAGATATGGAGGTTGTTAGGTCTGGAGGAGGTTACAGAGTTAGTGAAGTGTGTAGGGCTGAAGGAGGTTACAGAGATAGGGAGGAATGTGAGGCTGGAGGGTGTTACAGAGAAAGTGAGGCATTTATAGTGATAATCAGCGGTGTAGGTCTGGAGGAGGTTACAGATAGTGAGGGGTGTACGGGCATGATGAGGTTACAGAGTTAGGGAGGGGTGTAGGGGCCGGAGGAGGTTACAGAGATAGGGAGGGGTGTAGGAGCCGGAGGAGATTACACAGACAGGGAGGTGTGTAGGGGCTGGAAGAGGTTACAGAGATAGGGAACGGTGAGAGGCTGGAGGAGGATACAGAGATGGGGGGGGAGTTACATCGTTGGGGGGGGGGGGTGATAGGGTGGAGGATGTTACAGAGATAGGGAGGTGTGCAGGGTTTGGAGGAGGTTAGAAGGATAAGGAGGAGTGTAGGGCGGGAAGATGTTACAGAGATAGGGGGAGGTGTAGGGGCTGGAGGAAGTTACAGCGATAGGGAGGGTTGTAGGGGCTGGAGGAGGTTACAGAGATAGGGAGGAATGAGAGGCTGGAGGGTGTTTCAGAGAAAGTGAGGCATTTATAGTGATAATGAGCGGTGTAGGTCTGGAGGAGTTTACAGATAGTGAGGGGTGTACGGGCATGAGGAGGTTACAGAGTTAGGGAGGGGTGTAGGGGCTGGAGGAAGTTACAGAGATATGGAGGGGTGTATGGGTTGGAGGCAGTTATAGAGATATAGTGGGGTGTAGGGGCCGGAGGAGGTTACAGAGATAGGGAGGGGTGTAGGAGCCAGAGGAGATTACACAGACAGGGAGGGGTGTAGGGGCTGGAAGAGGTTACAGATATAGGGAGCGGTGAGAGGCTGGAGGAGGTTACAGAGATAGGGGGGGAGTTACAGAGATGGGGGGGGTGATAGGATGGAGGATGTTACAGAGATAGGGAGGTGTGCAGGGTTTGGAGGAGGTTACAAGGATAAGGAGGAGTGTAGGGCGGTAGGATGCTACAGAGATAGGGGGAGGTGTAGGGGCTAGAGGAAGTTACAGCGATAGGGAGGGTTGTAGGGGCTGGAGGAGTTTCCTGAGATAGGGAGCGATGAGAGGCTGGAGGAGGTTACAGAGATGCAGAGGGGTGTAGGGGTTGGAGGAGGTTACAGAGATAGGGAGGGGCCAAGGGACTGGAGGAAGTTACAGAGCCAGGAAGAGGAGTAGGATCCAGAGGAGGTTACGAAGATAGGGAGTGGTGTAGGGGTTGGCTGTGGTTATAGAGATAGGGAGGGGTGAGAGGCTGGAGGAGGTTGTAGAGATAGGTAGGGGTGAGAGGCTGGAGGAGGTTACAGAGATAGGGAGGGGTGTAGGAGCTCGAGGATGTTACAGAGATAGGGAGGAGTGTAGGGATTGGAGGAGGTTACAGAGATAGGGAGGGGTGTAGGGACTGGAGGAGTTTACCGAGATAGGGAGAGGGTGAGTGGCTGGAGGAGGTTACAGAGTTAGGGAGAGTTGTAGGAGCCGGAGGAGGTTACTGAGATAGGGAGGTTTGTAGGGGCTGGATGGGGTTACAGAGATAGGAAGTTACAGTGATAGGGAGGGAGTTTCAGAGATAAGGAGGGGTGCATGGCTGCAGGAGGTTACAGAGATAGGGAGGGGTGTAGTGGCTGCAGGACGGAACAGAGATAGGGAGGTGTGTAGGGATTGGAGGAGGTTACAGAGATTGGGACGGGTGTAGGGACTGGAGGATTGTCCAACGATAGGGAGGGGTTTAGGGATTGGAGGAGTTTACAGTGATAGGGAAGGGTGAGAGGCTGGAGGAGGTTACAGAACTAGGGAGAGGTGTAGGAGATGGAGGAGGTTACTGAGATAGGGAGGGGTGTAGGGATTGGAGGAGGTAACAGAGATAGGGAGGGGTGTTGGGCATGGAGGATGTTACAGAGATAGGGAGGGTTGTAGGGACTGGAGCAGGTTACAGAGATAGGGAGAGGTGAAGGGGCTGGAGGAGTTTAGAGATAGCGAGGGGTGTACGGGCATGAGGAGGTTACAGAGATAGGGAGGGGTGTAGATGCTGCCGGGGGTTACAGAGATATGGAGGGTTGTAGGGGCTCTAGGAGGTTACAGAGATAGGGAGGGGTCTGGGAATGGAGGAGATTACAGAGATAGGGAGGGGTGTATCGGCTGGAGAAGCTTACAGAGATCGGGAGGGGTGTAATGGTTGGAGCAGGTTACAGAGATAGGGAGGGGCGTAGGGGCTGGAGGAGGTTACAGAGATAGGGAGGGGTGTCGGGGCTGGAGCAGGTTACGGAGATAGTGAGGGGCGCAGGGGCTGGAGGAAGTTACAAAGATAGGGAGGGCTAGGGGCTGGAGCAGGTTACAGATATATGGAGGGGTGTAGGGGCTGGAGGATGTTACAGAGATAGGGAGGGATGTAGGGACTGGATGAGGTTACAGAGATAGGGAGTGTTGTAGTGGCTGCTGGAGGTTACAGAGATAGGGAGGGGCTGAAGGATTTTACAGAGATAGGGAGGGGTGTAGGGGCTGGAGGAGGATACAGACGTAGGAAGCAGTGAGAGGCTGGAGGAGGTTACAGAGATGGGGGGTGAGTTACAGAGATGGTGGTGTGATAGGCTGGAGGAGGTTACAGTGATAGGGAGGGGTGCAGGGTTTGGAGGAGTTTCCAAGGATAAGGAGGAGTTTAGGGCTGGAGGAGTTTACAGAGATAGGGAGGGGTGTAGGGGCTGAATGAGGTTACAGAGATAGGGATGGGTGTGGGGGCTGGCGAAGCTTACAGAGATAGGGAGGGGTGTAGTGCTTGGAGAAGTTTACAGAGATAGGGAGGGGCGTAGGGGCTGGAGGAGGTTACAGAGATAGGGAGGGGTGTAGGGCTGGAGGAGCTTACAGAGTTCGGGAGGGAGTTAAAGAGATAGGGACGGGTGAGAGGCTGGGTAGCGTTACAGAGATAGGGAGGGGTGTAGGAGCTGGAGGATGTTACAGAGATAGGGAGGGATGTAGTGATTGGAGGAGGTTACAGAGATAGGGAGGGGTGTAGGGACTGGAGGAGGTTAAAGAGCTAGGGAGGGGGTGAGAGGCTGGAGGAGGTTACAGAGTTAGGGAGAGGTGTAGGAGATGGAGGAGGTTACTGAGATAGGGAGGGTTGTAGGGGCTGGATGGGGTTACAGAGATAGGAAGTTACAGAGATAGGGAGGGTGTTACAGAGATAAGCAGGGGTGCATGGCTGGAGGAGGTTACATAGATAGGGAGGGGGTAGTGGCTGCAGGAGGGTACAGAGTTAGGGAGTGGTGTAGGGGCTGGAGGAAGTTACAGAGATATGGAGGGGTGTATGGGTTGGAGGCAGTTATAGAGATATAGTGGGGTGTAGGGGCCGGAGGAGGTTACAGAGATAGGGAGGGGTGTAGGAGCCGGAGGAGATTACACAGACAGGGAGGGGTGTAGGGGCTGGAAGAGGTTACAGAGATAGGGAGTGGTGAGAGGCTGGAGGAGGTTACAGAGATAGGGGGGGAGTTACAGAGATGGGGGGGGTGATAGGATGGAGGATGTTACAGAGATAGGGAGGTGTGCAGGGTTTGGAGGAGGTTACAAGGATAAGGAGGAGTGTAGGGCGGTAGGATGCTACAGAGATAGGGGGAGGTGTAGGGGCTAGAGGAAGTTACAGCGATAGGGAGGGTTGTAGGGGCTGGAGGAGTTTACTGAGATAGGGAGCGATGAGAGGCTGGAGGAGGTTACAGAGATGCAGAGGGGTGTAGGGGTTGGAGGAGGTTACAGAGATAGGGAGGGGTCAAGGGACTGGAGGAGGTTACAGAGCCAGGAAGAGGAGTAGGATCCAGAGGAGGTTACAAAGATAGGGAGTGGTGTAGGGGTTGGCTGTGGTTATAGAGATAGGGAGGGGTGAGAGGCTGGAGGAGGTTATAGAGATAGGTAGGGGTGAGAGGCTGGAGGAGGTTACAGAGATAGGGAGGGGTGTAGGAGCTCAAGGATGTTACAGAGATAGGGAGGAGTGTAGGGATTGGAGGAGGTTACAGAGATAGGGAGGGGTGTAGGGACTGGAGGAGTTTACAGAGATAGGGAGGGGGTGAGTGGCTGGAGGAGGTTACAGAGTTAGGGAGAGTTGTAGGAGCCGGAGGAGGTTACTGAGATAGGGAGGTTTGTAGGGGCTGGATGGGGTTACAGAGATAGGAAGTTACAGCGATAGGGAGGGTGTTACAGAGATAAGGAGGGGTGCATGGCTGGAGGAGGTGACAGAGATAGGGAGGGGGTAGTGGCTGCAGGAGGGTACAGAGTTAGGGAGGGGTGTAGGGGCTGGAGGTGTTTACAGAGATAGGGAAGGGTGTACGGGCTGGCGAAGGTTACAGAGATAGGGAGGGGCGTAGGGGCTGGAGGAGGTTACAGAGATAGGGAGGGATGTAGGGGCTGGAGGAGGTTTGAGATTGAGGTAGGGGTGTAGGGGCTGGAGGAGGTTACAGTGTTAGGGAGTTTGTAGGGTTTGGAGGAGGTTACAGAGTTAGGGAGGGGTATAGGGGCCGGAGGATGTTACAGAGATAGGGAGGTTTGTAGGGGTTGGAGAATGTTACAGAGATAGGCAGGGTTGTAGGAGCCGGAGGAGGTTACAGAGATAGGGAGAGGTGAAGGGGCTGGAGGAGTTTAGAGATAGGGAGGGGTTTCCGGGCATGAGAAGGTTACAGAGATCGGGAGGGGTGTAGATGCTGTCGTGGGTTACAGAGTTATGGAGGGGTGTAGGGGCTCTAGGAGGTTACTGAGATGGGGAGCGGTGTAGGGACTGGAGGAGGTTACAGAGATAGGGAGGGGTGTAGGGGCTGGAGGAGGTTACAGAGAAAGGGAGGGGTGTATTTGCTGGAGGAGGTTACAGAGATAGGGAGGCGTGTAGGTGCTGGAGGAGGTTACAGAGATAGGGAGGGGTGTAGGGGCTGAATGAGGTTACAGAGATAGGGATGGGTGTGGGGGCTGGCGAAGCTTACAGAGATAGGGAGGGGTGTAGTGCTTGGAGAAGTTTACAGAGATAGGGAGGGGCGTAGGGGCTGGAGGAGGTTACAGAGATAGGGAGGGGTGTAGAGCTGGAGGAGCTTACAGAGTTCGGGAGGGAGTTAAAGAGATAGGGACGGGTGAGAGGCTGGGTAGCGTTACAGAGATAGGGAGGGATGTAGTGATTGGAGGAGGTTACAGAGATAGGGAGGGGTGTAGGGACTGGAGGAGGTTAAAGAGCTAGGGAGGGGGTGAGAGGCTGGAGGAGGTTACAGAGTTAGGGAGAGGTGTAGGAGATGGAGGAGGTTACTGAGATAGGGAGGGTTGTAGGGGCTGGATGGGGTTACAGAGATAGGAAGTTACAGAGATAGGGAGGGTGTTACAGAGATAAGCAGGGGTGCATGGCTGGAGGAGGTTACATAGATAGGGAGGGGGTAGTGGCTGCAGGAGGGTACAGAGTTAGGGAGTGGTGTAGGGGCTGGAGGAAGTTACAGAGATATGGAGGGGTGTATGGGTTGGAGGCAGTTATAGAGATATAGTGGGGTGTAGGGGCCGGAGGAGGTTACAGAGATAGGGAGGGGTGTAGGAGCCGGAGGAGATTACACAGACTGGGAGGGGTGTAGGGGCTGGAAGAGGTTACAGAGATAGGGAGCGGTGAGAGGCTGGAGGAGGTTACAGAGATGGGGGGGAGTTACAGAGATGGGGGGGGTGATTGGATGGAGGATGTTACAGAGATAGGGAGGTGTGCAGGGTTTGGAGGAGGTTACAAGGATAAGGAGGAGTGTAGGGCGGTAGGATGCTACAGAGATAGGGGGAGGTGTAGGGGCTAGAGGAAGTTACAGTGATAGGGAGGGTTGTAGGGGCTGGAGGAATTTACTGAGATAGGGAGCGATGAGAGGCTGGAGGAGGTTACAGAGATGCAGAGGGGTGTAGGGGTTGGAGGAGGTTACAGAGATAGGGAGGGGTCAAGGGACTGGAGGAGGTTACAGAGCCAGGAAGAGGAGTAGGATCCAGAGGAGGTTACAAAGATAGGAAGTGGTGTAGGGGTTGGCTGTGGTTATAGAGATAGGGAGGGGTGAGAGGCTGGAGGAGGTTATAGAGATAGGTAGGGGTGAGAGGCTGGAGGAGGTTACAGAGATAGGGAGGGGTGTAGGAGCTCAAGGATGTTACAGAGATAGGGAGGAGTGTAGGGATTGGAGGAGGTTACAGAGATAGGGAGGGGTGTAGGGACTGGAGGAGTTTACAGAGATAGGGAGGGGGTGAGTGGCTGGAGGAGGTTACAGAGTTAGGGAGAGTTGTAGGAGCCGGAGGAGGTTACTGAGATAGGGAGGTTTGTAGGGGCTGGATGGGGTTACAGAGATAGGAAGTTACAGCGATAGGGAGGGTGTTACAGAGATAAGGAGGGGTGCATGGCTGGAGGAGGTGACAGAGATAGGGAGGGGGTAGTGGCTGCAGGAGGGTACAGAGTTAGGGAGGGGTGTAGGGGCTGGAGGTGTTTACAGAGATAGGGAAGGGTGTACGGGCTGGCGAAGGTTACAGAGATAGGGAGGGGCGTAGGGGCTGGAGGAGGTTACAGAGATAGGGAGGGATGTAGGGGCTGGAGGAGGTTTGAGATTGAGGTAGGGGTGTAGGGGCTGGAGGAGGTTACAGTGTTAGGGAGTTTGTAGGGTTTGGAGGAGGTTACAGAGTTAGGGAGGGGTATAGGGGCCGGAGGATGTTACAGAGATAGGGAGGTTTGTAGGGGTTGGAGAATGTTACAGAGATAGGCAGGGTTGTAGGAGCCGGAGGAGGTTACAGAGATAGGGAGAGGTGAAGGGGCTGGAGGAGTTTAGAGATAGGGAGGGGTTTCCGGGCATGAGGAGGTTACAGAGATCGGGAGGGGTGTAGATGCTGTCGTGGGTTACAGAGTTATGGAGGGGTGTAGGGGCTCTAGGAGGTTACAGAGATGGGGAGCGGTGTAGGGACTGGAGGAGGTTACAGAGATAGGGAGGGGTGTAGGGGCTGGAGGAGGTTACAGAGAAAGGGAGGGGTGTATTTGCTGGAGGAGGTTACAGAGATAGGGAGGCGTGTAGGTGCTGGAGGAGGTTACAGAGATAGGGAGGGGTGTAGGGGCTGAATGAGGTTACAGAGATATGGAGGTTGTTAGGTCTGGAGGAGGTTACAGAGTTAGTGAAGTGTGTAGGGCTGAAGGAGGTTACAGAGATAGGGAGGAATGTGAGGCTGGAGGGTGTTACAGAGAAAGTGAGGCATTTATAGTGATAATCAGCGGTGTAGGTCTGGAGGATGTTACAGATAGTGAGGGGTGTACGGGCATGATGAGGTTACAGAGTTAGGGAGGGGTGTAGGAGCCGGAGGAGATTACACAGACAGGGAGGTGTGTAGGGGCTGGAAGAGGTTACAGAGATAGGGAACGGTGAGAGGCTGGAGGAGGATACAGAGATGGGGGGAGAGTTACAGAGTTGGGGGTGGTGATAGGGTGGAGGATGTTACAGAGATAGGGAGGTGTGCAGGGTTTGGAGGAGGTTAGAAGGATAAGGAGGAGTGTAGGGTGGGAAGATGTTACAGAGATAGGGGGAGGTGTAGGGGCTGCAGGAAGTTACAGCGATAGGGAAGGTTGTAGGGGCTGGAGGAGGTTACAGAGATAGGGAGGAATGAGAGGCTGGAGGGTGTTTCAGAGAAAGTGAGGCATTTATAGTGATAATGAGCGGTGTAGGTCTGGAGGAGTTTACAGATAGTGAGTGGTGTACGGGCATGAGGATGTTACAGAGTTAGGGAGGGGTGTAGGGGCTGGAGGAAGTTACAGAGATATGGAGGGGTGTATGGGTTGGAGGCAGTTATAGAGATATAGTGGGGTGTAGGAGCCGGAGGAGATTACACAGACAGGGAGGGGTGTAGGGACTGGAAGAGGTTACAGAGATAGGGAGCGGTGAGAGGCTGGAGGAGGTTACAGAGATAGTGGGGGAGTTACAGAGATGGGGTGGGGTGATAGGATGGAGGATGTTACAGAGATAGGGAGGTGTGCAGGGTTTGGAGGAGGTTACAAGGATAAGGAGGAGTGTAGGGCGGTAGGATGCTACAGAGATAGGGGGAGGTGTAGGGGCTAGAGGAAGTTACAGCGATAGGGAGGGTTGTAGGGGCTGGAGGAGTTTACTGAGATAGGGAGCGATGAGAGGCTGGAGGAGGTTACAGAGATGCAGAGGGGTGTAGGGGTTGGAGGAGGTTACAGAGATAGGGAGGGGTCAAGGGACTGGAGGAGGTTACAGAGCCAGGAAGAGGAGTAGGATCCAGAGGAGGTTACAAAGATACGGAGTGGTGTAGGGGTTGGCTGTGGTTTTTGAGATAGGGAGGGGTGAGAGGCTGGAGGAGGTTATAGAGATAGGTAGGGGTGAGAGGCTGCAGGAGGTTACAGAGATAGGGAGGGGTGTAGGAGCTCGAGGATGTTACAGAGATAGGGAGGGGTGTAGGGACTGGAGGAGTTTACAGAGATAGGGAGGGGGTGAGTGGCTGGAGGAGGTTACAGAGTTAGGGAGAGTTGTAGGAGCCGGAGGATGTTACTGAGATAGGGAGGTTTGTAGGGGCTGGATGGGGTTACAGAGATAGGAAGTTACAGTGATAGGGAGGGAGTTTCAGAGATAAGGAGGGGTGCATGGCTGGAGGAAGTTACAGAGATAGGGAGGGGTGTAGTGGCTGCAGGACGGTACAGAGTTAGGGAGGGGTGAAGGGGCTGGAGGAGTTTACAGAGATTGAGAAGGGTGTACGGGCTGGCGAAGGTTACAGAGATAGGGAGGGGCGTAGGGGCTGGAGGAGGTTACTGAGATAGGGAGGGATGTAGGGGTTGGAGGAGGTTTGAGATTTAGGGAGGGGTGTAGGAGCTGGAGGAGGTTAAAGAGTTATGGAGGGGTATAGGGGCCGGAGGATGTTACAGAGATAGGGAGGTGTGTAGTGGCTGGAGGAGGTTACAGAGATAGGGAGGTGTGTAGAGGTTGGAGGAGGTTACAGATATAGGGAAATCTGTAGTGGTTTGGAGGAGGTTACAGACAGAGGGAGGTGTGTAGGGGTTGGAGAAGGTTAAAGAGATAGGGAGGGGCGTAGAGGCTGGAGGAGGTTACAGAGATAGGGATGGGTGTCGGGGCTGGAGGAGGTTACAGAGATAGGGAGGGTTGTAGGGGCTGGTGGAGGTTACAGAGATAAGGATGGGTTTAGGAGCTGGATGAGGTTACAGAGTTAGGGAGGGGTGTAGGGGCTGGAGGAAGTTACAGAGATAGGGAGGGGCGTAGGGGCTGGAGGAGGTTACAGAGATAGGGAGGGATGAAGGGGCTAGAGGAGGTTTGAGATTTAGGGAGGGGTGTAGGGGCTGGAGGAGGTTACAGAGTTAGGGAATTTGTAGGGTTTGGAGGAGGTTACAGAGTTATGGAGGGGTATAGGGGCCGGAGGATGTTACAGAGATAGGGAGATGTGTAGTGGCTGGAGGAGGTTACAGAGATAGGGAGGAGTGTAGGGGTTGGAGGAGGTTACAGATATAGGGAAATTTGTAGGGGTTTGGAGGAGGTTACAGACAGAGGGAGGTGTGTAGGTGTTGGAGAAGGTTACAGAGATAGGGAGGGGCGTAGAGGCTGGGGGAGGTTACAGAGATAGGGAGCGTTGTAGGGGCTGGAGCAGGTTGCAGAGATATGAGGGGTGTAGGGCCGGGAGGAAGTTACAGAGATACGGAGTTTTGTAGGGGCTGTAGGAGGTTACAGAGATAGGGATGGGTGTAGGGGCTGGAGGAGGTTACAGAGATAGGGAGGGTTGTAGGGGCTGGTGGAGGTTACAGAGATAAGGATGGGTTTAGGAGCTGTAGGATTTTACAGAGATAGGGAGAGTTGTAGGGGCCAGAGGAGGTTACAGAGATAGGAGGTGTGTAGGGGCTGGAGGAGGTTATAGGGATAGTGAGGAATGAGAGGCTGGAGGGTGTTACAGAGATAGTGAGGGAGTTATAGTGATAATGAGCGGTGTAGGTCTGGTGGAGGTTGCAGATAGTGAGGGGTGTACGGGCATGAGGAGGTTACAGAGATAGGGAGGGGTTTAGGGGCTGGAGGAAGTTACAGAGATAGGGAGGGTTGTAGTGGCTGGAGGAGGTTACAGAGATAGGGAGGGGTGTAGGAGCCGCCGGAGGTTACACAGACAGGTAGGGGTGTAGGGGCTGGAGGAGGTTACAGAGATAGGGAGGGATGTTGGGGCTGGAGGAGGTTACAGAGATGGGGGTGGCAGTTACAGAGATGGTGGTGTGATAGGCTGGAGGAGGTTACAGAGATAGGGAGGGGTGTAGGGGCTGGAGGAGGTTACAGAGATAGGAAAGAGCGCAGGGTTTGGAGGAGGTTACAAGAATAAGGAGGAGTGTAGGGCTGGAGGAGGTTACAGAGATAGGGAGGCGTGTAGGTGCTGGAGGAGGTTACAGAGATAGGGAGGGGTGTAGGGGCTGGAGGAGGTTACAGAGATATGGAGGTTGTTAGGTCTGGAGGAGGTTACAGAGTTAGTGAAGTGTGTAGGGCTGAAGGAGGTTACAGAGATAGGGAGGAATGTGAGGCTGGAGGGTGTTACAGAGAAAGTGAGGCATTTATAGTGATAATCAGCGGTGTAGGTCTGGAGGAGGTTACAGATAGTGAGGGGTGTACGGGCATGATGAGGTTACAGAGTTAGGGAGGGGTGTAGGAGCCGGAGGAGATTACACAGACAGGGAGGTGTGTAGGGGCTGGAAGAGGTTACAGAGATAGGGAACGGTGAGAGGCTGGAGGAGGATACAGAGATGGGGGGAGAGTTACAGAGTTGGGGGGGGTGATAGGGTGGAGGATGTTACAGAGATAGGGAGGTGTGCAGGGTTTGGAGGAGGTTTGAAGGATAAGGAGGAGTGTAGGGTGGGAAGATGTTACAGAGATAGGGGGAGGTGTAGGGGCTGCAGGAAGTTACAGCGATAGGGAAGGTTGTAGGGGCTGGAGGAGGTTACAGAGATAGGGAGGAATGAGAGGCTGGAGGGTGTTTCAGAGAAAGTGAGGCATTTATAGTGATAATGAGCGGTGTAGGTCTGGAGGATTTTACAGATAGTGAGTGGTGTACGGGCATGAGGATGTTACAGAGTTAGGGAGGGGTGTAGGGGCTGGAGGAAGTTACAGAGATATGGAGGGGTGTATGGGTTGGAGGCAGTTATAGAGATATAGTGGGGTTTAGGAGCCGGAGGAGATTACACAGACAGGGAGGGGTGTAGGGACTGGAAGAGGTTACAGAGATAGGGAGCGGTGAGAGGCTGGAGGAGGTTACAGAGATAGTGGGGGAGTTACAGAGATGGGGTGGGGTGATAGGATGGAGGATGTTACAGAGATAGGGAGGTGTGCAGGGTTTGGAGGAGGTTACAAGGATAAGGAGGAGTGTAGGGCGGTAGGATGCTACAGAGATAGGGGGAGGTGTAGGGGCTAGAGGAAGTTACAGCGATAGGGAGGGTTGTAGGGGCTGGAGGAGTTTACTGAGATAGGGAGCGATGAGAGGCTGGAGGAGGTTACAGAGATGCAGAGGGGTGTAGGGGTTGGAGGAGGTTACAGAGATAGGGAGGGGTCAAGGGACTGGAGGAGGTTACAGAGCCAGGAAGAGGAGTAGGATCCAGAGGAGGTTACAAAGATACGGAGTGGTGTAGGGGTTGGCTGTGGTTTTTGAGATAGGGAGGGGTGAGAGGCTGGAGGAGGTTATAGAGATAGGTAGGGGTGAGAGGCTGCAGGAGGTTACAGAGATAGGGAGGGGTGTAGGAGCTCGAGGATGTTACAGAGATAGGGAGGGGTGTAGGGACTGGAGGAGTTTACAGAGATAGGGAGGGGGTGAGTGGCTGGAGGAGGTTACAGAGTTAGGGAGAGTTGTAGGAGCCGGAGGATGTTACTGAGATAGGGAGGTTTGTAGGGGCTGGATGGGGTTACAGAGATAGGAAGTTACAGTGATAGGGAGGGAGTTTCAGAGATAAGGAGGGGTGCATGGCTGGAGGAAGTTACAGAGATAGGGAGGGGTGTAGTGGCTGCAGGACGGTACAGAGTTAGGGAGGGGTGAAGGGGCTGGAGGAGTTTACAGAGATTGAGAAGGGTGTACGGGCTGGCGAAGGTTACAGAGATAGGGAGGGGCGTAGGGGCTGGAGGAGGTTACTGAGATAGGGAGGGATGTAGGGGTTGGAGGAGGTTTGAGATTTAGGGAGGGGTGTAGGAGCTGGAGGAGGTTAAAGAGTTATGGAGGGGTATAGGGGCCGGAGGATGTTACAGAGATAGGGAGGTGTGTAGTGGCTGGAGGAGGTTACAGAGATAGGGAGGTGTGTAGAGGTTGGAGGAGGTTACAGATATAGGGAAATCTGTAGTGGTTTGGAGGAGGTTACAGACAGAGGGAGGTGTGTAGGGGTTGGAGAAGGTTACAGAGATAGGGAGGGGCGTAGAGGCTGGAGGAGGTTACAGAGATAGGGATGGGTGTCGGGGCTGGAGGAGGTTACAGAGATAGGGAGGGTTGTAGGGGCTGGTGGAGGTTACAGAGATAAGGATGGGTTTAGGAGCTGGATGAGGTTACAGAGTTAGGGAGGGGTGTAGGGGCTGGAGGAGGTTACAGAGTTATTGAGGGGTATAGGGCCCGGATCAGGTTACAGAGATAGGGAAGGTTGTAGGGCTGGAGGAGGTTACAGAGATAGGGAGGTGTGTAGGGGTTGGAGGAGGTTACAGAGATATGGAAGTGTGTAGGGGCTGGAGGAGGTTATAGGGATAGTGAGGAATGAGAGGCTGGAGGATGTTACAGAGATAGTGAGGGAGGTATAGTGATAATGAGCGGTGTAGGTCTGGTGGAGGTTGCAGTTAGTGAGGTGTGTACGGGCATGAGGAGGTTACAGAGATAGGGAGGGGTGTAGGGGCTGGAGGAAGTTACAGAGATAGGGAGGGTTGTAGTGGCTGGAGGAGGTTACAGAGATAGGGAGGGGTGTAGGTGCCGCCGGAGGTTACACAGACAGGTAGGGGTGTAGGTGCTGGAGGAGGTTACAGAGATAGGGAGGGATGTTGGGGCTGGAGGAGGTTACAGAGATAGGGAGGGGTGTAGGGTCTGGATGAGGTTACAGAGATAGGGAGGTGTGTGGGGGCTGGCGAAGCTTCCAGAGTTAGGGAGGGGTGTAGTGGTTGGAGCAGGTTACAGAGATAGGGAGGGGCGTAGGGGCTGGAGGAGGTTACAGAGATAGGGAGGGGTGTAGTGATTGGAGGAGGTTACAGAGATAGGGAGGGGTGTAGGGACTGGAGGAGGTTACAGAGCTAGGGAGGGGGTGAGAGGCTGGAGTTGTTTACAGAGTTAGGGAGAGGTGTAGGAGCCGGAGGAGGTTACTGAGATAGGGAGGGTTGTAGGTGCTGGATGGGGTTGCAGAGATAGGAAGTTACAGAGATAGGGAGGGAGTTACAGAGATAAGGAGGGGTGCATGGCTGGAGGAGGTTATAGAGATAGGGAGGGGGGTAGTGGCTGCAGAAGGGTACAGAGTTAGGGAGGGGTGTAGGGGCTGGAGGAGGTTACATAGATAGGGAAGGGTGTACGGGCTGGCGAAGGTTACAGAGATAGGGAGGGGCGTAGGGGGTGGAGGAGGTTTGAGATTAGGGAGGGGTGTAGGGACTGGAGGAGTTCACAGAGATAGGGATTGGGTGAGAGTCTGGAGGAGGTTACTGAGTTAGGGAGAGTTGTAGCAGCCGGAGGATTTACTGAGATAGGGAGGGTTGTAGGGGCTGGATGGGGTTACAGAGATAGGAAGTTACAGTGATAGGGAGGGAGTTTCAGAGATAAGGAGGGGTGCATGGCTGGAGGAAGTTACAGAGATAGGGAGGGGTGTAGTGGCTGCAGGAGGGTACACAGACAGGTAGGGGTGTAGGGGCTGGAGGAGGTTACAGAGATAGGGAGGGATGTTGGGGCTGGAGGAGGTTACAGAGATGGGGGTGGCAGTTACAGAGATGGTGGTGTGATAGGCTGGAGGAGGTTACAGAGATAGGGAGGGGTGTAGGGGCTGGATAAGGTTACAGAGATAGGGAGGTGTGTGGGGGCTGGCGAAGCTTCCAGAGATAGGGAGATGGTATAGTGGTTGGAGCAGGTTACAGAGATAGGGAAGGGCTTAGGGTCTGGAGGAGGTTACAGAGATAGGGAGGGGTGTAGGGCTGGAGGAGGTTACAGAGTTCGGGAGGGAGTTACAGAGATAGGGACGGGTGAGAGGCTGGGGACTGTTACAGAGATAGGGAGGGGTGTAGGAGCTGGAGGATGTTACAGAGATAGAGAGGGGTGTAGTGATTGGAGGAGGTTACAGAGATAGGGAGGGGTGTAGGGACTGGAGGAGGTTACAGAGCTAGGGAGGGGGTGAAAGGCTAGACTAGGTTACAGAGTTAGGGAGAGGTGTAGGAGCCGGAG
This sequence comes from Isurus oxyrinchus, assembly GCA_026770705.1. Classification (NCBI taxonomy): domain Eukaryota; kingdom Metazoa; phylum Chordata; class Chondrichthyes; order Lamniformes; family Lamnidae; genus Isurus; species Isurus oxyrinchus. The sequence continues at coordinate 151,282 of JANJGN010000136.1, forward strand.
GAAGTTACTGAGATAGGGAGGGATGTAGGGGCTTGATGGGGTTACAGAGATAGGAAGTTTCAGAGATAGGGAGGGAGTTACAGAGATAAGGAGGGGTGCATGGCTGGAGGAGGTTATAGAGATTGGTAGGGGGGTAGTGGCTGCAGAAGGGTACAGAGATAGGGAGGTGTGTAGGGACTGGAGGAGTTTACAGAGATAGGGAAGGGTGTACGGGCTGGCGAATGTTACAGAGATAGGGAGGGGCGTAGGGGCTGGAGGAGGTTTGAGATTTAGGGAGGTGTGTAGGGGCTTGAGGAGGTTACAGTGTTACGGAGTTTGTAGGGTTTGGAGGAGGTTACAGAGTTAGAGAGGGGTATAGGGGCCGGAGGATGTTACAGAGATAGGGAGGTGTTTACGTGTTGAAGAAGGTTACAGAGATAGGGAGTGGTGTAGGAGCCGGAGGAGGTTACAGAGATAGGGAGAGGTGAAGGGGCTGGAGGAGGTTAGAGATAGGGAGGTGTGTACGGGCATGAGGAGGTTACAGAGATAGGGAGGGGTGTAGATGCTGTCGTGGGTTACAGAGTTATGGAGGGGTGTAGGGGCTCTAGGAGGTTACAGAGATGGGGAGCGGTGTAGGGACTGGAGGAGTTTACAGAGATAGGGAGGGGTGTAAGGGTTGGAGGATGTTACAGCGATAGGGAGGGGTGTAGGGGCTGGAGGAGGTTACAGAGATAGGGAGGGGTGTAGGTGCTGGAGGAGGATACAGATATAGGGAGGGGTGTACGGGCTGGCGAATTTTACAGAGATAGGGAGGGGCGTAGGGGGTGGAGGAGGTTTGAGATTTAGGGAGGGGTGTAGGGACTGGAGGAGTTCACAGAGATAGGGATTGGGTGAGAGGCTGGAGGAGGTTACTGAGTTAGGGAGAGTTGTAGCAGCCGGAGGATTTACTGAGATAGGGAGGGTTGTAGGGGCTGGATGGGGTTACAGAGATAGGAAGTTACAGTGATAGGGAGGGAGTTTCAGAGATAAGGAGGGGTGCATGGCTGGAGGAAGTTACAGAGATAGGGAGGGGCGTAGGGGCTGGAGGAGGTTACAGAGATAGGGAGGGATGAAGGGGCTAGAGGAGGTTTGAGATTTAGGGAGGGGTGTAGGGGCTGGAGGAGGTTACAGAGTTAGGGAATTTGTAGGGTTTGGAGGAGGTTACAGAGTTATGGAGGGGTATAGGGGCCGGAGGATGTTACAGAGATAGGGAGATGTGTAGTGGCTGGAGGAGGTTACAGAGATAGGGAGGAGTGTAGGGGTTGGAGGAGGTTACAGATATAGGGAAATTTGTAGGGGTTTGGAGGAGGTTACAGACAGAGGGAGGTGTGTAGGTGTTGGAGAAGGTTACAGAGATAGGGAGGGGCGTAGAGGCTGGGGGAGGTTACAGAGATAGGGAGCGTTGTAGGGGCTGGAGCAGGTTGCAGAGATATGAGGGGTGTAGGGCCGGGAGGAAGTTACAGAGATACGGAGTTTTGTAGGGGCTGTAGGAGGTTACAGAGATAGGGATGGGTGTAGGGGCTGGAGGAGGTTACAGAGATAGGGAGGGTTGTAGGGGCTGGTGGAGGTTACAGAGATAAGGATGGGTTTAGGAGCTGTAGGATTTTACAGAGATAGGGAGAGTTGTAGGGGCCAGAGGAGGTTACAGAGATAGGAGGTGTGTAGGGGCTGGAGGAGGTTATAGGGATAGTGAGGAATGAGAGGCTGGAGGGTGTTACAGAGATAGTGAGGGAGTTATAGTGATAATGAGCGGTGTAGGTCTGGTGGAGGTTGCAGATAGTGAGGGGTGTACGGGCATGAGGAGGTTACAGAGATAGGGAGGGGTTTAGGGGCTGGAGGAAGTTACAGAGATAGGGAGGGTTGTAGTGGCTGGAGGAGGTTACAGAGATAGGGAGGGGTGTAGGAGCCGCCGGAGGTTACACAGACAGGTAGGGGTGTAGGGGCTGGAGGAGGTTACAGAGATAGGGAGAGATGTTGGGGCTGGAGGAGGTTACAGAGATGGGGGTGGCAGTTACAGAGATGGTGGTGTGATAGGCTGGAGGAGGTTACAGAGATAGGGAGGGGTGTAGGGGCTGGAGGAGGTTACAGAGATAGGAAAGAGCGCAGGGTTTGGAGGAGGTTACAAGAATAAGGAGGAGTGTAGGGCTGGAGGAGGTTACAGAGATAGGGAGGCGTGTAGGTGCTGGAGGAGGTTACAGAGATAGGGAGGGGTGTAGGGGCTGGAGGAGGTTACAGAGATATGGAGGTTGTTAGGTCTGGAGGAGGTTACAGAGTTAGTGAAGTGTGTAGGGCTGAAGGAGGTTACAGAGATAGGGAGGAATGTGAGGCTGGAGGGTGTTACAGAGAAAGTGAGGCATTTATAGTGATAATCAGCGGTGTAGGTCTGGAGGAGGTTACAGATAGTGAGGGGTGTACGGGCATGATGAGGTTACAGAGTTAGGGAGGGGTGTAGGAGCCGGAGGAGATTACACAGACAGGGAGGTGTGTAGGGGCTGGAAGAGGTTACAGAGATAGGGAACGGTGAGAGGCTGGAGGAGGATACAGAGATGGGGGGAGAGTTACAGAGTTGGGGGTGGTGATAGGGTGGAGGATGTTACAGAGATAGGGAGGTGTGCAGGGTTTGGAGGAGGTTAGAAGGATAAGGAGGAGTGTAGGGTGGGAAGATGTTACAGAGATAGGGGGAGGTGTAGGGGCTGCAGGAAGTTACAGCGATAGGGAAGGTTGTAGGGGCTGGAGGAGGTTACAGAGATAGGGAGGAATGAGAGGCTGGAGGGTGTTTCAGAGAAAGTGAGGCATTTATAGTGATAATGAGCGGTGTAGGTCTGGAGGAGTTTACAGATAGTGAGTGGTGTACGGGCATGAGGATGTTACAGAGTTAGGGAGGGGTGTAGGGGCTGGAGGAAGTTACAGAGATATGGAGGGGTGTATGGGTTGGAGGCAGTTATAGAGATATAGTGGGGTGTAGGAGCCGGAGGAGATTACACAGACAGGGAGGGGTGTAGGGACTGGAAGAGGTTACAGAGATAGGGAGCGGTGAGAGGCTGGAGGAGGTTACAGAGATAGTGGGGGAGTTACAGAGATGGGGTGGGGTGATAGGATGGAGGATGTTACAGAGATAGGGAGGTGTGCAGGGTTTGGAGGAGGTTACAAGGATAAGGAGGAGTGTAGGGCGGTAGGATGCTACAGAGATAGGGGGAGGTGTAGGGGCTAGAGGAAGTTACAGCGATAGGGAGGGTTGTAGGGGCTGGAGGAGTTTACTGAGATAGGGAGCGATGAGAGGCTGGAGGAGGTTACAGAGATGCAGAGGGGTGTAGGGGTTGGAGGAGGTTACAGAGATAGGGAGGGGTCAAGGGACTGGAGGAGGTTACAGAGCCAGGAAGAGGAGTAGGATCCAGAGGAGGTTACAAAGATACGGAGTGGTGTAGGGGTTGGCTGTGGTTTTTGAGATAGGGAGGGGTGAGAGGCTGGAGGAGGTTATAGAGATAGGTAGGGGTGAGAGGCTGCAGGAGGTTACAGAGATAGGGAGGGGTGTAGGAGCTCGAGGATGTTACAGAGATAGGGAGGGGTGTAGGGACTGGAGGAGTTTACAGAGATAGGGAGGGGGTGAGTGGCTGGAGGAGGTTACAGAGTTAGGGAGAGTTGTAGGAGCCGGAGGATGTTACTGAGATAGGGAGGTTTGTAGGGGCTGGATGGGGTTACAGAGATAGGAAGTTACAGTGATAGGGAGGGAGTTTCAGAGATAAGGAGGGGTGCATGGCTGGAGGAAGTTACAGAGATAGGGAGGGGTGTAGTGGCTGCAGGACGGTACAGAGTTAGGGAGGGGTGAAGGGGCTGGAGGAGTTTACAGAGATTGAGAAGGGTGTACGGGCTGGCGAAGGTTACAGAGATAGGGAGGGGCGTAGGGGCTGGAGGAGGTTACTGAGATAGGGAGGGATGTAGGGGTTGGAGGAGGTTTGAGATTTAGGGAGGGGTGTAGGAGCTGGAGGAGGTTAAAGAGTTATGGAGGGGTATAGGGGCCGGAGGATGTTACAGAGATAGGGAGGTGTGTAGTGGCTGGAGGAGGTTACAGAGATAGGGAGGTGTGTAGAGGTTGGAGGAGGTTACAGATATAGGGAAATCTGTAGTGGTTTGGAGGAGGTTACAGACAGAGGGAGGTGTGTAGGGGTTGGAGAAGGTTACAGAGATAGGGAGGGGCGTAGAGGCTGGAGGAGGTTACAGAGATAGGGATGGGTGTCGGGGCTGGAGGAGGTTACAGAGATAGGGAGGGTTGTAGGGGCTGGTGGAGGTTACAGAGATAAGGATGGGTTTAGGAGCTGGATGAGGTTACAGAGTTAGGGAGGGGTGTAGGGGCTGGAGGAGGTTACAGAGTTATTGAGGGGTATAGGGCCCGGATCAGGTTACAGAGATAGGGAAGGTTGTAGGGCTGGAGGAGGTTACAGAGATAGGGAGGTGTGTAGGGGTTGGAGGAGGTTACAGAGATATGGAAGTGTGTAGGGGCTGGAGGAGGTTATAGGGATAGTGAGGAATGAGAGGCTGGAGGATGTTACAGAGATAGTGAGGGAGGTATAGTGATAATGAGCGGTGTAGGTCTGGTGGAGGTTGCAGTTAGTGAGGTGTGTACGGGCATGAGGAGGTTACAGAGATAGGGAGGGGTGTAGGGGCTGGAGGAAGTTACAGAGATAGGGAGGGTTGTAGTGGCTGGAGGAGGTTACAGAGATAGGGAGGGGTGTAGGTGCCGCCGGAGGTTACACAGACAGGTAGGGGTGTAGGTGCTGGAGGAGGTTACAGAGATAGGGAGGGATGTTGGGGCTGGAGGAGGTTACAGAGATAGGGAGGGGTGTAGGGTCTGGATGAGGTTACAGAGATAGGGAGGTGTGTGGGGGCTGGCGAAGCTTCCAGAGTTAGGGAGGGGTGTAGTGGTTGGAGCAGGTTACAGAGATAGGGAGGGGCGTAGGGGCTGGAGGAGGTTACAGAGATAGGGAGGGGTGTAGTGATTGGAGGAGGTTACAGAGATAGGGAGGGGTGTAGGGACTGGAGGAGGTTACAGAGCTAGGGAGGGGGTGAGAAGCTGGAGTTGTTTACAGAGTTAGGGAGAGGTGTAGGAGCCGGACGAGGTTACTGAGATAGGGAGGGTTGTAGGTGCTGGATGGGGTTGCAGAGATAGGAAGTTACAGAGATAGGGAGGGAGTTACAGAGATAAGGAGGGGTGCATGGCTGGAGGAGGTTATAGAGATAGGGAGGGGGGTAGTAGCTGCAGAAGGGTACAGAGTTAGGGAGGGGTGTAGGGGCTGGAGGAGGTTACATAGATAGGGAAGGGTGTACGGGCTGGCGAAGGTTACAGAGATAGGGAGGGGCGTAGGGGGTGGAGGAGGTTTGAGATTAGGGAGGGGTGTAGGGACTGGAGGAGTTCACAGAGATAGGGATTGGGTGAGAGTCTGGAGGAGGTTACTGAGTTAGGGAGAGTTGTAGCAGCCGGAGGATTTACTGAGATAGGGAGGGTTGTAGGGGCTGGATGGGGTTACAGAGATAGGAAGTTACAGTGATAGGGAGGGAGTTTCAGAGATAAGGAGGGGTGCATGGCTGGAGGAAGTTACAGAGATAGGGAGGGGTGTAGTGGCTGCAGGAGGGTACACAGACAGGTAGGGGTGTAGGGGCTGGAGGAGGTTACAGAGATAGGGAGGGATGTTGGGGCTGGAGGAGGTTACAGAGATGGGGGTGGCAGTTACAGAGATGGTGGTGTGATAGGCTGGAGGAGGTTACAGAGATAGGGAGGGGTGTAGGGGCTGGAGGTGGTTACAGAGATAGGGAAGGGCGCAGGGTTTGGAGGAGGTTACAAGAATAAGGAGGAGTGTAGGGCTGGAGGAGGTTACAGAGATAGGGAGGGGTGTAGGGGCTGGATAAGGTTACAGAGATAGGGAGGTGTGTGGGGGCTGGCGAAGCTTCCAGAGATAGGGAGATGGTATAGTGGTTGGAGCAGGTTACAGAGATAGGGAAGGGCTTAGGGTCTGGAGGAGGTTACAGAGATAGGGAGGGGTGTAGGGCTGGAGGAGGTTACAGAGTTCGGGAGGGAGTTACAGAGATAGGGACGGGTGAGAGGCTGGGGACTGTTACAGAGATAGGGAGGGGTGTAGGAGCTGGAGGATGTTACAGAGATAGAGAGGGGTGTAGTGATTGGAGGAGGTTACAGAGATAGGGAGGGGTGTAGGGACTGGAGGAGGTTACAGAGCTAGGGAGGGGGTGAAAGGCTAGACTAGGTTACAGAGTTAGGGAGAGGTGTAGGAGCCGGAGGAAGTTACTGAGATAGGGAGGGATGTAGGGGCTTGATGGGGTTACAGAGATAGGAAGTTTCAGAGATAGGGAGGGAGTTACAGAGATAAGGAGGGGTGCATGGCTGGAGGAGGTTATAGAGATTGGTAGGGGGGTAGTGGCTGCAGAAGGGTACAGAGATAGGGAGGTGTGTAGGGACTGGAGGAGTTTACAGAGATAGGGAAGGGTGTACGGGCTGGCGAATGTTACAGAGATAGGGAGGGGCGTAGGGGCTGGAGGAGGTTTGAGATTTAGGGAGGTGTGTAGGGGCTTGAGGAGGTTACAGTGTTACGGAGTTTGTAGGGTTTGGAGGAGGTTACAGAGTTAGAGAGGGGTATAGGGGCCGGAGGATGTTACAGAGATAGGGAGGTGTTTACGTGTTGAAGAAGGTTACAGAGATAGGGAGTGGTGTAGGAGCCGGAGGAGGTTACAGAGATAGGGAGAGGTGAAGGGGCTGGAGGAGGTTAGAGATAGGGAGGTGTGTACGGGCATGAGGAGGTTACAGAGATAGGGAGGGGTGTAGATGCTGTCGTGGGTTACAGAGTTATGGAGGGGTGTAGGGGCTCTAGGAGGTTACAGAGATGGGGAGCGGTGTAGGGACTGGAGGAGTTTACAGAGATAGGGAGGGGTGTAAGGGTTGGAGGATGTTACAGCGATAGGGAGGGGTGTAGGGGCTGGAGGAGGTTACAGAGATAGGGAGGGGTGTAGGTGCTGGAGGAGGATACAGATATAGGGAGGGGTGTAGGGGCTGGAGGAGGTTACAGAGATATGGAGGTTTTAGGGTCTGGAGGAGGTTACAGAGATAGGGAAGGGTGTACGGGCTGGCGAATTTTACAGAGATAGGGAGGGGCGTAGGGGGTGGAGGAGGTTTGAGATTTAGGGAGGGGTGTAGGGACTGGAGGAGTTCACAGAGATAGGGATTGGGTGAGAGGCTGGAGGAGGTTACTGAGTTAGGGAGAGTTGTAGCAGCCGGAGGATTTACTGAGATAGGGAGGGTTGTAGGGGCTGGATGGGGTTACAGAGATAGGAAGTTACAGTGATAGGGAGGGAGTTTCAGAGATAAGGAGGGGTGCATGGCTGGAGGAAGTTACAGAGATAGGGAGGGGCGTAGGGGCTGGAGGAGGTTACAGAGATAGGGAGGGATGAAGGGGCTAGAGGAGGTTTGAGATTTAGGGAGGGGTGTAGGGGCTGGAGGAGGTTACAGAGTTAGGGAATTTGTAGGGTTTGGAGGAGGTTACAGAGTTATGGAGGGGTATAGGGGCCGGAGGATGTTACAGAGATAGGGAGATGTGTAGTGGCTGGAGGAGGTTACAGAGATAGGGAGGAGTGTAGGGGTTGGAGGAGGTTACAGATATAGGGAAATTTGTAGGGGTTTGGAGGAGGTTACAGACAGAGGGAGGTGTGTAGGTGTTGGAGAAGGTTACAGAGATAGGGAGGGGCGTAGAGGCTGGGGGAGGTTACAGAGATAGGGAGCGTTGTAGGGGCTGGAGCAGGTTGCAGAGATATGAGGGGTGTAGGGCCGGGAGGAAGTTACAGAGATACGGAGTTTTGTAGGGGCTGTAGGAGGTTACAGAGATAGGGATGGGTGTAGGGGCTGGAGGAGGTTACAGAGATAGGGAGGGTTGTAGGGGCTGGTGGAGGTTACAGAGATAAGGATGGGTTTAGGAGCTGTAGGATTTTACAGAGATAGGGAGAGTTGTAGGGGCCAGAGGAGGTTACAGAGATAGGAGGTGTGTAGGGGCTGGAGGAGGTTATAGGGATAGTGAGGAATGAGAGGCTGGAGGGTGTTACAGAGATAGTGAGGGAGTTATAGTGATAATGAGCGGTGTAGGTCTGGTGGAGGTTGCAGATAGTGAGGGGTGTACGGGCATGAGGAGGTTACAGAGATAGGGAGGGGTTTAGGGGCTGGAGGAAGTTACAGAGATAGGGAGGGTTGTAGTGGCTGGAGGAGGTTACAGAGATAGGGAGGGGTGTAGGAGCCGCCGGAGGTTACACAGACAGGTAGGGGTGTAGGGGCTGGAGGAGGTTACAGAGATAGGGAGAGATGTTGGGGCTGGAGGAGGTTACAGAGATGGGGGTGGCAGTTACAGAGATGGTGGTGTGATAGGCTGGAGGAGGTTACAGAGATAGGGAGGGGTGTAGGGGCTGGAGGAGGTTACAGAGATAGGAAAGAGCGCAGGGTTTGGAGGAGGTTACAAGAATAAGGAGGAGTGTAGGGCTGGAGGAGGTTACAGAGATAGGGAGGCGTGTAGGTGCTGGAGGAGGTTACAGAGATAGGGAGGGGTGTAGGGGCTGGAGGAGGTTACAGAGATATGGAGGTTGTTAGGTCTGGAGGAGGTTACAGAGTTAGTGAAGTGTGTAGGGCTGAAGGAGGTTACAGAGATAGGGAGGAATGTGAGGCTGGAGGGTGTTACAGAGAAAGTGAGGCATTTATAGTGATAATCAGCGGTGTAGGTCTGGAGGAGGTTACAGATAGTGAGGGGTGTACGGGCATGATGAGGTTACAGAGTTAGGGAGGGGTGTAGGAGCCGGAGGAGATTACACAGACAGGGAGGTGTGTAGGGGCTGGAAGAGGTTACAGAGATAGGGAACGGTGAGAGGCTGGAGGAGGATACAGAGATGGGGGGAGAGTTACAGAGTTGGGGGTGGTGATAGGGTGGAGGATGTTACAGAGATAGGGAGGTGTGCAGGGTTTGGAGGAGGTTAGAAGGATAAGGAGGAGTGTAGGGTGGGAAGATGTTACAGAGATAGGGGGAGGTGTAGGGGCTGCAGGAAGTTACAGCGATAGGGAAGGTTGTAGGGGCTGGAGGAGGTTACAGAGATAGGGAGGAATGAGAGGCTGGAGGGTGTTTCAGAGAAAGTGAGGCATTTATAGTGATAATGAGCGGTGTAGGTCTGGAGGAGTTTACAGATAGTGAGTGGTGTACGGGCATGAGGATGTTACAGAGTTAGGGAGGGGTGTAGGGGCTGGAGGAAGTTACAGAGATATGGAGGGGTGTATGGGTTGGAGGCAGTTATAGAGATATAGTGGGGTGTAGGAGCCGGAGGAGATTACACAGACAGGGAGGGGTGTAGGGACTGGAAGAGGTTACAGAGATAGGGAGCGGTGAGAGGCTGGAGGAGGTTACAGAGATAGTGGGGGAGTTACAGAGATGGGGTGGGGTGATAGGATGGAGGATGTTACAGAGATAGGGAGGTGTGCAGGGTTTGGAGGAGGTTACAAGGATAAGGAGGAGTGTAGGGCGGTAGGATGCTACAGAGATAGGGGGAGGTGTAGGGGCTAGAGGAAGTTACAGCGATAGGGAGGGTTGTAGGGGCTGGAGGAGTTTACTGAGATAGGGAGCGATGAGAGGCTGGAGGAGGTTACAGAGATGCAGAGGGGTGTAGGGGTTGGAGGAGGTTACAGAGATAGGGAGGGGTCAAGGGACTGGAGGAGGTTACAGAGCCAGGAAGAGGAGTAGGATCCAGAGGAGGTTACAAAGATACGGAGTGGTGTAGGGGTTGGCTGTGGTTTTTGAGATAGGGAGGGGTGAGAGGCTGGAGGAGGTTATAGAGATAGGTAGGGGTGAGAGGCTGCAGGAGGTTACAGAGATAGGGAGGGGTGTAGGAGCTCGAGGATGTTACAGAGATAGGGAGGGGTGTAGGGACTGGAGGAGTTTACAGAGATAGGGAGGGGGTGAGTGGCTGGAGGAGGTTACAGAGTTAGGGAGAGTTGTAGGAGCCGGAGGATGTTACTGAGATAGGGAGGTTTGTAGGGGCTGGATGGGGTTACAGAGATAGGAAGTTACAGTGATAGGGAGGGAGTTTCAGAGATAAGGAGGGGTGCATGGCTGGAGGAAGTTACAGAGATAGGGAGGGGTGTAGTGGCTGCAGGACGGTACAGAGTTAGGGAGGGGTGAAGGGGCTGGAGGAGTTTACAGAGATTGAGAAGGGTGTACGGGCTGGCGAAGGTTACAGAGATAGGGAGGGGCGTAGGGGCTGGAGGAGGTTACTGAGATAGGGAGGGATGTAGGGGTTGGAGGAGGTTTGAGATTTAGGGAGGGGTGTAGGAGCTGGAGGAGGTTAAAGAGTTATGGAGGGGTATAGGGGCCGGAGGATGTTACAGAGATAGGGAGGTGTGTAGTGGCTGGAGGAGGTTACAGAGATAGGGAGGTGTGTAGAGGTTGGAGGAGGTTACAGATATAGGGAAATCTGTAGTGGTTTGGAGGAGGTTACAGACAGAGGGAGGTGTGTAGGGGTTGGAGAAGGTTACAGAGATAGGGAGGGGCGTAGAGGCTGGAGGAGGTTACAGAGATAGGGATGGGTGTCGGGGCTGGAGGAGGTTACAGAGATAGGGAGGGTTGTAGGGGCTGGTGGAGGTTACAGAGATAAGGATGGGTTTAGGAGCTGGATGAGGTTACAGAGTTAGGGAGGGGTGTAGGGGCTGGAGGAGGTTACAGAGTTATTGAGGGGTATAGGGCCCGGATCAGGTTACAGAGATAGGGAAGGTTGTAGGGCTGGAGGAGGTTACAGAGATAGGGAGGTGTGTAGGGGTTGGAGGAGGTTACAGAGATATGGAAGTGTGTAGGGGCTGGAGGAGGTTATAGGGATAGTGAGGAATGAGAGGCTGGAGGATGTTACAGAGATAGTGAGGGAGGTATAGTGATAATGAGCGGTGTAGGTCTGGTGGAGGTTGCAGTTAGTGAGGTGTGTACGGGCATGAGGAGGTTACAGAGATAGGGAGGGGTGTAGGGGCTGGAGGAAGTTACAGAGATAGGGAGGGTTGTAGTGGCTGGAGGAGGTTACAGAGATAGGGAGGGGTGTAGGTGCCGCCGGAGGTTACACAGACAGGTAGGGGTGTAGGTGCTGGAGGAGGTTACAGAGATAGGGAGGGATGTTGGGGCTGGAGGAGGTTACAGAGATAGGGAGGGGTGTAGGGGCTGGATGAGGTTACAGAGATAGGGAGGTGTGTGGGGGCTGGCGAAGCTTCCAGAGTTAGGGAGGGGAGTAGTGGTTGGAGCAGGTTACAGAGATAGGGAGGGGCGTAGGGGCTGGAGGAGGTTACAGAGATAGGGAGGGGTGTAGTGATTGGAGGAGGTTACAGAGATAGGGAGGGGTGTAGGGACTGGAGGAGGTTACAGAGCTAGGGAGGGGGTGAGAGGCTGGAGTTGTTTACAGAGTTAGGGAGAGGTGTAGGAGCCGGAGGAGGTTACTGAGATAGGGAGGGTTGTAGGTGCTGGATGGGGTTGCAGAGATAGGAAGTTACAGAGATAGGGAGGGAGTTACAGAGATAAGGAGGGGTGCATGGCTGGAGGAGGTTATAGAGATAGGGAGGGGGGTAGTGGCTGCAGAAGGGTACAGAGTTAGGGAGGGGTGTAGGGGCTGGAGGAGGTTACATAGATAGGGAAGGGTGTACGGGCTGGCGAATGTTACAGAGATAGGGAGGGGCGTAGGGGGTGGAGGAGGTTTGAGATTAGGGAGGGGTGTAGGGACTGGAGGAGTTCACAGAGATAGGGATTGGGTGAGAGTCTGGAGGAGGTTACTGAGTTAGGGAGAGTTGTAGCAGCCGGAGGATTTACTGAGATAGGGAGGGTTGTAGGAGCTGGATGGGGTTACAGAGATAGGAAGTTACAGTGATAGGGAGGGAGTTTCAGAGATAAGGAGGGGTGCATGGCTGGAGGAAGTTACAGAGATAGGGAGGGGTGTAGTGGCTGCAGGAGGGTACACAGACAGGTAGGGGTGTAGGGGCTGGAGGAGGTTACAGAGATAGGGAGGGATGTTGGGGCTGGAGGAGGTTACAGAGATGGGGGTGGCAGTTACAGAGATGGTGGTGTGATAGGCTGGAGGAGGTTACAGAGATAGGGAGGGGTGTAGGGGCTGGAGGTGGTTACAGAGATAGGGAAGGGCGCAGGGTTTGGAGGAGGTTACAAGAATAAGGAGGAGTGTAGGGCTGGAGGAGGTTACAGAGATAGGGAGGGGTGTAGGGGCTGGATAAGGTTACAGAGATAGGGAGGTGTGTGGGGGCTGGCGAAGCTTCCAGAGATAGGGAGATGGTATAGTGGTTGGAGCAGGTTACAGAGATAGGGAAGGGCTTAGGGTCTGGAGGAGGTTACAGAGATAGGGAGGGGTGTAGGGCTGGAGGAGGTTACAGAGTTCGGGAGGGAGTTACAGAGATAGGGACGGGTGAGAGGCTGGGGACTGTTACAGAGATAGGGAGGGGTGTAGGAGCTGGAGGATGTTACAGAGATAGAGAGGGGTGTAGTGATTGGAGGAGGTTACAGAGATAGGGAGGGGTGTAGGGACTGGAGGAGATTACAGAGCTAGGGAGGGGGTGAAAGGCTAGACTAGGTTACAGAGTTAGGGAGAGGTGTAGGAGCCGGAGGAAGTTACTGAGATAGGGAGGGATGTAGGGGCTTGATGGGGTTACAGAGATAGGAAGTTTCAGAGATAGGGAGGGAGTTACAGAGATAAGGAGGGGTGCATGGCTGGAGGAGGTTATAGAGATAGGTAGGGGGGTAGTGGCTGCAGAAGGGTACAGAGATAGGGAGGTGTGTAGGGACTGGAGGAGTTTACAGAGATAGGGAAGGGTGTACGGGCTGGCGAATGTTACAGAGATAGGGAGGGGCGTAGGGGCTGGAGGTGGTTTGAGATTTAGGGAGGTGTGTAGGGGCTTGAGGAGGTTACAGTGTTACGGAGTTTGTAGGGTTTGGAGGAGGTTACAGAGTTAGAGAGGGGTATAGGGGCCGGAGGATGTTACAGAGATAGGGAGGTGTTTACGTGTTGAAGAAGGTTACAGAGATAGGGAGTGGTGTAGGAGCCGGAGGAGGTTACAGAGATAGGGAGAGGTGAAGGGGCTGGAGGAGGTTAGAGATAGGGAGGTGTGTACGGGCATGAGGAGGTTACAGAGATAGGGAGGGGTGTAGATGCTGTCGTGGGTTACAGAGTTATGGAGGGGTGTAGGGGCTCTAGGAGGTTACAGAGATGGGGAGCGGTGTAGGGACTGGAGGAGTTTACAGAGATAGGGAGGGGTGTAAGGGTTGGAGGATGTTACAGCGATAGGGAGGGGTGTAGGGGCTGGAGGAGGTTACAGAGATAGGGAGGGGTGTAGGTGCTGGAGGAGGATACAGATATAGGGAGGGGTGTAGGGGCTGGAGGAGGTTACAGAGATATGGAGGTTTTAGGGTCTGGAGGAGGTTACAGAGATAGGGAAGGGTGTACGGGCTGGCGAAGGTTACAGAGATAGGGAGGGGCGTAGGGGGTGGAGGAGGTTTGAGATTTAGGGAGGGGTGTAGGGACTGGAGGAGTTCACAGAGATAGGGATTGGGTGAGAGGCTGGAGGAGGTTACTGAGTTAGGGAGAGTTGTAGCAGCCGGAGGATTTACTGAGATAGGGAGGGTTGTAGGGGCTGGATGGGGTTACAGAGATAGGAAGTTACAGTGATAGGGAGGGAGTTTCAGAGATAAGGAGGGGTGCATGGCTGGAGGAAGTTACAGAGATAGGGAGGGGCGTAGGGGCTGGAGGAGGTTACAGAGATAGGGAGGGATGAAGGGGCTAGAGGAGGTTTGAGATTTAGGGAGGGGTGTAGGGGCTGGAGGAGGTTACAGAGTTAGGGAATTTGTAGGGTTTGGAGGAGGTTACAGAGTTATGGAGGGGTATAGGGGCCGGAGGATGTTACAGAGATAGGGAGATGTGTAGTGGCTGGAGGAGGTTACAGAGATAGGGAGGAGTGTAGGGGTTGGAGGAGGTTACAGATATAGGGAAATTTGTAGGGGTTTGGAGGAGGTTACAGACAGAGGAGGTGTGTAGGTGTTGGAGAAGGTTACAGAGATAGGGAGGGGCGTGGAGGCTGGGGGAGGTTACAGAGATAGGGAGCGTTGTAGGGGCTGGAGCAGGTTGCAGAGATATGAGGGGTGTAGGGCCGGGAGGAAGTTACAGAGATACGGAGTTTTGTAGGGGCTGTAGGAGGTTACAGAGATAGGGATGGGTGTAGGGGCTGGAGGAGGTTACAGAGATAGGGAGGGTTGTAGGGGCTGGTGGAGGTTACAGAGATAAGGATGGGTTTAGGAGCTGTAGGATTTTACAGAGATAGGGAGAGTTGTAGGGGCCAGAGGAGGTTACAGAGATAGGAGGTGTGTAGGGGCTGGAGGAGGTTATAGGGATAGTGAGGAATGAGAGGCTGGAGGGTGTTACAGAGATAGTGAGGGAGTTATAGTGATAATGAGCGGTGTAGGTCTGGTGGAGGTTGCAGATAGTGAGGGGTGTACGGGCATGAGGAGGTTACAGAGATAGGGAGGGGTTTAGGGGCTGGAGGAAGTTACAGAGATAGGGAGGGTTGTAGTGGCTGGAGGAGGTTACAGAGATAGGGAGGGGTGTAGGAGCCGCCGGAGGTTACACAGACAGGTAGGGGTGTAGGGGCTGGAGGAGGTTACAGAGATAGGGAGGGATGTTGGGGCTGGAGGAGGTTACAGAGATGGGGGTGGCAGTTACAGAGATGGTGGTGTGATAGGCTGGAGGAGGTTACAGAGATAGGGAGGGGTGTAGGGGCTGGAGGAGGTTACAGAGATAGGAAAGAGCGCAGGGTTTGGAGGAGGTTACAAGAATAAGGAGGAGTGTAGGGCTGGAGGAGGTTACAGAGATAGGGAGGGGTGTAGGGGCTGGATAAGGTTACAGAGATAGGGAGGTGTGTGGGGGCTGGCGAAGCTTCCAGAGATAGGGAGATGGTATAGTGGTTGGAGCAGGTTACAGAGATAGGGAAGGGCGTAGGGTCTGGAGGAGGTTACAGAGATAGGGAGGGGTGTAGGGCTGGAGGAGGTTACAGAGTTCGGGAGGGAGTTACAGAGATAGGGACGGGTGAGAGGCTGGGGACTGTTACAGAGATAGGGAGGGGTGTAGGAGCTGGAGGATGTTACAGAGATAGGGAGGGGTGTAGTGATTGGAGGAGGTTACAGAGATAGGGAGGGGTGTAGGGACTGGAGGAGGTTACAGAGCTAGGGAGGGGGTGAGAGGCTGGACTAGGTTACAGAGTTAGGGAGAGGTGTAGGTGCCGGAGGAAGTTACTGAGATAGGGAGGGATGTAGGGGCTGGATGGGGTTACAGAGATAGGAAGTTTCAGAGATAGGGAGGGAGTTACAGAGATAAGGAGGGGTGCATGGCTGGAGGAAGTTACAGAGATAGGGAGAGGTGTAGTGGCTGCAGGAGGGTACAGAGTTAGGGAGGGGTGTAGGGACTGGAGGAGTTTACAGAGATAGGGAAGGGTGTACGGGCTGGCGAATGTTACAGAGATAGGGAGGGGCGTAGGGGCTGGAGGAGGTTTGAGATTTAGGGAGGGGTGTAGGGGCTTCAGGAGGTTACAGTGTTACGGAGTTTGTAGGGTTTGGAGGAGGTTACAGAGTTAGAGAGGGGTATAGGGGCCGGAGGATGTTATAGAGATAGGGAGGTGTGTATGTGTTGGAGAAGGTTACAGAGATAGGGAGTGGTGTAGGAGCCGGAGGAGGTTACAGAGATAGGGAGAGGTGAAGGGGCTGGAGGAGGTTAGAGATAGGGAGGTGTGTACGGGCATGAGGAGGTTACAGAGATAGGGAGGGGTGTAGATGCTGTCGTGGGTTACAGAGTTATGGAGGGGTGTAGGGGCTCTAGGAGGTTACAGAGATGGGGAGCGGTGTAGGGACTGGAGGAGTTTACAGAGATAGGGAGGGGTGTAGGGGCTGGAGGATGTTACAGAGATAGGGATTGGGTGAGAGTCTGGAGGAGGTTACTGAGTTAGGGAGAGTTGTAGCAGCCGGAGGATTTACTGAGATAGGGAGGGTTGTAGGAGCTGGATGGGGTTACAGAGATAGGAAGTTACAGTGATAGGGAGGGAGTTTCAGAGATAAGGAGGGGTGCATGGCTGGAGGAAGTTACAGAGATAGGGAGGGGTGTAGTGGCTGCAGGAGGGTACACAGACAGGTAGGGGTGTAGGGGCTGGAGGAGGTTACAGAGATAGGGAGGGATGTTGGGGCTGGAGGAGGTTACAGAGATGGGGGTGGCAGTTACAGAGATGGTGGTGTGATAGGCTGGAGGAGGTTACAGAGATAGGGAGGGGTGTAGGGGCTGGAGGTGGTTACAGAGATAGGGAAGGGCGCAGGGTTTGGAGGAGGTTACAAGAATAAGGAGGAGTGTAGGGCTGGAGGAGGTTACAGAGATAGGGAGGGGTGTAGGGGCTGGATAAGGTTACAGAGATAGGGAGGTGTGTGGGGGCTGGCGAAGCTTCCAGAGATAGGGAGATGGTATAGTGGTTGGAGCAGGTTACAGAGATAGGGAAGGGCTTAGGGTCTGGAGGAGGTTACAGAGATAGGGAGGGGTGTAGGGCTGGAGGAGGTTACAGAGTTCGGGAGGGAGTTACAGAGATAGGGACGGGTGAGAGGCTGGGGACTGTTACAGAGATAGGGAGGGGTGTAGGAGCTGGAGGATGTTACAGAGATAGAGAGGGGTGTAGTGATTGGAGGAGGTTACAGAGATAGGGAGGGGTGTAGGGACTGGAGGAGATTACAGAGCTAGGGAGGGGGTGAAAGGCTAGACTAGGTTACAGAGTTAGGGAGAGGTGTAGGAGCCGGAGGAAGTTACTGAGATAGGGAGGGATGTAGGGGCTTGATGGGGTTACAGAGATAGGAAGTTTCAGAGATAGGGAGGGAGTTACAGAGATAAGGAGGGGTGCATGGCTGGAGGAGGTTATAGAGATTGGTAGGGGGGTAGTGGCTGCAGAAGGGTACAGAGATAGGGAGGTGTGTAGGGACTGGAGGAGTTTACAGAGATAGGGAAGGGTGTACGGGCTGGCGAATGTTACAGAGATAGGGAGGGGCGTAGGGGCTGGAGGAGGTTTGAGATTTAGGGAGGTGTGTAGGGGCTTGAGGAGGTTACAGTGTTACGGAGTTTGTAGGGTTTGGAGGAGGTTACAGAGTTAGAGAGGGGTATAGGGGCCGGAGGATGTTACAGAGATAGGGAGGTGTTTACGTGTTGAAGAAGGTTACAGAGATAGGGAGTGGTGTAGGAGCCGGAGGAGGTTACAGAGATAGGGAGAGGTGAAGGGGCTGGAGGAGGTTAGAGATAGGGAGGTGTGTACGGGCATGAGGAGGTTACAGAGATAGGGAGGGGTGTAGATGCTGTCGTGGGTTACAGAGTTATGGAGGGGTGTAGGGGCTCTAGGAGGTTACAGAGATGGGGAGCGGTGTAGGGACTGGAGGAGTTTACAGAGATAGGGAGGGGTGTAAGGGTTGGAGGATGTTACAGCGATAGGGAGGGGTGTAGGGGCTGGAGGAGGTTACAGAGATAGGGAGGGGTGTAGGTGCTGGAGGAGGATACAGATATAGGGAGGGGTGTAGGGGCTGGAGGAGGTTACAGAGATATGGAGGTTTTAGGGTCTGGAGGAGGTTACAGAGATAGGGAAGGGTGTACGGGCTGGCGAAGGTTACAGAGATAGGGAGGGGCGTAGGGGGTGGAGGAGGTTTGAGATTTAGGGAGGGGTGTAGGGACTGGAGGAGTTCACAGAGATAGGGATTGGGTGAGAGGCTGGAGGAGGTTACTGAGTTAGGGAGAGTTGTAGCAGCCGGAGGATTTACTGAGATAGGGAGGGTTGTAGGGGCTGGATGGGGTTACAGAGATAGGAAGTTACAGTGATAGGGAGGGAGTTTCAGAGATAAGGAGGGGTGCATGGCTGGAGGAAGTTACAGAGATAGGGAGGGGCGTAGGGGCTGGAGGAGGTTACAGAGATAGGGAGGGATGAAGGGGCTAGAGGAGGTTTGAGATTTAGGGAGGGGTGTAGGGGCTGGAGGAGGTTACAGAGTTAGGGAATTTGTAGGGTTTGGAGGAGGTTACAGAGTTATGGAGGGGTATAGGGGCCGGAGGATGTTACAGAGATAGGGAGATGTGTAGTGGCTGGAGGAGGTTACAGAGATAGGGAGGAGTGTAGGGGTTGGAGGAGGTTACAGATATAGGGAAATTTGTAGGGGTTTGGAGGAGGTTACAGACAGAGGAGGTGTGTAGGTGTTGGAGAAGGTTACAGAGATAGGGAGGGGCGTAGAGGCTGGGGGAGGTTACAGAGATAGGGAGCGTTGTAGGGGCTGGAGCAGGTTGCAGAGATATGAGGGGTGTAGGGCCGGGAGGAAGTTACAGAGATACAGAGTTTTGTAGGGGCTGTAGGAGGTTACAGAGATAGGGATGGGTGTAGGGGCTGGAGGAGGTTACAGAGATAGGGAGGGTTGTAGGGGCTGGTGGAGGTTACAGAGATAAGGATGGGTTTAGGAGCTGTAGGATTTTACAGAGATAGGGAGAGTTGTAGGGGCCAGAGGAGGTTACAGAGATAGGAGGTGTGTAGGGGCTGGAGGAGGTTATAGGGATAGTGAGGAATGAGAGGCTGGAGGGTGTTACAGAGATAGTGAGGGAGTTATAGTGATAATGAGCGGTGTAGGTCTGGTGGAGGTTGCAGATAGTGAGGGGTGTACGGGCATGAGGAGGTTACAGAGATAGGGAGGGGTTTAGGGGCTGGAGGAAGTTACAGAGATAGGAAGGGTTGTAGTGGCTGGAGGAGGTTACAGAGATAGGGAGGGGTGTAGGAGCCGCCGGAGGTTACACAGACAGGTAGGGGTGTAGGGGCTGGAGGAGGTTACAGAGATAGGGAGGGATGTTGGGGCTGGAGGAGGTTACAGAGATGGGGGTGGCAGTTACAGAGATGGTGGTGTGATAGGCTGGAGGAGGTTACAGAGATAGGGAGGGGTGTAGGGGCTGGAGGAGGTTACAGAGATAGGAAAGAGCGCAGGGTTTGGAGGAGGTTACAAGAATAAGGAGGAGTGTAGGGCTGGAGGAGGTTACAGAGATAGGGAGGGGTGTAGGGGCTGGATAAGGTTACAGAGATAGGGAGGTGTGTGGGGGCTGGCGAAGCTTCCAGAGATAGGGAGATGGTATAGTGGTTGGAGCAGGTTACAGAGATAGGGAAGGGCGTAGGGTCTGGAGGAGGTTACAGAGATAGGGAGGGGTGTAGGGCTGGAGGAGGTTACAGAGTTCGGGAGGGAGTTACAGAGATAGGGACGGGTGAGAGGCTGGGGACTGTTACAGAGATAGGGAGGGGTGTAGGAGCTGGAGGATGTTACAGAGATAGGGAGGGGTGTAGTGATTGGAGGAGGTTACAGAGATAGGGAGGGGTGTAGGGACTGGAGGAGGTTACAGAGCTAGGGAGGGGGTGAGAGGCTGGACTAGGTTACAGAGTTAGGGAGAGGTGTAGGTGCCGGAGGAAGTTACTGAGATAGGGAGGGATGTAGGGGCTGGATGGGGTTACAGAGATAGGAAGTTTCAGAGATAGGGAGGGAGTTACAGAGATAAGGAGGGGTGCATGGCTGGAGGAAGTTACAGAGATAGGGAGAGGTGTAGTGGCTGCAGGAGGGTACAGAGTTAGGGAGGGGTGTAGGGACTGGAGGAGTTTACAGAGATAGGGAAGGGTGTACGGGCTGGCGAATGTTACAGAGATAGGGAGGGGCGTAGGGGCTGGAGGAGGTTTGAGATTTAGGGAGGGGTGTAGGGGCTTCAGGAGGTTACAGTGTTACGGAGTTTGTAGGGTTTGGAGGAGGTTACAGAGTTAGAGAGGGGTATAGGGGCCGGAGGATGTTATAGAGATAGGGAGGTGTGTATGTGTTGGAGAAGGTTACAGAGATAGGGAGTGGTGTAGGAGCCGGAGGAGGTTACAGAGATAGGGAGAGGTGAAGGGGCTGGAGGAGGTTAGAGATAGGGAGGTGTGTACGGGCATGAGGAGGTTACAGAGATAGGGAGGGGTGTAGATGCTGTCGTGGGTTACAGAGTTATGGAGGGGTGTAGGGGCTCTAGGAGGTTACAGAGATGGGGAGCGGTGTAGGGACTGGAGGAGTTTACAGAGATAGGGAGGGGTGTAGGGGCTGGAGGATGTTACAGAGATAGGGAGGGGTGTAGGGGCTGGAGCAGGTTACAGAGATATGGAGGTTGTAGGGTCTGGAGGAGGTTACAGAGTTAGTGAAGTTTGTAGGGGCTGAAGGAGGTTACAGAGATAGGGAGGAATGAGAGGCTGGAGGGTATTACAGAGAAAGTGAGGGAGTTATAGTGATAATAAGCGGTGTACGTCTGGAGGAGGTTATAGATAGTGAGGGGTTTACGGGCATGAGTAGGTTACAGAGTTAGGGAGGGGTGTAGGGGCTGGAGGAAGTTACAGAGATAGGGAGGGGTGTAGGGGTACGAGGCGGTTATAGAGATCGGGATGGGTGTAGGGGCCGAAGGAGCTTACAGAGATAGGGAGGGGTGTAGGAGCCGGAGGAGATTACTCAGACAGGGAGGGGTGTGGGGGCTGGAAGAGTTTACAGAGATAGGGAGGTGTGTAGGGGCTGGAGGAGGATACAGAGATAGGGAGCGGTGAGAGGCTGGAGGAGGTTACAGAGATGGGGGGTGGTGTTACAGAGATGGGGGAGTGATAGGGTGGAGGAGGTTACAGAGATCGGGCGGTATGTAGGAGTTGGAGGATGTTACAGAGATAGGGAGGTGTGCAGGGTTTGGAGGAGGTTACAAGGATAAGGAGGAGTGCAGGGCGGGAAGATGTTACAGAGATAGGCGGAGGTGTAGGGGCTGGAGGAAGTTACAGAGATAGGGAGGGTTGTAGGGGCTGGAGGAGTTTACTGAGATAGGGAGCGATGAGAGGCTGGAGGAGGTTACAGAGATGCAGAGGGGTGTAGGGGTTGGAGGAGGTTATGGAGATAGGTAGGGGTCTAGGGACTGGAGGAGGTTACAGAGACAGGGAGATGAGTAGGAGCCAGAGGAGGTTACAAAAATAGGGAGTGGTGTAGGGGTTGTCGGTGGTTATAGAGATAGGTAGGGGTGAGAGGCTGGAGGAGGTTATAGAGATACGGAGGGGTGTAGGGGCTGGAGGAGGTTACAGAGATAGGGAGGTGTGCAGGGTTTGGAGGAGGTTACAAGGATAAGGAGGAGTGTAGGGCGGGAAGATGTTACAGAGATAGGCGGAGGTGTAGGGGCTGGAGGAATTTTCAGAGATAGGGAGGGTTGTAGGGGCTGGAGGAGTTTACTGAGATAGGGAGCGATGAGAGGCTGGAGGAGGTTACAGAGATGCAGAGGGGTGTAGGGGTTGGAGGAGGTTATGGAGATAGGTAGGGGTCTAGGGACTGGAGGAGGTTACAGAGACAGGGAGATGAGTAGGAGCCAGAGGAGGTTTCAAAAATAGGGTGTGGTGTAGGGGTTGTCGGTGGTTATAGAGATAGGTAGGGGTGAGAGGCTGGAGGAGGTTATAGAGATACGGAGGGGTGTAGGGGCTGGAGGAGGTTACAGAGATAGGGAGGGGTGTAGGAGCTGGAGGAGGTTACAGAGATAGGGAGGGGTGCAGGGATTGGAGGAGGTTACAGAGATAGGGAGGCGTGTAGGGATTGGTTGAGTTTACAGAAATAGGGAGGGGGTGAGAGGCTGGAGGAGGTTACTGAGTTAGGGAGAGTTGTAGCAGCCGGAGGATGTTACTGAGATAGGGAGGGTTGTAGGGGCTGGATGGGGTTACAGAGATAGGAAGTTACAGTGATAGGGAGGGAGTTTCAGAGATAAGGAGGGGTGCATGGCTGGAGGAAGTTACAGAGATAGGGAGGGGTGTAGTTGCTGCAGGAGGGTACAGAGTTAGGGAGGGGTGTAGGGGTTGGAGGAGTTTACAGAGATTGGGAAGGGTGTACGGGCTGGCGAAGGTTACAGAGATAGGGAGGGGCGTAGGGGCTGGAGGAGGTTACAGAGATAGGGAGGGATGTAGGGGCTGGAGGAGGTTTGAGATTTAGGGAGGGGTGTAGGGGCTGGAGGAGGCTACAGAGTTAGGGAAGTTGTAGGAGGTTACAGAGTTATGGAGGGGTATAGGGGCCGGAGGATGTTACAGAGATAGGGAGGGGTGTAGGGGTTGGAGGAGGTTACAGATATAGGGAAGTTTGTAGGGGTTTGGAGGAGGTTACAGAGATAGGGAGGTGTGTAGGGGTTGGAGAAGGTTCCAGAGATAGGGAGGGGTGTAGGAGCCGGAGGAGGTTACAGAGATAGGGAGAGGTGAAGGGGCTGGATGAGGTTAGAGATAGGGAGGGGTGTACGGGTATGAGGAATTTACAGAGATAAGGAGGGGTGTAGACGCTGTCGGGGGTTACAGAGTTATGGAGGGGTGTAGGGACTGGAGGAGGTTACAGAGATAGGGAGGGGTGTAGGGTTTGGAGCAGGTTACAGAGATAGGGAGGGGCGTAGGGGCTGGTGGAGGTTACAGAGATAGGGAGGGGTGTAGAGGCTGGAGCAGATTACAGAGATAGGGCGGGGCGTAGGGGCTGGAGGAGGTTACAGAGATAGGGAGCGTTGTAGGGGCTGGAGCAGGTTGCAGAGATATGAGGGGTGTAGGGGCGGGAGGAATTTACAGAGTTACGGAGGGTTGTAGGGGCTGTAGGAGGTTACAGAGATAGGGAGGGGTGTAGGGGCTGGAGGAGGTTACAGAGATAGGGAGGTTGTAGGGTCTGGAGGAGGTTACAGAGTTATGGAGGTGTATAGGGGCCGGATCAGGTTACAGAGATAGGGAAGGGTGTAGGGCTGGAGGAGGGTACAGAGATAGGGAGGTGTGTAGGGGTTGGAGGAGGTTACAGAGATAGGGAGGGGTGTAGGAGCCGGAGTAGGTTACACAGACAGGGAGGAGTTTAGGGGCTGGAGGAGGTTACAGAGATAGGGAGGGATGTTGGGGCTGGAGGAGGTTACAGAGATGTTGGGGGTGGTAGAGTGATGGTGGGGTGATAGGCTGGAGGAAGTTACAGAGATAGGGAGGGGTGTAGGGGCTGGAGGAGGTTTTCGGAGATAGGGATGTGTGCAGGGTTTGGAGGGGGTTACAAGTATAAGGAGGTGTGTAGGGCAGGAGGATGTTACAGAGATAGGGGGAGTTGTAGGTGCTGGAGGAAGTTACAGATTTAGGGAGGATTGGAGGGGCTGGAGGAGTTTACTGAGATAGGGTGCAATGAGAGGCTGGAGGAAGTTACAGAGATTCAGAGGGGTGTAGGGGTTGGAGGAGTTTACAGAGATAGGGAGGGGTCTAGGGACTGGAGGAAGTTACAGAGACAGGGAGAGGAGTAGGAGACAGGGGAGGTTACAAAGATAGGGAGGGGTGTAGGGGTTGGAGGTTGTTATAGAGATAGGTAGGGGTGAGAGGCTGGAGGAGGTTATAGGGATAGGTAGGTGTGAGTGGCTGGAGGAGGTTACAGAGTTAAGGAGAGTTTAGGAGCCGGAGGAGGTTACAGCGAAAGGGAGGGGTGTAGGGGCTGGAGGGGGTTACAGAGATAGGGAGGAAGTTGCAGACTTAGGAAGTTACAGTGATAGGGAGGAAGTTACAGAGATAAGGAGGGGTGTAGGGCTGGAGGAGGTTACAGAGATAGGGAGGAGTGCAGGGGCTGGAGGAGGTTACAGAGATAGGGAGGGGTGTAGGGGCTGGAGGAGGTTCCAGAGATAGGGAGGGGTGTAGGGGCTGCCGAATCTTACAGAGATATTGAGGGTTGTAGGGTTTGGAGCAGGTTACAGAGATAGGGAGGGGCGTAGGGGCTGGAGGAGGTTACAAGAGATAGGGAGGGGTGTAATGCTGGAGGAGGTTACAGAGATAGGGAGGGAGTTACAGAGATAGCGACGGGTGAGAGGCTGGAGAGCATTACAGAGATAGGGAGGGGTGTTTGAGCAGGAGGATGTTACAGAGATAGGGAGGAGTGTAGGGATTGGAGGAGGTTACAGAGATAGGGAGGGGTGTAGGAACTGGATGAGTTTACAGAGATAGTTAGGGGTGAGAGGCTGGAGGAAGTTACAGAGTTAGGGAAAGGTGTAGGAGCCGGAGGAGGTTACTGAGATAGGGATTGTAGGGGCTGGATGGTGTTACAGAGATAGGAAGTTACAGAGATAGGGAGGGAGTTACTGAGATAATGAGGGGTGTAGGGCTGGATGAGGTTAAAGAGATAAGGAGGGGTGTAGGGCTGGAGGAGGTTACAGAGATAGGGAGGGGTGTAGGGTCTGGAGGAGGTTAGAGATTTAGGGAGGGGTGTAGGGGCTGGAGGAGGTTACAGTGATAGGGAGTTGTGTAGGGGTTGCAGGAGGTTACAGATATAGGGAAGTGTGTAGGGGTTGGAGGAGGTTACAGATATAGGGAAGTGTGTAGGGGTTGGAGGAGGTTACAGAGATAGGGAGTTGTGTACAGGCATGAGGAGGTTGCAGAGATAGGGAGGGGTGTAGATGCTGGCGGCGGTTACAGAGATATGGAGGGGTGTAGGGGCTTTAGGAGGTTACAGAGATAGGGACCGGTGTAGGGATTGGAGGAGATTACAGAGATAGGGAGGGGTGTAAGGGTTGGAGCAGGTTACAGTGATAGGGAGGGGTGTAGGGGCTGGAGGAGGTTCCAGAGATAGGGAGGGGTGTAGAGGCTGCCGAAGCTTACAGAGATATTGAGGGTTGTAGGGATTGGAGCAGGTTACAGAGATAGGGAGGGGCGTAGGGGCTGGAGGAGGTTACAAGAGATAGGGAGGGGTGTAGTGCTGGAGGAGGTTACAGAGATAGGGAGGGAGTTACAGAGATAGCGACGGGTGAGGGGCTGGAGAGCGTTACAGAGATAGGGAGGGGTGTTTGAGCAGGAGGATGTTACAGAGATAGGGAGGAGTGTAGGGATTGGAGGAGGTTACAGAGATAGGGAGGGGTGTAGGGACTGGATGAGTTTACAGAGATAGTTAGGGGTGAGAGGCTGGAGGAGGTTACAGAGTTAGGGAAAGGTGTAGGAGCCGGAGGAGGTTACTGAGATAGGGATTGTAGGGGCTGGATGGGGTTACAGAGATAGGAAGTTACAGAGATAGGGAGGGAGTTACAGAGATAATGAGGGGTGTAGGGCTGGAGGAGGTTAAAGAGATAAGGAGGGGTGTAGGGCTGGAGGAGGTTACAGAGATAGGGAGGGGTGTAGGGTCTGGAGGAGGTTAGAGATTTAGGGAGGGGTGTAGGGGCTGGAGGAGGTTACAGCGATAGGGAGTTGTGTAGGGGTTGCAGGAGGTTACAGATATAGGGAAGTGTGTAGGGGTTGGAGGAGGTTACAGAGATAGGGAGGTGTGTACGGGCATGAGGAGGTTGCAGAGATAGGGAGGGGTGTAGATGGTGGCGGCGGTTACAGAGATATGGAGGGGTGTAGGGGCTTTAGGAGGTTACAGAGATAGGGACCGGTGTAGGGATTGGAGGAGATTACAGAGATAGGGAGGGGTGTAATGGTTGGAGCAGGTTACAGAGATAGGGAGCGGCGTAGGGGCTGGAGGAGGTTACAGAGATTGGGAGGGGTGTAGGGGCTGGAGCAGGTTACAGAGTTAGGGAGGGATGTTGGGGCTGGAGGAGGCTACAGAGTTAGGGAGGTTGTTGGGGCTGGAGGAGGTTACAGAGATAGGGATGATGTAGGGGCTGGAGGAGTTTACGGAGTTAGGGAGATGTGTAGGGGTTGGAGGAGGTTACAGAGATAGGGAGGTGTGTTGGGGTTGAAGGTGGTTACAGTGATAGGGAGGGGTGTAGGTGCTGGAGGGGTTTACAGAGATAGGGCGGGTATTACAGAGATAAGGATGGGTGTAGGGCTGGAGGAGGTTACGGGGATAAGGCGGGTATTACAGAGATAAGGAGGGGTGTAGGGCTGGAGGAGGTTACGGGGATAGGGCGGGAGTTACAAAGATAGGGAGCGGTGAGAGGCTGGAGAGCGATACAGAGATAGGGAGGGGTGTAGGGGCTGGAGGGGGTTACAGAGATAGGGCGGGTGTCCCAGAAATAATGAGGGGTGTAGGAGCCGGAGGAGGTTACAGAGATAGGGAGGGGTGTAGGGGCTGGAGGTGGTTACAAAGATAGGGTTGGGGGGAGGCGCTGGAGGAGGTTACAGAAATAGGGAGGGAGTTATAGAGATAGTGAGCGGTGTAGGGCTAGAGGAGCTTACATTTAGGGAGGGGTTTACGGGCATGAGGAGGTGACAGAGATATGGAGGGGTGTAGGGGCTGGAGGAAGATACTGAGATAGGGAGGTTTGAAGGGGCTGGAGGATGGTATTGAGATAGGGATGGGTGTAGGGGCTGGAGGAGGTTACAGAGATAGGGAGGGTTGTAGGGGCTGGTGGAGGTTACAGAGATAGGGAAGGGTGTAGGTGCTGGACGATTTTACAGAGAAAGGGAGGGGTGTAGGGGCTGGAGGAGGTTACAGAGATAGGGAGGGGTGTAGGGGCTGGATGAAGTTACAGAGATAGGGAGGTGTGTAGGGGCTGGAGGAGCTTACAGAGATAGGGAGCGGTGATAGGCTGGAGTAGGTTACAGAGATAGGGCAGGATGTAAGGGCTGGAGGAGGTTACAGAGATAGGGAGGTGTGTAGGTGTTGGAGGAGGTTGCAAGGATTATGAGGAGTGTAGGGACTGGAGGTGGTAACAGAGATAGGGGGAGGTGTAGGGGCTGGAGAGAGTTACAGAGATAGGGAGGGTTCTAGGGGCTGGAGGAGGTTACAAAGATAGGGAGGGGTGTAGGGGCTGGAGGATGTTACAGAGATAGGGAGGGGTGTAGGAGCCGGAGGAGATTACTCAGACAGGGAGGGGTGTGGGGGCTGGAAGAGGTTACAGAGATAGGGAGGTGTGTAGGGGCTGGAGGAGGATACAGAGGTAGGGAGCGGTGAGAGGCTGGAGGAGGTTACAGAGATGGGGGGGGAGTTACAGAGATGGGGGAGTGATAGGGTGGAGGAGGTTACAGAGATCGGGCGGTATGTAGGTGTTGGAGGATGTTACAGTGATAGGGAGGTGTGCAGGGTTTGGAGGAGGTTACAAGGATAAGGAGGAGTGTAGGGCGGGAAGATGTTACAGAGATAGGCGGAGGTGTAGGGGCTGGAGGAAGTTACAGAGATAGGGAGGGTTATACGGGCTGGAGGAGTTTACTGAGATAGGGAGCGATGAGAGGCTGGAGGAGGTTACAGAGATAGGGAGGGTTGTAGGGGCTGGAGGAGTTTACTGAGATAGGGAGCGATGAGAGGCTGGAGGAGGTTACAGAGATGCAGAGGGGTGTAGGGGTTGGAGTAGGTTACGGAGACAGGGAGATGAGTAGGAGCCAGAGGAGGTTACAAAAATAGGGAGTGGTGTAGGAGTTGTCAGTGGTTATAGAGATAGGTAGGGGTGAGAGGCTGGAGGAGGTTATAGAGATACGGAGGGGTGTAGCGGCTGGAGGAAGTTACAGAGATAGGGAGGGGTGTAGGAGCTGGTGGAAGTTACAGAGATAGGGAGGGGTGTCGGAGCTGGAGGAGGTTACAGAGATAGGGAGGGGTGCAGGGATTGGAGGAGGTTACAGAGATAGGGAGGGGTGTAGGGATTGGTTGAGTTTACAGAAATAGGGAGGGGGTAAGAGGCTGGAGGAGGTTACTGAGTTAGGGAGAGTTGTAGCAGGCGGAGGATGTTACTGAGATAGGGAGGGTTGTAGGGGCTGGATGGGGTTACAGAGATAGGAAGTTACAGTGATAGGGAGGGAGTTTCAGAGATAAGGAGGGGTGCATGGCTGGAGGAAGTTACAGAGATTGTAGGGTTTTGGAGGAGGTTACAGAGATAGGGAGGTGTGTAGGGGTTGGAGAAGGTTCCAGAGATAGGGAGGGGTGTAGGAGCCGGAGGAGGTTACAGAGATAGGGAGAGGTGAAGGGGCTGGATGAGGTTAGAGATAGGGAGGGGTGTACGGGTATGAGGAAGTTACAGAGATAAGGAGGGGTGTAGATGCTGTCGGGGGTGACAGAGTTATGGAGGGGTGTAGCGACTGGAGGAGGTTACAGAGATAGGGAGGGGTGTAGGGGCTGGAGGAGCTTACAGAGATAGGGAGGGGTGTAGGGTTTGGAGCAGGTTACAGAGATAGGGAGGGGCGTAGGGGCTGGTGGAGGTTACAGAGATAGGGAGGGGTGTAGAGGCTGGAGCAGGTTACAGAGATAGGGCGGGGCGTAGGGGCTGGAGGAGGTTACAGAGATAGGGAGCGTTGTAGGGGCTGGAGCAGGTTGCAGAGATATGAGGGGTGTAGGGGCGGGAGGAATTTACAGAGATACAGAGGGTTGTAGGGGCTGTAGGAGGTTACAGAGATAGGGAGGGGTGTAGGGGCTGGAGGAGGTTACAGAGATATGGAGGTGTATAGGGGCCGGATCAGGTTACAGAGATAGGGAAGGGTGTAGGGCTGGAGGAGGGTACAGAGATAGGGAAGTGTGTAGTGGCTGCAGGAGGGTACAGAGTAAGGGAGGGGTGTAGGGGTTGGAGGAGTTTACAGAGATTGGGAAGGGTGTACGGGCTGGCAAAGGTTACAAAGATAGGGAGGGGCGTAGGGGCTGGAGGAGGTTACAGAGATAGGGAGGGATGTAGGGGCTGGAGGAGGTTTGAGATTTAGAGAGGGGTGTAGGGGCTGGAGGAGGTTACAGAGTTAGGGAGGTTGTAGGGGTTGGAGGATGTTACAGAGTTATGGAGGGGTATAGGGGCCGGAGGATGTTACAGAGATAGGTAGGGGTGTAGGGGTTGGAGGAGGTTACAGATATAGGGAAGTTTGTAGGGGTTTGGAGGAGGTTACAGAGATAGGGAGGGGTGTAGGAGCCGGAGGAGGTTACAGACATAGGGAGAGGTGAAGGGGCTGGATGAGGTTAGAGATAGGGAGGGGTGTACGGGTATGAGGAAGTTACAGAGATAAGGAGGGGTGTAGATGCTGTCGGGGGTTACAGAGTTATGGAGGGGTGTAGGGACTGGAGGAGGTTACAGAGATAGGGAATGGTGTAGGGGCTGGAGGAGCTTACAGAGATAGGGAGGGGTGTAGGGTTTGGAGCAGGTTACAGAGATAGGGAGGGGCGTAGGGGCTGGTGGAGGTTACAGAGATAGGGAGGGGTGTAGAGGCTGGAGCAGGTTACAGAGATAGGGCAGGGCGTAGGGGCTGGAGCAGGTTACAGAGTTAGGGAGGGATGTTGGGGCTGGAGGAGGCTACAGAGTTAGGGAAGTTGTTGGGGCTGGAGGAGGTTACAGAGATAGGGATGATGTAGGGGCTGGAGGAGTTTACGGATTTAGGGAGATGTGTAGGGGTTGGAGGAGGTTACAGAGATAGGGAGGTGTGTTGGGGTTGAAGGTGGTTACAGTGATAGGGAGGGGTGTAGGAGCCGGAGGTTTTTACAGAGATAGGGAGAGGTGTAGGGGCTGGAGGAGGTTACAGAGATAGGGTGGGGTGTAGGTGCTGGAGGGGGTTACAGAGATAGGGCGGGTATTACAGAGATAAGGAGGGGTGTAGGGCTGGAGGAGGTTACGGGGATAAGGCGGGTATTACAGAGATAAGGAGGGGTGTAGGGCTGGAGGAGGTTACGGGGATAGGGCGGGAGTTACAGAGATAGGGAGCGGTGAGAGGCTGGAGAGCGATACAGAGATAGGGAGGGGTGTAGGGGCTGGAGGGTGTTACGGAGATAGGGTGGGTGTCCCAGAAATAATGAGGGGTGTAGGGCTGGAGGAGGTTACGGGGATAGGGCGGGAGTTACAGAGATAGGGAGGGGTGTAGGAGCCGGAGGAGGTTACAGAGATAGGGAGGGGTGTAGGGGCTGGAGGTGGTTACAAAGATAGGGTTGGGGGGAGGCGCTGGAGGAGGTTACAGAAATAGGGAGGGAGTTATAGAGATAGTGAGCGGTGTAGGGCTGGAGGAGCTTACATTTAGGGAGGGGTTTACGGGCATGAGGAGGTGACAGAGATATGGAGGGGTGTAGGGGCTGGAGGAAGATACTGAGATAGGGAGGTTTGAAGGGGCTGGAGGATGTTATTGAGATAGGGATGGGTGTAGGGGCTGGAGGAGTTTAAAGAGATAGGGAAGGGTGTAGGTGCTGGACGATTTTACAGAGAAAGGGAGGGGTGTAGGGGCTGGAGGAGGTTACAGAGATAGGGAGGGGTGTAGGGGCTGGATGAAGTTACAGAGATAGGGATGTGTGCAGGGTTTGGAGGAGGTTACAAGTATAAGGAGGTGTGTAGGGCGGGAGGATGTTACAGAGATAGGGGGAGTTGTAGGGGCTGCAGGAAGTTACAGATTTAGGGAGGATTGGAGGGGCTGGAGGAGTTTACTGAGATAGGGAGCAATGAGAGGCTGGAGGAAGTTACAGAGATTCAGAGGGGTGTAGGGGTTGGAGGAGTTTACAGAGATAGGGAGGGGTCTAGGGACTGGAGGAGGTTACAGAGACAGGGAGAGGAGTAGGAGCCAGGGGAGGTTACAAAGATAGGGAGGGGTGTAGGGGTTGGAGGTTGTTATAGAGATAGGTAGGGGTGAGAGGCTGGAGGAGGTTATAGGGATAGGTAGGTGTGAGTGGCTGGAGGAGGTTACAGAGTTAAGGAGAGTTTAGGAGCCAGAGGAGGTTACAGCGAAAGGGAGGGGTGTAGGGGCTGGAGGGGGTTACAGAGATAGGGAGGAAGTTGCAGACTTAGGAAGTTACAGTGATAGGGAGGAAGTTACAGAGGTAAGGAGGGGTGTAGGGCTGGAGGAGGTTACAGAGATAGGGAGGAGTGTAGGGGCTGGAGGAGGTTACAGAGATAGGGAGGGGTGTAGGGGCTGGAGGAGGTTCCAGAGATAGGGAGGGGTGTAGGGGCTGCCGAAGCTTACAGAGTTATTGAGGGTTGTAGGGATTGGAGCAGGTTACAGAGATAGGGAGGGGTGTAGGGGCTGGAGGAGGTTACAAGAGATAGGGAGGGGTGTAGTGCTGGAGGTGGTTACAGAGATAGGGAGGGAGTTACAGAGATAGCGACGGGTGAGAGGCTGGAGAGCGTTACAGAGATAGGGAGGGGTGTTTGAGCAGGAGGATGTTACAGAGATAGGGAGGAGTGTAGGGATTGGAGGAGGTTACAGAGATAGGGAGGGGTGTAGGGACTGGATGAGTTTACAGAGATAGTTAGGGGTGAGAGGCTGGAGGAGGTTACAGAGTTAGGGAAAGGTGTAGGAGCCGGAGGAGGTTACTGAGATAGGGATTGTAGGGGCTGGATGGGTTTACAGAGATAGGAAGTTACAGAGATAGGGAGGGAGTTACAGAGATAATGAGGGGTGTAGGGCTGGAGGAGGTTAAAGAGATAAGGAGGGGTGTAGGGCTGGAGGAGGTTACAGAGATAGGGAGGGGTGTAGGGTCTGGAGGAGGTTAGAGATTTAGGGAGGGGTGTAGGGGCTGGAGGAGGTTACAGCGATAGGGAGTTGTGTAGGGGTTGCAGGAGGTTACAGATATAGGGAAGTGTGTAGGGGTTGGAGGAGGTTACAGAGATAGGGAGGTGTGTACGGGCATGAGGAGGTTGCAGAGATAGGGAGGGGTGTAGATGGTGGCGGCGGTTACAGAGATATGGAGGGGTGTAGGGGCTTTAGGAGGTTACAGAGATAGGGACCGGTGTAGGGATTGGAGGAGATTACAGAGATAGGGAGGGGTGTAAGGGTTGGAGCAGGTTACAGAGATAGGTAGCGGCGTAGGGGCTGGAGGAGGTTACAGAGATTGGGAGGGGTGTAGGGGCTGGAGCAGGTTACAGAGTTAGGGAGGGATGTAGGGTCTGGAGGAGGCTACAGAGTTAGGGAGGTCGTTGGGACTGGAGGAGGTTACAGAGATAGGGATGATGTAGGGGCTGGAGGAGTTTACGGAGTTAGGGAGATGTGTAGGGGTTGGAGGAGGTTACAGAGATAGGGAGGTGTGTTGGGGTTGAAGGTGGTTACAGTGATAGGGAGGGGTGTAGGAGCCGGAGGTTTTTACAGAGATAGGGAGAGGTGTAGGGGCTGGAGGAGGTTACAGAGATAGGGTGGGGTGTAGGTGCAGGAGGGGGTTACAGAGATAGGGCGGGGATTACAGAGATAAGGAGGGGTGTAGGGCTGGAGGAGGTTACGGGGATAAGGCGGGTATTACAGAGATAAGGAGGGGTGTAGGGCTGGAGGAGGTTACGGGGATAGGGCGGGAGTTACAGAGATAGGGAGCAGTGAGAGGCTGGAGAGCGATACAGAGATAGGGAGGGGTGTAGGGGCTGGAGGGTGTTACAGAGATAGGGCGGGTGTCCCAGAAATAATGAGGGGTGTAGGGCTGGAGGAGGTTACGGGGATAGGGCGGGAGTTACAGAGATAGGGAGGGTTGTAGGGGCTGGAGGTGGTTACAAAGATAGGGTTGGGGGGAGGCGCTGGAGGAGGTTACAGAAATAGGGAGGGAGTTATAGAGATAGTGAGCGGTGTAGGGCTGGAGGAGCTTACATTTAGGGAGGGGTTTACGGGCATGAGGAGGTGACAGAGATATGGAGGGGTGTAGGGGCTGGAGGAAGATACTGAGATAGGGAGGTTTGAAGGGGCTGGAGGATGTTATTGAGATAGGGATGTGTGTAGGGGCTGGAGGAGTTTACAGAGATAGGGAAGGGTGTAGGTGCTGGACGATTTTACAGAGAAAGGGAGGGGTGTAGGGGCTGGAGGAGTTTACAGAGATAGGGAGGGGTGTAGGGGCTGGATGAAGTTACAGAGATAGGGAGGTGTGTAGGGGCTGGAGGAGCTTACAGAGGTAGGGAGCGGTGATAGGCTGGAGTAGGTTACAGAGATAGGGCAGGATGTAAGGGCTGGAGGAGGTTACAGAGATAGGGAGGTGTGAAGGTGTTGGAGGAGGTTGCAAGGATTATGAGGAGTGTAGGGACTGGAGGTGGTAACAGAGAAAGGGGGAGGTGTAGGGGCTGGAGAGAGTCACAGAGATCGGGAGGGTTCTAGGGCCTGGAGGAGGTTACAAAGATAGGGAGGGGTGTAGGGGCTGGAGGATGTTATTGAGATAGGGATGGGTGTAGGGGCTGGAGGAGGTTACAGAGATAGGGAGGGGTGCAGTGACTGGAGGAGGTTACAGAGATAGGGAGGGGTGTATGGACTTGAGGACGTTAGAGAGATAGGGAGTGGTGCAAGGCTGGAGGAGTTTACAGATTTAGGGAAAGGTGTAGGAGCCCGAGGAGGTTACAGAGATTGGGATTGTTGTAGGGACTGGATGAGGTTACAGAGATAGGATGTTACAGATATAATGAGGGAGTTACAGAGATAAGGAGGGATGTAGGGCTTGAGGTGGTTACAGAGATAGGGAGGGGTGTAGGGGCTGGAGGAGGTTACAGAGATAGGGAGGGGTGTAGGGCTGGAGGAGGTTACAAAGATAGGGAGGGGTGTAGGGGTTGGAGCAGGTTACAGAGATAGTGAGGGGCGTAGGGGCTGGAGGAGTTTACAGAGATAGGGAGGGGTGTAGGGGCTGCAGGAGGTTACAGAGTTAGTGAAGGGTGTAGGGGTTGGAGGAGGTTACAGAGGTAGGGAGGGGTCTAGGGACTGGTGGAGTTTAAGAGATAGGGAGGGGTGTAGGGTGCAGCACTTCCCTCAAATGCGGACTCTATAGTAGTGCAGCACACCCCCAATTATTGACCCTCCAATAGTGCAGCATACCGTCAATTAGTGATACTGCAATAGTGTAGCTCCCCCTCAATTACTGACTCTCCAATCATGCAGCACACCCTCAATTACTGACACTCCAATAGTGTAGCACCCCCTCAATTACTGACACTCCAATAGTGCAGCACACCCTCAATTACTGACACGCCAATTGTGCACACCCTCAATTACTTACACTCCATTAGTGCAGCATACCCTCAATTACTGACACTGCAATCATGCAGCATACCCTCAATTACTGACACTGCAATAGTGTAGCACCCCCTCAATTACAGACACTCAAGTTGTGCAGAATACTGTAAATTACTGACACTCCAATAGTGCAGTACACCCTCAATAACTGACACTCCAATAGTGCAGCACACCCCCAATTATTGACCCTCCAATAGTGCAGCATACCGTCAATTACTGACACTGCAATAGGGTAGCACCCCTCAATTACTGACACTCAATAGTGCAGCACACCCTCAATTACTGACACTCCAATCGTGCAGCACACCCTCAATTACTGACACTCGAATAGTGCAGCACACCCTCAATTACTGACCCACCAATAGTACAGCACACCCTCAATTACTGATACCATGTAGTGCAGAACACCCTGAATTACTGTCCTTTCAATAGTCCAGCACACCCTCAATGACCCTCCAATAGAGCAGCACACCCTCAATCACTGCCACACCTATAGTGCAGCAAACCCTGAATTACTGACCCTGCAATAGTGCAGCACACCCTCAATTACTTGCAAACCTCTAGTGCAGCACCCCCTCAATCACTGACATTCCAAAAGTGCAGCACACCCTCAATTGATGACTCTTGAATCATGCAGCACAGTCTCATTTACTGATCCTCCAATAGTGCAGCACACCCTCAAACACCCTCTAATAGTGCATCACACCTTCAATTACTGACCTTCCGACATTGCGGAACACCCTCAATTACAGACCATCCACTAGTGCAGCACTCCCTCAATTAATGACACTCCAACATTGCAGCACAGCATCAATTACTGACACTTCAATACTGAAGGTAACCCTCAATTACTGAACCTCCAATAGTGCAGCAAACCTTCAATTACTGACCGTCCAATCGTGCAGCACACCCTCAATTACTGACCCTCCAGTAGTGCAGCACACCCTCAATTACTGACACTACAACAGTGCAGCGCAGTCTCGATTACTAACTATCCAATAGTGCACCAGCCTCAATTACTGACTATCCAACAGTGCAGCACAGCCACAATTACTGAACTCCAATAGTGAAGCACACACTCAATTACTGACCCTCCAATACTGCAGCACACCCTCAATTACTGACCCTCCAATACTGCAGCACACCCTCAATTACTTACACACCAATAGTGCAGCACACCCTCAATTACTTACACACCAATAGTGCAGCACACCCTCAATTACTGACCCTCCAATAGTTCAGCACACCCTCAATTACTGACACTCCAATAGAGCAGCACACCCTCAATTACTGACCCTCCAATAGTTCAGCACACCCTCAATTACTGACACTCCAATAGAGCAGCATCCTCAATTACTGACACTCCAACAGTACAGCACGGTCTCAATTACTGACACTCCATTAGTGCAGCACACCCTCAATTACTGACACTCCAACAGTATAGCATGGTCTCAATTACTGACACTCCAATAGTGCAGCACACCCCCAATTACTGACACTCCAACAGTATAGCATGGTCTCAATTACTGACACTCCAATAGTGCAGCACACCCTCAATTACTGACACTCCAACAGTATAGCACACCCTCAATTACTGACACTCCAATAGTATAGCACGGTCTCAATTACTGACACTCCAATAGTGCAGCACACACTCAATTACTGACACTCCAACAGTAGAGCACGGTCTCAATTACTGACACTCCAGTAGAGCAGCATCCTCAATTACTGACACTCCAACAGTATAGCATGGTCTCAATTACTGACACTCCAATAGTGCAGCACACCCTCAATTACTGACACTCCAACAGTATAGCACACCCTCAATTACTGACACTCCAATAGTGCAGCACACCCTCAATTACTGACACTCCAATACTGCAGCACACCCTCAATTACTGACACACCTAATGTGCAGCATATCCTCAATTATTAACAATCCAATACTGCAGCAAACCCACAATTACCGACGACCAATCATGCAGCACACCCTCAATTACTGACATGCAAGTAGTGCCTCCGACATTCAGTTACTTATGCTCCAATATTGAAGCACACTGTCAATTCCTGACAATCCATTAGTGCAGCCGGAGGAGGTTCCAGATATAAGGAGGGTTTAGGGTCTGGAGGAGATTACAGAGACAGGGAGTGGTGTAGGGGCTGAAGGAGGTTACAGAAACAGGGAGAGGATTAGGTACTAGAGGAGGTTACAGAGTTAGGGAGGGGTGTAGGCGCTGGAGGAGGTTAAGGCGATAGGGATGAGTGTAGGGGCTGGAGGAGGTTACAGAGATCGGGAGTGGTGTAGTGGCTGGAGGAGATAACAGAGGTAGGGAGGGGTGTAGGGCATGGAGGAGGTTACAGTGATCGGGGGGTTTGTAGGGGCTGGACAAAGTTACAGACATAGGGAGTGCTGCAGGGGGTGGAGGTGGTTAAACACATAGACAATGTTGTACTGAGTAGAGGAGGTTACAGAGATAGGGACGGGTGTAGGTGTCTGGAGGTGGTTACAGAGATATGGAGGGTGTAGGGGCTGGAGAAGGTTACACAGATAGGTAGGTGTGTAGGGGCTGGAGGAGATTACACAGATAGGAAGGGGTGTAGGGGCTGGAGGAGGTTACAGAGATAGGGAGTGTTGCAGGGCCTGGAGGTGGTTACAGAGATAAGGAGGGCTGTAGGGCCTGGAGGTGGTTACAGAGATAAGGAGAGGTTTAGGGACTGTACGAGGTTACTGAGATAGAGATGGGTATAGGGTGCTGGAGGAGGTTACAGAGAGAGGGAGGTTTGTAAGGGCTGGAGGAGCTTACAGAGATCGGGAGCGTTGTAGTGAGTGGAAGAGTTATCCGAAATAGGGAGTCTTGTAGGGTTTGACAGAGGTTACATAGATCGGGATAGTTGTAGTGAGTGTAGGAGGTTACGGAGAAGGGAGGGTTGTAAGGAGTGGAGGACATTACAGATAGAGGGAGGGTTGTAGAGGGTGGAAGATTTTACAGAGATAGGGATGGGCCGCAGCGGCTGGAGGAGGTTACAGAGATACGGAGGTGTGTAGGGTCTGGAAGAAGTTACAGAGACAGGGAGGTTTGTCGGGACTGGTGGAGCTTACAGAGGTAGAGAGGTGTGTAGGGGCTGGAGGAGGTTCCAGATATAGGGAGCGGTGTAGGGGCTGGAGGAGCTTACCGAGATAGGAAGGTGTGTAGGGGCAGGAAGCGGTTACAGAGTTAAGGAGTGTTGTAGGGGCTGGAGGAGTTTACAGAGATAGGGGGAGGTGTAGGGGCTGAGAATGTTGCAGTGATAGGGAGGGTTGTATGTGGCTGGAGGTTGTTACAGAGATAGGGAGGGTTGTAGGGGCTGGAGGTGGTTACAGAGATAAGGAGGGGTGGAGGGGCTGGAGGTGATTACAGAGATAAGGAGGGGTGTAAGGTCTGGATGAGGTTACAGAGAAAGAGAGGGCTGTAGATGGCTGGAGATGGTTATGGAGATAGGGAGGGTTGTAGGGCCTGGAGGTGGTTACAGAGATAAGGAGGGGTGGAGGGGCTGGAGGTGATTACAGAGATAAGGAGGGGTGGAGGGTCTGGAGGTGATT
The DNA here is from genome assembly GCA_026770705.1 of Isurus oxyrinchus. Lineage (NCBI taxonomy): Eukaryota > Metazoa > Chordata > Chondrichthyes > Lamniformes > Lamnidae > Isurus > Isurus oxyrinchus. Next base: position 188,811 of record JANJGN010000136.1, read on the forward strand.
ACAGAGATAAGGAGGGGTGTAGGGTCTGGATGAGGTTACAGAGAAAGAGAGGGCTGTAGATGGCTGGAGATGGTTATGGAGATAGGGAGGGTTGTCTGGGCTGGAGGTTGTTACTGAAATAGTGAGCGTTATGGGGACTGGAAGAGGTTACAGAGAAATGGAAGTTTGTAATGGCTGGAAGAATTTACAGAGATAGTGAGGGTCATAAAGGCTGGAGGAGGTTACGGAGATAGGGAGGGCTGTATTGGCTGTTGGAGGTTACAGAGATAAGTTGTGGTGTAGGGGCTGGAGGAGGTTACAGAGATAGGGAGCTTTGTTGGGGCTGGAGGAGGTTACAGAGATAGGGAGTGTAGTAGGGGCTGGAGGAGGTTACAGAGATAGAGAGGTTTGTAGTGCTGGAGGAGTTACAGAGATAAGGAGAATTGTAGGGGCTGGTGGAGGTTACAGAGATAGGGAGGGGTGTAGGGTCTGGAGGTGGTTACAGAGATAGTGAGATTTGTAGTGGCCTAAGGAAATTACAGAGATAGGGAGGTTTCTTGAAGCTGGAGTAGGTTACAGACATCAGGAGGATTGTAGTGAGTGGAGGATTTTACAGAGATAGGGAGGGGTGTAAGGGCCAGAGGAGATTACGGGGATAGGGAGGGTTGTAGGTGGCTGGAAGTGGTTACAGAGATAGGGAGGGGTGTAGGGGCTGGAGGAGTTTACATAGATAAGGAGGTTTGTAAAGGCTGGAGGAGGTTACAGAGATAGGGATGGTTGTAGGGAGTAGATGATCTTACAAAGATAGGGAGGATTGTAGGGGCTGGACGAGGTTGCAGAGATCGGGAGGGGTGTGTAGGGAGGGGTGTATGGTCTGGAGGAGGTTACAGAGATAGGAAGATGTGTAGGAGCAGGAGGATGTTACAGAGATAGGTTGGGGTGCAAGGGCTGGAGGAGGTTACAAATATCAGGAAGGTTGTAGTGAGTGGAGGAGGTTACAGAGATAGGGAGATTTGTAGGGGCTGGAGGAGTTTACAGAGATAGGGTGGGATGTAGGATCAGGAGGAGATTACAGAGATAGGGAGTGGTGTAGGGGCTGGAGGAGATTACCGAGATAGGGAGGGGTATAGGTGCTGGAGGAGTTTACGGAAATAGGGATGGATGTAGGGGCTGGAGGTTACAGAGATAGTGAGAGTTGTAGTGGACCAAGGAAATTACGGAGATAGGGAGGTTTGTGGTGCTGGAGGAGTTACAGAGATAAGGAGAATTGTCGGGGCTGGAGGAGGTTACAGAGATAGGGAGTGTTGTCGGGGCTGGAGCAGTTTACAGAAATAGGAAGGATTGTAGTGAGTGGAGGATGTTACAGAGATAAGGTGGGGTGTAGGAGCTGGAGGAGGTTACAGAGATAGGGAGGGGTGTAGGGTCTGGAGGTAGTTACAGAGATAGTGAGAGTTGTAGTGGCCTAAGGAAATTAAAGAGATAGGGAGGTTTGTAGAAGCTGGAGTAGGTTACAGAGATCAGTAGGGTTGTAGTGAGTGGAGGAGTTTACAGAGATAGAGAGGGGTGTAAGTGCTGGAGGAGATTACAGAGATAGGGAGGGTTGTAGGTGGCTGGAGGCGGTTACAGAGATAGGGAGGTCTGTAGGGGTTGGAGGAGGTTACAGAGAAAGGGAGGGGCGTCGGGGCTGGAGGAGGTTACAGAGATAGGGAGGTGTGTAGGGGTTGGAGGTGGTTACAAGGATAAGGAGGAGTGTAGGGACTGGAGGTGGTAACAAAGTTAGGGGGAGGTGTAGGGGCTGGAGGAACTTACAGAGATAGGGAGGGGTGTAGGGGCTGGAGGAGGTTACAGAGATACAGAGTTTTGAAGGAGTTGGAGGAGGTTACAGAGATAGGGAGGTGTCTAGGGTCTGGAGGAGGTCACAGAGAAAGGTAGGGGTGAGAGGCTGGAGGAGGTTACAGAGTTAGGGAGAGGAGTAGGAGCCGGAGGAGGTTACAAAGATAGGGAGGGGTGAAGGGGCTGGAGGAGGTTACAGACATAGGGAAGGGTGTAGGGATTGGAGGAGGTTACAGAGATAGGGAGGGGTGTATGGACTGGAGGACGTTACAGAGATAGGGAGGGTGCAAGGCTGGAGGAGTTTACAGAGTTAGGGAGAGGTGTAGGAGCCCGAGGAGGTTACAGAGATTGGGACGGGTGTAGGGGCTGGCGGGGTTTACAGAGATAGGAAGTTTCAGATATAGGGAGGGAGTTACAGAGATAAGGAGGGGTGTAGGGCTGGAGATGGTTACAGAGATAGGGAGGGGTGTAGGGGCTGGAGGAGGTTACAGAGATAGGGAGGGGTGTAGGGCTGGAGGAGGTTACAGAGATAGGGAGTGGTGTAGGGTGCAGCAAAACCTCAAATGCGGACTCTCTAGTAGTGCAGCACACCCTCTATTATTGACCCTCCAATAGTGCAGCATACCGTCAATTACTGACACTGCAATAGGGTAGCTCCCCCTCAATTACTGACACTCAATAGTGCAGCACACCCTCAATCACTGCCACACCTATAGTGCAGCAAACCCTGAATTACTGACCCTGCAATAGTGCAGCACACCCTCAATTACTTGCACACATCTAGTGCAGCACGCCCTCAATCACTGACATTCCAAAAGTGCAGCACACCCTCAATTGATGACTCTTCAATAATGCAGCACAGTCTCATTTACTGATCCTCCAATAGTGCCCCACACCCTCAAACACTGACCCTCTAATAGTGCATCACACCTTCAATTACTGACCTTCCGAGATTGCGGAACACCCTCAATTACAGACCATCCACTAGTGCAGCACTCCCTCAATTAATGACACTCCAACAGTGCAGCACAGCAAGAATTACTGACACTTCAATACTGAAGGTAACCCTCAATTACTGAACCTCCAATAGTGCAGCAAACCTTCAATTACTGACCGTCCAATCGTGCAGCACACACTCAATTACTGACCCTCCAGTAGTGCAGCACACCCTCAATTACTGACACTCCAACAGTGCAGCACAGTCTCAATTACTGACACTCCAATAGTGCAACAAACCCTCAATTACTGACCCTCCAATAGTGCAGCACAGCCACAATTACTGAAATCCAATAGTGTAGCACACCCTCAATTACTGACAGTACAATAGTGAATCACACCCTCAATTACTGACACGCCTATTGTGCAGCATATCCTCAATTATTTACAATCCAATACTGCAGCACACCCACAATTACCGACGACCAATCATGCAGCACACCCTCAATTACTGACATGCAAGTAGTGCAGCAGACACTCAGTTACTTATTCTCCAATATTGAAGCACACTGTCAATTCCTGAAAATCCATTAGTGCAGCCGGAGGAGGTTCCAGATATAAGGAGGGTTTAGGATCTGGAGGAGATTACAGAGATAGGAAGGTTTGTAGGAGCAGGAGGAGGATACTGAGTTGGGGAGGGTTGTTGGGTCTGGACGAGGTTACAGAGATCGGGTGGGTTGTGGTGAGTGGAGGAGTTTACAGAGATCAGGAGGGTTGTAGGGGCTGTAGGAGTTTACAGAGATAGTGAGGGATGTAGGATCTGGAGGAGATTACAGAGATAGGGAGTGGTGTAGGGGCTGAAGGAGGTTACAGAAACAGGGAGAGGATTAGGTGCTGGAGGAGATTACAGAGATAGGGAGGGCTGTAGGGGCTGGAGGAGGTTACAGAGATCGGGAGTGGTGTAGTGGCTGGAGGAGATAACAGAGGTAGGGAGGGGTGTAGGGCATGGAGGAGGTTACAGTGATAGGGGGGTTTGTAGGGCCTGGACAAAGTTACAGACATAGGGAGTGTTGCAGGGGCTGGAGGAGGTTAAAGACATAGGCAGTGTTGTACTGAGTAGAGGAGGTTACAGAGATAGGGACGGGTGTAGGTGTCTGGAGGTGGTTACAGAGATATGGAAGGGTGTAGGGGCTGGAGGAGATTACAGAGATAGGGACGGGTGTAAGTGGCTGGAGGAGGTTACAGAGATAGGGAAGGGTGTAGTGGCTGGGGGAGTTTACAGAGATAGGAGAATGAAGGGGCTGTATGAGTTTACAGAGATAGGGATGGGATTATGGTGCTGGAGGAGGTTACAGAGATAGGGAGGTTTGTAAGGGCTGGAGGAGCTTACAGAGATCGGGAGCGTTATAGTGAATGGAGGAGGAATCCAAGATGGGGAGTCTTGTAGGGTTTGACAGAGGTTACATAGATACGGATGGTTATAGTGAGTGTAGGAGGTTATGGAGAAAGGGAGGGTTGTAGGGAGTGGAGGACATTGCAGACATAGGGTGGGTTGTAGGGGCTGGAGAATTTTACAGAGATAGGGATGCAGGGGCTGGAGGAGGTTACAGAGATACGGAGGTGTGAAGGGTCTGGAGGAGGTTACAGAGATAGAGAGGTGTATAGGTGCTGGAGGAGGTTCCAGATATAGGGAGAGGTGTAGGGGCTGGAGGAGGTTATAGGGATAGGAAGATGTGTAGGGTCAGGAAGCTGTTACAGAGTTAAGGAGGGTGGTAAGGGCTGGAGGAGGTTACAGAGATAGGGAGGGTTGTAGGGAGTGGAGGAGTTTACAGAGATCAGGAGTGTTGTAGATGCTGGAGGAGTTTACAGAGATAGGGAGGGATGTAGGATCTGGAGGAGAGTACAGAGATAGGGTGTGGTGTAGGGGCTGAAGGAGGTTACAGAAACAGGGAGAGGATTAGGTGCTGGAGGAGGTTACAGAGATAGGGAGGGGTGTAGGGGCTGGTGGAGGTTATGGCGATAGGGATCGGTGTAGGGGCTGGAGGATGTTACCGTGGTAGGGAGGGTTGTAGTGAGTGGAGGAGGTTACAGATAGGGAGGGGTGTAGGTGGCTGGAGGAGGTTACAGAGTTATGAAGGGGTGTAGGTGGCTGGAGGAGATTACAGAGATAGGGACAGGTGTAAATAGCTGAAGGTGGTTACAGAGATAGGGAGGGGTGTAGCAGCTGGAGGAGTTTACAGAGATAGGAGAGATGTCGGGGCTGGATGAGTTTACAGAGATAGAGATGTGTGTAGGTGCTGGAGGAGGTTACAGAGATAGGGAGGGGTGTAGGGGCTGTACGAGGTTACTGAGAAAGGGATGGGTTTAGGGTGCTGGAGGAAGTTACAGAGATAGGGAGGTTTGTCAGGGCTGGAGGAGCTTACAGAGATAGGGAGCGTTGTAGTGATTGGAGGAGTTTTCCGAGATAGGGAGTCTTGTAGGTTTTGACAGAGGTTACATAGATAGGGATGGTTGTAGTGAGTGTAGGAGGTTATGGAGAAAGTGCGGGTTGTAGGGAGTGGAGGACATTGCTGACATAGGGAGCGTTGTAGGGGCTGGAGAATTTTACAGAGATAGGGTTGCGGTGCAGGGGCTGGAGGAGGTTACAGAGATATAGAGGTGTATAGGTGCTGGAGGAGGTTCCAGATAGGAAGGGGTGTAGGGGCTGGAGGAGGTTACAAGATAGGGAGAGGTGTACGGGCTGAGAATGTTGCAGTGATATGGAGTGTTGTATGTGGCTGGAGGTGGTTACAGAGATAGGTAGGGCCTGGAGGTGGTTACAGAGATAAGGAGGGGTGTAGGGCCTGGAGGTGGTTACAGGAGGGGTTTAGTGGCTGTACGAGGTTACTGAGATAGGGATGGGTATAGGGTGCTGGAGGAGGTTACAGAGATAGGGAGGTATGTAAAGGCTGGAGGAGCTTACAGAGATAGGGAGCGTTGTAGTGAATGGAGGAGTTATCCGAAATAGGGAGTCTTGTAGGGTTTGACAGAGGTTACATAGATCGGGATAGTTGTAGTGAGTGCAGGAGGTTACGGAGAAAGGGAGGGTTGTAAGGAGTGGAGGACATTACAGAGAGAGGGAGGGTTGTAGAGGGTGGAAAATTTTACAGAGATAGGGATGGGCCGCAGGGGCTGGCGGAGGTTACAGAGATACGGAGGTGTTTAGGGCCTGGAAGAAGTTACAGAGACAGGGAGGTTTGTAGGGACTGGTGGAGCTTACAGAGATAGAGAGGTGAGTAGGGGCTGGAGGAGGTTCCAGATATAGGGAGCGGTGTAGGGGCTGGAGGAGCTTACAGAGATCGGAAGGTGTGTAGGGGCAGGAAGCGGTTACAGAGTTAAGGAGTGTTGTAGGTACTGGAGGAGTTTACAGAGATAGGGAGAGGTGTAGGGGCTGAGAATGTTGCAGTGATAGGGAGGGTTGTATGTGGCTGGAGGTTGTTACAGAGATAGGGAGGGTTGTAGGGGCTGGAGGTAGTTACAGAGAAAAGGCGGGGTGGAGGGGCTGGAGGTGATTACAGAGATAAGGAGGGGTGGAGGGGCTGGAGGTGATTACAGAGATAAGGAGGGGTGTAGGTTCTGGATGAGGTTACAGAGAAAGAGAGGGCTGTAGATGGCTGGAGATGGTTCTGGAGATAGGGAGGGTTGTCTGGGCTGGAGGTTGTTACTGAAATAGTGAGCGTTATGGGGACTGGAAGAGGTTACAGAGAAATGGAAGTTTGTAATGGCTGGAAGAATTTACAGAGATAGTGAGGATCATAAAGGCTGGAGGAGGTTACGGAGATAGGGAGGGCTGTATTGGCTGTTGGAGGTTACAGAGATAAGTTGTGGTGTAGGGGCTGGAGGAGGTTACAGAGATAGGGAGCTTTGAAGGGGCTGGAGGAGGTTACAGAGATTGGGAGGTTTGTAGTGCTGGATGAGTTACAGAGATAGAGAGAATTGTAGGGGCTGGAGGAGGTTACTGAGATAGGGAGTATTGTCAGGGCTGCAGCAGTTTACAGAAATAGGGAGGATTGTAGTGAGTGGAAGATGTTACAGAGGTAGGGAGTGGTGTAGGTGCTGGAGGAGGTTACAGAGATAGGGAGGGGTGTAGGTCTGGAGGTGGTTACAGAGATAGTGAGATTTGTAGTGGCCTAAGGAAATTACAGAGATAGGGAGGTTTCTAGAAGCTGGAGTAGGTTACAGACATCAGGAGGGTTGTAGTGAGTGGAGGAGTTTACAGAGACAGGGAGGGCTGTATGGGCCAGAGGAGATTATGGGTATAGGGAGGGTTGTAGGTGGCTGGAAGTGGTTACAGAGATAGGGAGGGATGTAGGGGCTGGAGGAGTTTACATAGATAAGGAGGTTTGTAAAGGCTGGAGGAGGTTACAGAGATGGTTGTAGGGAGTGGATGATCTTACAAAGATAGGGAGGGTTGTAGGGACTGGAAATGTTGCAGAGATCTGAAGGGGTGTGCAGGGAGGGGTGTATGGTCTGGAGGTGGTTACAGAGATAGGTTGGGGTGCAAGGGCTGGAGGAGATTACAGATATCAGGAGGGTTGTAGTGAGTGGAGGAGGTTACAGAGATCGGGAGTGGTGTAGGGGCTGGAGGAGATTACAGAGATAGGGAGGGGTGTAGGGCTGGAGGAGGTTACGGAAATAGGGATGGATGTAGGGGCTGGAGGTTACAGAGATAGTGAGAGTTGTAGTGGCCCAAGGAAATTACAGAGATAGGGAGGTTTGTTGTGCGGGAGGAGTTACAGAGATAAGGAGAATTGTAGGGGGTGGAGGAGGTTACAGAGATAGGGAGTGTTGTCGGGGCTGGAGCAGTTTACAGAAATAGGGAGGATTGTAGTGAGTGGAGGATGTTACAGAGATAAGGAGGGGTGTAGGAGCTGGAGGAGGTTACAGAGATAGGGAGGGGTCTAGGGTCTGGAGGTGGTTACAGAGATAGTGAGAGTTGTAGTGGCCTAAGGAAATTACAGAGATAGGGAGGTTTGTAGAAGCTGGAATAGGTTACAGAGATAAGTAGGGTTGTAGTGAGTAGAGGAGTTTACAGAGATAGAGAGGGGTGTAAGGGCTGGAGGAGATTACAGAGATAGGGAGGGTTGTAGGTGGCTGGAAGTGGTTACAGAGATTGGGAGGAGTGTAGGGGCTGGAGGTGTTTACATAGATAAGGAGGTTTGTAAGGGCTGGAGGAGGTTACAGAGATAGGGCGGGATGTAGGGGCTGGAGGCGGTTACAGAGATAGGGATGGGCGTAGGGGCTGGAGGAGGTTACAGAGATAGGGAGGTCTGTAGGGGTTGGAGGAGGTTACAAGGATAAGGAGGAGTGTAGGGACTTGAGGTGGTAACAGAGATAGGGGGAGGTGCAGGGGCTGGAGGAGCTTACAGAGATACAGAGGTTTGATGGAGTTGGAGGAGGTTACCGAGATAGGGAGGGGTCTAGGGTCTGGAGGTAGGTCGCAGAGATAGGTAGGGGTGAGAGGCTGGAGGAGGTTACAGAGATAGGGAGGGGTGTATGCACTGGAGGACGTTACAGAGATAGGGAAGTGCAAGGCTGGAGGAGTTTACAGATTTAGGGAGAGGTGTAGGAGTCCAAGGATGTTACGGAGATTGGGTGGCGTGTAGGGGCTGGCAGGGGTTTACAGCGATAGGAAGTTACAGATATGGGGAGGGAGTTACAGAGATAAAGAGGGATTGTAGGGAGTGGAGGAGTACACAGAGATCAGGAGGGGTTGTAGGGGCTGTAGGAGTTACAGAGTTAGGGAGGGGTGTACGTCTTGAGGAGCTTACAGAGATAGGGAGGGGTGTAGGGGTTGGAGCAGGTTACAGAGTTAGGGAGGGGCGTAGGGGCTGAGGAGGTTACAGAGATAGGGAGGGGTATAGGGTTGGAGCAGGTTACAGAGTTAGGGAGGGGCGTAGGGGCTGGAGGAGGTTACAGAGATAGGGAGGGGGTGTAGGGTGCAGCACACCCTCAAATGCAGACTCTCTAGTAGTGCAGCACACCCCCAAATTATTGACCCTCCAATAGTGCAGCATACCGTCAATTCTGACACTGCAATAGTGTAGCACCCCCTCAAATTCTGACACTCCAATAGTGCAGCATACACCCTCAATTACTGACACTCCAATCATGCAGCACACCCTCAATTACTGACACTCCAATAGAGCAGCACACCCTCAATTACTGACATGCAAGTAGTGCAGCAGACACTCAGTTACTTATGCTCCAATATTGAAGCACACTGTCAATTCCTGACAATCCATTAGTGCAGCCGGAGGAGGTTCCAGATATAAGGAGGGTTTTAGGGTCTGGAGAGATTACAGAGATAGAAGGTTTGTAGGAGCAGGAGGAGGATACTGAGTTGGGGAGGGTTGTTGGGTCTGGACGAGGTTACAGAGATCGGGTGGGTTGTGGTGAGTGGAGGAGTTTACAGAGATAAAGAGGGCTGTAGGGAGTGGAGGAGTTTACAGAGATCAGGAGGGTTGTAGGGGCTGTAGGAGTTTACAGAGATAGGGAGGGATGTAGCATCTGGAGGAGATTACAGAGATAGGGAGTGGTATAGGGGCTGAAGGAGGTTACAGAAACAGGGAGAGGATTAGGTGCTGGAGGAGGTTACAGAGATGGGAGGGCTGTAGGGGCTGGAGAGGTTACGGCGATAGGGATGGGTGTAGGGGCTGGAGGAGTTTACAGAGATCGGGAGTGGTGTAGTGGCTGGAGGAGTTAACAGAGGTAGGGAGGGTGTGTAGGGCATGGAGGAGGTTACAGTGATAGGGTTGTTTGTAGAGGCTGGACAAAGTTACAGACATAGGGAGTGTGGGGCAGGGGCTGGAGGAGTTTAAAGACATAGGCCAGTGTTGTACTGAGTAGAGGAGGTTACAGAGATAGGGACGGGTGTAGGTGTCTGGAGGTGGTTACAGAGATATGGAGGGGTGTAGGGGCTGGAGGAGGTTACAGAGATAGAGAGGGGTCTAGGGGCTGGAGGAGATTACAGAGATAGGGACGGGTATTAGTGGCTGGAGGAGGTTACAGAGATAGGGAAGGGTGTAGCGGCTGGGGGAATTTACAGAGATCGGGAGCGTTGTAGTGAGTGGAGGAGGTATCCGAGATAAGGATTCTTGTAGGGTTTGACAGAGGTTACATAGATAGTTCTGTCGAAGGGTCATGAGGACTCGAAACGTCAACTCTTTTCTTCTCCGCCGATGCTGCCAGACCTGCTGAGTTTTTCCAGGTAATTCTGTTTTTGTTCTGGATTTCCAGCATCCGCAGTTTTCTTTGTTTTATGTTACATAGATAGGGATGGTTGTAGTGAGTGTAGGAGGTTATGGAGAAAGGGAGGGTTGTAGGGAGTGGAGGACATTGCAGACATAGGGAGGGTTGTAGGGTACTGGAGAATTTTACAGAGATAGGGATGCAGGAGCTGGAGGAGGTTACAGAGATACGGAGGTGTGAAGGGTCTGGAGGAGGTTACAGAGATATAGAGGTGTATAGGTGCTGGAGGAGGTTCCAGATATAGGGAGAGGTGTAGGGGGCCTGGAGGAGGTTATAGGGATAGGAAGGTGTGTAGGGTCAGGAAGCTGTTACAGAGTTAAGGAGGGTTGTAAGGGCTGGAGGAGGTTACAGAGATAGGGAGGGTTGTAGGGAATGTAGGAGTTTACTGAGATCAGGAGGGTGTAGGTGCTGGAGGAGTTTACAGAGATAGGGAGGGATGTAGGATCTGGAGGAGTTTACAGAGATAGGGAGTGGTGTAGGGGCTGACGTAGGTTACAGAACAGGGAGAGGATTATGTGCTGGAGGAGGTTACAGAGATAGGGAGGGGTGTAGGGGCTGGAGGAGGTTATGGTGATTGGGAATCTGTGTAGGGGCTGGAGGATGTAACAGAGGAAGTGAGGGTTGTAGTGAGTGGAGGAGGTTACAGATAGGGAGGGGCGTAGGTGGCTGGAGGTGGTTACAGAGATATGGCGGGGTGTAGGTGGCTGGCGGAGATACAGAGATAGGGACCGGTGTAAATGGCTGGAGGTGGTTACAGAGATAGGGAGGGGTGTCGCAGCTGGAGGAGTTTACAGAGATAGGAGAGATGTAGGGGCTGGATGAGTTTACAGAGATAGGGATGGGTGAGGTGCTGGAGGAGGTTACAGAGATAGGGAGGGGTGTAGGGGCTGTACGAGGTTACTGAGATAGGGATGTGGTTAGGGTGCTGGAGGACGTTACAGAGATAGGGAGGTTTGTAAGGGATGGAGGAGCTTACAGAGATAGGGAGCGTTGTAGTGAGTGGAGGAGTTTTCCGAGATAGGGAGTCTTGTAGGGTTTGACAGAGGTTACATAGATAGGGATGGTTGTCGTGAGTGTAAGAGGTTACGGAGAAAGGGAGGGTTCTAGGGAGTGGAGGACATTGCAGTCATAGGGAGGGTTGTAGGGGCAGGAGAATTTTACAGAGATAGGGATGCGGTGCAGGGGCTGGAGGAGGTTACAGAGATACGGAGGTGTGTAGGTTCTGGAGGAGGTTACAGAGATAGAGAGGTGTATAGGTGCTGGAGGAGGTTCCAGATATAGGGAGAGGTGTAGGGGCTGGAGAAAGTTACCCAGATAGGTAGGTGTGTAGGGGCTGGAGGAGGTTACACGGATAGGAAAGGATGTAGGGGCTGGAGGAGGTTACAGAGATAGGGAGTGGTGTACGGGCCTGAGAATGTTGCAGTGATATGGAGTGTTGTATGTGGCTGGAGGGTGGTTACAGAGATAGGGAGGATTGTAGGGCCTGGCGGTGGTTACAGAGATAAGGAGGGGTGTAGGGCCTGGAGGTGGTTACAGAGATAAGGAGGGGTTTAGGGGCTGTACGAGGTTACTGAGATTGAGAAGGGTATAGGGTGCTGGAGGAGGTTACCGAGATAGGGAGGTATGTAAGGGCTGGAGGAGCTTTCAGAGATAGGGAGCGTTGTAGTGAATGGAGGAGTTATCCGAAATAGGGAGTCTTGTAGGGTTTGACAGATGTTAAATAGTAGTGAGTGCAGGAGGTTACGGAGAAAGGGAGGGTTGTAAGGAGTGGAGGACATTACAGAGAGGAGGGAGGGTTGTAGAGGGTGGAAAATTTTAACAGAGATAGGGATGGGCCGCAGCGGCTGGAGGAGGTTACAGAGATACGGAGGTGTTTAGGGTCTGGAAGAAGTTCCAGAGACAGGGAGGTTTGTAGGGGACTGGTGGAGCTTACAGAGATAGAGAGGTGTGCAGGGGCTGGAGGAGCTTACAGAGATAGGAAGGTGTGTAGGGGCAGGAAGCGGTTACGTGTCTGGATGAGGTTACAGAGAAAGAGAGGGCTGTAGATGACTGGAGATGGTTATGGAGATAGGGAGGGTTGTCTGGGCTGGAGGTTGTTACTGAAATAGTGAGCGTTATGGGGACTGGAAGAGGTTACAGAGAAATGGAAGTTTGTAATGGCTGGAAGAATTTACAGAGATAGTGAGGGGGTCATAAAGGCTGGAGGAGGTTACGGAGATAGGGAGGGCTGTATTGGCTGTTGGAGGTTACAGAGATAAGTTGTGGTGTAGGGGCTGGAGGAGGTTACAGAGATAGGGAACTTTGTAGGGGCTGGAGGAGGTTACCAGAGATCGGGAGTGTAGTAGGGGCTGGAGGAGGTTACAGAGATAGAGAAGTTTGTAGTGCTGGAGGAGTTACAGAGATAAGGAGAATTGTAGGGGGCTGGAGGAGGTTACAGAGATAGGGAGTGTAGTAGGGGCTAGAGGAGGTTACAGAGATGGAGAAGTTTGTAGTGCTGGGAGGAGTACAGAGATAAGGAGAATTGTAGGGGCTGGAGGAGGTTACAGAGATAGGGAGTGTTGTCGGGGCTGCCGCAGTATACCGAATTAGGGAGGATTGTAGTGAGTGGAAGATGTTACAGAGATAGGGCGGGGTGTAGGAGCTGGAGGAGGTTACAGAGATAGGGCGGGGTGTAGGGACTGGAGGTGGTTCCAGAGAGAGTGAGAGTTGTAGTGGCCTAAGGAAATTACAGAGATATGAATGTTTCTAGAAGCTGGTGTAGGTTCAGACATCAGGAGGATTGTAGTGAGTGGAGGAGCTTACAGAGATAGGGAGGGGTGTAAGGGCCAGAGGAGATTACGGGGATAGGGAGGGTTGTAGGTGGCTGGAAGTGGTTACAGAGATAGGGAGGGGTGTAGGGGCTGGAGGAGTTTACATAGATTAGGAGGTTTGTAAAGGCTGGAGGAGGTTACAGAGATAGGGATGGTTGTAGGGAGTAGATGATCTTACAAAGATAGGGAGGGTTGTAGGGGCTGGAGGTAGTTGCAGAGATCGGGAGGGGTGAGTAGGGAGGTGTGTATGGTCTGGAGGTGGTTACAGAGATAGGAATTTGTGTAGGAGCAGGAGGATGTTACAGAGATAGGTTGGGGTGCAAGGGCTGGAGGAGGTTACAGATATCAGGAATGTTGTAGTGAGTGGAGGCGGTTACAGAGATAGGGAGTGGTGTAGGGGCTGGAGGAGTTTACAGAGATAGGGTGGGATGTAGGATCAGGAGGAGATTACAGAGATAGGGAGTGGTGTAGGGGCTGGAGGAGATTACAGAGATAGGGAGGGGTGTAGGGCTGGAGGAGGTTACGGAAATAGGGATGGATGTAGGGGCTGGAGGTTACAGAGATAGTGAGAGTTGTAGTGGCCCAAGGAAATAACGGAGATAGGGAGGTTTGTAGTGCTGGAGGATTTACAGAGATAAGGAGAATTGTAGGGGCTGGAGGTGGTTACAGAGATAGGGAGTGTTGTCGGGGCTGGAGCAGTTTACAGAAATAGGGAGGATTGTAGTGAGTGGAAGATGTTATAGAGATAGGGCGGGGTGTAGGGTCTGGAGGTGGTTACAGAGATAGTGAGAGTTGTAGTGGCCTAAGGAAATTACAGAGATAGGGAGGTTTGTAGAAGCTGGAGTAGGTTACAGAGATCAGTAGGGTTGTAGTGAGTGGAGGAGTTTACAGAGATAGAGAGGGATGTAAGGGCTGGAGGAGATTACAGAGATAGGGAGGGTTGTAGGTGGCTGGAAGTGGTTACAGAGATAGGGAGGAGTGTAGGGGCTGGAGGTGTTTACATAGATAAGGAGGTTTGTAAGGGCCGGAGGAGGTTACAGAGATAGGGAGGGTTGTAGTGGCTGGAGGAGTTGACAGAGATAGGGAGGGGTGTAGGTGCTGGAGGAGGCTACAGAAATAGGGAGGGGTGTAGGGGCTGGAGGAGGTTACTGAGATAGGGATGGCTGTAGGGTGCTGGAGGAGGTTACAGAGATAGGGAGGTTTGTAAGGCTAGAGGAGTTTGCAGAGACAGGGAGTATTATAGTGAGTGGAGGAGGTAACAGGGATAGGGAGTCTTGTAGGGTGTGGCTGATGTTACAGAGATAGGGATGGTTGTAGTAAGTGTAGGAGGTTACGGAGAAAGGGAGGGTTGTAGGGATTGGAGGACGTTACAGAGATAGGGAGCGTTGTAGGGGCTGGAGTATTTTACAGAGATAGGGAGGGGTGTCGGGTCTGGAGGAGGTTATAGAGATACGGAGGTGTGCAGGGGCTGGAGGATGTTCCAGATATAGGGTGGGGTGTAGGGGCTGAAGGAGGTTACAGAGATAGGGAGAGGTGTAGGGGCTGAGAATGTTGCAGTGATAGGGAGAGCTGTATGTGGCTGGAGGTGGTTACAGAGATAGGGAGGCTTGTAAGGCTGGAGGTGGTTACAGAGATAAGGAGTGGTGTAGGGGCTGGATGAGGTTACAGAGAAAGAGAGGGGTGTAGATGGTTGGAGGTGGTTACGGAGATAGGATGGGGTGTAGGGGCTGGAGGTTGTTACAGTAATAGTGAACGTTATTGGGACTAGAGGAGGTTACAGAGAAATGGAAGGTTGTAGGGGCTGGGGGAGTTTACAGAGATAAGGAGGGTTATAGTGAGTGGAGGAAGTAACAGAGATAGGGAGTCTTGTAGGGTGTGGCTGATGTTACAGAGATAGGGATGGTTGTAGTGAGTGTAGGAGGTTACGGAGAAAGGGAGGGTTGTAGGGAGTGGAGCACATTACAGAGACAGGGAGGGTTGTAGAGGCTGGAGGAGGTTACAGAATTAGGGGGGCTTTTAGGGGCTGTTGGAGTTTACAGAGGTATGTTGTGGTGTAGGGGCTGGAGGAGGTTAAACAGATAGGTGGGGGTGTAGGGGCTGGAGGAGGTTACAGAGATAGTGAGCTTTGTAGGGGCTGGAGGAGGTTACAGAGATAGGGAGCTTTGTAGGGCTGGAGGAGTTACAGAGATAGGGAGATTTGTAGAGGATGGAGGAGATTACAGAGATAGGGAGTGTTGTAGAGGATGGAGGAGATTACAGAAATAGGGAGGATTGTAGTGAGTGGAGGATGTTGATAGGGAGGGGCGTAGGAGCTGCCGGATTTTAAAGAGATAGGGTGCGGTGTAGGGGCTGGAGGAGGTTACAGAGATACGGAGGGGTGTAGGGGTTGGAGGAGGTTACAGAGATACGGAGGGGTGTAGGGTGCAGCACACCCTCGAATGCAGACTCTCTAGCAGTGCAGCACACCCCCAATTATTGACCCTCCAATAGTGCAGCATACCGTCAATTACTGACACTGCAATAGTGTAGCACCCTCTCAAATACTGACACTCCAATAGTGTAGCACCCCCTCAAATACTGTGACTCCAATAGTGCAGCATACCCTCAATTACTGACACTCCAATCGTGCAGCACACCCTCAATTACTTATGGTCCAATATTGAAGCACACTGTCAATTCCTGACAATCCATTAGTGCATCCGGAGGAGGTTCCAGATAAGGAAGGTTTAGGGTCTGGAGGAGATTACAGAGATAGGAAGGTTTGTAGGAGCAGGAGGAGGATACTGAGTTGGGGAGGGTTGTTGGGTCTGGAGGAGGTTACAGAGATCAGGTGGGTTGTGGTGAGTGGAGGAGTTTACAGAGATAGGGAGGGTTGTAGGGAGTAGAGGAGTGTACAGAGATCAGGAGGGTTGTAGGGGCTGTAGGTGTTTACAGAGATAGGGAGGGATGTAGGATCTGGAGGAGATTACAGAGATAGGGAGTGGTGTAGGGGCTGAAGGAGGTTACAGAAACAGGAAGAGGATTAGGTGCTGGAGGAGGTTAGAGAGATAGGAGGGCTGTAGGGGCAGGAGGAGGTTACAGCGATAGGGATGGGTGTAGGGGCTGGAGGAGGTTACAGAGATAGGGAGGTGTGTAGGAGTTGGAGGTGGTTATAGAGGTAGGGAGGGGTGTAGGAGCCGGAGGATTTTACAGAGATAGGGAGAGGTGTAGGGGCTTAAGGAGGTTACAGAGACAGGGAGGGCTGTAGGGACTGGAGGAGATTACAGAGATAGGGAGGGGTGTACGGGCTGGAGAAGCTTACAGAGATCGGGAGGGGTGTAAGGTTTGGAGCAGGTTACAGAGATAGGGAGGGGCTTAGGGGCTGGAGGAGGTTACAGAGATAGGGAGGGGTGTATGGGCTGGAGCAGCTTACAGAGTTCGGGAGGGGTGTAGGTGCTGGAGGAGCTTACAGAGATAGGGATGGTGTAGGGGCTGGAGGAGGTTACAGATTTAGGGAGGTTTGTAGGGGTTGGAGGATGTTACAGAGATAGGAAGGTGTGTAGGGGTTGGAGGTGGTTACAGAGATAGGGAAGGGTGTAGGAGCCGGAGGATTGTACAGAGATATGGAGAGGTGTAGGGGCTGGAGGAGGTTACAGAGATAGGGAGGTGTGTAGTGGCTGGAGGGGGTTACAGAGATAGGGAGGGAGTTACAGAGATAAGGAGGATTGTAGACTGGAGGAGGTTACAGGGATAGGGTGGGGATTACAGAGATAGGGAGCGGTGTGAGGCTGGAGAGAGTTACAGAGATAGGGAGGGGTGTAGGGGCTGGAGGTGGTTACAAAGATAGGGGTGGGGGGAGGGGCAGGAGGAGGTTTCAGAAATAGTGAGGGAGTAATAGAGATAGTGAGCGGTGTAGGGCTGGAGGAGGTTAAAGATATGAAGGGGTGTAGGGGCTGGAGGAAGTTACAGATTTAGGGAGGGTTGTAGGGGCTGGAGGAGGTTACAGAGATAGGGATGGGTGTATGGGCTGGTGGAGGTTACAGAGATAGGGAGGGGTGTAGGGGCTGGTGGAGGTTACAGAGATAGGAAGTGTTGCAGGAGCTGGAGGATTTTACAGAGATAGGAGGGGTTTAGGGGCTGGAGGAGGTTACTGAGATAGGGAGGGGTGAAGGAGCCGGAGGAGATTAAACAGACAGGGAGGGGTGTAGGGGCTGGATGAGGTTACAGAGATAGGGAGGGGTGTAGGGGGTGGAGGAGGTTACAGAGATAGGGAGCGGTGAGAGACTGGAGGAAGTTACAGAGATGGGTAGGGAGTTACAGAGATTGTGGGGTGATAGGCTGGAGGAGGTTACAGAGATAGGGCGGGATGTAGGGGCTGGAGGAGGTTACAGAGATACAGAGCTTTGAAAGGGTTGGAGGAGGTTACAGAGATAGGGAGGGGTCTAGGGACTGGAGGAGGTTAAAGAGATAGGGACGGGTGTATGGACTGGAGGAGGTAACAGAGTTAGGGAGAGGTGTAGGAGCCCGAGGAGGTTACAGAGATTGGGAGGGGTATAGGGGCTGGAGGGGGTTACAGAGATAGGAAGTTACAGAGATAGGGAGGGAGTTATAGAGATAAGGAGGGGTGTAGGGCTGGAGGAGGTTACAGTGATAGGGAGGGGTGTAGCGGCTGGAGGAGCTTACAGAGCTAGGGAATGGTTTACGGGCTGGAGAAGCTTACAGAGATAGCGAGGGGTGTAGGGGTTGGAGCAGGTTACAGAGATAGGGAAATGTGTAGGGGCTGGAGGAGGTTACAGAGTTAGTGAGGGGTGTAGGGGCTGGAGGAGGTTACAGAGATACGGAGGGGTGTAGGGTTTGGAGGAGTTTACAGAGATAGGGAGGTGTCTAGGGAATGGTGGAGGTTACAGAGATAGGGAGGGGTGTAGGTTGCAGCACACCCTCAAATGCGGACCCTCCAATAGTGCAGCATACCCCCAATTATTGGCCCTCCAATAGTGCAGCATACCGTCAATTACTGACACTGCAATAGGGTAGCACCCCTCAATTACTGACACTCAATAGTGCCGCACACCGTCAATTACTGACACTCGAATAGTGCAGCACCCCCTCAATTACTGACACTCCAATAGTGCAGCACACCCTCAATTACTGACACTCGAATAGTGCAGCACACCCTCAATTACTGACCCTCCAATAGTGCAGCACACCCTCAATTACTGACACTCGAATAGTGCAGCACACCCTCAATTACTGACCCTCCAATAGTGCAGCACACCCTCAATTATTGACACTCGAATAGTGCAGCACACCCTCAATTACTGACCCTCCAATAGTGCAGCACACCCTCAATTACTGACACCATGTAGGGCAGAACACCCTGAATTACTGTCCTTTCAATAGTCCAGCACACCCTGATTGACCCTCCAATAGTGCAGCACATCCTCAATCACTGCCACACCAATAGTGCAGCAAACCCTGAATTACTGACCCTGCAATAGTGCAGCACACCCTCAATTACTTGCACACCTCTAGTGCAGCACCCCCTCAATCACTGACATTCCAAAAGTGCAGCACACCCTCAATTACTTGCACACATCTAGTGCAGCACGCCCTCAATCACTGACATTCCAAAAGTGCAGCACACCCTCAATTGATGACTCTTCAATAATGCAGCAGTCTCATTTACTGATCCTCCAATATTGGAGCACACCCTCAAACACTGACCCTCTAATAGTGCATCACACCTTCAATTACTGACCTTCCGACATTGCAGAACACCCTCAATTACAGACCATCCAATAGTGCAGCACTCCCTCAATTAATGACACTCCAACAGTGCAGCACAACATCAATTATTGACACTTCAATACTGTAGGCAACCCTCAATTACTGACCCTCCAATAGTGCAGCACACCCTCAATTACTGACAATCCAACAGTGCAGCACAGCCACAATTACTGAACTCCAATAGTGAAGCACACCCTCAATTACTAACCCTCCAATACTGCAGCACACCCTCAATTACTTACACACCAATAGTGCAGCACACCGTCAATTACTGACATTCAATAATGCCGCACAACTTCAATTACTGACACTCCAATAGAGCAGCACACCCTCAATTACTGACCCTCCAATAGTTCAGCACACTCTCAATTACTGACACTCCAATAGTGCAGCACACCCTCAATTACTGACACTCCAATAGTGCAGCACACCCTCAATTACTGACACGCCTATTGTGCAGCATATCCTCAATTATTTACAATCCAATACTGCAGCACACCCACAATTACCGACGACCAATCATGCAGCACACCCTCAATTACTGACATGCAAGTAGTGCAGCAGACCTCAGTTACTTATGCTCCAATATTGAAGAACACCGTCAATTCCTGACAATCCATTAGTGCAGCCAGAGGAGGTTCCAGATATAAGGAGGGTTTAGGATCTGGAGGAGATTACAGAGATAGGAAGGTTTTTAGGAGCAGGAGGAGGATACTGAGTTGGGGAGGGTTGTTGGGTCTGGAGGAGGTTACAGAGATATGGAGGGTTGTAGGGAGTGGAGGTGTTTACAGAGATCAGGAGGGTTGTAGGGGCTGTAGGAGTTTACAGAGATAGGGAGGGATGTAGGATCTGGAGGAGATTACAGAGATAGGGAGTGGTGTAGGGGCTGAAGGAGGTTACAGAAACAGGGAGAGAATTAGGTGCTGGAGGAGGTTACAGAGATAGGTAGGGCTGTAGGCGCTGGAGGAGGTTACGGTGATAGGAATGGGTGTAGGGGCTGGAGGAGGTTACAGAGATCGGGAGTGGTGTAGTGGCTGGAGGAGATAACAGATTTAGGGAGGGGTGTAAGGCATGGAGGAGGTTACAGTGATAGGGGGGTTTGTAGGAGCTGGACAAAGTTACAGACATAGGGAGTGTTGTAGGGGCTGGAGGAGGTTAAAAACATAGGCAGTGTTGAACTGAGTGGAGGAGGTTACAGAGATAGGGACGGGAGTAGGTGGCTGGAGGTGGTTACAGAGATATGGAGGGGTGTAGGGGCTGGAGGAGGTTACAGAGATAGGGACGGGTGTAAGAAGTTGGAGGAGGTTACAGAGATAGGGAGGTGTGTAAGTGGCTTGAGGAGGTTACAGAGATAGGGAAGGGTGTAGCGGCTGGGGGAGTTTACAGAGATAGGAGAGATGTAGGGGCTGGATGAGTTTACAGTGTTAGGGATTGGTGTAGGTGCTGGAGGAGGTTACAGAGATAAGGAGGGGTATAGGGGCTGTACGAGGTTACCGAGATAGGGATGGGTATAGGGTGCTGGAGGAGGTTACAGACATAGGGAGGTTTGTAAGGCCTGGAGGAGCTTACAGAGATCGGGAGCATTGTGGTGACTGGAGGAGGTATCCGAGATAGGGAGTCTTGTAGGGTTTGACAGAGGTTACATAGATAGGGATAGTTGTAGTGAGTGTAGGAGGTTATGAAGAAAGGGAGGGTTGTAGGTAGTGGAGCACATTGCTGACATAGGGAGGGTTGTAGGGGCTGGAGAATTTTACAGAGATAGGGATGGGGTGCAGGGGCTGGAGGAGGTTACAGAGATACGGAGGTGTGTAGGGTCAGGAGGAGGTTACAGAGATACAGAGGTGTATAGGTGCTGGAGGAGGTTCCAGATATAGGGAGTGGTGCAGGGATTGGAGGAGGTTACAGAGATAGGGATGGGTGTAGGACTGGAGGAGGTTACAGAGAAAGGAAGGGTGCGAGGCTGGAGGAGGTTACAGAGATCTGAAGTTACAGAGATAGGGAGGGAGTTACAGAGATAAGGAGAGTTGTAGGGCTGGAGGAGGTTACAGAGATAGGGAGGGGTGTAGGAGGTGGAGGAAGTTACAGAGATAGCGAGGGGTGTAGGGGCTGGAGGAGGTTACAGAGATAGGGAGGGGTGTACGGGTTGGAGAAGCTTACAGAGAGAGGGAGCGTTGTAGTGACTGGAGGAGGTATCCGAGATAGGGAGTCTTGTAGGGTTTGACAGAGGTTACATAGATAGGGATAGTTGTAGTGAGTGTAGGAGGTTATGGAGAAAGTGAGGGTTGTAGGGAGTGGAGGACATTGCTGACATAGGGAGGGTTGTAGGGCCTGGAGAATTTTAAGAGATAGGGATGCAGGGGCTGGAGGAGGTTACAGAGATAGAGAGGTGCATAGGTGCTGGAGGAGGTTCCAGATATAGGGAGAGGTGTAGGGGCTGGAGAAGGTTATAGAGATAGGAAGGTGTGTAGGGGCAGGAAGCTGTGACAGAGTTAAGGAGGGTTGTAAGGGCTGGAGGAGGTTACTGAGATAGGGAGTGGTGTAGGGACTGAAGGAGGTTACAGAAACAGGGAGAGGATTAGTTGCTGGAGGAGGTTACAGCGGTAGGGAGGGGTGTAGTGGCATGGAGGAGCTTACAGAGATAGGGTGGTTTGTAGGCGCTGGACAAAGTTAGAGAGATAGGGTGGGTTGTAGTGAGTTTAGGAGGTTACAGAGATAGGGACGGGTGTAGGTGGCTGGAGGTGGTTACAGAGATATGGAGGTGTGTAGGGGTTGGAGGAGATTACAGAGATATGGATGGTTGTAAATGGCTGGAGGTGGTTACAGAGATAGGGAGGTGTGTACAGCTGGAGGAGTTTACTGAGATAGGAAAGATGTAGGGGCTGGATGAGTTTACAGAGTTAGGGATGGGTTTAGGTGCTGGAGGAGGTTACAGAGATAAGGAGGGGTGTAGGAGCTGTACGAGGTTTCTGAGATAGGGAGGTTTGTAAGGGCTAGAGGAGCTTACAGAGATAGGGAGCGTTGTAGTGAGTGGAGGAGCTATCCGAGATAGGGAGTCTTGTAGTGTTTGACAGAGGTTACATAGATAGGGATGGTTGTAGTGAGTGTAGGAGGTTACGGAGAAAGGGAGGGTTGTATGGAGTGGAGGACATTGCAGACAAAGGGAGGGTTGTAGGGGCTGGAGAATTTTACAGAGATAGAGATGGGGTGCAGGGGCTGGAGGAGGTTACAGAGATACAGAGGTGTATAGGTGCTGGAGGAGGTTCCAGATATAGGGAGTGGTGTAGGGACTGGAGAAGGTTACAGAGATAGGGATGGTTGTAGGACTGGAGGAAGTTACAGAGAAAGGAAGGGGTGCGAGGCTGGAGGAGGTTACAGAGATAGGGAGGGGTGTACGGGTTGGAGAAGCTTACAGAGTTAGGGAGCCGTGTAGGGGTTGGAGCAGGTTACAGAGATAGGGAGGGAGTTAAAGAGATTGGGATGGGTGAGAGGCTGGAGAGCGTTACAGAGATAGGGATGTGTGTAGGAGCCGGAGGATGTTACAGAGATAGGGAGGGTTGTAGGGATTGGAGGAGGTTACAGAGATAGGGAGGGGTGTAGGGACTGGAGGAAGTTACAGAGATAGGGATGGGTGAGAGGCTGGAGGAGGTTATAGAGATACGGAGGTGTGTAGGGGTTGGAGGAGGTTACAGAGATATGGAGGGGTGAGAGGCTGGAGGAGGTTACAGTGATAGGGAGAGGAGTAGGTGCCGGAGGAGGTTACAGAGATAGGGAGGGTTGTAGGGACTAGAGGAAATTACAGAGATAGGAAGGGGTGCGAGGCTGGAGGAGGTTACAGAGATAGGGAGAGGTGTAGCAGCCGGAGGAGGTTACAGAGACAGGGAGGGGTGTTGGAGCCGCAGGAGTTTACAGAGATAGGGAGAGGTGTAGGGGCTTGATGAGGTTACAAAGATAGGGGTGGGGTGAGGGGCTGGTGGATGTTACAGAGTTAGGGATGGAGTTAGAGAGATAATGAACGGTGCAGGGCTGGAGGAGGTTACAGAGAGTGAGGGGTGTACGGGCATGAGGAGGTTACAGAGATAGGGAGGGGTGTAGGGGCTGGAGGAAGTTACAGAGATAGGGAGGGTTATAGGGGCTGGAGGAGGTTACAGCGATAGGGAGGTGTGTAGGGTTTGGAGGAGGTTACAGATATAGGGAAGTGTGTAGGCGTTGGAGGAGGTTACAGAGATAGGGAGGTGTGTACGGACATGAGGAGGTTACAGAGATAGGGAGGGGTGTAGATGTTGGCGGTGCTTACAGAGATAGGGAGGGGTGTAGGGGTTGGAGCAGGTTACAGAGATAGGGAGGGGCGTAGGTGCTGGAGGAGGTTACAGAGATAGGGAGGGGTGTAGGGCTGGAGGAGCTTACAGTGATAGGGAGGGAGTTACAGAGATAGGGACGGGTGAGAGACTGGGAAGCGTTACAGAGATAGGGAGGGGTGTAGGAGCTGGAGGATGTTACAGAGATAGGGAGGGGTGTTGGGATTGGAGGAGGTTACAGAGATAGGGAAGGGTGTAGGGACTGGAGGAGTTTACAGAGATAGGGAGGGGGTGAGAGGCTGGAGGAGGTTACAGAGTTAGGGAGAGGTGTAGGAGCCGGAGGAGGTTGCTGAGATAGGGTGGGTTGTAGGGGCTGGATGGGGTTACAGAGATAGGAAGTTACAGAGATAGGGAGGGGTGCATGGCTGGAGGAGGTTACAGAGATAGGGAGGGGTATAGGGGCTGGAGGAGTTTACAGAGATAGGGAAGGGTGTACGGGCTGACGAAGGTTACTGAGATAGGGAGGGGCGTAGGGGCTGGAGGAGGTTACAGAGATAGGGAGGAGTGTAGGGGCTGGAAGAGGTTAGAGATTTAGGGAGGGGTGTAGGGGCTGGAGGAGGTTACAGAGTTAGGGAGGTTGTAGGGGTTGGAGGAGGTTACAGAGATAGGGAAGTGTATAGGGGCTGGAGGAGGTTACAGAGATATGGAGAGGTGTTGGGGCTGGAGTAGGTTACAGAGATAGGGAGTGGTGTAGGGGCATGAGGATTTTACAGAAATAGTGAGGGGTGTAGAGGCTGGAGGGGGCTACAGATATAGGGAGGGGTTTACGGGCATGAGGAGGTTACAGAGATAGGGAGGGGAGTAGGGAATGGAGGAGATTACAGAGATAGGGAGGGGTATAGGGGCTGGAGGAGGTTACAGAGTTAGGGAGGTTGTAGGGGTTGGAGGAGGTTACAGAGATAGGGAAGTGTGTAGGGGCTGGAGGAGGTTACAGAGATATGGAGGTGTGTAGGGGTTGGAGGAGGTTACAGAGATAGGGAGGGGTGTAGGGACTGGAGGAGTTTACAGAGATAGGGAGGGGGTGAGAGGCTGGAGGTGGTTACAGAGTTAGGGAGATGTGTAGGAGCCGGAGGAGGTTACTGAGATAGGGATGGATGTAGGGGCTGGATGGGGTTACAGAGATAGGAAGTTACAGAGATAGGGAGGGAGTTACAGAGATAAGGAGGGGTGCATGGCTGCAGGAGGTTACAGAGATAGGGAGGGGTGTAGGCGCTGGAGGAGTTTTGAGATTCAGGGAGGGGTGTAGGGGCTGGAGGAGGTTACAGAGTTAGGGAGGTTGTTGGGGTTGGAGGAGGTTACAGAGTTAGGGAGGGGTATAGGGGCCGGAGGATGTTACAGAGAAATGGAGGTGTGTAGGCGTTGGAGAAGGTTACAGAGATAGGGAGGGGTGTTGGAGCCGGAGGAGGTTACAGAGATAGGGAGATGTGAAGGGGCTGGAGGAGTTTAGAGATAGGGAGGGTTGTTCGGGCATGAGGAGTTTACAGAGATAGGGAGGGGTGTAGATGCTGTCAGGGGTTACAGAGTTATGGAGGGGTGTAGGGGTTCTAGGAGTTTACAGAGATGGGGAGGGGTTTAGGGGTTGGAGGAGATTACAGAGATAGGGAGGGGTGTACCGGCTGGAGGAGGTTACAGAGATAGAGGTGGGTGTAGGGGCTGGAGCAGGTTACAGAGATAGGGAGGGGCCTCGGGGCAGCAGGAGGTTACAGAGATAGGGAGCGGTGTAAGGGCTGGAGCAGGTTACAGAGATATGAAGGGTGTTGGGGCGGGAGGAAGTTACAGAGATACGGAGGATTGTAGGGGCTGTAGGAGGTTACAGAGATAGGGATGGGTGTAACGGCTGGAGGAGGTTACAGAGTCAGGGAGTGTTGTAGGGGCTGGTGGAGGTTACAGAGATAAGGATGGGTTTAGGGGCTGTAGGATTTTACAGAGATAGGGAGGGGTGTTGGGGCCGGAGGAGGTTACAGAGATAGGGAGGGGTGTAGGGGTTGGAGCAGGTTACAGAGTTTGGGAGGTGTGTATGGGCTGGAGGAAGTTACAGCGATAGTGAGGTTGTAGGGTCTGGAGGAGGTTACAGAGTTATGGAGGAGTATAGGGGCCGGATCAGGTTACAGAGATAGGGAAGGGTGTAGGGCTGGAGGAGGTTACAGAGATAGGGTGGTGTGTAGGGTCTGGAGGAGGTTACAGAGTTATGGAGGAGTATAGGGGCCGGATCAGGTTACAGAGAGAGGGAAGTGTGTAGGGGCTGGAGGAGGTTACAGGGATAGTGAGGAATGAGAGGCTGGAGGGTGTTACAGAGATAGTGAGGAAGTTATAGTGATAATGAGCAGTGTCGGTCTGGTGGAGTTTACAGATAGTGAGGGATGTACGGTCATGTGGAGGTTACAGAGATAGGGAGGGGTGTAGGGGCTGGAGAAAGTTACAGAGATAGGGAGGTGTGTAGGGGTTGGAGGTGGTTACAGAGATAGGGAGGTGTGTAGGGGTTGGAGGTAGTTACAGAGATAGGGAGGGGTGTAGTAGCCGGAGGAGATTACAGAGATAGGGAGAGGTGTAGGAGCTGGAGGAGGTTACAGAGCTAGGGAGGGTTGTAGGGGCTGGAGGGAGTTACAGAGATAAGGAGGGGTGTAGGTCTGGAGGAGGATATAGAGATAGGGCGGGAGTTACAGAGATAAGGATGGGTGAGAGGCTGGAGAGCATTACAGAGATAGGAAGGGGTGTTGGAGCCGCAGGAGTTTACAGAGATAGGTTGAGGTGTAGGGGCTGGAGGAGGTTACAAAGATAGCGGTGGTGGGAGGGGCTGGTGGATGTTACAGAGATAGGGAGGGAATTATAGAGATAATGAGGGGTGTAGGGCTGGAGGAGGTTGCAGATAGTGAGGGGTGTACGGGCATGAGGAGGTTACACTGATAGGGAGGGGTGTAGGGGCTGGAGGAAGTTACAGAGATAGGGAGGGTTATAGGGGCTGGAGGAGGTTACAGAGATAGGGATGGGTGTAGGGGCTGGAGGATTTTACAGAGTTCGGGAAGGGTATAGGGGCAGAAGGATGTTACAGAGATAGGTAGGTGTGTAGGGGTTGGAGGAGGTTACAGATATAGGGAAGTGTGTAGGGGTTGGAGGAGGTTACAGAGATAGGGAGGTGTGTACGGGCATGAGGAGGTTACAGAGATAGGGAGGGGTGTAGATGCTGGCGGCGGTAACAGAGATATGGAGGGGTGTAGGGGCTCGAGGAGTTTACAGAGATAGGGACCGGTGTAGGGACTGGAGGAGATTACAGAGATAGGGAGGCGTGTAAGGGTTGGAGCAGGTTACAGAGATAGGGAGCGGCGTAGGGGCTGGAGGACGTTACAGAGATAGGGAGGGTTGTTGGGGCTAGAGGAGGTTACAGAGATAGGGAGGTTGTAGAGGCTGGAGGAGGTTACAGCGATAGGGAGGTGTGTAGGGGTTGGAAGAGGTTACAGATATAGGGAAGTGTGCAGGGTTTGGAGGAGGTTTCATGGATAAGGAGCAGTGTAGGGCCGGAGGATGTTACAGAGATAGGGGGAGGTGTAGGGGCTGGTGGAAGTTACAGAGATAGGGAAGGTAGTAGGTGCTGGAGGTGTTCACTGAGATAGGAAGCGATGAGAGGCTGGAGGAGGTTACAGAGATACAGAGGGGTGTAGGGTTTGGAGGACGTTACAGAGATAGGGAGTGGTCAAGGTTACAGAGACAGGGAGAGGATTCGGAGCCAGAGGAGGTTACAGAGACAGGGAGGTGTGTAGGGGTTGGAGGTGGTTATAGAGATAGGTACTGGTGAGAGGCTGGAGGAGGTTACAGAGATAGGGAGAGGAGTAGGAGCAGGAGGAAGTTACAAGGATAGGGAGGGGTGTAGGGGCTGGAGGATTTTACAGAGTTAGGGAGGTGTATAGGGGCAGAAGGATGTTACAGAGATAGGGAGGGGTGCAGTGCCTGCAGGAGGTTACAACGATAGGGAGGTGTGTAGGGTTTGGAGGAGGTTACAGATATAGGGAAGTGTGTAGGGGTTGGAGGAGGTTACAGATATAGGGAGGTGTGTACGGACATGAGGAGGTTACAGAGATAGGGAGGTGTGTAGATGTTGGCGGCGGTTACAGAGATAGGGAGGGATGTAGGGGTTGGAGCAGGTTACAGAGATAGGGAGGGGCGTAGGTGCTGGAGGAGGTTACAGAGATAGGGAGGGGCGTAGGGGCTGGAGGAGGTTACAGAGATACGGAGGGGTGTAGGGGTTGGAGCAGGTTACAGAGTTAGGGAGGGGCGTAGAGACTGGAGGAGGTTACAGAGATAGGGAGCGGGGTAGGGGCTGGAGCAGGTTACAGAGATATGAGGGGTGTAGGGGCGGGAGGAAGTTACAGAGATACGGAGTGTTGTAGCGGCTGTAGGAGGTTACAGAGATGGGGATGGGTGTAGGAGCTGGAGGAGGTTACAGAGATAGGGAGGGGTGTAGGGGCCGGAGGAGGTTCCAGAGATAGGGAGGCGTGTAAGGGTTGGAGCAGGTTACAGAGATAGGGAGCGGCGTAGGGGCTGGAGGAGGTTACAGAGATAGGGAGGGGTGTTGGGGCTGGAGGAGGTTACAGAGATAGGGAGGTTGTAGGGGCTGGAGGAGGTTACAAAGATAGCGGTGGTGGGAGGGGCTGGTGGATGTTACAGAGATAGGGAGGGAATTATAGAGATAATGAGGGGTGTAGGGCTGGAGGAGGTTGCAGATAGTGAGGGGTGTACGGGCATGAGGAGGTTACACTGATAGGGAGGGGTGCAGGGGCTGGAGGAAGTTACAGAGATAGGGAGGGTTATAGGGGCTGGAGGAGGTTACAGAGATAGGGAGAGGTGAAGGGGCTGGAGGAGGTTAGAGATGGGGAGGAGGGGTGTACGGGCATGAGGAATTTACAGAGATAGGGAGGGGTGTAGATGCTGTCGGGGGTTACAGAGTTATGGAGGGGTGTAGGGGCTCTAGGTGGTTACAGGGATGGGGAGGTGTGTAGGGACTGGAGGAGGTTACAGAGATAGGGATGTGTGTACCGGCTGGAGAAGCTTACAGAGATCAGGCGGGTTGTAAGGGTTGGAGTAGGTTACAGAGATAGGGAGGGGCGTAGGGGCTGGAGGAGGTTACAGAGATAGGGAGGGGTGTAGGGGTTGGAGCAGGTTACAGAGTTAGGGAGGGGCGTAGAGACTGGAGGAGGTTACAGAGATAGGGAGCGGGGCAGGGGCTGGAGCAGGTTACAGAGATATGAGGGGCGTAGGTGCTGGAGGAGGTTACAGAGATAGGGAGGGTTGTAGCGGCTGTAGGAGGTTACAGAGATAGGGATGGGTGTAGGAGCTGGAGGAGGTTACAGAGATAGGGAGGGGTGTAGGGGCCGGAGGAGGTTCCAGAAATAGGGAGGGGTGTAGGGGTTGGAGCAGGTTACAGATATAGGGGTGGGGCGTAGGGGCTGGAGGAGGTTACAGAGATAGGGAGGGGTGTAGGGGCTGGATGAGGTTACAGAGTTAGGGAGGGGTGTAGGGGCTGGAGGAGGTTACAGAGATAGGGAGGTTGTAGGGTCTGGAGGAGGTTACAGTGTTATGGAGGAGTATAGGGGCCGGATCAGGTTACCGAGATAGGGAAGGGTGTAGGGCTGGAGGAGGTTACAGAGATAGGGAGGTGTGTAGGGGTGGGAGGAGGTTACAGAGATAGGGAGGTTGTAGGGTCTGGAGGAGGTTACAGAGTTATGGAGGGGTATAGGAGCCGGATTAGGTTACAGAGATAGGGAAGGGTGTAGGCCTGGAGGAGGTTACAGAGATAGGGAGGTGTGTAGGGGTTGGAGGAGGTTACAGAGATAGGGAAGGGTGTAGGGGCTGGAGGAGGTTATAGGGATAGTGAGGAATGAGAGGCTGGAGGGTGTTACAGAGATAGTGAGGGAGTTATAGTGATAATGAGCGGTGTAGGTCTGGTGGAGTTTACAGATAGTGAGGGGTGTACGGGCATGAGGAGGTTACAGAGATAGGGAGGGGTGTAGGAGCCGGAGGAGGTTACACAGACAGGGAGGGGTGTAGGGGCTGGAGGAGATTACAGAGATAGGGAGGGATGTTGGGGCTGGAGGAGGTTACAGAAATAGGTAGCAGTGAGGGGCTGGATGAGGTTACAGAGATGGGGGTGGAGTTACAGAGATGGTGGAGTGACAGGCTGGAGGAGGTTACAGAGATCGGGAGGGGTGTAGGGGCTGGAGGAGGTTACAGAGATAGGGAGGAGTGCAGGGTTTGGAGGAGGTTACAAGGATAAGGAGGAGTGTATAGATGGTGGAGGTTACAGAGATAGGGAGGTGTGAAGGGGCTGGATGAGGTTACAGAGATAGGGAGGGGTGTAGGGTCTGGTGACGCTTACAGAGATTGGGAGGGGTGAATGGGTTGGAGCAGGTTAGAGAGTTAGGGAGCGGCGTAGGGGCTGGAGGAGGCTACAGAGATAGGGAGTGGTGTCGGGCTGGAGGAGTTTACAGAGTTGTGAGTGAGTTACAGAGATAGGGACGGGTGAGAGGCTGGGGAGCGTTACAGAGATAGGGAGGGGTGTAGGAGCTGGAGGATGTTACAGAGATAGGGAGGGGTGTAGGGATTGAAGGAGGTTACAGAGATAGGGAGGGGTGTAGGGACTGGAGGAGTTTACAGAGATAGGGAGGGGGTGAGAGGCTGGAGGAGGTTACAGAGTAAGGGAGATGTGTAGGAGCCGGAGGAGGTTACTGAGATAGGGAGAGTTGTAGGGGCTGGATGGGGTTACAGAGATAGGAAGTTACAGAGATAGGGAGGGAGTTACAGAGATAAGGAGGGGTGCATGGCTGGACGAGGTTACAGAGATAGGGAGGGGTGTAGGGGCTGGAGGAGTTTTGAGATTTAGGGAGTGGTGTAGGGGCTGGAGGTGGTTACAGAGTTAGGGAGGTTGTAGGGGTTGGAGGAGGTTACAGATTTCGGGAGGGGTATCGGGGCCGGAGGATGTTACAGAGATATGGAGGTGTGTAGGCGTTGGAGAAGGTTACAGAGATAGGGAGGGGTGTAGGAGCCGGAGGAGGTTACAGAGATAGGGAGATGTGAAGGGGCTGGAGGAGGTTAGAGATAGGGAGGGTTGTACGGGCATGAGGAGTTTACAGAGACAGGGAGGGATGTAGATGCTGTCGGGGGTTACAGAGTTATGGAGGGGTGTAGCGGCTCTAGGAGTTTACAGAGATGGGGAGGGGTGTAGCGACTGGAGGAGGTTACAGAGATAGGGAGGGGTGTAGGGGCTGGAGGAGGTTACAGAGACAGGGAGGGGTTTAGGGGTTGGAGGAGATTACAGAGATAGGGAGGGGTGTACCGGCTGGAGGAGGTTACAGAGATAGAGTTGGGTGTAGGGGCTGGAGCAGGTTACAGAGATAGGGAGGGGCCTAGGGGCAGCAGGAGGTTACAGAGATAGGGAGCGGTGTAGGGGCTGTAGCAGGTTACAGAAATATCAAGGGTGTTGGGGCGGGAGGAAGTTACAGAGATACGGAGGTTTGTAGGGGCTGTAGGAGGTTACAGAGATAGGGATGGGTGTAACGGCTGGAGGAGGTTACAGAGATAGGGAGGGTTATAGGGGCTGGAGGAGGTTACAGAGATAGGGATGGGTGTAGGGGCTGGAGGATTTTACAGAGTTCGGGAAGGGTATAGGGGCAGAAGGATGTTACAGAGATAGGTAGGTGTGTAGGGGTTGGAGGAGGTTACAGATATAGGGAAGTGTGTAGGGGTTGGAGGAGGTTACAGAGATAGGGAGGTGTGTACGGGCATGAGGAGGTTACAGAGATAGGGAGGGGTGTAGATGCTGGCGGCGGTAACAGAGATATGGAGGGGTGTAGGGGCTCGAGGAGTTTACAGAGATAGGGACCGGTGTAGAGACTGGAGGAGATTACAGAGATAGGGAGGCGTGTAAGGGTTGGAGCAGGTTACAGAGATAGGGAGCGGCGTAGGGGCTGGAGGACGTTACAGAGATAGGGAGGGTTGTTGGGGCTAGAGGAGGTTACAGAGATAGGGAGGTTGTAGGGGCTGGAGGAGGTTACAGCGATAGGGAGGTGTGTAGGGGTTGGAAGAGGTTACAGATATAGGGAAGTGTGCAGGATTTGGAGCAGGTTACAAGGATAAGGAGCAGTGTAGGGCCGGAGGATGTTACAGAGATAGGGGGAGGTGTAGGGGCTGGTGGAAGTTACAGAGATAGGGAAGGTAGTAGGTGCTGGAGGTGTTCACTGAGATAGGAAGCGATGAGAGGCTGGAGGAGGTTACAGAGATACAGAGGGGTGTAGGGTTTGGAGGACGTTACAGAGATAGGGAGTGGTCAAGGTTACAGAGACAGGGAGAGGATTCGGAGCCAGAGGAGGTTACAGAGACAGGGAGGTGTGTAGGGGTTGGAGGTGGTTATAGAGATAGGTACTGGTGAGAGGCTGGAGGAGGTTACAGAGATAGGGAGAGGAGTAGGAGCAGGAGGAAGTTACAAGGATAGGGAGGGGTGTAGGGGCTGGAGGATTTTACAGAGTTAGGGAGGTGTATAGGGGCAGAAGGATGTTACAGAGATAGGGAGGGGTGCAGTGCCTGCAGGAGGTTACAACGATAGGGAGGTGTGTAGGGTTTGGAGGAGGTTACAGATATAGGGAAGTGTGTAGGGGTTGGAGGAGGTTACAGATATAGGGAGGTGTGTACGGACATGAGGAGGTTACAGAGATAGGGAGGTGTGTAGATGTTGGCGGCGGTTACAGAGATAGGGAGGGATGTAGGGGTTGGAGCAGGTTACAGAGATAGGGAGGGGCGTAGGTGCTGGAGGAGGTTACAGAGATAGGGAGGGGCGTAGGGGCTGGAGGAGGTTACAGAGATACGGAGGGGTGTAGGGGTTGGAGCAGGTTACAGAGTTAGGGAGGGGCGTAGAGACTGGAGGAGGTTACAGAGATAGGGAGCGGGGTAGGGGCTGGAGCAGGTTACAGAGATATGAGGGGTGTAGGGGCGGGAGGAAGTTACAGAGATACGGAGTGTTGTAGCGGCTGTAGGAGGTTACAGAGATGGGGATGGGTGTAGGAGCTGGAGGAGGTTACAGAGATAGGGAGGGGTGTAGGGGCCAGTGGAGGTTCCAGAAATAGGGAGGGGTGTAGGGGTTGGAGCAGGTTACAGAGAAAGGGGTGGGGCGTAGGGGCTGGAGGAGGTTACAGAGATAGGGAGGGGTGTAGGGGCTGGATGAGGTTACAGAGTTAGGGAGGGGTGTAGGGGCTGGAGGAGGTTACAGAGATAGGGAGGTTGTAGGGTCTGGAGGAGGTTACAGTGATATGGAGGAGTATAGGGGCCGGATCAGGTTACCGAGATAGGGAAGGGTGTAGGGCTGGAGGAGGTTACAGAGATAGGGAGGTGTGTAGGGGTGGGAGGAGGTTACAGAGATAGGGAGGTTGTAGGGTCTGGAGGAGGTTACAGAGTTATGGAGGGGTATAGGAGCCGGATTAGGTTACAGAGATAGGGAAGGGTGTAGGCCTGGAGGAGGTTACAGAGATAGGGAGGTGTGTAGGGGTTGGAGGAGGTTACAGAGATAGGGAAGGGTGTAGGGGCTGGAGGAGGTTATAGGGATAGTGAGGAATGAGAGGCTGGAGGGTGTTACAGAGATAGTGAGGGAGTTATAGTGATAATGAGCGGTGTAGGTCTGGTGGAGTTTACAGATAGTGAGGGGTGTACGGGCATGAGGATGTTACAGAGATAGGGAGGGGTGTAGGAGCCGGAGGAGGTTACACAGACAGGGAGGGGTGTAGGGGCTGGAGGAGATTACAGAGATAGGGAGGGATGTTGGGGCTGGAGGAGGTTACAGAAATAGGTAGCAGTGAGGGGCTGGATGAGGTTACAGAGATGGGGGTGGAGTTACAGAGATGGTGGAGTGACAGGCTGGAGGAGGTTACAGAGATCGGGAGGGGTGTAGGGGCTGGAGGAGGTTACAGAGATAGGGAGGAGTGCAGGGTTTGGAGGAGGTTACAAGGATAAGGAGGAGTGTATAGATGGTGGAGGTTACAGAGATAGGGAGGTGTGAAGGGGCTGGATGAGGTTACAGAGATAGGGAGGGGTGTAGGGTCTGGTGACGCTTACAGAGATTGGGAGGGGTGAATGGGTTGGAGCAGGTTAGAGAGTTAGGGAGCGGCGTAGGGGCTGGAGGAGGCTACAGAGATAGGGAGTGGTGTCGGGCTGGAGGAGTTTACAGAGTTGTGAGTGAGTTACAGAGATAGGGACGGGTGAGAGGCTGGGGAGCGTTACAGAGATAGGGAGGGGTGTAGGAGCTGGAGGATGTTACAGAGATAGGGAGGGGTGTAGGGATTGAAGGAGGTTACAGAGATAGGGAGGGGTGTAGGGACTGGAGGAGTTTACAGAGATAGGGAGGGGGTGAGAGGCTGGAGGAGGTTACAGAGTTAGGGAGATGTGTAGGAGCCGGAGGAGGTTACTGAGATAGGGAGAGTTGTAGGGGCTGGATGGGGTTACAGAGATAGGAAGTTACAGAGATAGGGAGGGAGTTACAGAGATAAGGAGGGGTGCATGGCTGGACGAGGTTACAGAGTAGGGAGGGGTGTAGGGGCTGGAGGAGTTTTGAGATTTAGGGAGTGGTGTAGGGGCTGGAGGTGGTTACAGAGTTAGGGAGGTTGTAGGGGTTGGAGGAGGTTACAGATTTCGGGAGGGGTATCGGGGCCGGAGGATGTTACAGAGATATGGAGGTGTGTAGGCGTTGGAGAAGGTTACAGAGATAGGGAGGGGTGTAGGAGCCGGAGGAGGTTACAGAGATAGGGAGATGTGAAGGGGCTGGAGGAGGTTAGAGATAGGGAGGGTTGTACGGGCATGAGGAGTTTACAGAGACAGGGAGGGATGTAGATGCTGTCGGGGGTTACAGAGTTATGGAGGGGTGTAGCGGCTCTAGGAGTTTACAGAGATGGGGAGGGGTGTAGCGACTGGAGGAGGTTACAGAGATAGGGAGGGGTGTAGGGGCTGGAGGAGGTTACAGAGACAGGGAGGGGTTTAGGGGTTGGAGGAGATTACAGAGATAGGGAGGGGTGTACCGGCTGGAGGAGGTTACAGAGATAGAGTTGGGTGTAGGGGCTGGAGCAGGTTACAGAGATAGGGAGGGGCCTAGGGGCAGCAGGAGGTTACAGAGATAGGGAGCGGTGTAGGGGCTGTAGCAGGTTACAGAGATATCAAGGGTGTTGGGGCGGGAGGAAGTTACAGAGATACGGAGGTTTGTAGGGGCTGTAGGAGGTTACAGAGATAGGGATGGGTGTAACGGCTGGAGGAGGTTACAGAGATAGGGAGGGTTATAGGGGCTGGAGGAGGTTACAGAGATAGGGATGGGTGTAGGGGCTGGAGGATTTTACAGAGTTCGGGAAGGGTATAGGGGCAGAAGGATGTTACAGAGATAGGTAGGTGTGTAGGGGTTGGAGGAGGTTACAGATATAGGGAAGTGTGTAGGGGTTGGAGGAGGTTACAGAGATAGGGAGGTGTGTACGGGCATGAGGAGGTTACAGAGATAGGGAGGGGTGTAGATGCTGGCGGCGGTAACAGAGATATGGAGGGGTGTAGGGGCTCGAGGAGTTTACAGAGATAGGGACCGGTGTAGGGACTGGAGGAGATTACAGAGATAGGGAGGCGTGTAAGGGTTGGAGCAGGTTACAGAGATAGGGAGCGGCGTAGGGGCTGGAGGACGTTACAGAGATAGGGAGGGTTGTTGGGGCTAGAGGAGGTTACAGAGATAGGGAGGTTGTAGGGGCTGGAGGAGGTTACAGCGATAGGGAGGTGTGTAGGGGTTGGAAGAGGTTACAGATATAGGGAAGTGTGCAGGATTTGGAGCAGGTTACAAGGATAAGGAGCAGTGTAGGGCCGGAGGATGTTACAGAGATAGGGGGAGGTGTAGGGGCTGGTGGAAGTTACAGAGATAGGGAAGGTAGTAGGTGCTGGAGGTGTTCACTGAGATAGGAAGCGATGAGAGGCTGGAGGAGGTTACAGAGATACAGAGGGGTGTAGGGTTTGGAGGACGTTACAGAGATAGGGAGTGGTCAAGGTTACAGAGACAGGGAGAGGATTCGGAGCCAGAGGAGGTTACAGAGACAGGGAGGTGTGTAGGGGTTGGAGGTGGTTATAGAGATAGGTACTGGTGAGAGGCTGGAGGAGGTTACAGAGATAGGGAGAGGAGTAGGAGCAGGAGGAAGTTACAAGGATAGGGAGGGGTGTAGGGGCTGGAGGATTTTACAGAGTTAGGGAGGTGTATAGGGGCAGAAGGATGTTACAGAGATAGGGAGGGGTGCAGTGCCTGCAGGAGGTTACAACGATAGGGAGGTGTGTAGGGTTTGGAGGAGGTTACAGATATAGGGAAGTGTGTAGGGGTTGGAGGAGGTTACAGATATAGGGAGGTGTGTACGGACATGAGGAGGTTACAGAGATAGGGAGGTGTGTAGATGTTGGCGGCGGTTACAGAGATAGGGAGGGATGTAGGGGTTGGAGCAGGTTACAGAGATAGGGAGGGGCGTAGGTGCTGGAGGAGGTTACAGAGATAGGGAGGGGCGTAGGGGCTGGAGGAGGTTACAGAGATACGGAGGGGTGTAGGGGTTGGAGCAGGTTACAGAGTTAGGGAGGGGCGTAGAGACTGGAGGAGGTTACAGAGATAGGGAGCGGGGTAGGGGCTGGAGCAGGTTACAGAGATATGAGGGGTGTAGGGGCGGGAGGAAGTTACAGAGATACGGAGTGTTGTAGCGGCTGTAGGAGGTTACAGAGATGGGGATGGGTGTAGGAGCTGGAGGAGGTTACAGAGATAGGGAGGGGTGTAGGGGCCGGAGGAGGTTCCAGAAATAGGGAGGGGTGTAGGGGTTGGAGCAGGTTACAGAGATAGGGGTGGGGCGTAGGGGCTGGAGGAGGTTACAGAGATAGGGAGGGGTGTAGGGGCTGGATGAGGTTACAGAGTTAGGGAGGGGTGTAGGGGCTGGAGGAGGTTACAGAGATAGGGAGGTTGTAGGGTCTGGAGGAGGTTACAGAGTTATTGAGGGGTATAGGGGCCGGATCAGGTTACAGAGATAGGGAAGGGTGTAGGGCTGGAGGATGTTACAGAGATAGGGAGGTGTGTAGGGGTTGGAGGAGGTTACAGAGAGAGGGAAGGGTGTAGGGGCTGGAGGAGGTTATAGGGATAGTGAGGAATGAGAGGCTGGAGGGTGTTACAGAGATAGTGAGGGAGTTATAGTGATAATGAGCGGTGTAGGTCTGGTGGAGGTTACAGATAGTGAGGGGTGTATGGGCATGAGGAGGTTACAGAGATAGGGAGGGGTGTAGGAGCCGGAGGAGGTTACACAGACAGGGAGGGGTGTAGGTGCTGGAGGAGATTAGAGAGATAGGGAGGGATGTTGGGGCTGGAGGATGTTACAGAGATAGGTAGCAGTGAGAGGCTGGATGAGGTTACAGAGATGGGGATGGAGTTAAAGAGATGGTGGGGTGACAGGCTGGAGCAGGTTACAGAGATCGGGAGGGGTGTAGGGGCTGGAGGAGGTTACAGAGATAGGGAGGAGTGCAGGATTTGGAGGAGGTTACAAGGATAAGGAGGAGGGTAGGGCTGGAGGAGGTTACAGAGATAGGGAGGTGTGAAGGGGCTGGATGAGGTTACAGAGATAGGGAGGGGTGTAGGGTCTGGCGACGCTTACAGAGATTGGGAGGGGTGTAGGGGTTGGAGCAGGTTAGAGAGTTAGGGAGCGGCGTAGGGGCTGGAGGAGGTTACAGAGATAGGGAGTGGTGTCGGGCTGGAGGAGTTTACAGAGTTAGTGAGTGAGTTACAGAGATAGGGACGGGTGAGAGGCTGGGGAGCGTTACAGAGATAGGGAGGGGTGTAGGAGCTGGAGGATGTTACAGAGATAGGGAGGGGTGTAGAGATTGGAGGAGGTTTCAGAGATAGGGAGGGGTGTAGGGACTGGAGGAGTTTACAGAGATAGGGAGGGGGTGAGAGGCTGGAGGAGGTTACAGAGTTAGGGAGATGTGTAGGAGCCGGAGGAGGTTACTGAGATAGGGAGGGTTGTAGGGGCTGGATGGGGTTACAGAGATAGGAAGTTACAGAGATAGGGAGGGAGTTACAGAGAAAAGGAGGGGTGCATGGCTGGAGGAGGTTACAGAGATAGGGAGGGGTGTAGGGGCTGGAGGAGTTTTGAGATTTAGAGAGTGGTGTAGGGGCTGGAGGAGGTTACACAGTTAGGGAGGTTGGAGGAGGTTACAGAGTTAGGGAGGGGTATAGGGGCCGGAGGATGTTACAGAGATATGGAGGTGTGTAGCCGTTGGAGAAGGTTACAGAGATAGGGAGGGGTGTAGGAGCCGGAGGAGGTTACAGAGATAGGGAGATGTGAATGGGCTGGAGGAGGTTAGAGATAGGGAGGGTTGTACGGGCATGAGGAGTTTACAGAGATTGGGAGGGATGTAGATGCTGTCGGGGGTTACAGAGTTATGGAGGGGTTTAGGGGCTCTAGGAGTTTACAGAGATGGGGAGGGGTGTAGCGACTGGAGGAGGTTACAGAGATAGGGAGGGGTGTAGGGGCTGGAGGAGGTTACAGAGATAGGGAGGGGTGTAGCGACTGGAGGAGGTTACAGAGATAGGGAGGGGTGTAGGGGCTGGAGGAGGTTACAGAGATAGGGAGGGGTTTAGGGGTTGGAGGAGATTACAGAGATAGGGAGGGGTGTACCGGCTGGAGGAGGTTACAGAGATAGGGAGGGTTGTAGGGGCTGGTGGAGGTTACAGAGATAAGGATGGGTTTAGGGGCTGTAGGATTTTACAGAGATAGGGAGGGGTGTTGGGGCCGGAGGAGATTACAGAGATAGGGAGGGGTGTACCGGCTGGAGGAGGTTACAGAGATAGAGTTGGGTGTAGGGGCTGGAGCAGGTTACAGAGATAGGGAGGGGCCTAGGGGCAGCAGGAGTTTACAGAGATAGGGAGCGGTGTAGGGGCTGTAGCAGGTTACAGAGATATCAAGGGTGTTGGGGCGGGAGGAAGTTACAGAGATACGGAGGTTTGTAGGGGCTGTAGGAGGTTACAGAGATAGGGATGGGTGTAACGGCTGGAGGAGGTTACAGAGATAGGGAGTGTTGTAGGGGCTGGTGGAGGTTACACAGATAAGGATGGGTTTAGGGGCTGTAGGATTTTACAGAGATAGGGAGGGGTGTTGGGGCCGGAGGAGGTTACAGAGATTGGGAGGGGTGTAGGGGTTGGAGCAGGTTACAGAGATAGGGAGGGGCGTAGGGTCTGGAGGTGGTTACAGAGATAGGGAGGGGTGTAGGGGCTGGATGAGGTTACAGAGTTTGGGAGGTGTGTAGGGGCTGGAGGAGGTTACAGAGATAGGGAGGTTGTAGGATCTGGAGGAGGTTACAGAGTTATGGAGGAGTATAGGGGCCGGATCAGGTTACAGAGATAGGGAAGGGTGTAGGGCTGGAGGAGGTTACAGAGATAGGGAGGTGTGTAGGGGTTGGAGGAGGTTACAGAGAGAGGGAAGTGTGTAGGGGCTGGAGGAGGTTACAGGGATAGTGAGGAATGAGAGGCTGGAGGGTGTTACAGAGATAGTGAGGAAGTTATAGTGATAATGAGCGGTGTAGGTCTGGTGGAGTTTCAGATAGTGAGGCATGTACGGGCATGTGGAGGTTACAGAGATAGGGAGGGGTGTAGGGGCTGGAGAAAGTTACAGAGATAGGGAGGTGTGTAGGGGCTGGAGAAAGTTACAGAGATAGGGAGGTGTGTAGGTGTTGGCGGAGGTTACAGAGATAGGGAGGTGTGTATGGGTTGGAGGTAGTTACAGAGATAGGGAGGGGTGTAGTAGCCGGAGGAGATTACAGAGATAGGGAGAGGTGTAGGAGCTGGAGGAGGTTACAGAGCTAGGGACGGTTGTCGGGGCTGGTGGGAGTTACAGAGATAAGGAGGGGTGTAGGTCTGGAGGAGGTTATAGAGATAGGGCGGGAGTTACAGAGATAAGGATGGGTGAGAGGCTGGAGAGCATTACAGAGATAGGAAGGGGTGCTGGAGCCGCAGGAGTTTACAGAGATAGGTTGAGGTGTAGGGGCTGGAGGAGGTTACAAAGATAGCGGTGGGGGGAGGGGCTGGTGGATGTTACAGAGATAGGGAGGGAGTTATAGAGATAATGAGCGGTGTAGAGCTGGAGGAGGTTACAGATAGTGAGGGGTGTATGGGCATGAGGAGGTTACACTGATAGGGAGGGGTGTAGGGGCTGGAGGAAGTTACAGAGATAGGGAGGGTTATAGGGGCTGGAGGAGGTTACAGAGATAGGGATGGGTGTAGGGGCTGGAGGATTTTACAGAGTTCGGGAAGGGTATAGGGGCAGAAGGATGTTACAGAGATAGGTAGGTGTGCAGGGGTTGGAGGAGGTGACAGAAATAGAGAGGTGTGTACGGGCATGAGGAGGTTACAGAGATAGGGATGGGTGTAGATGCTGGCGGCGGTAACAGAGATATGGAGGGGTGTAGGGGCTCGAGGAGTTTACAGAGATTGGGACCGGTGTAGGGACTGGAGGAGATTACAGAGATAGGGAGGCGTGTAAGGGTTGGAGCAGGTTACAGAGATAGGGAGCGGCGTAGGGGCTGGAGGAGGTTACAGAGATAGGGAGGGGTGTTGGGGCTGGAGGAGGTTACAGAGATAGGGAGGTTGCAGGGGCTGGAGGAGGTTACAGCGATAGGGAGGTGTGTAGGGGTTGGAAGAGATTGCAGATATAGGGAAGTGTGTAGTGGCTGGAGGAGTTTACAGAGATAGGGAGGGGTGTAGGAGCCAGAGGAGGTTACACAGACAGGGAGGGGTGTAAGGGCTGGAGGAGGTTACAGAGATAGGGAGGGATTTGGTGCTGGAGGAGGTTACAGAGATATGGAGCAGTGAGAGGCTGGAGGAGGTTACAGAGATAGGGAGGGGTGTAGGGGGTGGAGGAAGTTGAGATAGGGAGGTGTGCAGGGTTTGGAGGAGGTTACAAGTATAAGGAGGAGTGAAGGGCCGGAGGATGTTACAGAGATAGGGGGAGGTGTAGGGGCTGGTGGAAGTTTTAGAGATAGGGAAGGTAGTAGGGGCTGGAGGAGTTCACTGAGATAGGAAGCGATGAGAGGCTGGAGGAGGTTACAGAGATACAGAGGGGTGTAGGGTTTGGAGGACGTTACAGAGATAGGGAGGGGTCAAGGGACTGGAGGAGGTTACAGAGACAGGGAGAGGATTCGGAGCCAGAGGAGGTTACAGAGACAGGGAGGTGTGTAGGGGTTGGAGGTGGTTATAGAGATAGGTACTGGTGAGAGGCTGGAGGAGGTTACAGAGATAGGGAGAGGAGTAGGAGCAGGAGGAGGTTACAAAGATAGGGAGGTGTGTAGGGGCTGGAGGATTTTACAGAGTTAGGGAGGTGTATAGGGGCAGAAGGATGTTACAGAGATAGGGAGGGGTGCAGTGCCTGCGGGAGGTTACAACGATAGGGAGGTGTGTAGGGTTTGGAGGAGGTTACAGATATAGGGAAGTGTGTAGGGGTTGGAGGAGGTTACAGATATAGGGAGGTGTGTACGGACATGAGGAGGTTACAGAGATAGGGAGGGGTGTAGATGTTGGCGGCGGTTACAGAGATAGGGAGGGATATAGGGGTTGGAGCAGTTTACAGAGATAGGGAGGGGCGTAGGTGTTGGAGGAGTTTACAGAGTTAGGGAGGGGTATAGGGGCGGGAGGATGTTACAGAGATAGGGAGTGTTGTAGTGGTTGGAGGAGGTTACAGAGATACGGAGGTGTGTAGGGTTTGGAGGAGGTTACAGATATAGGGAAGTGTGTAGGGGTTTGGAGGAGGTTACAGAGATAGGGAGGTGTGTAGGGGTTGGAGAAGGTTACAGAGATAGGGAGGGGTGTAGGAGCCGGAGGAGGTTACAGAGATAGGGAGAGGTGAAGGGGCTGGAGGAGGTTAGAGATGGGGAGGAGGGGTGTACGGGCATGAGGAATTTACAGAGATAGGGAGGGGTGTAGATGCTGTCGGGTGTTACAGAGTTATGGAGGGGTGTAGGGGCTCTAGGTGGTTACAGGGATGGGGAGGTGTGTAGGGACTGGAGGAGGTTACAGAGATAGGGATGTGTGTACCGGCTGGAGAAGCTTACAGAGATCAGGCGGGTTGTAAGGGTTGGAGTAGGTTACAGAGATAGGGAGGGGCGTAGGGGCTGGAGGAGGTTACAGAGATAGGGAGGGGTGTAGGGGTTGGAGCAGGTTACAGAGTTAGGGAGGGGCGTAGAGACTGGAGGAGGTTACAGAGATAGGGAGCGGGGCAGGGGCTGGAGCAGGTTACAGAGATATGAGGGGCGTAGGTGCTGGAGGAGGTTACAGAGATAGGGAGGGTTGGAGCGGCTGTAGGAGGTTACAGAGATAGGGATGGGTGTAGGAGCTGGAGGAGGTTACAGAGATAGGGAGGGGTGTAGGGGCCGGAGGAGGTTCCAGAAATAGGGAGGGGTGTAGGGGTTGGAGCAGGTTACAGATATAGGGGTGGGGCGTAGGGGCTGGAGGAGGTTACAGAGATAGGGAGGGGTGTAGGGGCTGGATGAGGTTACAGAGTTAGGGAGGGGTGTAGGGGCTGGAGGAGGTTACAGAGATAGGGAGGTTGTAGGGTCTGGAGGAGGTTACAGTGTTATGGAGGAGTATAGGGGCCAGATCAGGTTACCGAGATAGGGAAGGGTGTAGGGCTGGAGGAGGTTACAGAGATAGGGAGGTGTGTAGGGGTGGGAGGAGGTTACAGAGATAGGGAGGTTGTAGGGTCTGGAGGAGGTTACAGAGTTATGGAGGGGTATAGGAGCCGGATTAGGTTACAGAGATAGGGAAGGGTGTAGGCCTGGAGGAGGTTACAGAGATAGAGAGGTGTGTAGGGGTTGGAGGAGGTTACAGAGATAGGGAAGGGTGTAGGGGCTGGAGGAGGTTATAGGGATAGTGAGGAATGAGAGGCTGGAGGGTGTTACAGAGATAGTGAGGGAGTTATAGTGATAATGAGCGGTGTAGGTCTGGTGGAGTTTACAGATAGTGAGGGGTGTACGGGCATGAGGAGGTTACAGAGATAGGGAGGGGTGTAGGAGCCGGAGGAGGTTACACAGACAGGGAGGGGTGTAGGGGCTGGAGGAGATTACAGAGATAGGGAGGGATGTTGGGGCTGGAGGAGGTTACAGAAATAGGTAGCAGTGAGGGGCTGGATGAGGTTACAGAGATGGGGGTGGAGTTACAGAGATGGTGGAGTGACAGGCTGGAGGAGGTTACAGAGATCGGGAGGGGTGTAGGGGCTGGAGGAGGTTACAGAGATAGGGAGGAGTGCAGGGTTTGGAGGAGTTTACAAGGATAAGGAGGAGTGTATAGATGGTGGAGGTTACAGAGATAGGGAGGTGTGAAGGGGCTGGATGAGGTTACAGAGATAGGGAGGGGTGTAGGGTCTGGTGACGCTTACAGAGATTGGGAGGGGTGAATGGGTTGGAGCAGGTTAGAGAGTTAGGGAGCGGCGTAGGGGCTGGAGGAGGCTACAGAGATAGGGAGTGGTGTCGGGCTGGAGGAGTTTACAGAGTTGTGAGTGAGTTACAGAGATAGGGACGGGTGAGAGGCTGGGGAGCGTTACAGAGATAGGGAGGGGTGTAGGAGCTGGAGGATGTTACAGAGATAGGGAGGGGTGTAGGGATTGAAGGAGGTTACAGAGATAGGGAGGGGTGTAGGGACTGGAGGAGTTTACAGAGATAGGGAGGGGGTGAGAGGCTGGAGGAGGTTACAGAGTTAGGGAGATGTGTAGGAGCCGGAGGAGGTTACTGAGATAGGGAGAGTTGTAGGGGCTGGATGGGGTTACAGAGATAGGAAGTTACAGAGATAGGGAGGGAGTTACAGAGATAAGGAGGGGTGCATGGCTGGACGAGGTTACAGAGATAGGGAGGGGTGTAGGGGCTGGAGGAGTTTTGAGATTTAGGGAGTGGTGTAGGGGCTGGAGGTGGTTACAGAGTTAGGGAGGTTGTAGGGGTTGGAGGAGGTTACAGATTTCGGGAGGGGTATCGGGGCCGGAGGATGTTACAGAGATATGGAGGTGTGTAGGCGTTGGAGAAGGTTGGAGAAGGTTACAGAGATAGGGAGATGTGAAGGGGCTGGAGGAGGTTAGAGATAGGGAGGGTTGTACGGGCATGAGGAGTTTACAGAGACAGGGAGGGATGTAGATGCTGTCGGGGGTTACAGAGTTATGGAGGGGTGTAGCGGCTCTAGGAGTTTACAGAGATGGGGAGGGGTGTAGCGACTGGAGGAGGTTACAGAGATAGGGAGGGGTGTAGGGGCTGGAGGAGGTTACAGAGACAGGGAGGGGTTTAGGGGTTGGAGGAGATTACAGAGATAGGGAGGGGTGTACCGGCTGGAGGAGGTTACAGAGATATCAAGGGTGTTGGGGCGGGAGGAAGTTACAGAGATACGGAGGTTTGTAGGGGCTGTAGGAGGTTACAGAGATAGGGATGGGTGTAATGGCTGGAGGAGGTTACAGAGATAGGGAGGGTTGCAGGGTCTG
Source organism: Isurus oxyrinchus (assembly GCA_026770705.1). Lineage (NCBI taxonomy): Eukaryota > Metazoa > Chordata > Chondrichthyes > Lamniformes > Lamnidae > Isurus > Isurus oxyrinchus. Next base: position 232,296 of record JANJGN010000136.1, read on the forward strand.
GAGGAGGTTACAAAGTTATGGAGGAGTATAGGGGCCGGATCAGGTTACAGAGATAGGGAAGGGTGTAGGGCTGGAGGAGGTTACAGAGATAGGGAGGTGTGTAGGGGTTGGAAGAGGTTACAGAGATAGGGAAGTGTGTAGGGGCTGGAGGAGGTTACAGGGATAGTGAGGAATGAGAGGCTGGAGGGTGTTACAGAGATAGTGAGGAAGTTATAGTGATAATGAGCGGTGTAGGTCTGGTGGAGTTTACAGATAGTGAGGGATGTACGGGCATGTGGAGGTTACAGAGATAGGGAGGGGTGTAGGGGCTGGAGAAAGTTACAGAGATAGGGAGGTGTGTAGGGGTTTGGGGTCGTTACAAAGATAGGGAGGTGTGTATGTGTTGCAGGAGTTTACAGAGATAGGGAGGTGTGTAGGGGTTGGAGGTAGTTACAGAGATAGGGAGGGGTGTAGTAGCCGGAGGAGATTACAGAGATAGGGAGAGGTGTAGGAGCTGGAGGAGGTTACAGAGCTAGGGACGGTTGTAGGGGCTGGAGGGAGTTACAGAGATAAGGAGGGGTATAGGTCTGGAGGAGGTTATAGAGATAGGGCGGGAGTTACAGAGATAAGGGACGGTTGTAGGGGCTGGAGGGAGTTACAGAGATAAGGAGGGGTATAGGTCTGGAGGAGGTTATAGAGATAGGGCGGGAGTTACAGAGATAAGGATGGGTGAGAGGCTGGAGAGCGTTACAGAGATAGGGAGGGGTGTTGGAGCCGCAGGAGTTTACAGAGATAGGTTGAGGTGTAGAGGCTCAGGAGGTTACAAAGATAGCGGTGGTGGGAGGGGCTGGTGGATGTTACAGAGATAGGGAGGGAGTTATAGAGATAATGAGCGGTGTAGGGCTGGAGGAGGTTACAGATAGTGAGGGGTGTACGGGCATGAGGAGGTTACACTGATAGGGAGGGGTGTAGGGGCTGGAGGAAGTTACAGAGATAGGGAGGGTTATAGGGGCTGGAGGAGGTTACAGAGATAGGGATGGGTGTAGGGGCTGGAGGATTTTACAGAGTTAGGGAAGGGTATAGGGGCAGAAGGATGTTACAGAGATAGGTAGGTGTGTAGGGGTTGGAGGAGGTTACAGAGATAGGGAAGTGTGTAGGGGTTGGAGGAGGTTACAGATATAGGGAGGTGTGTACGGGCATGAGGAGGTTACAGAGATAGGGAGGGGTGTAGGGGCTCGAGGAGTTTACAGAGATAGGGACCGGTGTAGGGACTGGAGGAGATTACAGAGATAGGGAGGCGTGTAAGGGTTGGAGCAGGTTACAGAGATAAGGAGCGGCGTAGGGGCTGGAGGAGGTTACAGAGATAGGGAGGGGTGTTGGGGCTGGAGGAGGTTACAGAGATAGGGAGGTTGTAGGGGCTGGAGGAGGTTACAGCGATAGGGAGGTGTGTAGGGGCTGGAGGGTGTTACAGAGATAGGGCGCGTGTTACAGAGATAAGGAGGGGTGTAGGACTGGAGGAGGTTAGGGGGATAGGGCGGGAGTTACAGAGATAGGGAGGGGTGTAGGAGCCGGAGGAGGTTACAGAGGTAGGGAGGGGTGTAGGGGCTGGAGGAGGTTACAAAGATAGGGTTGGGGGGAGGGGCTGGAGGAGGTTACAGAAATAGGGAGGGAGTTATAGAGATAGTGAGCGGTGTAGGGCTGGAGGAGCTTACATTTAGGGAGGGGTGTATGGGCTTGCGGAGGTTACTGAGATATTGAGGTTTGTAGGGGTTGGAGCAGGTTACAGAGATAGGGAAGTTTGTAGGGGCTTGAGGAGGTTACAAGAGATAGGGAGGGGTGTAGTGGCTGGAGGATTTTTGAGATTTAGGGAGTGGTGTAGGGGCTGGAGGAGGTTACAGAGTTAGGGAGGTTGTAGGTGTTGGAGGAGGTTACAGAGTTAGGGAGGGGTATAGGGGCCGGAGGATGTTACAGAGATATGGAGGTGTGTAGGCGTTGGAGAAGGTTACAGAGATAGGGAGGGGTGTAGGAGCCGGAGGAGGTTACAGAGATAGGGAGATGTGAAGGGGCTGGAGGAGGTTAGAGATAGGGAGGGTTGTACGGGCATGAGGAGTTTACAGAGATAGGGAGGGGTGTAGATGCTGTCGGGGGTTACAGAGTTATGGAGGGGTGTAGGGGCTCTAGGAGTTTACAGAGATGGGGAGGGGTGTAGCGACTGGAGGAGGTTACAGAGATAGGGAGGGGTGTAGGGGCTGGAGGAGGTTACAGAGATAGGGAGGGGTTTAGGGGTTGGAGGAGATTACAGAGATAGGGAGGGGTGTACCGGCTGGAGGAGGTTACAGAGATAGAGTTGGGTGTAGGGGCTGGAGAAGGTTACAGAGATAGGGAGGGGCCTAGGGGCAGCAGGAGGTTACAGAGATAGGGAGCGGTGTAGGGGCTGTAGCAGGTTACAGAGATATCAAGGGTGTTGGGGCGGGAGGAAGTTACAGAGATACGGAGGTTTGTAGGGGCTGTAGGAGGTTACAGAGATAGGGAGGGTTGCAGGGTCTGGAGGAGGTTACAAAGTTATGGAGGAGTATAGGGGCCGGATCAGGTTACAGAGATAGGGAAGGGTGTAGGGCTGGAGGAGGTTACAGAGATAGGGAGGTATGTAGGGGTTGGAGGAGGTTACAGAGATAGGGAAGTGTGTAGGGGCTGGAGGAGGTTACAGGGATAGTGAGGAATGAGAGGCTGGAGGGTGTTACAGAGATAGTGAGGAAGTTATAGTGATAATGAGCGGTGTAGGTCTGGTGGAGTTTACAGATAGTGAGGGATGTACGGGCATGTGGAGGTTACAGAGATAGGGAGGGGTGTAGGGGCTGGAGAAAGTTACAGAGATAGGGAGGTGTGTAGGGGTTTGGGGTGGTTACAAAGATAGGGAGGTGTGTATGTGTTGGAGGAGGTTACAGAGATAGGGAGGTGTGTAGGGGTTGGAGGTAGTTACAGAGATAGGGAGGGGTGTAGTAGCCGGAGGAGATTACAGAGATAGGGAGAGGTGTAGGAGCTGGAGGAGGTTACAGAGCTAGGGACGGTTGTAGGGGCTGGAGGGAGTTACAGAGATAAGGAGGGGTGTAGGTCTGGAGGAGGTTATAGAGATAGGGCGGGAGTTACAGAGATAAGGATGGGTGAGAGGCTGGAGTGCGTTACAGAGATAGGGAGGGGTGTTGGAGCCGCAGGAGTTTACAGAGATAGGTTGAGGTGTAGGGGCTGGAGGAGGTTACAAAGATAGCGGTGGTGGGAGGGGCTGGTGGATGTTACAGAGATAGGGAGGGAGTTATAGAGATAATGAGCGGTGTAGGGCTGGAGGAGGTTACAGATAGTGAGGGGTGTACGGGCATGAGGAGGTTACACTGATAGGGAGGGGTGTAGGGGCTGGAGGAAGTTACAGAGATAGGGAGGGTTATAGGGGCTGGAGGAGGTTACAGAGATAGGGAGGGGTGTAGGGGCTGGAGGGTGTTACAGAGATAGGGCGCGTGTTACAGAGATAAGGAGGGGTGTAGGACTGGAGGTTGTTACGGGGATAGGGCGGGAGTTACAGAGATAAGGAGGGGTGTAGGAGCCGGAGGATGTTACAGAGATAGGGAGGGGTGTAGGGGCTGGAGGTGGTTACAAAGATAGGGTTGGGGGGAGGGGCTGGAGGAGGTTACAGAAATAGGGAGGGAGTTATAGAGATAGTGAGCTGTGTAGGGCTGGAGGAGCTTACATTTAGGGAGGGGTGTACGGGCATGCGGATATTACTGAGATTTTGAGGTTTGTAGGGGTTGGAGCAGGTTACAGAGATAGGGAAGTTTGTAGGGGCTTGAGGAGGTTACAAGAGATAGGGAGGGGTGTAGGGCTGGAGGAGGTTACAGAGATAGGGAGGGAGTTACAGAGATAGGGAGGGGTGTAGAAGCTGGAGAGCGTTACAGAGATAGGGAGGGGTGTATGAGCTGGAGGATGTTACATAGATCGGGAGGTGTGTAGGGATTGGAGGATGTTTCTGAGATACGGAGGGGTGTAGGGACTGGAGGAGTTTACAGAGATAGGGAGGGTCATACAGGCTGGAGGTTGTTACAGAGATAGGAAGCTTTGTAGTGTTTGGAGGAGGTTACAGAGGGTGGGTTGTAGTGACTGGAGGCGATTACGGAGATAGGGATGGGTGTATTGGCTGGAGGATGTTACAGAGATAGGGAGGGTTGTAGGGGCTGGAGGAAGCTACACAGATAGGGAGGGGTGTAGGGGCTGGAGGAGGTTACTGAGATAGTGATGGGTGTAGGGTGCTGGAGGACTTTACAGAGATAGGGAGGTTGGTAAGGGCTGGAGGAGGTTACAGAGAAAGGGAGGGTTGTAGGGACTGGAGGAGGTTACAGAGATAGGGAGGGTTGTAGGTGCTGGAGGAGGTTATGGAGATACGGAGGTTTGTAGGGGCTGGAGGAAGTGACAGAGATAGGGTGGGGTGTAGGGACTGGAGGAGCTTACAGTGATAGATTGATGTGTAGGGGCTGGAGGAGGTTCCAGAGATAGGAAGGTGTGTAGGATCAAGAGGAGGTTACTGGTTGGGCAGTGTTGTAGGGTCTGGAGGAGGTTAAAGAGATAGGGAGGCTTGTTGGGGCTGGACGAAGTTCCAGAGATAGGGAGGATGTGAGGGGCTGGAGGAGGTTACAGATATAGGGAGGGTTGTACTGAGTGGAGGAGGTTGCAGAGATTGGAGGGATGTAGGGGCTGGAGGAGGTTGCAGAGATAGGGAGAGGTGTAGGTGGCTGGAGGTGGTTACAGAGATATGGAGGGATGTAGGGGCTGGATGAGTTTACAGAGATAGGGAGGGGTGTATGTGCTGGAGGAGGTTACAGAGATAGGGAGGGGGATGTAGTGCTGGAGGAGGTTCCAGAGATAGGGATGGGTTTAGGGGCTGGAGGAAGTAACAGAGATACAGAGTTTTGTAGCGGCTGCAGGATGTTACAGACATAGGGAGCATTGTAGGTGCTGGAGGAGATTGTAGAGATAGGGAGGTTTGTAGGGGCTGCAGGAGGTTACAGGGATAGGGAAGGGTGTAGGTTCTGGAGGAGGTTACAGAAATAGGGAGGGATGTAGCTGCTGGAGGAGGTTACAGGGATAGGGAGGGTTGTTGGGGCTGGACGAGATTACTGAGATAGGGAGGGTTGTAGTGAGTGGAGGAGGTTACAGAGATAGGGAGTTTTGTTGGGTGTGGCAGAGGTTACAGAGATAGGGATGGTTTTAGTAAGTGTAGGAGTTTACAGAGAAAGGGAGTGTTGTAGGGAGTGGAGGACATTACAGAGATAGGGAGGGTTGTAGGGGCTGGAGGATTTTACAGAGATAGGGAGGGGGTTACAGAGTTAGGGAGGTGTGTCGGGGCTGGAGGACGTTACAGAAATAGGGAGGGGTGTAGGGACTGGAGGAGGTTACAGAGATAGGGAGGGGTGTAGGGGCTGGAGGAGGTTACAGAGATAGGGTGAGGTGTTGGGGCTGAGGATGTTGCACTGATACAGTGGGGTGTATGTGGCTGGAAGTGGTTACAGAGATAGGGAGTGGGGTAGGGGCTGGAGCTTGTTTCAGAAATAGTGAGCATTGTCGGGGCTGGTGGAGGTTACAGAGAAATGGAAGTTTGTTGGGGCTGGAGGATATTACAGAGATAGGGAGGGTCATACAGGCTGAAGGTGGTTACAGAGATAGGAAGCATTGTAGTGTTTGGAGGAGGTTACTGAGATAGGGAGGGTTGTAGTGAGTGGAGGATGTTACAAAGATAGGGAGGGGTTCGGGGGCTTTGGGTGATTAGAGAGATACACAGGGTTGTACTTGGCTGGAGGTGGTTACAGAGATAGGGAGTGGTGTAGCGGCTGTAGGAGAATACAGAGATAGGGAGGGTTTTGAGATGTGGAGGAGTTTAGAGAGTTAGCGAGCGGTGTAGGGACTGGATGCGGTTACTGAAACAAGAGAGTGGTAGGTGCTGGAGGAGGTTACAGAGATAGGGTGTGGTGTAGGGACTGGAGGAGTTTACAGAGATAGGGAGGAGTGTAGGTGCTGGTGGTGGTTACAGAGATAGGGAGGGGTGTCGGGGCTGGAGGAGTTTACAGAGATAGTGAGGGGTGTAGTTGCTGGTGGTGGTTACAGAGATAGGGAGGGGTGTAGGTTCTGGAGGAGTTTACAGTGATAGAGTGGGGTGTAGGGGCTGGAGGAGGTTACAGGGATAGGGAGCGGTGTAGGTTCTGGAGGAGGTTAAAGAGATAGGAAGGTGTGTAGGAGCAGGAAGAGGTTACTGAGTTGGGGAGGGTTGGAGGTGCTGAAGGTGGTCACAGAGATAGGGAGGGTTGTAGGGGCTGGAGGAGGTTTATGAGATAGGGAGGGGTGTAGTGGTTGGAGTTGATTACAAAGACAGAGTTGTAGGCGGCTGGAGATGGTTACAGAGATAGGGAGGGGTATACGGGCAGTAGGAGATTGCAGAGATAGGGAGGTGTGTAGGGGCTGGAGGAGGTTACAGAGATATCGAGGGGTGTAGAGGCTGGAGGAGTTTATTGAGATAGGGAGGGATGTAGGGTCTGGAGGAGTTTACAGAGATAGGGAGGAGTGTACGGGCTGCCGGAGGTTGCAGGGATAGGGCGGGAGTTAAAGAGATAGGGAGCGGTGAGAGGCTGGAGAGTTTTACAGAGATAGGGAGGGGTGTAGGGGCTGGAGGATTTTACAGAGATAGGGAGGGGGTTACAGAGTTAGGGAGGTGTGTAGGGGCTGGAGGACGTTACAGAAATAGGGAGGGGTGTAAGGACTGGAGGAGGTTACAGAGATAGGGAGGGGTGTAGGGCCTGGAGCAGGTTACAGAGATAGGCTGAGGTGTAGGGGCTGAGGATGTTGCACTGATACAGTGGGGTGTATGTGGCTGGAAGTGGTTACAGAGATAGGGAGTGGGGTAGGGGCTGGAGGTTGTTTCAGAAATAGTGAGCATTGTCGGGGCTGGTGGAGGTTACAGAGAAATGGAAGTTTGTTGGGGCTGGAGGATTTTACAGAGATAGGGAGGGTCATACAGGCTGGAGGTGGTTACAGAGATAGGAAGCTTTGTAGTGTTTGGAGGAGGTTACGGAGATAGGGAGGGTTGTAGTGAGTGGAGGATATTACAAAGATAGGGAGGGGTTCGGGGGCTTTGGGTGATTAGAGAGATACACAGGGTTGTACTTGGCTGGAGGTGGTTACAGAGATAGGGAGTGGTGTAGCGGCTGTAGGAGAATACAGAGATAGGGCGGGTTCTGAGATGTGGAGGAGTTTAGAGAGTTAGCGAGTGGTGTAGGGACCGGATGCGGTTACTGAAACAAGAGAGTGGTAGGTGCTGGAGGAGGTTACAGAGATAGGGTGTGGTGTAGGGGCTGGAGGAGTTTACAGAGATAGGGAGGGGTGTGGGTGCTGGTGGTGGTTACAGAGATAAGGAGGGGTGTAGGGGCTGGAGGAGGTTACAGAGATAGGGAGGGGTGTAGGGGCTGGAGGAGTTTACAGAGAGAGGGAGCGGTGTAGGTTCTGGAGGAGGTTAAAGAGATAGGAAGGTGTGTAGGAGCAGGAAGGAGTTACTGAGTTGGGGAGGGTTGGAGGTGCTGAAGGTGTTCACAGAGATAGGGAGGGTTGTAGGGGCTGGAGGAGGCTTATGAGATAGGGAGGGGTGTAGTGGTTGGAGGTGATTACAGAGATAGACAGAGTTGTAGGCGGCTGGAGATGGTTACAGAGATAGGGAGGGGTATACGGGCTGGAGGAGATTACAGAGATATCGAGGGGTGTAGGTCGCTAGATGTGGTTACAGAGATATGGAGGGGTGTAGGGGCTGGAGGAGTTTACTGAGATAGGGAGGGATGTAGGGTCTGGAGGAGTTTACAGAGATAGGGAGGAGTGTACGGGCTGCCGGAGGTTGCAGGGTTAGGGCGGGAGTTAAAGAGATAGGGAGCGGTGAGAGGCTGGAGACTGTTACAGAGATAGGGAGGGGTGTAGGGGCTGGAGGATTTTACAGAGATAGGGAGGGGGTTACAGAGTTATGGAGGTGTGTAGGGGCTGGAGGACGTTACAGAAATAGGGAGGGGTGTAGGGACTGGAGGAGGTTACAGAGATAGGGAGGGGTGTTGGGCCTGGAGCAGGTTACAGAGATAGGGTAGGGGCTGAGGATGTTGCACTGATACAGTGGGGTGTATGTGGCTGGAAGTGGTTACAGAGATAGGGAGTGGGGTAGGGGCTGGAGGTTGTTTCAGAAATAGTGAGCATTTTTGAGGCTGGTGGAGGTTACAGAGAAATGGAAGTTTGTTGGGGCTGGAGGATTTTACAGAGATAGGGAGGGTCATACAGGCTGGAGGTGTTTACAGAGATAGGAAGCTTTGTAGTGTTTGGAGGAGGTTACAGAGATAGTGAGGGTTGTAGTGAGTGGAGGATGTTACAAAGATAGGGAGGGGTTCGGGGGCTTTGGGTGATTAGAGAGATACACAGGGTTGTACTTGGCTGGAGGTGGTTACAAAGATAGGGAGTGGTGTAGCGGCTGTAGGAGAATAAAGAGATAGGGAGGGTTCTGAGATGTGGAGGAGTTTAGAGAGTTAGCGAGTGGTGTAGGGACCGGATGCGGTTACTGAAACAAGAGAGTGGTAGGTGCTGGAGGAGGTTACAGAGATAGGGTGTGGTGTAGGGGCTGGAGGAGTTTACAGAGATAGGGAGGGGTGTGGGTGCTGGTGGTGGTTACAGAGATAGGAGGGGTGTAGGGGCTGGAGGAGGTTACAGAGATAGGGAGGGGTGTAGGGGCTGGAGGAGTTTACAGAGATAGGGAGCGGTGTAGGTTCTGGAGGAGATTAAAGAGATAGGAAGGTGTGTAGGAGCAGGAAGAGGTTACTGAGTTGGGGAGGGTTGGAGGTGCTGAAGGTGGTCACAGAGATAGGGAGGGTTGTAGGGGCTGGAGGAGGCTTATGAGATAGGGAGGGGTGTAGTGGTTGGAGATGATTACAGAGATAGACAGAGTTGTAGGCGGCTGGAGATGGTTACAGAGATAGGGAGGGGTATACGGGCAGTAGATTACAGAGATAGGGAGGTGTGTAGGGGCTGGAGGGGGTTACAGAGATATCGAGGGGTGTAGGTCGCTAGATGTGGTTACAGAGATAGGGAGGGGTGTAGGGGCTGGAGGGGTTTACTGAGATAGGGAGGGATGTAGGGTCTGGAGGAGTTTACAGAGATAGGGAGGAGTGTACGGGCTGCCGGAAGTTGCAGGGATAGGGCGGGAGTTACAGAGATAGGGAGCGGTGAGAGGCTGGAGAGTGTTACGAGATAGGGAGGGGTGTAGGAGCCAGAGGAGGTTACAGACATAGGGAGGGGTGTAGGGGCTGGAGGTGGTTACAAAGATAGGGGTGGGGGGAGGGGCTGGAGGAGGTTACAGAAATAGGGAGAGAGTTATAGAGATAATGAGCGGTGTAGGGCTGGAGGAGGTTACAGACAGGAAGGGGTGTAGGGGCTGGAGGAGGTTACAGAGATGGGGAGGGAGTTAAAGAGTTTGTGGGGTGATAGGCTGGAGGAGGTTACAGAGATAGGGAGCGGTGAGAGGCTGGAGGAGGTTACAGAGATGGGGAGGGAGTTACAGAGATTGTGGGGTGATAGGCTGGAGGAGGTTACAGAGATAAGGCGGGATGTAGTGGCTGGAGGAGGTTACAGAGTTCGGGAGGTGTGTAGTGGTTGGAAGAGGTTACAAGGATAAGGAGGAGTATAGGGACTGGAGGTGGTTACAGAGACAGGGGGATGTGTAGGGGCTGGAGGAGGTTACAGAGATATAGATGTTTGAAGAGGTTGGAAGAGGTTACAGAGATAGTGAGGGGTCTAGGGTGTGGAGGAAATCACAGAGATAGGTAAGGGTGAGCGGCTGGAGGAGGTTACAGAGATAGGGAGAGGAGTAGGAGCCGGAGGACGTTACAAAGATATGGAGGGGTGCAGGGGCTGGAGGAGATTACAGTCATAGGGAGGGGTGTAGGTATTGGAGGAGGTTACAGAGATAGGGAGGGGTGTATGGACTGGAGGAGGTTACAGGTTTAGGGAGGGGTGCGAGGCTGGAGGAGGTTACCGAGTTAGGGAGATGTGTAGGAACCCGAGGAGGTTGCAGACATTGGGAGGGGTGTAGGGGCTGGAGGGGATTACAGAGATAGGAAGGTACAGACATAGGGAGGGAGTTACAGAGATAAGGAGGGGTGTAGGGCTGGAGGAGCTTACAGAGATAGGGAGGAGTGTAGGGGTTGGTGCAGGTTACAGAGATAGGGAGGGGCGTAGGGGCGGGAGGATTTTACAGAGATAAGGAGGGGTGTAGGGGCTGGAGGAGGTTACAGATTTAGTGAGGGGTGTAGGGGCTGGAGAAGGTTACAGAGATACGGAGTGGTGTAGGGGTTGGAGGAGGTGACAGAGATAGGGAGGCGACTGGGGAATGGTGGAGGTTACAGAGATAGGGAAGGGTGTAGGGTGCAGCACACCCTCAAATGCGGACTCTAGTATTGCAGCACACCCCCAATTATTGTCACTCCAATAGTGCAGCATAGCCTCAATTACTGACACTCCAATAGTGCAGCACACCCTCAATTACTGACACTCCAATAGTGCAGCACACCCTCAATTACTGACCCTCCAATAGTGCAGCATAGCCTCAATTACTGACACTCCAATAGTGCAGCACACCCTCAATTACTGACACTCCAATAGTGCAGCACACCCTCAATTACTGACACTCCAATAGTGCAGTACACCCTCAATGACTGTTCCTCCAATACTGCAGCACACCGTCAATTACTGACACTGCAATAGTGTAGCACCCCCTCAAATACTGACACTCCAATAGTGCAGCATACCCTCAATTACTGACACTGCAATCATGCAGCACACCCTCAATTACTGACACTGTAATAGTGTAGCACCCCCTCAATTACAGACACTCAAGTTGTGCAGAATAATGTAAATTACTGAGACTCCAATAGTGCAGTACACCCTCAATAACTGACACTCCAATAGTGCAGCACACCCCCAATTATTGACCCTCCAATAGTGCAGCATACCGTCAATTACTGACACTGCAATAGGGTAGCACCCCTCAATTACTGACTCTCCAATAGTGCAGCACACCCTGAATTACTGACCCTCCAATAGTGCAGCACACCCTCAATTACTGACACTCCAACAGTGCAGCACAGTCTCGATTACTAACAATACAATAGTGCACCAGCCTCAATTACTGACAATCCAACAGTGCAGCACAGCAACAATTACTGAACTCCAATAGTGAAGCACACCCTCAATTACTAACCCTCCAATACTGCCGCACACCCTCAATTACTTACACACCAATAGTGCAGCACACCTTCAATTACTGACATTCAATAATGCCGCACAACTTCAATTACTGACAAACCAATAGTGCAGCACACCCTCAATTCCTGACAATCCATTAGTGCAGCCGGAGGAGGTTCCAGATATAAGGAGGGTTTAGGGTCTGGAGGAGATTACAGTGATAGGGTAGGTTGTAGGAGCAGGAGGAGGATACTGAGTTGGGGAGGGTTGTTGGGTCTGGAGGAGGTTACAGAGATCGGGTGGGTTGTGGTGAGTGGAGGAGTTTACAGAGATAGGGGGGGTTGTAGGGAGTGGAGGAGTTTGCAGAGATCAGGAGGGTTGTAGGGGCTGTAGGAGTTTACAGAGATAGGGAGGGATGAAGGATCTGGAGGAGATTACAGAGATAGGGAGTGGTGTAGGGGCTGAAGGAGGTTACAGAAACAGGAAGGGGATGAGGTGCTGGAGGAGGTCACAGAGATAGGGCGGGCTGTAGGGGCTGGAGGAGATTACAGCGATAGGGATGGGTGTAAGGGCTGGAGGAGGTTACAGAGATAGGGATGTGTGTAGGGGTTGGAGGTAGTTACAGAGATAGGGAGGGGTGTAGGAGCCGGAAGATTTTACAGAGATAGGGAGAGGTGTTGGGGCTGGAAGAGGTTACAGAGATAGGGAGGGTTGTAGGGGCTGGAGGAGGTTACAGAGATAGGGAGGGGTGTACGGGCTGGAGGAGTTTACAGAGATAGGGAGGGCTGTAGGGGTTGGAGGAGGTTACAAGGATAAGGAGGAGAGTAGGGACTGGAGGTTTTAACAGAGATAGGGGGATGTCTAGGGGTTGGAGGAAGTTACAGAGATAGGGAGGGGTGTAGGGGCTGGAGGAAGTTACAGAGATAGGGAGGGGTTTAGGCGCTGGTGGAGGTTACAGAGATACAGAGGTTTGAAGGGGTTGGAGGAGGTTACAGAGATAGGGAGGGGTCTAGGGACCTGAGGAGGTTACAGACATAGGTAGGGGTGAGAGGCTGGAGGAGGTTACAGAGATAGGGAGAGAAGTAGGAGTTGGAGGAGGTTACAAAGATAGAGAGGGGTGTAGTGGCTGGAGGAAGTTACAGACATAGGGAGGGATGTAGGGATTGGAGGAGGATACAGAGATAGGGAGGGGTGTATGGACTGGAGGAGGTTACAGAGATAGGGAGGGGTGTGAGGCTGGAGGAGGTTAGAGTGTTAGGGAGAGGTTTAGGAGCCCGATGAGGTTACAGAGATTGGGAGGGGTGTAGGGGCTGGAGGGGGTTACAGAGATAGGAAGTTACAGAGATAGGGAGGGATTTACAGAGATAAGGAGGGGTGTAGGGTGGAGGAGGTTACAGAGTTAGGGAGGGGTGTAGGAGCATGAGGAGGTTACAGAGATAGGAGGGGTGTAGGGCTGGAGTAGGTTACAGAGATAGGGAGGGGCGTAGGGGCTGGAGGAGGTTACAGAGTTAGTGAGGGGTGTAGGGGCTGGAGGTGTTTACAGAGATACGGAGGGGTGTAGGTGTTGGGAGGTTACAGAGATAGGGAGGGGTCTTGGGACTGGTGGAGGTTACAGAGATAGGGAGGGGTCTTGGGTGCAGCACACCCTCAAATGTGGACTCACCAGTAGTGCAGCACACCCCCAATTATTGACACACCAATCATGCAGCACACCCTCAATTACTGACAGTGCAATAGTGTAGCACCCCCTCAATTCAAGACACTCAAATAGTGCAGAATACTGTAAATTACTGTCACTCCAATAGTGCAGCATACCCTCAATTACTGACACTCCAAAAGTGCAGCACACCCTCAATTACTGACACTCCAATAGTGCAGCACACCCTCAATTACTGACACTCCAAGAGTGCAGCACACCCTCAATAACTGACACTCCAATAGTGCAGCACACCCCCAATTATTGACCCTCTAATAGTGCAGCACACCCCCAATTATTGACCCTCCAATAGTGCCGCACACCCTCAATTACTGACACTCGAATAGTGCAGCACACCCTCAATTACTGACACTCCAGCAGTGCACCACACCCTGAATTACTGACCCACCAATAGTGCAGCACACCCTCAATTACTGACACTCGAATAGTGCAGCACACCCTCAATTACTGACACTCCAGCAGTGCACCACACCCTGAATTACTGACCCACCAATAGTGCAGCACACCCTCAATTACTGACACTCCAACAGTGCAGTACAGCCACAATTACTGAACTCCAATAGTGAAGCACACCCTCAATTACTGATCCTCCAATACTACAGCACACCCTCAATTACTGACCCTCCTATAGTGCAGCACACCCTCAATTACTGACCCTCCAATACTGCAGCACACGCTCAATTACTTACACACCAATAGTGCAGCACACCCTCAATTACTGACCCTCCAATACTGCAGCACACCCACAATTACTTACACACCAATAGTGCAGCACACCCTCAATTACTGACACACGAATAGTGCAGCACACCCTCAATTACTGACAAACCAATAGTGCAGCACACCCTCAATTACTGGCCTCCAAAAGTTCAGCACACCCTCAATTACTGACACGCCAATAGTGCAGCACACCCTCAATTACTGACACTCCAACAGTGCAGCACACCCTCAATTACTGACACTCCAACAGTATAGCATGGTCTCAATTACTGACACTCCAATAGTGCAGCACACCCTCAATTACTGACACTCCAACAGTGCAGCACACCCTCAATTACTGACACTCCAACAGTATAGCATGGTCTCAATTACTGACACTCCAATAGTGCAGCACACCCTCAATTACTGACACTCCAATAGTGCAGCACACCCTCAATTACTGACACTCCAATAGTGCAGCACACCCTCAATTACTGACACACCTATTGTGCAGCATATCCTCAATTATTTACAATCCAATACTGCAGCACACCCACAATTCCCGACGACCAATCATGCAACACACCCTCAATTACTGACATGCAAGTAGTGCAGCAGACACTGTTACTTCTGCTCCAATATTGAAGCACACCGTCAATTCCTGACAGTCCATTAGTGCAGCCAGAGGAGGTTCCAGATATAAGGAGGGCTTAGGGTCTGGAGGAGATTACAGAGATAGGAAGGTTTGTAGGAGCAGGAGGAGGATACTGAGTTGGGGAGGGTTGTTAGGTCTGGAGGAGGTTACAGAGATCGGGTGGGTTGTGGTGAGTGGAGGAGTTTACAGAGATAGGGAGGGTTGTAGGGAGTAGAGGTGTTTACAGAGATCAGGAGGGTTGGAGGGGCTGTAGGTGTTTACAGAGATAGGGAGGGATGTAGGATATTACAGAGATAGGGAGTGGTGTAGGGGCTGAAGGAGGTTACAGAAGCAGGGAGAGGATTAGGTGCTGGTGGAGGTTACAGAGATAGGAGGGCTGTAGGGGCAGGAGGAGGTTACGGTGATAGGGATGGGTGTAGTGGCTGGAGGAGGTTACAGAGATAGGAAGGTGTGTAGGGGTTGGAGGTGGTTACAGAGATAGGGAGGGGTGTAGGAGCCGGAGTATTTTACAGAGATAGGGAGAGGTGTAGGGGCTAGAGGAGGTTAAAGAGATAGGGAGGGCTGTAGGGACTGGAGGAGATTACAGAGTTAGGGAGGGGTGTACGGGCTGGAGAAGCTTACAGAGATCAGGAGGAGTGTAAGGGTTGGAGCAGTTTACAGAGATAGGGAGGGGCTAAGGGGCTGGAGGAGGTTGCAGAGATAGGGAGGGGTGTAGGGGCTGGAGCAGGTTACAGAGTTAGGGAGGGGTGTAGGGGCTGGAGGAGGTTACAGAGATAGGGGGGTGTGTAGGGGTTGGAGGTGGTTACAGAGATAGGGAGGGGTGTAGGAGCTGGAGGATTTTACAGAGATAGGGAGGGTTGTAGGGGCTGGAGGGTGTTACAGAGTTAGGAAGAGAGTTACAGAGATAAGGAGGGGTGTAGACTGGAGGAGGTTTCAGGGATAGGGCGGGAGTTACAGAGATAGGGAGTGGTGAGAGGCTGGAGAGAGTTACAGAGATAGGGAGGGGTGTAGGAGCCGGATGAGGTTCCAGAGATAGGAAGGGGTGTAGGGGCTGGAGGTGGTTACAAAGATAGGTGTTGGGGGAGGGGCAGGAGGAGGTTACAGGAATAGGGAGGGAGTTATAGAGATAGTGAGTGGTGTAGGGCTGGAGGAGGTTACAGATAGGAAGGGGTGTAGGGGCTGGAGGAAGTTACAGGGATAGGGAGGGTTGTAGGGTCTGGAGGAGGTTACAGACATTCGGGAGGGGTGTATGGGCTGGAGGAGGTTACAGAGATCGGGAGTGGTTTAGTGGTGGAGGAGATAACAGAGATAGGGAGGGGTGTAGGGCATGGACATTATTGTGATTTATTGTAAAAGTTGGTAATAGTGGGATTTGATTAGTTTCTCTGAGTGTGTGGGGGATGTAATTGCATTGGAGACAGCTTGTCTGGAGGCTTGAACTCATCAATGAAGCTAGGTTTTAAATGCTAAATGGGAAAACATGGCTGACGTCTTAGAATGTGAGCTGAGCAGAATTTGCAGTTAAATCACAATGGTTTAAATTTCAATGAGAAAGTTGGATGTTACACCTAGCCAGAGAAGGCAACCAATCAGCATGTTTATTTTTTCCCAAAGGTTCCAGATAAT
Source organism: Isurus oxyrinchus (assembly GCA_026770705.1). Classification (NCBI taxonomy): domain Eukaryota; kingdom Metazoa; phylum Chordata; class Chondrichthyes; order Lamniformes; family Lamnidae; genus Isurus; species Isurus oxyrinchus. Next base: position 248,267 of record JANJGN010000136.1, read on the forward strand.
ATTAGCACTATGATTAGCAATATGGTTCATATTATGAGAAAGGTAAAGTTCCAAACACACCTGGGAACAATGGGGCTCACATTAAAAAGTACAAACATGTATAAAGGAGAACGATGACAGGGAAGGCATTCTAAGGTCGACTGGAAGTGTAAACAGCCTTCAGCATTTGTGCATTAAGCCTGCTGTCTACACAGACCGAAGCTTGGAATTGCCACTTTGAATACTTCTGCCCAGGGTATTGTGTCGACTTGCTAGGGTTTAAATATATTTATTTTTACTATTTACTAAACGGGAGAGTATGGGGAAGCGAAGTTAATAAAGGGTTTTAGGAGTTAATATAGCAGGAATTTGTAGACCTATGTTGTGCTTGAAATCCTCTTACATGTGTTACATGTTCGGTACAAAACATCAGACAATTACCTGGAACCGTTCGTTCATCACCTTCACGTGTTCAGCTATATTCTAATCTCCCCGTCAACGCAGAAATTAAAGCCGTGATTCATCAAATCTTGCAGCTCAGAAGGAGGCCTGTCAGCCAATCTACTCCGTGCCTGTTCTTGGAAAGAGCTGTCAATTTTGTCCACAATCAAGCTTCCAAGTCACCCTGTAAATTAGTTATTTTTAAATTCAGATTGAATCTCATTCCACTGACCTTTCTGATAATAAATCAATGCAGCATGGTTAATGGGAATATTTTTTTTAAAAATCCTGGAAATCCTCAGCGGTCGGGGACACCAGTGGAGGTATCAGAGTGAAATGTGCAGGCCGATGACTTATCATCAGAAATGAAGAAAGATAGAAATATACCAAGTATTAAAATCGTGGAGAGCAGGAAAGGGCAGGAGGTACAAAGGCGAATGTCTGTGATGGTGGAGGGAAGGGGAGAACATGTTTCTTGATGCAACATCCAATGAGAGTTGTAATGGTTATGGTGAAGAATCAAAACGTTTGTCCAGATGGTGTTGTGATTGGTTGCATAGCAACCGCCCAAATGTAATATGAAGGGGCAAAGATAGAAACGTGACGAAACAAAACCTGTTAAACCCAGTAAGAAATAACATGGAGGCAGATGTTATGAAGGTTACATCAACATAACAATGTCCGAAAAAAAATTGCTTTTATGTGCCGATATTAAGAAGCCTGAATGGACCAACATTACACTTAGAGGTGTTTACTTAAGGAAGCACTTTGCTTTATTATAGGTTTAGCAGACCAAGGGAGGAGATTCACTGGTTTATGTTACTGCACGTTATGCAAGAAAGAGTGAGTAGGTTTAAATGGTGGATCGTTTTAATGATGGTCTGGGGTTGGCAGATACATTTACTTCCCTAAACTTAGTGATTCACACAATTTAAACGTTATTCCGAATGAGCTGTATTCCTTTCAAGGGAATAGTATCACACTTTCCCCAAACAAACACCATAATAAATGGATTACCCACTCGAGAAATCCATCTCTGTGCCTTTGGAGATTCCGTTTTCAATTTCTGCAACATAATAGCTCCCTGAATTAAATACACCCTTCAAGGCTTTGAAGGTCCAGTGCACAGACCAGGATAACAATTGTTACGTCACACTCCACTGGTTAAAATTAATGGTTGATGCAAGTTGGAAGATTTGTGAAATGAAGCCAAAGGGAGGCTGCCGGTCTGTCTGTGAGGGAAATGCGCTGCAGGCAGTGAATTACCAAAGAAAGAAATGGGAAAAATACAAACGCTGTGAAGGCACTTGTTAGACAGTGAAGGCAGCGATGGGAAACATGTTCAATACAGACCGGACAGTCCTGTCGGTAGAGCATCAGGCATTTATTCTGAGGTCCCATTGCTCCAGACCAAGTCCAAGTGCAGCCTTTTGGGTCAAAGGGCGTAGTCCCAGTGAAATGACAGTTTAAAAAAGCAAGGACCATAAGACATAGGAGCAGAAACTAGGCCAATCAGCCCATCGAGTCTGCTCCACCATTCAATCATGACTGATAAGTTTCTCAACCCCATTCTCCCGCCTTCTCCACGTAAGCTTTGATCCCCTTACCAATCAAGAACCTATCTATGTCGGTCTTAAATACACTCAATGACCTGGCCTCCATTGCCTTCTCTGGCAATGAATTCCATTGATTCACCGCTCTCTGGCTAAAGAAGTTTCTCCTCATTTCGCTTCTAAAAGGTCTTCCCTTTACTCTGAGGCTGTGCCCTCGGGCCCTAGTCTCGCCTCCTAATGGAAACCTCTTCCCCACGTCCACTCAAAGAATGCTGACTTTTTCAAGAGAACAGAAGAGATGGATATGCTTAATCGGTTTGCAAAAAATATAGATTTTTTTCTCGAAATTTCAGCATCCACGATCATTTTTAGGAATTATTTCTAGATTCCCAGCTGCTTTAAGTGTGATAAATTCTTCTGGACATTTCCCTTGGTGGGCCGAAACACTGGCGCTGTGAATCCGTGCCAGCTTTATGTGCTGATTCAACTCCATTCGTCCCGCCAGCAGAAGCAGTTTCTCCCAATTTAATCTGACACTAGATTCTAACAGGGTAGAAACCCCGATCAGACCACCCTTCTCAAGAGATCAGAAACAGGTAGCATCGCTGAAAAGGGGGGAGAAAAGATGCAGAGAACGACACTAGGTGAATGTCCCCTTCAGCGAACCAGCAAAGACAGGACGGGCACCTTCTCTGCTTTACCCTTCCTGTAATTATATAAATCTAAGTTTATCAGAGCTGAACTCCTAAAGTGACCAACTAAACTCCGGAATCAGCACTGCTTCCAATCCAGTGCCAATGTAATCCTGGTGATTTGAGCAGCGCCTGTAAGAATATGAGAAATAGAGGCAGATGTATTATGTGTTTCACGGCTTCACAAAAATTCACCAACTTTCAGGCTGATCTGCTGCCTCAGTTGTACCATCCTGAGAATTCTCAATTCGCACCGTCAAACAGCGCCATCACTTATAAAGAATTCCTAATAAGTTTGCGATCCCAGAAGTGGTGTACAATCATGTTCACAGCAAAATGGTGCTATGTAATTCACGACATTGCATTACAAAAGTCCTTTGTACTTTTCATGCCTGTTGCATAGATCCGTGTAGCAGCAAATTTAAGGCAGTTTTGTAAATATCTATTGGAATGAGTGGTACTTCGGATATGACAGCCTGGAAGTTGAGATGTTAAAATGATTGTTTGTACATGTGCACTTGCGGATAGTGAGCGGTGCACCAGAAGACCCAAATCTTTTTGCATTTATTTGTTCCCCTGTTTCTCACCACCTAGGAAATACGCCCATTGCTCATTTGGTGCCTGAAATATCTGCTCTTTGTGTACTCCCCACACCCTTAATGACTGGCTCTGCATCGACTGTTCAGCTGCCGGCACTAAAATCATGTGCTTTACAAGTGTCTTCCAACAGGGTACGTCATAGCCCAGAAATTTGTCGGCAACAAGTAATTCACTGACTCAGAAACTAATGCTTCCCCGTATAACGTTTTTGAATTAAATTTAATTCGGTTTCGCTTCTTATAAAGAACACTCAGCACAGCGCAAATACTAGCGAAAAGCAGGGAGAACTCTCCACAGTGTTGTCTTCTCTTCTGTCAAGCGTTTCTGCAAGCGACTGTCCCTGAGATCAACGCATGCATGACGACTATAGTCGGATTCTTTTTCCTGCAGTTTAGTTGTTACTATATTTGCTATAAACACAACAAATCTCTGACTGAAAGCCAGGTAGAAAGATCTTTCAGTTCCCTCACCTTGCAGCTCCGCTGAATGCTGGGAGTGAATTGAAAATCCAACACCCAGTCGGTGGACCCACTTGACTTTGCGCTGAATCACCTGTCCCGACATGCGCTGCCAACTTCAATGGTTGGTGCAGCCATTTCCCCAGCCCCCTCAGCTCCTGTATCTCATTTAGCATTGACTAGTATACCTTATATCACCTTTCCTCGCTCTACCTGAAAAAATGTACAACTTCACTATTCTCCGCATTAAATATCGTTCATGGCATCTGTTCCATCAGCCTACCTCTGTCCTCTGGAAGTTTATTATTATCCTCCTCTGAATTTTACAACAATTCTGAAATTTGTGTCATCCACACATTTTGAATTGGTGTCCTCCACGTTGACGCCTCGGTCCTATGTTGAAGTAAAAACAGCATCAATGACACTGCTGATGGCTGGAGAATCCCATTATATAGCAATTCACCGCGGCATTTTGTTTCCTCCCATTCAGCTGACTTTGTACCTATGCTCCACTGACAGTCTTCTTCCCAAAACAATCAAGCTAACTGAATGCAGTCTGCTTTTAACACATCCAGGCATGTTTTCCGTAACGAATCCGCTCTCATCCATGTGGTAATACATTTTGTCTCTGGATATCGTTTCCAAAATCTCTTCCACCACTTAAGGTTAAATTGGTGCGTATGTAGTTTACAAAATGATAATTAGTTACATTTTGCGAAGAATGGTATAACATTTGCAATTCTAAAATCCTCTAGCATTGTCCGTTATAACTGAGCAGGATTGGAAATTTGCGGCCCACTACCCTCCACAATTTCCAAACTTTCTTTCCTCAACACCCTGCCCCTGAACCAATCCAGGTGTATTATCAACATTTAAGTAAAGCCAGGTTTATAATGCCTCCTCTTTCTACAATTGTCGTCCATCCAATTTCACATCTACCTCGAGTTTCACTCTGCCTTTGGCCGTGTTTTTCTTTCTTGGCAAACACCATATAATCATCTGGTTCCAGGCGTGAAATTCCATTTTAGTCCCTATTCGGCCAGTTCCTATTTTCGCAACCTTTTATATTTATATCCATAGAGTAAAAAAAAATCTGCTAGTCTATTCTCCCATTCGCCCTTTTCTACCTGTATTTATTCTTCACTTCCCCTATGAATTGTCTATTTTATTCCAAGGTTCTCACTTGCAGTGTAGTGTCGTCCAGGTCGTGTCCTCCGCCAAACCATCATCATTTGCTTTATCAATGATCTTCCGTCCAATATAAGGTCAGAAGTGGAGATGTTCGCTGATGATTGCAAAATGTTCAGCACCATTCGCGACTTCTTGGATACTGAAGCAGTCCATGGCCAAATGTAGCAAGACCTGCACAATATCCAGGCTTGGGCTGACAAGTGGCAAGTAACATTTACAACACACAAGTGACAATGATAATCTCCATCAAGAGATAATCTAACCATCACCCCTTGACGTCCGACTGCACTTCACTGAATCCTCACAATCAACATTCTGGGGGTGAACATGACCAGAAACTATATAAATGCTTTGGCTACAAGAGCAGATCAAAGGCTGTGGATCCCACGACGAGTAACTCACTCCCTCGCTCCTGAGAGTGTGTCTGTAATCTACAAGTCACAAGTCAGGAGTGTGATGGGATACTCCCCACTTGTCTGAATGAGTGCATCTTCCACAACACTCAAGTAATTTGACATGGTCCAGTTCCACGCAGCCCGCTTGAGTGGCACCCCACACAGTAGCAGTCACTCCCTCCACCACTGACGGATGGCATAAGCAGTGTCTACCATCTATAGGATGCACTGCAGGGATTCACCAAGGCTCCTTAGATACCACCTTCCAAACCCACGAACACTACCATCTAGAAGGACAAGGGCAGCAGATAAATGGGAGCAACTCCACCTCAACGTTCCCGTCCAAGTCACTCACCATCCTAACTTGGAAATATATTGTCGTTCCTTGACTGTCACGTGGTCAACACCCTGTAACTCCCTCCCTTACAGAACTGTGGGTGTACCTACACCAGAGGAAGAGCCGCGCTTCAAGAAGGCAGCATACCATCATCTTCTCAAGGACAATTAGGATGGGCAATATAGGCTGTCCCAGCCAGCAAGCCCTCATCACGTGAATGAATAAAAAGAAAATAATCTGACAGCCTTTACTTCTTTCATTTTGCTCGATACATATTTCCTCATCGAAAACCTTTGGCTTTGTCTGGCCATACTTTCCCATTCGTGGCAGGAACCACCACTTGACCCAAACAATCTCTTAAAAGGCAGTCACTGCGGCTTTCCCGAAAATATTTCGTTTCAATTCGCTTGGGCCAGAATAGGGAAAATGTTGTGTTAGCATCAGTGTGTGTTTGTGTTTGCGTGTGTGTGTGTGTGTGTGTGTATTTGTGTGTGTGTGTGTGAGAGAGAGAGAGAGAGAGAGATGGGTTGAAGGGAGGCGGGAATGTTAGTGTTTCGAGGGAGAGATACATAGAGAGCCAGAGAGAGAAAAATGGAAAGAAAGAAATAGAGGGATATCGAGGGAGAGAGAGCTGGAGAAGGAGAGAGAGATGTTGATTCAGAAATATTTGTTTTTCATTTTATCCATTCGTCCCGTGACACTAGAAGTGGCTGGGTCCTACAGAGTGGGAAGCGGATAACCCAGAGAATGTTAGTTGATGCCTGTGACTCATTGAGTTCAACATCAAACTGTGCTCCTTCATAAAATGAAAGCAGATAAAATTCTGGGGTTACATCAGTAAAAATCACTTTGACAGATGAATAAACATTGAGCTGGTGGAGCAAGCATAAGATGGCGGCCGTAGGTGAAATGTTACCGATTCTTTGTGAAGACTTAGAAACATAAATCATGCCCCCGCCTTCTTCACTAGAGCTGTAATAAGGGTTGTTTGTGAGGTTATTGTCATCTCTGCCCGCTGCTGAATAATTTACATTTTCAGCGTTATCACAGGACAATATTACGTCGATCCAGAACTCAGTCGACTCTTGAGCACCCCTGTCGACACCTTATGGCATTGTGACTCTATGATCTGCCAGTAAATTCTTAATCAGGAGCGATCTGATGCTAAGTCTGTTACCAGCTGTCGAGGCAGTGGAAGCTGGAATAGTCTTTGTTAAAGCTGCTGCAGTTATATAGTTGGCAGATGGAGGTTGGATGGAGCTAATGTTCAGCACTGAGATGATGGAGCTCTTGTCGCAGCTCCTGACTCTGGGATCTCCAGTGCTTCTCTAAGCTGGAGTGTTCTGAGATTCAAATCTTACAGAAAATAAAGTTTTCAAAACAGGCCGATCACCTGTGTACAGGCCCAGCTTAATCAATCCCTCTTCACACACAATCATCTCCTCCCATGAAGCAGTGTAATGAAGATACATTGTCCTTTCTATGAGGGAAAGCTGCCCTTCCTTAAGTAAGGAGACTGTAACCCTGGCAAGTTGGATTTCTATGTTATTCTGGCAGTCAGGGATCAGAAGAAAGTTCAGGACCGAGAATGCACTGTTCTGATTACTGTAAGAAATGCTGCACCAGTAACCTGCTCCAGTGAAACAGAGGCGACAAGGTTTGGACCAGGCACCTTGAAAGAGCGGGCATCATTGACTGGGGAGATGAAGATGAATCAAGATCATACCTGTTACATACTCCAGAAGGTACAATCCACCGGAACAGGATTCTCCTCCCCATCCATTGAGGAGAACCTCCTATCATACTTTTTAGCTAATCAGGTAGAGACAGTCAAGTGGGTGTACTACATCATAGCCATTGCAGCTGTTCAATAAAGCAGCTCAGCACCACCTTATCAAGGGCAATTGGTGATGGGCAATAAACACCGGCCTAGCCAAGCCGGCTGCCAAATCCCATGAATGAATAAAAGAATGTGCCAAAAAAAAGCATACTCTGATTTTTCAACTCCAAACCAATAAATTGGCCCAAAACAACTTGGCCAACAACCCTCCAGATGTGACCAGAACGAGATCTGTTAGAATTATCAGGCCTCCAGGCTGTCTGGATTTATAAAGTCATTGGCTTGAAGAAGGAGAAAGGGTAGCTGTAAAAAACTATTGTACTGCAATTATGTTGGGTTAAGAGTGGAGGGAAAGGTACTGCGAGTATGTTCGACATAGCAAGAGTTAATGTGAGACTAGAGAACAGAACTGCCCACGGCGTAATAGAGTGACATAACAGTATAGCTAAGCTAGGCAGATTAGGGCATGGGACAGGCATGATCAGGAGACTTGAGTGGATGTCAGCATGTAGATAGCTCTCAGCCTAGGCTATAGTTTGTAAAAAAAAACACAGAAAAACACACGCGCACGTAAGCACACATAGGCGCGTGCGTGCACACACACACGCGCACAGACATGCAGTTGTGTTGGCAACAAACATTTATTGTTCAACATTACAAGCCTCTGAACATCTTTGTGAAAGCTACTGAACAGAACACTTACAACACAAAGTATCCAAGTTTACTGACGATGAAAAATGGCAGTAAAGTGTGTGTTAGAGATAACGCAGAAAATTTGCAAAGGGAGATGGATGGGTTGAGTGTGTGGGAAAGAACAAGGCACTTGGAATACAATATGCCGAAACGTAAACAGTTTCAGCTTGGTAACAGAAACTAGGAGAAATAAGTTTGACTAAGATTATGCGGGACATGGCTCAGCTCCTGCCTGTTGCTTTGAGGCATCTATGGGAGGTATTTTCTATATCTCACAAGGGGGTTTAACGGTGTGTCACCTCTTTCTGCCTCACCATTTGATTGTGGAAAATTTGGGGAGCAGGTAAGTTGTTCAAAACTGTAATGGATGGTGAATTGAGTGAAACTTCGCGAGTGAATTGCCGGCCGTTAACGGACATCACGAGGGCCAGGATGACAATGGGCTCTCCAAGTTGTTGGCCTTGTTGTTGAACTTTCCTCGCACTAAAATTTTAATCCTTCTTAAATTAAAGGAGGCATCGAAATATTTCAGAACAGCTTCAAATTTACCTGGAGATTCATTTATTCCTTGGCTCACAATGACGTCATCGGTGATCGGACCTTCTGATTACAAAATGGTTTTCAGTTCTTCAGCCTGTTTCTCCTTATCTAACCCTAAAGCTATCGTATATCTTCTAAGATGCCCGCCAACGCCACCACTTCTGTGCCTGATTTGCCCCTTGGGTCAGCAAAGATCGACCAGTTGGCACTGATTTATTCTCCATGGCTGTTTTCCTCTCACCAGTGAGGAGTTCAGATTTAATTGGTGTTACACTTTTAAAGATGGCTCTGCAGTAACCGTTCACTTCATCCCGCGCTTTTTCGGTTTTGGTGGGCTCCAGCAGCGATGTCGGACCCAACCTGAAAGTGATCTATTTCTTTGCAGCAAGTCTTTGAAACGAACGTTTGGGTCTTCTCGCGAATTTCCCAGAGTATAGTGTTCAATTCATCAAAGGTAATTTCCGGCTTTCACTGAGGCGTCAAACGTTTTTATTTCAACCTTTCTAGGCCGCCGATTCTTGACTTGGGCTGGGCGCAGTGATTGAAAAAATAGACTGTTCTGCCTGATTCATGCCCTCAATAATTTGAAATACCCGTTCAGCCTTTGTACCGATTTTTAAAATATTATTTAGCTTGCTCACCCTTGCGATCTGTCTAGATTATTTGACTATGTATTGGATGGGGATTTAAAATGCCCGCGACATGCTCTGCTGGAGTCCTTCAGCTACACTGTGGATTTCTCTTCTGACCTTGAGCCTCTAGTTCTGCAATTGGGTTTCTTCTTCGGCGATCTCCACCTGTGCTCTTCAGTTTTGGTGAATTCGTCAGGTCCGGATATGGTTCCTTTAGTTTTTTTAGATTTTGGGGTCTTTCCCCAGTTTGTATTGAGTTCTGGGTTCGGTAACCAAGTTGTAAGGCTTCTGTCCATTGGTCTTACAAAGAAGGTTCAACTGTTGAACAGTCATTATTCATTGGTAGCACACGGCGTTATACATAAGCACCACTATAGCCCAGGCTAAGAGATATCTCCATGCCGTTTTCTACACCAGCCTCTAGTTCACCTCACTCCGATGTCCGAACCTGTCTATCCCAGGTTTACTGTTATGTGACTCTTTATATCACACTGTGGCGGTGCTCTTTTCCAGTCTCACATGAACTCTTGCTGTGGGAAACAGCTTTACCCTACACTTTGAAGTCAGTTCCATCATTTCGGCCATTAAAATCGAAGGTATATAGCTGAGACCGAAGTCTTCATCCAACCGGCACCCCACTAGTTACAGCCTGCCAAGGTGAAAATGTCACTTTACTTCCTACTCTCTGTTGTCTGTCCATTCACCAATTCATTTTTCATGCTAATATTGACGCCAAATCCCATAATTCCCAAGATTGCGTAAGAATCTTTAAGGATACTTTAATGGATGCTTTCTGAAAAACCAAATTTAGTGCATTCACTTGTGTTCCCTTTATCCTCCACACATTTACATCCTCAAAAACGCTGATAAGATCGCCGTACTCAATTTCCCCTTCACAAACCTGTGTTAAGTTTATTGAATAACATTAAGATTTTCCAAGTGTTCTCTTAGCACATCCCGAAAAAAAAAGAAAATATCATTTTGCCTAGCAGTGATGTTAATCTAATAGGTCCCCGTTTTCTTTCTTGCCGCCTTCCTTAAATATCAGGGTTCGTTACCTTCCAATCCTGGGGAACTGTTCTGGATTCTAAGTAATTCTGAAAGATCGAATCAAATACATCTGCTATCTTTGCAGCTACCTCTTCTGTAAAACTCCATGTTGTAAGTGGAAAGGTCTAGGAGATTGCTTGCAACTTACCCCCATGAATGTCTCCAGAAATGTTTCTTTTCTGGTACAGATTTCCACAAGTTCAATATATTCACTTGATATTTGGTTTCAGGTTTATTCTGAATCGTTTTTGAGCTAAATCCCCATTCTCCATTATAATTTCACCTTTCTGTGAGTCCAAAGTGTCAATGTTTACTCTCACGATTATTTTTGTTCTCAGCTGCATAATTTATAGAAATGTTTACAAACTTTTTCTTAAAGTTAGCAGTTGGTGTAATATCATATTCTCTTTATTGTAGCCTGGTAAATCGTAGATCCTCTTTGGCTGAAATCTAAAAGCTTTCTATTCCCGCGGTTTTTTACTATGGTGTCTTTAACCACTCTTGTTCGTAACGGTTGCACTGTTCTTCATTTGTCTTGGGGCTGATACAACTTAAATGGATGTATACGTGTTTCAAATTGTACAATAATTATTTTAATGAGTGTCATTGTTTGTCCACAATCATAACTTTAAAAGTGGTGACCCAACCTACATTTAGCAGCTCGCATTCAAAAGCTATTTGTTTGCTATTTTGAGAGTTCATCCGAGATTCAACGTAAACCAAATCATTTACAAAAACAAAATCTAAACTTCTACCTTATTATTTTCAGTCTCCCTTAGAAATCGCGTTTTATAAGATTATTAAATAAACCGTCCTGATTGCACACCACTAGATCTAAAAGGGATCTAAACTAGATCCAAAACCTTTGTCGAGTCGTTGAAATGCTAATCCAGAAAATGAACATGTATACATTGAGGCACATTTCCATTGGGATTTCATTCTGATGATGAATGTCAATGACAGGTGTTTGGTGGAATGACCTGTTCAACTTTGCCATTGCCGTTCTGAATTCACTGAAGCGGAAGCGCTGTTTGTTTGTTAAGTGACTGGAACTAACGTCAAATGTTATGCAAGCCGCTTTTCTCAGCTGGGCACGGATTGTACTATAAAGGGAATGTCTTAAGGATCTCAGATACATTCCAATGTGAACTGCACAACAGGATAGGAGGCGAAGATTCTTCTAAAGAATGGAACGGCCAATAATTCTACAGATCGAAGATATTTACTATCCTGCGCTTGTAGCCATTGGTATTCCTGGTAAGTCAGTATTTCCTGCTCTCTGATAACTGTTGAACATCTCACTTTTAATGATTATGTAACAGAATGAGAATTTCCTCCTTGCCTTGCCCCTTGTCTAGCGGGATCATTTGATGAACATACGCGGGAGATTTAGGAGTCCACCTCGCCGGCGAGGTGGACTGCTGGTCTGCAAATTGGGGAATTGACCTGCTCCCTATGATTTTCGCTGCTCCATTATTTTATCAGAGCATAAAATCAAGCGACTTTATTTATTCACTCCTGGGATGTGCACGCCGCTGGGTCTGTCTGCGGACGACGTTAACAAAGCCATCCTCCTCCACTGTTTTACTGTCTTGTAGTGAACTGGGACTGCACTTTCTTGTTTCAATTAGCATGTATGAATTCGTTAATGGAAAATCTTGTTCACCAAATTGCTGTAGATTTTTTCAAAGAGCTAACAGATACCGTTGATAAGGGAACGACTTTTGATATGGTTTTCATGGTCTTCCAAAAACCATTTGACACAATGTAAGGCAACAAACTTGTGAACAAGTTTGCAGCTCGTGCAATAAATGGAACAGTAACAAGTTGGAGACGGAACTCCCTGAGTGAAAGGAAACGGAATGTTTTCCTGAATGGATTTCTTTTCGGGGTGGATGAAGGTTTGAACTGGAGTTCCCCAGGGATCAGTGTTGGGACACGTGCTTTCCCTCATATGCATTAATGACCGAGACACTTGTATATAGGACAAAATTTTAATCCATGCAGATATATAAACCCTAGAGGTATTCTGAAATGTGTGGAGGATAGTATAGAACATCGAAGGGACGTCGACAAGTTGGTGGAATGGGCGGACTAGAGGCAGAAGCAGTTTAATGCAAAGTGATGTGAAGTGATTAATTTTGGTAGGAAGAAAATGGAGAGTCATTGTAAAATAAAGCGTACAACTCTGAAGTGTGTGGAGGGACAGACAGACTTGGTTGTATGTGTTCATAAATTGGTTAATTGGTTAAAAAAGGCATTTTGTCAAAGATCTTTGCCTTGCAATAAGAATGATAATGACAATCGTAAGACTGTCAAAGTCAGGGAAGTAACAACTTTATACTGTCTGATATGAGAGAGTGCTCAGTGACTGGCAAGTGGGCTCTGATTGGCAGAGATGTTGCCGTGGAGAAAGCACCGGTGGATGGCTACTGAATTGTTTCAAATTTTAACCACCCCCCTACCCAGCGCCTTTGAGTTCACCAATGCATTGCACCGAGGAAAGAAGGAACAAGTGGCTATTACTTATTTTGTTTCACTGAAACGAGCACATTCTGTGTACACGTTCTTTCTGGCTGCAAAGAACACTGCACTGGGTATTGATGCATGTAGCTCCTTGTACACACAAATGTGCCACACTGCGAACCTAACTCACAGACTTAACTTGGTTTTCAGCATATTTTTTTTCTCACTGAGGAATATTTAGCAAATGTTGTCCAATCGCAGAATCTCATCTAATTTGGACAATGTGTTTTGAGATTTGCTAGCATGGCTGGTTGTGTACGGTCTGTACCTTGACCGTTGTGACCAGGAGAAGGGAGCTGCTGTTTGATAGGAGACCGAACAAATCGTATCAAATAGCACGTCACTTCTGCTGTCGGAACGGGCAAGGTACAGAACGTATCCGAACAGACTGTGGTTGCAAAACTCAAAATACGGTGTCCAACATTAGGTGTGATTCTCTGATCGGAGAACATTTGCTAAAAATTTCCTTAACATTGTTATTCATGTGATTGTCCACATGAGTGCAAGACAAAATGTATTTTTTTCAACAGCACTCAAATTCTGTATTACTAAGCGACCGTTTGTTCATGAATATTGAAGGGAACAGGACATGTTGCCAGTGCTCTGCCATATCCTGGGGTTTATTAATAGAGTACAATAGCAAGAAGTTAATGTTGCATTTGAACAAGGCCTTAGTTCAGCCTCAGCTACAGTATTGTGTCCAGTTCTGGGTGCCACGTTTCAGGAAGGATGAGAAGGCATTAGAGAGGGTGCAGAACAGATTGACCGGATTGGTTCCAGGAATGAGGAAATTTGGTTATAAAGATAGATTGGATTATTTAGGATTTTTTTCCTGAGAGAAAGGAAATTTGAGAGCAGGTTTCATGAAGGTATTCGGAATCATGAGGCGTTTGGACAGAGTAGATAATTGTCCCATTCGTGAAAGGATCGAGAAAGAGAGGGAAAATGTGGAGTAATTACTTGAAGTAGGAAAAGTGATATGAGGTGAAACATTTTTGTGCAGTGAGTGTTCGTGTTTGAAGTGCACTGTATGAGGCTGTGGAGGAGACCGATGCAATTGAAGCACAAACAGTTAATTAGACTGTTATCTGAGAGGAAAAATATGCAGTGTTTCGGGAAGTAGGGATGGGGGTGGGGTGGGGTGGAGAGGGGGAAGTTGGGGTGCGGGGAATAATGGTAGATAGGTTGCTCATTCGTAGAGCAGGTGTAGACACGAGGGGACGAATGGTCCCCTTCTGCACCATAACAATTCTGTGATTCCATGCGATTCCTTTTCAGTTAATCACAGCCAGAGCATCGATTGCAAGGGCTTCTCTTCCCTCTTCTGCGCCATTACGTCTTATATTGAAACTACCACTCGGACCTCGGACCTATTCACTTCTTATTTCCCATCAACATGCTGCCACTCATCGACATCACCCTCAAAAGTCGCAATTGTTTTCACACGAAGAGGGACTCAATCAGGAACTCACCCAGACTCCTTTGACCGCATCTTCAAAATCCACAACCATTTGGAAGGACATGGACAACAGACTCGAGGGAACAACACAGCGTCAATGTTCCCCTCCAAGCCACTGCTCATTCTGACTTGGAGATCTATCGTCATTCCTTCACTTCTGCACGGACAAAATCCTGGAACTCACTCCGTAACAGCACTGTGGGTGCACCTACACCACATGGACTGCCGAGGTGCAAGAAGGCGGCTCACCACCACCTTTACAAGTACAAAAAGGGATGGGCAACAAATGCTGGCTTGGCCTGCGCATGAATAAAACAAATGCCCACTGTTGACAGCCAGATCTACCTCGCAACTGAACCTCTTGATTGCTCCACCTCGACCGAATCAGCAGGCTCATATCACAGATCCAGCAGCAAATGATCATACATCTACACCCGTTAAATATCAGAAAACCATAAGCCATTGCATCTGGTCCTTTCAAAACTCTATTGCCTAACTTTGACTAATTTTCCCTGCTGAAAAATTTTATGGGACTAAACAAGATTGTTTTGGTGTCAGAATTTCGCCGTCAGATGTGCTTCTGACCACAGTTCCACTGTATTTCGTGACCAATCTTTGATCATCTCCAAACATTGTGCGATTTTGCCTTTTCCCTGTTGATCTGCAGTTGAATTCCTCATTTCAGCCTTTGTCACCTGCAAACTTTGCTATTCCAAAGCACACCTGCCCGGCTTCCTAAATTCTGCCTTCCAAAAGCTTATGATGATAAAAATCTCTGCTCCCGAACCCTTATCCACAATGAGTCATGTTCGCATATCATGCCTGTGGTCGCTGGTCTACTTCATTTCCCGGTTAAATAATGCCTTGATTTCAAAATTTTCATCCTTATGTGCAAATCGCCACCTCCCCCTCCTCTCCCAACTGCACCCCCACTGGTTCCCCACCGCTCCCCACACCGCAGCACCCATTACCCCCTGGTCTCGCCCTTTGTAAACCCGAAATATCCTGTAACCCCACAGTCCAGGGCAACATTTGCAATCTTCTAAACTTGGCATCTTGGTCATGCCAAGTTTTAATCGTTCCACTATTCGTTCCCATATCTTTGGTGCGTAGGTCCAAATCACTGAATTTCCCGCCAAATCGCCCCTTCCATCGTCTCTCTATGTCTCAGCAGCCTTTCAAGATACTCATTAAAGTTTCACTCTTTGACAAAGCTTGAAGCCACCATCCAAAAACTCCCCACATGTTCCCTGTCTAGTTTGCTTTTACGGCACTTCCTTGAAAGCCCTATATAAATACTTATTGTTTAGCTGTTGCTGTATACACCCCATCTTTCCTTAATCGTACAGCTATGGAAGATATGTGCACTTTTTTGCAGTTTAATGGTGTTAAGCATGGAAAACAAATCATTGTAGAAAAATGACAGATAATTGACTGATCACTCATGTTTTACAATATCGTCCCAAGTCAGTAAACCTCCGCCACCACCTCACAGTGAACCATCCTGCTCCCCACGGTGCACACCACGGCCCCAGCCCCCCGACCCCTGCCTTGTGTTATCAGCATCTGGGTCTCGATGGTGTGGGCCGTTCTCTTTTACCAACCCGCTTCCTGAATCCGAACGAACCTTTTACTTCCTAAATGAAATATGTATGAGGTAATTGAGTCTTCAATGAATTAATTGATTCAAAAGAAATGTCGTCAATGCTGGCCGGATATTCCAAAAGGAAACCCGTGTTCCCAATTGAAAGAGCAACAAATCTGTACATTGCCCCACAAATTGTGACCGGAGCTTTCTGAGTGCCACCCCCAACCCCCAGCCTTATTTAACTCTTCTTCCTCTTTCTTACAGTGAACCTTTTGACAATAATGACCCTCTGCAGAGGATAGTGCCGCCTTTCCATAAGTATCTCCATTCATAAGGTGGCCATGGCAGCAGTGGATCTACTGGCCACGCTCCTCTATAGAATTGCTCATCAAATTCTCAGGGAACGTTTTCCATATTCATTCCTCTCCTACAATGTCATTTGCAAAATTATGCTGTACATGACTTGTACCAACGTCGGCTTGTCCGTGTTGTTTACTGTCTGCTTCATATTTGACCGGTTTGTAGCTATATGTTTTGAGAAACTGAGAACCATGTATTGCACAGCTAGAACTGCGTCCATTGTCTTAATAATTGTTTATGTACTTCTGTGTTTAGAGAACATCCCTTTTTGGTTTGCATTTGAACCTTAAATAATAATCAACAATCTTTAGTGGGTTTTCAGCCCCAATGTAGCCTTTTTCAGATCGCTTGCATGCGGTGCCTACTTCATATTACAAAACTTTCTACTTTCATTGGTTCCTTTTGCATTGATATTGCTGTGGAATTGTTTCACGGTCAGGCAAATTGTAGTAACCAATATTGCCCGCAGGAGACTCCGGCCTCCCAGGGCTGGGAATCAGCGCTATCCAGAGGTGGAGAACCGAAGGAAATCCATTATTTTTCTGTTCTCCGTGTCAGCCAATTTTATATTATTGAGTCTGACTTCGGTGGTGAGTCAGTGGACTGATGCCCTGGTCCTACATATCCAACAGGAATATACAGATCCTGCATATATTGCCAATGAGACCGGATATATACTCACCTAGTTGAAGTCTTGTACAAACACCTGCATTTTTGCAGCGCCACAAAGAAAGTTCAGGGAAGAGCTCATTAATGTTGTGAAATCTCCTTGGAAATTTATTTTGTCATTAGGTAAAAATATGAAAATTCAAACCCAAATGACCTGCCCAAGTTAGAGCAGAATTACAGACAGTGATTCCGGATAGAATAGCCACCTTCCGTTTGGATCTAAGGGATTTGTTGTCATTGAAAATTAACAGGCATCAGAGACTATTTCCTGACCTTAGAGCCGTGTGTTTCATGTCTACTACTCCCCGAAACTGTGCAGCTCAATTTCCTGCTGAAACCTTCCACCTTTTACCCCACATTCAAAGGGAACAGTCATACTGGAGGTTCAGATATGGAGTCGAACACGTGGGAGTTGGCGCATACAGCTACAGGAATAATACTCTCTGTTATATTAATAGATTGATTCCTCTGTAATAGAAGCAACGAAGCGGGTGTTGAAATCAACGTTGTTCATTGTTTTCCTGTAATATTGGTGTGAATGTTACAAATCCTGGACCCCCGTCAGGTTCCACTCTCCATTGTTTCCAGGAGTAATAAATGAGCGTCATGTCTCCTGTCAATATCTAATTATAACGACACCAAGAACTTGGCTCATCGTATTATCTTAAACTCTCAATTGGTTGTGAACATGTCGGTGTTTTATAAAAAGGGAACAGATCATTGTAAACTGCCAAACCTTTTGGGTCTTTACCCTCCAGCCAAGAAAATGGTCCCAATAATGTTACCTGCTTTGTATGAACATCATCTGCTTATTTTTAGTCACCAGCTTATTTATTTTCTTCTTTATTTTTGGAATAATTTCTGAATCTGCGAATTCAACCACCTCCCAGTTCTCCAAGTAAAGATGTTTCTTCACCATAATTTCTAAATCATTCTGACATTTAATATTTTATATCTGGTGTTTAGTTCTTGATCCCTTAACTGATGGGCGCTTTCTGCATATAGTTATCCAGTCTTCCTGAATATAATCCAGATATTCGCGACTCGACAAATAAAAACAACCTGATATCAATAACCAAACTAGTGAGTGTCTGGGAAGTGGAAATAAAAGAGTTCATTCATAGTTCTGTCTTGCAGTTGGTTGTGATATTGGTTATACTGATCATGTGAATATTAGCTTTCATAACTTGAACAGGACCCCAAACATCTGAGTAATGAAGGGCAAGATTCCAAACAACTGACTCCAGACCACCCCCAACCCCACATACCATCCTCCCTCCCCTAACCCCACCCCCACCGCTATATTCTCCTAGACAGCTAGAAAGGAGAGAATTTTCTGTATTCAATATAGTGATGTCCATAATCTTGAGGCATCAATGGACGTGCAAAAGTGAGACTATGATTACGAAACGCCAAGGATGATTGAAATGTTCCAAAGAGCAGTTCCAAAGTAAGACCATAACTACTAAATAAAATGCTTAACCTGGTTCTGAAGAGCGGAATTCACTAAACGAGCGGACGGACGGTGCAGACATAATATAGGTCGTAGTAAGTATATGATCTTGAGGAGGTCTAATTTAGTGTTGAATTTAAATACTTCAACCTCAATAACACGCACTTAAACAAAAAGGTTGATCAGACTATCCTAGGTTTCCTTTATTTTTCAGCGATATTAACCTTAATCTTTGCCGGTTAAATGGGGAAGTAACAGTCTCTAAAAAGTACTTTTGGAATAGCCTCAGCCTACCCTGCAACAATAGTCACTTCTGCGGTGAAATAATAAGGTATTTAATTTGATGCACCCATTGTATATGATGTTACCATCTTAAGAGGACGGAATAATATCGTGATATTTTCACTAAATAACTATTCAGAGACCTGGGGCAATGTTCTGGAGACCGGGGTTAGAATCTCGCTAAGGCAAGTGGTGAAAAATAAATTCCTCAAAACAATCTGTAAGCAAAAGTTTGATGATGACCATGAAAGCATTGCCGATAGTCAAAACAACCCACCTTCTTCACTAATGTGCTACAGGGAAGGATTCTTACAGACATTACCTGGTGTGGCCTACATGGGACTCCAGACCCACAGCATTGTGGTTGACTCTTAAACGCTCCCTGAATAATAAATGGGCAATAAATGCTGACCGAGACCCCCACACCGCATGAACGAATAAAAAGGTCACATTGGAGAACCATCTTGTGTCATTCTTCTGAGGAAACACCTGAATGGGCATCGTTTTATGTAATGTGATAGATACAAAAATGTTGTATTCTTGGATATGTATTACGAGTGAAATTATTAATAAATAAATATTTCAGCTTCAATGCAATCAAGCAATGCATGTTAAGGGCATTGTCTAGTGCACGGAAACGAATGTACACTGACAGCTTTACTGTCTATTCGGCGTCAGATACTGAACTCAGCACTCTGCTATGTTTGGGTCGCCCACCAACATTAGCTCGGTGTGATTGCAATTTTAAATTCCCGCTTGTGTATTATTGCCTCCTTACCAATCCTATGTCACATCACCTCAGTGTTCAAGAATGTTATTGTAAACTTTACATGTAAAATGGATTTTGAACTTCAATTGTGAAGCAGCTTCATTTGTTGAGTTCGATAACAAAACCCTTTTCCCATAACATTTTAATGTTCCACATAATCGTGAGGCTCTCCGAAAGCCAAAGTCTAGATTCTTGCAGGATCCCGTGGCGGCCAGGCTCTGCCAATCCGACTGGCAGTCAGCTTTGAGGAACTGTTCATGATCTTCTTTTATTTCTGCTCAATAACGACATTTTCCTTTAAGATAAAAGCAAAATACTGCGAATGCTGGAAGTCTGAAGCAAAAACAAAAATTGTTGGAAAAACTCGGCAGGCCTAACAGTATCTTTGGAGAGAAAGGCAGAGTTTATGTTTCGATCCGATATGACTCTTCATTCCAACTAAAGAGAAGTAAAAATGTGCTGAAATTTATACTGTTTAAGGCGGTGGGACAGTTGAAGCTGGATAGGAGGCCAGTGGTAGGTGGCGGCAAAGGAGAGATTGCAAAAGGTGTAATAAGCATAAGGCCGAATGGTTGTTGGCGGTGATAGTGGCTAAAGGAGGGGCTAATGGTCACAGTAAGGTTAGAAAGCAGAATAAACAAGTGACAACTGGCCCTCGTGCGGGGTGGGGGGTGGGGGGGGTGGGCACGGTGTGGGGGGGAAATCGAAATAGGCTAAAGGGTGGGTATAAAATAACGAATACATTTCAAAAAAAGTAATTGAAATAGGTGAGGGAAAATTATATATATAAATTAATAAATATATATGTGAAAAAAAAGGATCAAAAAGGCGCCAGGTTGGAGGAGAGAGTTCATGATTTGAAGCTGTTGAACTCAATGTTAAGTGCGGACGGCTGTAAACTGCCTAGTCGGAAGGTGAGTTGCTCTTCCTTCAGTTTGCGTTGAGCTTCACTGGAACATTGCAGCAGGCAAAGGACTGACTAGTGGGCATGAAAGCAGGGTGGAGTGTTGAAATGGCAAGCGGCAGGGAGGTCTGGGTCAGGCATGTGTCCAGGCCGTATTTGTTCCACAAAGCAGCCACCCAGTCTGCGTTTGGTCTCTCCACTGTACAGGAGACCACATTTATGAGCAGCGAATGCAGTAGACCAAATTGAAGAAAGTGTAAGTGACATGCTGCTTCACTGGAAAGGAGTGTTTGGGCCCTTGGAGGTTCAGGAGGGGGGAGGTAAAAGGGCAGGTGTTGCACCTGCTGCAATTGCATGGGAAAGTGTCGTGGGAGGGGTTTGAGGTGTTGGAGGTTTTGTAGAAGCGGACCAGCGTGCCCCAGAGCGAACGGTCCATGCGAAATGCTGAGAGCGTGGTTGAAGGGATGATCTCTTTGGTGGTGGCATCATGCTGGAGTTGGCGGAATTCATGAAGGATGATGTGTTGAATGTGGAGGCTGTTGGGTTGAAAAGTGAGTACATGACCTAGCAAGGTTCTGGGAGGGGGATGAAAGTGTGAGGGCAGAGGCATGGGAGATGGGTCGGACATGCTTGAGGGCCCTGTCAACCATCGTATGTGGGAAACCGCGGTTCAGGAAGGAGGAAGAAATGTCAAAAGCATTGTTTAGGAAAGTGGCGTTATTGAAACAGATGCGAAGGACTTGAAATAGCTGAGAGAATGCGATGGAGTCCTTATATGAAGCAGAGTGTGAGGTGTGTAATCGAGGTAGCTGTGCGAGTTGGTTGGGTTGTAATGAATATTGGTGGAGAGTCTATCACCAGAACGTGAGACAGAGAGGTCAAGGGAAGGAAGAGAAGTGTCGGAGTTGACCATGTGAAAGTGATGGAGGGGTGGAAATTTGAAGCAAAATTGATACATTTTTCCAGGCCCAGAGGAGAGCATGAAGTGGCACTGAAACAGTCATCGATGTACCGGAGAAAGAGTTGTGGGATGGGTCCTGAATAGGCCTGGAACAAGGAATGCTCCACATATCCTATAAAGAGAGAGGCATAACTGGGGCCCATGCAGATACTCATAGCACAGCTTTTATTTGCGGAAGTAAGGCGAGTTTAAGAAGAAATTGTTCAGTGTGAGAACAAGTTCAGCCAGACAGAGGAGAGAGGTGATGAATGGGGATTGTTCACGTCTCTGTTCAAAGAAGAAGCAGAGAGCACTCAGACCATCCCAGTGAGGTGTAGATGGATTGTATGTTCTTGGTCAAGAGGAGGCGGTTGGTGCCAGGGAACTGGAAAATATTGATTTGATATAGGGCATCAGGGGAATGGTGGATGTAGGTTGGACGAGACTGGAGAAAGTGAGAGAGAACGGGGTCAAGATAGGAAGAAATAAGTTCCGTGGGGCAGGAACAGGATGACATGATCGGTCTACCGGCACAGACTTGTTTGTGGATTTTGAGGAGGAGGTAGTAGTGTGCTGTCTGAAGTTGGGAGACTATGAGGTTGGAAGCTTTGTATAGAAGATCCCCAGAGGACGTCAGGTCAGTGATCATCTTGGAAACAATGGCTTGATGTTTGGTGGTGGGGTCATGGTCCAGGGAGAGGTAGGAAGGAGTGTCTTCAACTTGATGCTCAGCATCTGCGAGGTAGAGATCAGTGCACGAGACAACAACAGCACCACCCTTGTCAGCAGGTTTGATCAAAAGTCAGGGTTGTGTCCGAGTGAATGGAGTGTGGCAACTTCAGAAGGAGAAAGGTTAGACTGGGTGAGAGGAAAAGAGAAATTAAGACAGCCGATGTCATTCTGACAGCTCTCAATGAAAGATCAAGAGCATGTAAGAGGCCGGTGGGAGGGGTCCAGGTGGAGGAAAAATATTTGAGGCGGGTGAAAAGATCCATTGAAGGTGGTGGGGGAGAGCGGGAGGCGGGGCGGGGGGTGGACTCCTGCCCAGAGAAGTGAGCATGGAGGCGAAGGCAGCGGAAGAAGAGCTCAGCATCATGCCGAGCCCAGAATTAATTGAGGCAAGGGTGTAAGGGCATGAACCTCATTCCTTTACTGAGCACTGAACGTTCAGCAGCAGAGAGGGGAAGGTCAGAGGGCATGGTGAATACACGGCCAGGGCTGGGATTGGAAGCCGGAATGGGGCCGAAGGGATGGAGGGTCCTGGATGGGCTTTGATGTCAATGATTTGTTGGAACCTGCGCCCCAAAGCACCTGAACTAAAGAGACAATGCTTATTTTTAAGGCATCGGATGAGGGGAAGAATACAATGAAACTGGGGAAAAGGACAGCTTTGAGATAGCGTAAGTCGGTGGTGCTGGACGGAAAGATCGAGTTTAATTATGTAACAGCTCACGGCACTGAGTGTGGATCTCAGGATGCAGCGAGAACAGCAGCCCGAGGAGGGTGGTATGTCCCGGGGATACCTGTAACTCTGGGCAGTTTCAAAACATGAGGGACGGAGCTTCAGTTGGAACCACGAGGGGTAAATTGGCGACAGGGACAGTCACTGAGGAAGGAAGTATGGCTGTGAAAGCAAGTTTTGCTAAACACCTTGTCAAACACCAGAAGGGAAATGGATAGCAATGAAGATGAACAGGGGAAAAGAGACTCGCGGAAATCCTGTCGGAGTGAAGAGCTGTACTTCTGCAAGGTAGACATTCCTGGAAGAGAAGCGGCCGTCAATTAAACACTCAGTTAAAACCTAAATACTGCGGATGCTGGAAAACTGAAACAAAAACAAAAATTGCTGGAAAAACTCAGCAGGTCTGACAGCATCTGTGGCGAGAAAGACAGAGTTAACGTTTCCAGTCCGTCTGACTTCTTCAGAACTAAAGAGAAGTGGAAACTTTGTTTTTGCATCTCCACAGATGCCGTTAGACCAGTTAAGTTTTTTTCCAGCATTTTCTGTTTTTGTTATGTATAACTAGACATGGAGTAACTGAGACCAAGGGCGAGCGGGCCAGAAGGAAACATGCTACTAATTTACTGAATTTATGGCTGAACTTTCGTAATTATACAAAGACGAACAAGAATGAGAGGGAGCGACTACTGCTGTTCGTCGGTGCGGGGTAGCATTCCACATGAGGCATAATACATCACAAATTGACGTTGTCAAATTTTGAAACTGATGGAGTAAATGGAACCATGTAAATAAGCAGGATTTGAACCTATGCAGGGAGACCCCGATAGATTTTGTAGTCCATCACCTTAACCATTCGGCCATGACTCCCCTATGATGTAGCGCAAATTACCCTAATTTCAGCTCAAAACAGTTCTCAGGGCGAGACTCGCCTCGCGATGTGATTTTGCCTTGTTCTGCTGGATCTAAATGCGTTTCAACACTCTGCTGCTTGCATGGATCTGTATTTTTCCTCATTTCGGCTTAATGTGATCTGATCTGGGAAGATGTTTATAGATCATTATTCTCTAAAACTGCATGTGTACCTGTGGCTTATTTTTCAATGTTTTTAACATGTAGAGAGAATTAAATAGGCAGAAAAAAACCCTTCCCAATTGAAGTCAGATGCAGCCGGATAAATGAACAAGAATAGAGGAACATGTAAACAGATCTTTAAATAGGAGATGCATGAAATCTATTTCCATTCAATGCACAAAATCAAAACCACATCCAAAAGATCCTTGGTCATTTCAATTACATTTAGGTATCCTTCCCTGCCGGCCTAATGGTTAGGAATTCCATGGTTCTGGTTTGATTTTCATTCAGAAAAGTGCATTTTACAGAACAGCTAACATGTCAGATCATATTTGTCAATGAAGGACAATTGCATTCACCCTATGAATAGCCGCCGCACGTGGAAGTAAATTTCTATCAAGTAATAAGGGGCCTTTCACGTGTCAGGCGAAGCTGATAACATCGACACGATGTAAACGATGTTTTTGGTCTCAGCTCGAAGAAAATGTTAAGAGAGCTAGTGAAATGTTGATGCCACTGAATTCACTTCAACAAGTATCGCAACATTCTAAACCATACAAGTCACACAGGGAAAAAATATACATTACATTTTTTTTAAAATTCCTGACTCAACTTCCGAATTTCCTTCCCGGAATTTTCGGCAGGAGATCACTCTCTTTCGGTATATTTGAATGGAAAGGGACCACCTTGCAGCTCCAGAAAGCTCCGTTCCAATTCTGTGAATGAGGTAAACTTTGTTTGGACGGTGTATTACGAGTTCCCATAACCACATAAATCTTAAGACCACAGCCCCAAAAGGCGACATTCATGGACAAATTGACCAGGCTACACCGCTGACAGGTATACCCAGGCACTAGCACCTCTGGGCAGATATACACAGGTAGACCACAGATGCACACAGGAACTTAGGGCTACCACAGCCTATGTAGGGGTACCTACGGCTACCACAGTTGCACAGGAATACACAGGAACATCACAGCTGGACAGTGGTGCACAAAACCTCACACAGCAGGTTGGAATATTCAGGGTTTGGCACAAATTGGAGACGGATGCTCAAGGATTTTGAATTTATAATTTTCTATCAACAAAAATAATTATAAGATACAAATAAAACTTATCACATTTTTGTTCATTTTTACAGGATGTCATTGTCGTTGCCTAGGTGATCATGTAATGCCAATCCCCATTTGCCCATGAGCAGGCGGTGGTGAACTGCCTTCTTGAACTGCTGGATTCACTGTACTGTTGGCACATCCACAGTGTTGTTAGGGATGGAGTTCTAGGATTTTGATCCAATGACAGTGGAGGAACGGAGATGTATTTCCAAGTTAGGAATGCGAGTGGCTCGAGAGGGACTTCCAGGTGGTGGTATTCCCATCTGTCTACTGCCCTGTCCAACTAGATGGGAGTGGTCGTGGGTTTGAAATGTGCTGCCAAAGCAGCCTTCGTGAGTCTCTGCAGTGCATCATGCTGATGGTACACACTGCTGCTGCTGTTTGTCGGTGGCACAGGGAGTGAATGTTTGTGAAAGGGGTGCCAATCAAGCGGGGCTGCTTTGCCCCGGATGGTGTAAAGCTTCTTGAATGTTGTGGGAGCTGCACTCATCCAAGACAGTGAAGAGTATGCCATCACACTCCTGACTTGTGCCTTGTAGATGGTGGACAGGCTTTCGGGAGTCTGGAGGTGAGTTACTCGCCGAAGGATTCATAGCTTCTGACCTACTCTTGTAGCCACAATGGTCCACACAGCTCAGCTTCTGCCAGTTATGACTCCAAATAGCGAAGCGTTTTCCTCCTGATTCCCATTGACTCCAGTTTTGCTACGGCTTCTGGATCCCACACTCGGTCAAATGCAGCCTAGATGCCAAGGGCAGAAACTCTCACTTGCCTTTGTTGAACATCTTCAGAAATGCTTTGCCTTCACTTATACCCCCTGTACGATATCCAGAGCAAATGAAGTTTCACACAGTGTGATGACATATTCTGGTTCTATATATGTAGACATGGACAATTTCGATTAATTACTTTGTACCCCATGACTCTAATGGCTTTGACGTGGATGCATGGTATGCCTGTTCTTTTTTTCCGGTTTAATTGACATTAATGCATCCAGCAGATTGATGGGATGTATCCAATGTGTAGGTGAAGAGAGTAAGCATGCTTTCTGCTTTTGTGCGCAGAATGTCATCTCACTTTCAGCCCACACTGCTGGCTTACAACAATGAGAAATGCATAAATCTCACTCTGCCGGTGCACGGCCTCTCCATGAGCAAGTTCTAAACTGTGCATCTTCGCAGTGAACATGGAAACAGGTTCCTCACAGCCCCAGGCTGAAGTTTCAGAGAAGCTAAAGCAGGTTAGCCCCAGACATGCTGTGTGCAGGCCCACTGCCATGTGGACTCAGGAAACGAACACACAGCTGTGGGAAAATAGCTCCATTGCGATATGGATACCTCGGGAAAGCTAAAGACTATGCGAATAACTCGTCAAAATATCTGGACTGGAGCCCAAAGGCTGACTGATGTCTGAATATGGCACATTCCTGGCTACCTCTGCACCAAAGCTGGTGCCAAACGCAGTCTTCTGCATTGCTACAGATTCAACCGGGGAGGTCAAGAGTAGCATCCTGCCATTTGGGCAGCCCAAAATCTACACACATTTTGCCAAACCTGGAGCCCTGCAGAGAGGGCATCCCATTTTCATTGCAAAATGTTAACACAACACGGGAAACAGTAGCTATGAGTGATAAGCCCAATTTGATTGCCATAATCAATGAGCGATACAGGCAGCCTCCGGCGGTGGGATGGACAATCGTATCTGTCTGGTCATTCGCCACCCACCTCACATCGGGCAGCGCCTGACTACTAAGGTGCTGACACACCACAGCCCAGCTGCTTCAAAGGGTTCTTCTAGATTAGAGTCTCTCCACAACAAGTTGATAGAATCCATTGCACCAGGCAAATAAATAAATCAAACTAAAATATAGGAGATGTCAACTCGTCGATTCGCAAGCCGGAACGTCAGGACTATGCTCAGGAATCAGACAGACAACTTGAAGTTGGTCGATATCACATGCAAGATTGCTCTGATCGACATGGAACTTAATAGGCTGAACAGCAAAACAGCATCCCAACAAGAGAGAGAGGCTCGTGGAGAGTGGATCAGTGAAAGGAAAACATTGCACGTTGACCTGGTAGCGGAAGTGCTCTATAGAAACGTGTGATTAAGGAACTAGACTTTACTGCAAGGAACTTGCTACCTTCGATAATAGAACACACTACAAATGCGGCAGAACGTATTCTCTCGATTCGTTCCTGTGATGGAATCTGTCCATTCCTGTCGCTTGCCATTTTAACACTCCACCCTGCTCTCTTGCCCACATGTCTGTCCTTGGCTTACTGCATTGTTCCAGTGAAGCCCAACGCAAACTGGAGGAACAACACCTCATCTTCCGACTAGGCACCTTACAGCCTTCCGGTCTGAATATTGAATTCAATAACTTTAGGTCGTGAGCTCCCTCCCCCATCCCCACCCCCTTTCTGTTTCCCCCCTTTTTTCCCCCTTTTTTTTCCCTATAAATTTTATAGATTTTTCTTTTCCCACCTATTTCCATTATTTTTAAATATTTTAAAATCTTTTATGCTCCCCCCACCCCCACTAGAGCTGTACCTTGAGTGCCCTACCATCCATTCTTAATTAGCACATTCGTTTAGATAATATCACCAACTTTAACTTTAACACCTATGTGTTCTTTTGTACCATTGTCACTGACATCTTTTGATGATCTGCTTCTATCACTGCTTGTTTGTCTACACAACCACCTCTGTCTCTCTCTCTCTCTCCGCCCCCCCACACACACACCTTAAACCAGCTTATATTTCAACTCTTTCTTGGACTCGAAATCAAGTTCTGTCGAAGGGTCATGAGGACTCGAAACGTCAACTCTTTTCTTCTCCGCCGATGCTACAAAAACAGAATTACCTGGAAAAACTCAGCAGGTCTGGCAGCATCACGTTGATCACACTGGAGAGTCTGGAGTGAGACAGAACAGGCCAGATAAGGACGGTATGTTTCCTTTACAAACACTCAGGCAGATTAATGATCAATGACAACAGTTTCTATTTAAAATGCAGCTTCTGTTAAATTGAATTAAAATTCTCAAACTGTCATCTGAACTCATGTTCTCTGGGTTATCAGCAAAACCCCTGGATTGTTCGTCCAGCAACATAACCCAATACACAATCCTCCCCTGATCGTTGGAATGGATTCCATTAAACGGACGACTTCTCTCATTGTACTTTGTGGGTTATGACCGTTAATTGGGAGTCAGCGACAACATCATAAAAATGTGTAAAAGCCTTTACAAAGTGTGTTTTTTTGTCCCTGTTACCTGTTCTTTCCACTATATCAGTATTAATCTCTCATTACTGTATGGTGATTATGTTGACATTTCTGAGTTGATTACTACATGAAACCATAGAGTCTTATCTCTCTGTCCCTTGATCTGTCAGTCTGTGGCCCCAGGCGATATCTAATACCAGATTATCTTTCTTGTGTGAGCCTATTGTTCTAATCTGGTCATTACTGATTTCAAATTATTGCTTCCCATTCCATGATTTTTTGAAGCCTGATGAACACAGTGAAACTTCATCATTTATTGTACCACAGTGAGGGGAGAATAAACAAACTGTATATGATGGGGAATGTAAAATAAATCAGGAAATAATGTCATGTACAACAGGTCCATCAGTATCTGGAAAATAACGTCAATCCAACAAAGGTACATCTTAAGGAACCTGACCCAGAACATCAAACTATCTTCTCTCTGTTTAAATACTGGCGACCCTGCTCTGTGTTTAGACCACAATCCATGCGTTAGGCCTGCAGAGGTTCCGGCTGTGGGTCCCCACATGGATCCTGTCCATTTACTGCAGTGTAGTTTCCACTGGGTCACTTAACTTCCACAACTCGTTACTCTTTGAGCGGGTGGGTGAATTTACCAGGTCAACTTCTTTATTTGACACACTCCATTCCTCTTTGTCATTCCAGCTGTTTAGAAACTCACCCTTCAGTGTGTAAATTACACCAATATCAATAGGGCAGAGTCTAAATTCATCACATTTTTTCAGCAACTGATGCTTTCTTTCTTAGGGACGACAGAAAAGTATTGATACTTTCAGTCCAATCCCTCGGTTACAGAATCCGCTGGAACCTCCCCTGTAGGATACTCTCTCTGGGACACCCCATGCAGTGGGTGTTTGTCTCTATTGGACAGTGGGATCTATCCCAGCTGAACAGACCCTGTACCCACCCTGAACCCACACAGGTTCACTTCCCAGCAGGGTTACTGGGCAGTGATACTGAGCGGGAGCCCTAGGGGCTTTACCCCCAAACCCAGGATTACAGAGTGTAATTGTCAATGTCCCACTGCAGCCCAGACTGATCCCCACCCTGGGCCTTCCTTGTCTGTACATTTCCCCAGTGCCCCATTGGGGAATATCCAGCCCCGGATATCCTGCAGAAGCAGCGCCTGCGGGGGGGCGGGGCCGGGCGGCTGATTCTCGTGACCCTGTTGCTGGGCCTCTGACGTCACAATGGGAGATGATGCTCACACAGCTCGAGCTGGAAACTGGCAAAGGGCCAATAGGATTTAAACCTGGAGCGCGGCCGCTTAAAGGGGAGGGACAGAAACTCGGGTAAAAATGTTCCTATAATGAGAACAGGAATGGTTACCAATCCAAATGTTCACATCTCCACACTCAGTCCAGATCTGGTTCCCTGCAGCGACTTCAGCTGATTTTTTCCATTTTGACTGAACAGATTGCATTTCAGCCTGAAGCAGATGAAAGATTAAACAGCAATAAACAGATTGAACAACAGTGTCAATAACAGGGAGACTGGAGTTAATGGGACAAATCTCCTGCTCACTGGCTCATCAGAGACCAGACATATGGCTGAAGATGGGCAGCAGGTCCCTGTCATATCCTGACTCGCTGGCCTACGTGGGAATTGCCCCAGAGGTTTAAATTTCCATTGGGCAATACCCCTGCTGCCCGGGACCCTGTATGAATGTCTCTGACTCTGGGTTAGAATCGGAGACTTGGGACAAATCCCCAGGACTTACCTGGGTAGTTACCCAGGAAATGTTAGACTGTAAAACCTGGTCTAATACCTGGGTAACTCCACAACCCAGTCCCCCAATCACCCCCCACTGACCATCATACTACACCCACACTACCCGATTAACCCCTCCAACCACCCCCGCCAACCCGACTACCTCCTGACCCTCCCAACTCTGTCCTTGACCAAATCTGACTAAACCCCCGGCTTTACAGCCCGACCCAACAACGCGGCTGACCCAGCCCCATTAGCCGTCACCCTGACCACATTAACCCCCCACCGACACCCGCCCCCCCCCCCCCGACCCCGCCGACCCCACCACTCTCCCCCTGACCCGACTAGACTCTGCTCGGATGGAGCTCCCCTGGGGGAGGGAGTCACTGCTGAAGGTCCCGGGAGGAAAATGAAGCAGTTTCAGTTTGGGAGAATCTTGTTGAGCAGCGGCTCCGCTTTTCATTGCTGCTGTTTCATAAATTCAGGACTATTTATATTTTTAAATCCCATTTATGTTTTAATTATTACACTAAACATTAACACAAACACTCACACGATCAGTTTCAGAGTCCTGCAGGTCAGGATGAGGCGGCGGAGAGCGGGGACAGATTGGTCTGTGAAGCGGTTGAATCCCAGGTTCAGATCTGTCAGTGACCGGTTTGTACTGAGAGCAGAGGCGAAATCCTCGGCACAAGAATCAGTGAGATCGTTACCACATAGACTAGGGGACAGGGGGAGAAAAATAACAGGAATCAGGGTAAATCCACAGTGTTTTAACGAATACTGTTAATAATAATATACAGTAAGAGGCATTCCAAAAGCATAACATTCATTTATAAAGGAAAAAGAAAACACTGTGAATGCTGCAAATTAAATATAAATATAATATACTGGAAATACTCAGCAGAGCAGGCAAGTATTTGTGAAGAGGGAAACAGTAAAACATAGGAAATAGGAGCAGGAGTAGGCCATTGAGCCCTTCCAGCCTGCTCCGCCATTCATTATGATCATGGCTGATCATCCAACTCAGTAACCTTCTCCTGCTTTCTCCCCGTATCGTTTGATCCCTTTTGCCCCTAGAGCTGCATCTAACTCCTTCTTCAAACATACAATGCTTTGGCCTCTGCTACTTTCTGTGGCAGTGAAGTCCACAGGCTCACCACTCTCTGGGTGAAGAACTTTCTCCTCACCTCAGTCCGAAATAGTCTACCCCGTATCCTCAGAGTGTGACACCTGGTTCTGGACACCCCACCATTGGGAACATCCTTCCTGCATCTACCCTGTCATGTCTTGTTAGAATTTTGTAGCTTCCTATGAGATCCCCACTCATTCTTCTGAACTCCAGCGAGTATAATCCTAACCGACTCAATCTGTCCTTTCTCTCAGTCCCACCATCCCAGGAATCAGTCTGGTAAACCTTCACTTCACTCCCTCTATAGCAAGAATGCCCTTCGTCAGGTAAGGAGACCAAAATTGCACACAATATCCCAGGTGTGGTCTCACCAAGGCCCTGTATAAATGCAGGAAGACATCCCTGCTCCTGTACTCGAATCCTCTCGCTATTAAGGGCAACATACCATTTGGCTTATTTGCCACCTGCTGTACCTGGATGCTTAACTTTAGTGACTGGTGCACGTGGACACCCAGGTCTCATTGCACATTCCCCTCTCTCAATTTATAGCCATTCCAATAATAATCTACTTCTTGTTTTTGCCACCAAAATGATAACCTCACATTTATCCACATTATGCTGCATCTGTCATGCACTTGTCCACTCAGTCAGCTTATTGAAATCATACTGAAGCATCTCTACATCCTCCTCACAGCTCACCTTCCTACCGAGCTTTGTGTCATCTGCAAATTTGGTGATATTACAATTTAAATGATTAATATATATTGTAAATAGCTGGGGTCTCAGCACTGATCCCTGTGGTACCCCACTCGTCACTGCCTACCATTTGGAAAAATACCCGTTTTTCCCTACTCTTTGTTTCCTGCCTGTCGACCTGTTTTCTATCCATCTCAATACACTACCCAATCCCACGTGCTAAAT
Organism: Isurus oxyrinchus; assembly: GCA_026770705.1. Classification (NCBI taxonomy): domain Eukaryota; kingdom Metazoa; phylum Chordata; class Chondrichthyes; order Lamniformes; family Lamnidae; genus Isurus; species Isurus oxyrinchus. The sequence goes on from JANJGN010000136.1 coordinate 280,317, forward strand.
TTTACACACTAATCTCTTCAGCGGGACTTTGGAGAAAACCTTCTGAACGTCCAATAAAACCACATCCACTGGCTCTCCCTCATCAACTCTACTAGTTACATCCTCAAAAAATTCCAGTCGATTTGTCAAGCATGATTTCCCTTTCGTAGATCCATGCTGACTCTGTCCGATCCTGCCACTGTTTTCCAATTGCTCAGCTATTAAATATTTTATAATGGACTCTAGAATTTTCCCCACTACCGACATCAGGCTGATTGGTCTATATTTCCCTGTTTTCTCTCTACCTCCCTTTTTCAATAGAAGGGTTCCATTAGATACCCTCCAATCTGTAGGAACTGTTCCAGAGTCTTTCGAATCTCGAAAGATGACCACCAATGCATCCATTATTTCTTGGGCCACTTCCTTATGTATTCTGGTATGTAGATTTTCACACCCTGGGGATTTATCGGCCTTCAATCCCATCAATTTTCCCAACACCATTTCCCTACTAATGCTGATTTCTTTCAGTTCCACCCTCTCACTAAACCCTGTGTTCCCCTACATTTCTAGTCTGTTATTTGTGTCCTCCTTTGTGAAGACATAACCAAAGTATGTATTTAGCTGGTCGGCAATTTCTTTGGTCCCCATTATAAATTGCCCTGTTTTTGGCTGTGAGGGACCTACATTTGTCTTCACCAATTTTTTTCTCTTCACATACCTATAGAAATTTTACAGTCAGTTTTTATGTTCCCCACAAGCTTACTCTCGTAATCTATTTTCCCCTTCTTAATCAATCCTTTGGCCCTCCTTTGGTAAATTCTAAACTGCTCCTAATCCTCAGGTCTGTTGTGTTCGCTGGCCAATTTGTATGCCTGTTCCTTGGATCTAATACTATGTCTAATTTCCCTTCTAAGCCATGGTATGGCCACCTTTCCTGTTTTATTTCTGCGCACAACAGGAATAAGCAATTGTTGTAGTTCACTAACGCGCCCTTTGAATGTTTGCCATTGCTTATCCACCGATACTCCTTTAAGTAACATTTTCCCAATACTTCATAGACAACTCGTGCCTCATACCATTGTAGTTTCTTAAGTTTATTAAGATTCAGGAACCTAGTCTCAGACTTCACTCTCCATCTTGATGAAGAATTCTATCATATTAAAGTCTGAGTTGTTATTAGAACTGGGAAATAGAAGTGAATTGACAGGGTTTAAGCTGCGACATTTGGGGCATGTGGAGGCAAGGAGAGAACAGAATGGTTTTTGCGGTGTGATTAAATGACAAAAGAGATGATGGTGCAAGACAACAGCGCAGTATCTCCATGTCACTCGGTGGGGGGACATGGGATGGTCCGTGACTCAGGAATGAAGTTTGTGGTCGGGTTAAGGATAATGGCTGTGATCTTGCTATGAAGGCAACATCCCTGGTTTACTGATGTCTCCCTAGGGATGCTTCTCCAGGATGCTTGGGCTCGGAGGGACGTCTTGTTCCCTCAGGCCAGGAGGAGGAGATCGACCCAGTCAATCCAAGCAAGCCTGGGTGGAGATTGCCGAGGAGGTGAGCAGATGTGGGGCACGTGGTTGCAGTGACACAAAAGGATCAATACCTTGATGTATTCTGGCAAGATGAGTGCAGCAAACAATGTTAAACGTACTGCCTTATACTTGACTAAGGATGCCCAGGTAGCAGCGTTGACTGTCAGAGACATGTCAACCTCTCTGTGGAAGGCCGTGGCCAGTGCGAGTTGACCCTGCACTGCCAAGACTGAGTGGCCACATGCAGGAGGCATCTCTGTGATGACATGATGGACAGCCAGGCTGACATCAGCATAGACTAATGTGTATCTTTGATGGGTGAGTAACCATAGAAATGTATGTGCTTGTAGAAGAGAGCACATGATGTCAGGGAAGGAGTCACTAAGAGTGCTGGCGTCCAGATCTTGCTATCCTTACACCAATGGAAGATGAGGTGCTGCAGCTGAGAGGCCTGAAGGCAGGGCGGATGGTTGGTGGAGATGAGAGTTCGAGTGGCTTAATGTGGCAGGGGAATGGCATCCCAGAAGTTGGACCAGATAGGTCAGATTCAGATCAGAAAAATTGAGGTAAAACATTAGCTCCGGACATTGTGATAAGCATGGAGTTACAGGAGGAGCAAAGTTTAAAAAGTGTCCAGCAAGGGAAATTGACGGGGTTAAACTGTTTATACATCAATGCAAGGAGTATTACAAACAAGGTAGATGAGTTAAGGGCACAGGTGTACACATGGCAGCAGGATGTCATTGCTATACTGGAGACCTAGCTAAAGGAGGGACAAAACTGGCAGGTAAATATCCCTGGTTTAGAGTCTTCAGACACAATATAGAGTAGGAGATAAAAAAGGAGGGGGTAGCACTAATGGTTAAAGAATCAATTCCAGTTGTGAGAAGGGATGATATACTAAATGAGTCGACAAATGAGGCTTTACCGATTGAGCTTAGAAATAAAAAAAGGGGCAGTCACACTACTGGGAGTATACTACAGACCCCCAAATAGTGAAAGGGAGATAGAAGAACAAATATGTAGGCAAAATTCTACTTGTAAGAAAGAGGGCAATAATAGTAGGAGACTTCAACTATCCTGATATCAACTAGGATTCAAACAATATAAGGAGCACCGAGGAAGAAAATTTCGTGCAGTATGTCCAGGAAATTTTTTCAACCAATTAGCGACAAACCCAATGAGACGAGATGCAATTCTAGACCTCGTCTTGGGGAACAAAGAAGGGCTAGTGAATGAAGTGACAGTTGGCGACCATATCAGGGACAGTGATCACAATTCAGTTAGATTTAGCATTACAATGGAAAAGGAAAGAGATAAGGCCGGAGTAAAAGTCTTGAACTGGGGGAAGTCAAATTATGCAGAAATGAGAAGGGACTTGGCTGAGGTCGACTGGACAGCACTGCTGGAAGATAAAACAGTGGAAAACCACTGGGAAGTACTAAAAAGCAAGATCCTAATTGTACAAAGTAGACATGTCCCCTACAAAAATAAGAGTGGTACTGCCAAATCTAGACCTCCCTGGTTGTCTAGAGGAATACAGGGAAAGATCAAACAGAAAAAGAAAGCGTACAATAGTCACAAAGAACTCAGCACTGCAGATAGCCTAGACGAATACAGGAAGTACAGGGACAAAGTAAAAAAGGAAATAAGTAAATCAAAGAGAGCACATGAAAAAAGATTAGCAACTAAAGTTAAAGATAACCCAAAGATGTTTTACCAATACATTAATGCTAAAAGTTTAGTTAAGGAAAAAGTGGGACCTAACATAGATGAAGATGGAAACTTGTGTGTCGATGCAGAGGCCTTGGGAAGGGTTTTGAATGAATATTTTGTCTCCGTGTTTACAAAGGGACGGGAGGATGTAGATATAGTAGTCCAGGAGGAACACTGCGAGATATTGGATGGGATAGTCACAAAGAGAGAGGATGTACTTGAAGGGTCGAAATCCTTGAAAGTGGATAAGCCACCAGGGCCAGATGGATTGTTTCTGAGGCTGTTGTTGAAAGTTAGGGATGAGATAGCAGATGCTCTGAGGATGATTTTCCAATCTTCACTAGATACAGGGGAGTTACCAGAGCACTGGAGAAAAGCAAACGTAGTTCCATTGTTTAAAAAAGTATCAAAGGAAATGCCAAACAATTATAAGCCAGTTAGGCTTACATCGGTGGTAAGCACATTAATAAAATCAGTCCTGAGAGATAGGGCTAACTGTCATGTGGAAAGGCATGGACTAGTCAGGGATGGTCAGCATGGATTTGGTAAAGCAAGGTCTTGCCTCACAAATTTGATTGAATTCTTTGAGGAAGTGACAAGAAGGGTTGATGAAGGTCGTTCAGTGGATGTTGTGTACATGGTTTTTAGCAAGGCATTTAACAAGGTCCCACATGGCATATTGGTCAGGAAAATAAAAGCCCATGGGATTCAGGGTAATGTGGCAAACTGGATAATAGGTTGGCTTTCTAACAGGAAACAAAGGGTAATGGTGGATGGAGGCCCTTGCAAATGGAAAGTTGTATCAAGTGGTGTTCCACAGGGCTCGGTGTTGGGACCCTTGCTGTTTGTGCTACATATTAATGATTTGGACGTGAAAGTGGGGGGCACGATTGGGAAATTTGGAGATGACACAAAGATTGGCCGAGTAGTGGATAGTGCAGAGGACAGCCATAATTTCCAAAACAATATAGATGTAGTGGGCGGTAAAGTGGCAGATGGATTTTAACATAGAGAAGTGAGAGGTCATACATTTAGAGAGGTCAAACAGTTACAGGGATTACAAAATAAATGAGAATATACTAAGAGGGGTAGATGAAGTGAGAGATCTTGGCGAACAAGTACACAGGTTCCTGAAGGCAGCAGTTCAATTTAGACAAGGTTGTAAAGAAGGCGTATAGAATGCTCTCCTTCACTGATAGAGGTATAGAATATAAAAGTAAGGATATAATGTTGGAATTGTATAAAACACTGGTGAGGCCAGAACTGGAGTATTGTGTGCAGTTCTGGTCACCATATTACAGGAAGGACTTAATAGCTCTGGAGAGAGTGCTGAGGAGGTTTACAAGAATGTTACCATTGTTAGGAAAGTGTAGCTACATGGAGAGATTAGATAGGTTGAGGTCATTTTCCTTAGGACAAAGAAGGCTGAGAGGTGACTTGATTGAGGTGTACAAAATTATGAGGGCAATCGATAAAGTGGACAGGATAAAATTGAATCCTTTGATGGAGAATTCTAGAACCAGGGGACAGAGATTCAAGATAAGTGGCAGAAGGTGCAGAGGGGACATGAGGAAGAACTTTTTTTACGCAGGGGGTAGTGGGTGTCTGGAATTCGCTGCCCAAGTTGGTGGTAGAGGCAGAAACTCTAAACTCTTTCAAAAAGTACCTGGATCTGCACCTTAAGTGCTGTAAGCTGCAGGGCTGTGTGCCAGTTACAGGAAAGTGGGATTAGAAGGGGCACCTGGGTGTCCTCAGGCTGGCATGGACAAGATAGGCCAAATGGCCTCTTCCTGTGCTGTAACTTTTCTATTGTTCTATGGTTCTAATGAATGGGCACAGGAGAGCCTCTGGTGGCCACAAAACATAATGCTTCTCTGTCCATCACTGGCCAGATTGTAGTCTGAAGAACGTGTTGGAATAAGAACAGAATAATTAGGAGCAGGAGTAGGTCATTCAGCCCCGAAGCCTTCTCCGTCATTTGATAAGATGATGGCTGATCTGATTCTGGCCTCAACTCTCCTTTCCTGTCGGTCTGTCATAACCTTTGATTCTCTTGTCAATCAAAAATCTACCTTAACTCAGCCTTCAATATATTCAATGGCCCAGCCTCCATTTGCCTCTTGGGAAGAGAATTCCACAGACTAACTAAGGTTCTTCTCTTCTCAGTCTTAAACGGGGACCCTTTTTTTTTTGAAACAGTGTCCCTGAGTTCTACTCCCACAAGAGGAAAGATCCTCTCCGCATACACCCTGTCAAGTACCCTCAGGATCTTGTACTTTCAAAAGATCACCTCACAGCCTCCAGAATTCCAACGGGTATTGGCCCAATCTGCTTAACTTTTCATCAAAAAATAAACCTTTTCATCCCAGCAATCAGTCGAGTGAACCATCTCTGAACTGGTTCTAATGCAGTTATACCTTTTCTTAAGTAAATAGACCAAAACTGTATAGTTTACTCCAGATGATGTCTGACTAAGGCCCTGTACAGCTGCAGCAAAACTTCCCAACTTTTAGAATGCATTCCCCTTGCAATAAAAACTTATGAAATAGGAGCAGGAGCCAGCTATTCAGCCCTTCGAGCCCGCTCCACCATTCACTGAGATCATGGTTCATCTTCCACTTCAACAACATTTCCTTCTATTAAGCCCATATACCTTGATGATTTCAATGTGTAGAAATCTATAAATTCCAGTCTTAAACATACTAAATGACTGAGCCTCCTCTGGGGCAGTGAATTCCAAAGATTCACCACCCTCTGAGTGAAGAAATTCCTTCAAATCTCAGTCCTAAATGGCCTGTCCCTTATTCTGAGACTGTGTCACCTGGTTCTAGACACCCCCAGCCTGGGGCAACCTCCTACCTGCATCTACACTGTCAATCCCTGTAAGAATTTTGTATGCCTGAATGAGATCACCTCTCATTCTTCTAAACTCCCGAGAATAAAGGCCCAGTCTATTTATTTTTTCCTCAGCACGCATTGCTCCAGGAATTATTTTAGTGGAACCTTCATTGCACTCAGTCTAAGTCAAGTATATATTTCCTTAGGTAAGAAGACAGAAACTGCATAGAATGTTCCTGTTGCCGTCTCACCAAAGCAGTGAGACATCTTTACTCCTATACTCAATTCGACTTGTAATAAAAGCCAACATACCATTTACCTTTTTAACTGTTTGTTGTACTTGCATGTTAGCTTTAAGTGAGTCATAAACAAGGACATTGAAATACCTTTGAAGATCAATGCTTCCCGGTCTCTCACCATTTAACAAATGGTCTGTATTTGTTATTTCGTGCCAATGTGGATAACCTCACAATTCTCCACATTGTATTCCATCTGCCAAATTTAGGCCACTCTCTTATCCTCTCCAGATCCCCTTGAAGCATCTTTGCAGCCTCCTCACAACTCAAACTTCCACCTAATTTTCTGTCACCTGCAACTTGTAAATATTACATTTAATCCCCACATCCAAATCATTGATATAGATTGTGAATTGCTGCGGCTGTGATCCTTGCGTTACCTCACTGTACCACATCCACGGGTCTCCCCTTGACTATTCTATTGACTGCATCCTCAAAAATTCCCAACAGGTATGTTAAACATGATTTCCCTTTCATAAATCCATGTTGAATCTGCCCAATCCTACCATTATTTTCTAAGTGTTCTATTATCACATCCTTTATTGCAGAAGCTAGCATTTACCCTACTACCTATGTCAGGCTAACAGGTCTCTAGTTCCCAATTTACTCTCTTCCTCCTTTCTTAAACAACAGGGTTATATTTTCCACCTTCCAATCTGCAGGAACCATTCCAGAGGCTACAGAATTTTGAAATATGATCACCAACACATCTGCTATCTCTGCAGCCACTTCCTTCAACATTCTGGGATGTAGATCATCAGGTTCAGGGGATATATCAGCTTTAAGCCCCATTAATTTCTCGAACACTTTGTTTTAACAAATATTATTATCTTGCATTTCCTCGTTTACACTAGTCCCTTGATTCTCCTTTATTTCTGAGTGATTTTTAGTATTTTTCTCTGTGAAGACAGACACAAAGTATTTGTTTAATTTCTCTGCCATTTCCTTATTTCACATTGTAAATTTTCCTGACTTTGCTTGAAATGGACCCACATTTATTTTCCTTTTTACATATCTACAGAAGCATTTACAATCAGTTTTTTGTGTTTCTTGCTAGTTTACTCTCATATTCTATCTTTTCTTTTTCATCCATTTCTATGTCCTCCTCTGCAGATTTCTAAAATGCTCCCAATTCACAGGCTTTCCTTTTTCTGGCAACTTTATACATCTCTTCCCTTGATCTAATACAATTCTAGATTTTTTTTCGTTGGACCACTTTTGTTGCTGGGTTTTTGTACATCAAAGGAATGTATTTTTGTTGCAAACACGTCACATTTCAAAGTCTCGAATTGGGTAAAAGCATCACTGAGATTCACATTCAGGATCTTCTGTTTACTAGACAGTTGTTGGAACTGCTTTATCAACAACATCCACATAAACGCCAGCATACCAATTGTCTTGCTAATCACTTGCTCCACTGCATGCCGACTTTTAGTGATTCATGGGCTGGGGCTCCCAGGTCCCTCAGTACCGTACAGTCTGCAGTCTTTCTCCATTCAGATAAGATACTACTTTTCTATTCTTGCAGCCAAAAAGGACAAATTCACATTGTCTCACATTAAACTCCATCTGCCAATTTTTTGCTCATTCACTTCACCAGCTAAATCCCTTAATAGACTATTTATGTCCATTTGACAAGTTACTTTCCTACTTTTGCGCCATAGGCAATTTTAGCTACCATGCATTCAGTTCCTTCACCCAATTAATTTACACAGGCATTTGAGGCCTCAGCACTGACCTCTGTGTCACTCCACTAGTAGCAGTTTGCCAGACCGAAATGATCCTTTACCCCAACTCTCTGTTTGCTGTTAGCTAATCAATTGTCTATATATACTAATATGCAACCACCTGTATAACAAATTCTTATCTTGTTATCTTTCATGTCACGCCTGATCAAATTGCTTTTGGAAATTCATGTGCACCAAATCTACAGATTCTCCTTTAACAATCTTCACGTTACTTCCTCAAAGAAATCTAATACATTTGCCCCATGTGATTTTCAATCCGCTGGGCCTTCCATGAGTCTGGGGAATTTTGGAAGATAACAACCAATGAATCTACTATGTCTGCAGCCAATTCCTTTAAGACCCTATGATGAAAGCTATCAAATCAAGGGACTTGTCAACCTCTGGTTCTAATAGCTTCCCTAATACCTTTTTCCCTCGTAACGCTGATTATTTTAACTTCCTCCTTTCTTTTTACCTCTTGATTTTCAAGTATCGTTGGGATGTTTCTTTGTGTTTTCTACAGTGAAGAGATACACAAAATGCCTGTTCAATGCTTCTGCCATTTCCTCATTTCCCATTGTTAGTTTACCAGCCTCATTTTCTAAGAGACCTAGGCACACTTTAGTATTCGTTTCCTACATAACTTTTTGGGGAACCTCTATCAGCTTTTATACTTCTAACTAGCTTTCTCTCATACTCTGCTGATAAAAGGCACATTTATTATGATGTCATTAATTAATCCAGTCTCATTGAACATTCCCAAACTAAAATAGCCGTTCTGTGGTTGTCACTGGAACATAATCACTAAAAAACTGTCTTGAATACACTCGATGAACTCATCTTGCAGAAAACCTTTGCCGTTCTGCTTCATCCAATATGTATGAAGATTAAAATAACCTGCAATTATTGCAGCACCATTCTTACAGGCACCCATTATTTTTTCTTGTATATTCTGTCCGGAAGTGTGAATGTATTAGGGGCCAATAAGCTACTCATGCATGGACTGCTGTGGTTCCAGAAGGACAATTATGGATGGGCAATTAATGTTGGCCTAGCCGGTGATGCCTGGATCCATGATTGAATAAAAAAGTGACACGTTACCTTTGCTAATTCATATTTCTACTCAAACTAATTCTTCAGAACTAAGGTCATCTCTGCTACTCATGTCATCAGTTATTAACAGAGCGACCCCACGACCTTTTCCTCGCCTTTTCTCTTTTTTGCAAATTAATGGCCACAGTGACCGGGGGCAGCCACCCAAATCTGAGGAGGAGGAAGGAGACCTCGCAATATTCCCCTATACCCGAGGCACAAAGATCTGTGGGACTGGCATCCCATAACCTATGGTTCGGAGGGAGAGAAATAACATGAATCAAACTAAATGTTTCTTTTAATTCATAGCTAACAATAATAATAATGGACAGTGTTTTAAATACTAGTAACAGTGCTCAAATATATTGTTAAACATTAAGTTATTCTAAACACAATCTCACACCGTCTCCTACATACTCCAGTTTCTGTATTTTACGGTCTGATCCCCTCAGAGCTGCAAACAGTCGTTTCACTCCTGAATCTCCCAAGTTGTTATGAGCCAGAACAAAAACAGAATTACCTGGAAAAACTCAGCAGGTCTGGCAGCATCGGCGGAGAAGAAAAGAGTTGACGTTTCGAGTCCTCATGACCCTTCGACAGAACTTGATTTCGAGTCCAAGAAAGAGTTGAAATATAAGCTGGTTTAAGGTGTGTGTGTGGGGGGGGGGGGGGGGGGTGGGGAGACAGAGAGAGACAGAGGTGCTTGTGTAGACAAACAAGCAGTGATAGAAGCAGATCATCAAAAGATGTCAGTGACAATGGTGCAAAAGAACACATAGGTGTTAAAGTTAAAGTTGGTGATATTATCTAAACGAATGTGCTAATTAAGAATAGATGGTAGGGCACTCAAGGTACAGCTCTAGTGGGGGTGGGAGGAGCATAAAAGATTTTAAAATATTTAAAAATAATGGAAATAGGTGGGAAAAGAAAAATCTATAAAATTTATTGGGAAAAAAAAGGGGGGAAAAAAAGGGGGAAACAGAAAGGGGGTGGGGATGGGGGAGGGAGCTCACGACCTAAAGTTATTGAATTCAATATTCAGACCGGAAGGCTGTAAGGTGCCTAGTCGGAAGATGAGGTGTTGTTCCTCCAGTTTGCGTTGGGCTTCACTGGAACAATGCAGTAAGCCAAGGACAGACATGTGGGCAAGAGAGCAAGGTGGAGTGTTAAAATGGCAAGCGACAGGGAGGTTTGGGTCATTCTTGCGGACAGACCGCAGGTGTTCTGCAAAGCGGTCGCCCAGTTTACGTTTGGTCTCTCCAATGTAGAGGAGACCACATTGGGAGCAACGAATGCAGTAGACTAAGTTGGGGGAAATGCAAGTGAAATGCTGCTTCACTTGAAAGGAATGTTTGGGCCCTTGGTAAGTGAGGAGAGAGGAAGTGAAGGGTTGGTGTTACATCTTTTGCGTGGGCATGGGGTGGTGCCATAGGAGGGGGTTGAGGAGTAGGGTGTGATGGAGGAGTGGACCAGGGTGTCCCGGAGGGAGCGATCCCTACGGAATGCCGATAAGTGGGGTGAAGGGAAGATGTGTTTGGTGGTGGCATCATGCTGGAGTTGTCGGAAATGGCGGAGGATGATCCTTTGAATGCGGAGGCTGGTGGGGTGATAAGTGAGGACAAGGGGGACCCTATCATGTTTCTGGGAGGGAGGAGAAGGCGTGAGGGCGGATGCGTGGGAGATGGGCCGGACACGGTTGAGGGCCCTGTCAACGACCGTGGGTGGAAAACCTCGGTTAAGGAAGAAGGAGGACATGTCAGAGGAACCGTTTTTGAAGGTAGCATCATCGGAACAGATGCGACGAAGGCGAAGGAACTGGGAGAATGGGATGGAGTCCTTACAGGAAGCGGGGTGTGAGGAGCTGTAGTCGAGGTAGCTGTGGGAGTCGGTGGGTTTGTAATGGATATTGGTGGACAGTCTATCACCAGAGATTGAGACAGAGAGGTCAAGGAAGGGAAGGGAAGTGTCAGAGATGGACCACGTGAAAATGATGGAGGGGTGGAGATTGGAAGCAAAATTAATAAATTTTTCCAAGTCCCGACGAGAGCATGAAGCGGCACCGAAGTAATCATCGATGTACCGGAGAAAAAGTTGTGGAAGGGGGCCGGGGTAGGACTGCAACAAGGAATGTTCCACATATCCCATAAAGAGACAGGCATAGCTGGGGCCCATGCGGGTACCCATAGCCACACCTTTTATTTGGAGAAAGTGAGAGGAGTTGAAGGAGAAATTGTTCAACGTGAGAACAAGTTCAGCCAGACGGAGGAGAGTAGTGGTGGATGGGGATTGTTCGGGCCTCTGTTCGAGGAAGAAGCTAAGGGCCCTCAGACCATCCTGGTGGGGGATGGAGGTGTAGAGGGATTGGAGGTCCATGGTGAAGAGGAAGCGGTTGGAGCCAGGGAACTGGAAATTGTTGATGTGACGTAAGGTGTCAGAGGAATCACGGATGTAGGTGGGAAGGGACTGGACAAGGGGAGAGAGAAGGGAGTCAAGATAACGAGAAATGAGTTCTGTGGGGCAGGAGCAAGCTGAGACGATCGGTCTACCAGGGCAGTTCTGTTTGTGGATTTTGGGTAGGAGATAGAAGCGGGCCGTCCGATGTTGGGCGACTATCAGGTTGGAAGCTGTGGGAGGGAGATCCCCAGAGGAGATGAGGTCAGTGACCAGGTTCAGTTCTGTCAGTGAGCGATTAAAAACAGGCAAGATCCTCAGCACAAGAATCTGTCAGAGTGTTCCACCCGAGACTGGGTGGAGGGTTCGAGACAGAAAAAATAAAAGGAATCAGAATAAATTTCCAGTTTGTTTTTCAAAGAACGTAACTAATTAAGATAATAATATACAGTGTGAAACATTCAAGAAACACAACTTCAAAACATAAAAGCAATCTATAATTGATGCTGTGGGTGTGAAATATAAAGGATTGTTCTGTAAATAGTCAGCCTGGGAGACAGTATCTGTGACGGGACAAACAGAGCCCAGAGTCCCGCAGGGGGGCGCGTGCCTGACCCAAGCAGGCGGGGGATCGTGCGAGATGATGTCGGACTAGCGTCCTGACGTCATCGCGCACTCGTGCGATATTTCACTTGGCGGGCACGCGCAAACGTTGAAGAGTTCCCGCGGACAATGAAGCGGGAAATTAAACCCATTCACGTCCCAATTGTCAGCGGGTTTTCATGGCCCATCCAACCTGACGTTGGGGGACCAGCCAATCGGCCAGGAAACCTTCACATTCTTGATGAAACCTCATCCAAGGGAGGGCTGGAATCTCCGTTAGGATTTATAATAAAAATAAATATCTGGCTGTGTGTGTTTTGTGTGAGAGCTGCTTTCAGGAGCTTGATTGTGCTGCAGGGACAGTTTGGCAGCACGTTTGTGCTTTGTTTTATTATTTGGAGGTCTGCAGCTCTCTGAGGCACATGTCTGCCTTCAGGGAGCTCACTAGAAGCGCTCACCAGCACTTACAGTGAGGTCGGTGCCGCCCTCTTCCCTCCCCCAGCGGCAGTGCAGAGCCTTTCCCCGGGTACGCTTCACACTGGCTGCCTCTCCATTGGCCAAGCAGCGTAAGACCATGGTCGTGGGGCTGATCGGGCAGAAGCGCATTTCACACCCGCTCCCAGGCTCCCCGATCGTGCACCCGACAAGGGAAACATTCAGGACAGGTTAATGTTTCAGTTTAATGAGCTTACATTAGAACTGGGGAAAGCAGCGTCATCACTGGTTTTAAGTGAAAGTGAATTGGGGGGAGGGGGGAGGGGGGAGTGCAAAATGGAAGTGCACCAATTATTAACGTGCCAAGTGACGATGGTTGATGAGAAGAAACCAGCTCCCAAGAAGGGAGGCGAGAAAGCCTTAAAGAAACCGCTAGCAAAGGGCGGCAAGAAGCGGCAAAAGTCGAGGAAGGAGAGTTACGCCATCTATATCTACAAAGTGATGAAGCAGGTTCACCCCGACACCGGCATCTCCACCAAGGCCATGAGCATCATGAACTCGTTCGTGAGCGATATTTTCGAGCGCATTACCACAAGAGCAGCACCATCAGCTCCCGGGAGATCCAGACCGCTGTGCGCCTGCTGCTTCCCGGGGAACTGGCCAAGCACGCCATGTCGAAAGGGACAAAGGCGGTGACCAAGTACACCAGCTCCAAGTAAAACCCCCGAACTGACTGAAAAACACATTCAAAACACATCATGGGACTCCACACCTTAAACCCGTGTCACTTGTGTGTGGACATGGAGGGCGGATGGTAAAGGAATGGAGTTTGTGATGGGGAGAAAGATAATGGCTGTGAGGTTAGTAAACAGTGTTAGCCTTACAGCCTTATATGTGAGTAAGGGTAAAAGTGAACTTGGTCAAAAGGTCTTACCCATCCAGCCACTGGCAATGCCCAGGTAGCAGCATTGGCTGTCAGAAGCATGTCAGCCTCTCTGTGGAGAGCCCCAGTCAGTCAGAGTTGACTCCTGTACTGCCGTGACTCAGTGGGTCAAGCAGGAAGCATCCCTGTGTCTCCATGGTGGACAGTCAGGCTGTCACCAGCGTAGGCTTGTGTATGTCATTCATGGGTGAGTAACAATGGACAGTCACGTGCTTGTAGAAGAGAGCACACAATGTCAAGGAACGATCCAAGATGTGTGGTTACATCCAGATCTTGTCATCCTTAAACCAATGGAAGATGAAATGCTGGAGCTGGGAGATTGGAAGCAGGGCGAACAATCACTGACGGTGAGATGGTTGTGGAGCTGAGAGAGTGAATGGCCTAATGGATAGACACAGGAGAGCCTATGGAGACCACAAAACATAGTGATCATGTATCAGTCCCTAGTCACATGGAGTAGTATGAAGGAAATGTTGGAATGTGCATTACCCTATTATAAGTCAGGAGTTCCTGGGTCTGATGGAAGCCCAAAGATAACCGGATTCAGGCCATTGGTGGAAGGGGGTGGGGTGGGGAGTTGTCTCCATCAGAAACCCCCTTTTAATGTCCGTCATCCCCCATCTCCCTTGCCTACAGCTGCCCCACGAAGGTCCAGTGGCCGCAGCACCTCCCTCCAACCCTCAGTCTCTGACACCCCAATCGCCTACTGTCCAGCGGCCAGGCCTCCCCTACCCTCCCCTTCCTGAGACCACCAAAACTTACCTTTTCCTGGACTCCCAGGACTTAGGCTGCGGGGAGTGCATGCAGTCTCAGTCCTGTCCACAGCAGCTTCAGGCACTGCATGAACTAGAGAACTGCCGGCCAAACTGATAGTCTGGCAGGTCACAGAGACAAGTGAGGAGTGGAACTCCTGCCTGCAGCCAATTAACACTCATTGGAGTGTGAAATCTCTGTGGGACAGACAGTGATGATGGAGATGTGTTCCCCACCGAATCTTCGGATGGCAGGATGGGAAACATCACCATCCAAAAAATCCTGGCCCAGGTTTCAGTTTGTTGAACCTTCATCAGAACTGGGAAAAAGCAAGGACTTGACAGGTTTTAACCAACAGGGAAATGGGGGAGAGGGAGGTAAGAAAGGAACAAAATGAAAGTGCAGGAGTGATTAAATGACAAATGGATGATGGTACATGAAGGACAGCAATCATTAACTCCTGGTGTGAGACTTTGCTTTTTGAGAGCCAAGTTGCAGCATGAAATATGGTCAAACATCTCTTCCAGGTGACTATTAACACCTGAGTAGGAAAACTGGTTTGGTGTCTGCTAACATTATAATCAGACAATGGGATAGATAAGCCTGTATGGGTCAACCATCAGCAGGAACAAGCTGGCCTTTGTGCCTCTTGATTAAAGTGAGTGAGTACATAAGCTAACAAGATAAGCCAAGTTGGCCACCAGAGAAAGAGCAGTCACCATTTTGTGCAGAGGGCTGTATGAGTATGAACTGAGATCTGCAGTATAATACACACACCTGCAGCCAGAGACAGTCACCGGAAGCTGGATCTACATCCTCATCAGAAGACCAGCCGAGGGGTGATTGTAAGTGTTATACTAGCAGCTTTGGGAATAGCTAGCTCAGAGAGGGGTAATCTAGGGACTTGATGTCTCATATATATCACATGTGTGACTAAGTGTAAGTTTACTGTAAATGGAACTAAAGTGGGAACAGTTCAGTACAGACTGAGAGTTGATTCGGAATCACATATTTGTGTTGTTCTGTTGGGCATTGAACCACGTCATTCTCGCTGTAATTCTAGGGTCACAACTTCAAAGGGATATTTTCCCTGCTTGCAAGACAAAACCACAGCATCCCCAAGTCCTTGCCCGGGGTCACTAGAGGACATGGAACATCAGTGATCAGGGGATGGAGTTTGTAGTGGAGACGAGGAAAATGGCCACGAGCGCAGCACACAAGGTGTAGCTTACTGCTTCACTTATGTTTTAGGATGAAAGTGAAATTGGTTGAAAAGTCATCCCAACCCAGCCACTGGCAATGCCCAGGCAGCAGCATTGGCTGTTAGAGACATGTCAGCCTCTCTGGAGGGCCCAGTCAGTGTTGATTTGTGATGACCAAATGGCTCCATGCAGGACCCATCCCTGTGGTGTCATGATGGACAGTCAGGCTGCACCAGCTTAGGCTCATTCCGGACTTTGATGGAAGGTGAAGCGCTGGAGCTTGGAAGCCTAGAGGCTGGGCGGCAATCACTGATGGTGAGATGGGTTGTGGAGCTGAGAGAGAGAGCACCCTGCATCCTCAGGACAAAAATCTGTGGGACTGACATCATATAGATGGGATTAGAGATAGAAATTACATGAATCAGAGTAAATGGAGATTTTTTAAATTAATAACCACAAAATATAGTGTTCGTGTGTGCATCACTGTTCACACACAATAATCTGAAGGGTGTGTTGTAATGTGCGTTGCCCTCGAATCACTCTTCTCGCTCTCACAAATCAAGGACTCCTGTGACCGGGGAATAGCCCACCTCTGAGGATGAGGAGGGGTCCTAAGAGGGTACACCATCACTTTATTACCCTGCACCCTCAGCACAAAAATCTGTGGGACTGACATCATATAGATGGGATTAGAGATAGAAATTACATGAATCAGAGTAAATGGAGATTTTTTAAATTAATAACTTTATCACCGGCACGAATAGAATTGGACAACATTTACTTATTATACCAGTAATAGTGCTGACAGTGTTTTGTTTTCTATCCTGCTGTTATTAGCACAATATCACACAGTCTGTACTTACCACAGTTTCTATATTTTACAATCCGGATCCCTCAGAGCCTCAGACAATAGTTTCACCCCTGAATCTCCCAGTTTATTAAGATCAAGGTGCAGATCCGTCAGTGACCGGTTTGTTCTGAGAGCAGAGGTGAGATTGTTGGCAGCAGAACTTGTGAAATGGTTATAAGACAGTCTGAAGATCAGAGGGAGAAAGATAACAGGGATCAGGGTAAAGTCAGTGTTTTAAAGACCATTAATGACAATAATAATATATTGTGTGAGAAATTCAGGAACCAACTTCCATTTAGCTAGGAGGTAAAATACTATCATTGGTGTGAATCTGAAATCTAAATAGAATATGCTGGAAGTATTCAGCAGGTCAGGCAATATCTGTTCAGAGAGCAAAAGAGTTAAATGTTTCTATCAATGCGCTTTCATTAGAATTGAAAAAAAAAATCAGCGAATCAACAGGTTTTCAGCAGCAGGGAAATGAGGATGGGAGGGCGGCAAGGAAAGGACAATATGAAAAAAGGATGATAATACAAAACAAAAGCACAGGATTCCCATGTCCTTATCCGGGTTGCTAGGGAGGGGCATGGGATGGTCAATGTCTCAGGAATAGAGTATGTGATGGAGTTGAAGCTAATGACTGGAATTTTACCGGAGGCGGCGAAGGCCTGATCAGATTGTAAGTGGGTGTTTGGATGTAGGGTCAGGGTAGTCAGTGTTACGAATGCGATATTATCAGAGCTGACAGGTGGGAGGAGCCGTCCACTTCGGTGGTGCAGACAGGGGACATCCCGGTTCAGACACTGCTGGCGCCATCTGTAAATGCAGCCAGCAGTACTTTCAAACACAGCAGCTCTGGAGGGAATAGCGAGGTAGACCTGGTTACTGAATAAAGAGCTGAAATGGCAGAAGACAGATCAAGGGTTGCACACTGATGAGTGCTGCATGCAGGAGACATGCATGTGGTGCCATGTGGGACAGTCAGGCTGCCACCAGTATAGGCTCGTGTGTCTCTTTGATGGGCGAGGTACATGAAGATTTCGATGCTTGCAGATGAAAACAGCTGACGAGAGGGCCTGAGTCAAGATGGGTCACTGTGCCCCAGATCTCCTCATCCTTAAACCCATGGAAATTCAGACACATGAACTGGGATATCTGGAGGCAGGTTGGGCAATCACTCATGTTGAGGTGGGTTGTGGAGCTGAGAGAATGAGTGCCCTAATGGATGGACACAGGAGATCCTCTGGCGAGCACAAAACTAACATTTCCCTAGAAACACTATTTTTTCCTTCACAGATCGAGGGCTGTGACCGGGTGACAGCCATCCACCTCTGAGGGAGAGAAGGGGACCTCAGAGGGTGCACCGGCATATTATTCCCCTCGCAGCCTCCTCCAGTGCAGGTACTATTACGTCGGGAGATAGTCACATTCCATTAGTAAAGGAGTCACATATCTGGTGAACAGCACAGACACGCCCGAGCAGCTGATGGAGACAGTAAAAGCCAAGGTCATTCACACTCAGAGGGCCATGGGAGGGAAAGGCAATGTCAAGCTTCAGGCTGATGACATGTCACCAGCGTCTTCAACCAGGCCGTAGATGTTGCAACTGCAGCATGAGGTATGTTAACATAAAGAAGCTGTATGTAACCAGTCACACAGGATGTAGGAGTTAATCCAAGCCATAATTATTGCTGTGTCCTGGACATGAGTGCCCTAGGCATCCTCTACTGAGAGATTGGTGACCTTGATGGACAGTCAAACCAGCAGAACAAAGATTGGAGATACACACTGACCTGCATGTCAACACCACCTCCATGTGCAATGGCTGGGTGAGAGGGGGTGAGGTGACTGGAGTCACCACCAAGTCCTCGGACTCCTCAGGTGAGCAGGGAGGGTCCAGTGTGCCCTGAAAGTGTACAGGAGTGACTGGCTGCAGCATCTGTGGGCTCCTCTCAGGGTGCTCCTGGATTTGGCAGCGGGTCCTCCACTGCTCTGACTGGAACACCAGCACCTCACAAACCCACGATAATAGAGCCGATTCCAGTATCTGTGCAGGAGGCCGTCAGTATGCTTGGACCCTCCAGGCCTCAGGGAACTAGAGGACAACCACCATGGTCATTGAAATCCTCGGAGGAGAAAGGTCAGCACCCTGCCTCCACCTCAGCTGACAGCACAGGGGGAGCACAACGTGGAGCCCCCATCATCACTTTCAATGGTTCATCTCATTGCACTTGGGTTTCACAGAGTTATATTTTGTTGTGACATATCACCTTGCTGTGTATGTGTCTTCAATGAATTTTAAGATGGTGCATCACAAAATTAATCTTTCACCATTATTTTAAAGAACATATTGGGCCTTTAACAGTTCACTGCCTCCTGCAAAGGGTGACAATGGAAGGACAACATAGAATGAGTTCAATTCATTTCCAACGTTTTTGCCTTATGTGCTAACGGTTCCAGGGAAATGTTAAGGACATTCAAAGAAACAGCAACAGAGCTGCACAAGGTGGAAGATTAATTATATTAAATGGGTGTCTAAGTAAAGACTCATGGAACACGTCTGTGTGTTGAATCTCAAGCTTCACTTGCACATTGTGACCAGGTGACAGTGCGGGGACGGTGATATAGTTCCAAGTCAGGATGGTGTGTGACTTCGAGGGACACTTGCAGTTTCTGATGCATCTGTTGACCTTGTCCTTCCAGGTGGTTGAGGCCACTGTTTTGGAAGTTGCTGTTGAAGGAGTCTTGGTGTGATGCTGCTGCCAATGTGGGTCGATGGGGGAGGGAATGGATGTTAAGTTGGTCAATGGGATTCTGCTCAAGCATGTTCATTTGCCCTGGATGGGGTCGAGCTTCTTGATTATTGTTAGAGCTGCACTGATCCAGGCAAGAGGAGAGCATTCCTTCATATTCCTGACTTGTGGGCTTCTGGATAGTTAGGAGATTTTGGGGTGTCAGGAGGTGGGTTATTCACTGCAGAATTCCCAGCCTCTATGGGGTGGGAGGGGGTTGGTGGTAGTGGAGGTGGTGGTGAGATTAGATTCTCTCTTGTTGGAGATAGTAATTTCCTGGCTCTTGTGTGGTACATTTTTTACTTGCCACTTATCAGGCCAAGCTTACAAATTCTCCAGGTCTGGCTGCACAAGTACAAGGAAATAGGAGCCGGAGTAGACTGCTCAGACAATATGATCATAGATGACCTAGGGCTTCAACTCCACTTTCCCACCCACTCCCCATGTTGCTCAATCCTATAAGGGATGAGAAAACTGTCTATCTCAGCCTTAGAATTATTTATTCAACAATGGGGATCCACAACCCTCTGGGATAGAGGATTCCAAAGATTGATAACTCCGTAAGTGAAGCAATTTCTCCACATATCATTCCTTAAAGCTCAGTAGCCTATACTGAGACTGTTTCCCTGCAGACAAAAGTTAGGGAGCTAGGTCAGAAATTAGCAAGCGCGGCCTGAAACGCAATAATCTCTGGATAACTCCTCGTATCCTGCACAAGTGAACACAGAAATAGGAGGGTAAGCAGATGAATTAGTGGCTGGAACAATGGACAGGAGAAAGGGATTTAGAATTCCTGGGACTTTGTAACTAGCTCTTAGGGAGCTGGGATCTCGACAGGCCAGATGGATTGCACCGAAACAGAGCTGGAACTGAGTTCCTGGTGATTTGCTCCTGGTATTGAGGAGGGTTTACACTAGCTTGGCAGGGGTCTGGGAACTAGGAGGTAATATCAGAGAGGAATGCCAAGGAATACTAGGAGAATTATATTGCAGTAGAATAGGAAATACTAAGTTATTAAGTCTGTATAGATTAAGGGAGAAAACAATGAAGTCTAAATCAGGGTTACAGAGCATGTTTGTGAATGCATGGAGTGTGGTAAATAAGATTGGTGAGTTCCAGGTGCACGTGGCATGTGGAAATATGGTGCTGTGGCAGTAACAGAGGCCTCACTCAGTGACTGACAGGGCTGGGTATTAACTATTCCTGAATACAGGATATTCAGGAAAGATCAAAAAGGGAAAAAATGGAATGAAATTGAAAAACGCAGCAGGTCTGGCAGCATCGGCGGAGAAGAAAAGAGTTGACGTTTCGAGTCCTCAGGACCCTTCAACAGAAGTTCTGTTGAAGGGTCATGAGGATTCGAAATGTCAACTCTTTTCTTCTCCGCCGATGCTGCCAGATCTGCTGAGTTTTTCCAGGTAATTCTGTTTTTGTTTGGATTTCCAGCATCCACAGTTTTTTTGCTTTTATGAGAAAATGGAATGGGCTGGTTGGGATGATTAAGGAGAATATTTCAGTGCTGGAGAAAGGGGATGATCCAAAGAGGTCAAGGACAGAATTTATATGGCTAGATCGATGGAACAAAAAAGGTGCAATTACATTGCTAGTCTATAGGCTACCAAATAGGGGAAAGATGGAGAAGAACAAATTTGTGAGGAAATTCCAGAGAGGTGCAAGAATTATAGAGTAGTTGTAATGGGGAACTTTAATTATCCAAATATAGACTCGGTAGTATGAATGTGACAGGTGGAGAGGGGCAAGAATTCCTAGAGCGACCAGGAAATTGTTCTACAGCATCATTTTTCCAGTGTGAGAAAGGATGCACAGCTTGACATGATTCTTTGGAATGAGATTGGCCAAGTGGATCAAGTATAAAGCAGTGGTCGCTGTAGCGTAAGTTTTAAGCTGACTATGGGATAAAACAAAGAGCAGTCCAGAGTAAGAATAATTAATATGGGGAAAGCCAATTTTAATGGTCTAAGAATGGGTCTGACCCATTTAAATTGGACTGTTTGAGCCAATAATCGTCAGACATGGCTGATCTCCCCCATTGAGGATCGGAATATTGGTGGAGCCTTTTCCTCCAGTGAGCTGTTTAATCACCCGTCAACATTCACAACTGGATGTGACAAGTGTACAAAACTTTGATCTTATCGGTTGGTTGTGGGATCACATGCTTTTCCTATTAGTTGGCCTGCAAGTTGTCCTGGGTTGCAGCTGCACCAGTTTGGCACCTCATTTTTAGGTGCATCCAAATCAAAGTCATTAATATATATCAAAAAATGTAATACTGCTCGTTCTGAAGCAACAGGTGGAGAGTTCCACTGTCTGCTTCCTCGAACTGAAAAACAACCATTAATAACTATTTTCTGTTTCCTGTCACTCAGACAACTTTATATCCATTCTACCACAGTCCCTTTTATTACTTGGTCTTTAACTTCGCTGCCAAGCTAATTATGTGCCTATTAATAAGTTTTATTTTAAATAACACTATTCCCAATACTAATAATAAGATACAATGTTTATGATTCAGATTATTAAATATGGAAATTATTGTCACTGGCAGCTGCACCTTGAGCTCTTTAGCCCCAGGCTTTGGATTTCCCTTCCTAATTCCTTCCACCTCTCTCTCCTCTCTTCTCCTTTAACACTCTCGTTAAAACCTACCTCCCTGACGTGGCTTTTACTTGCCTGTCCTAATATCTCATTTCCCTCGCTGCACAAATCTGTTCGATAACACTCCTGTGAAGTGTGTAGGGACAATTAACTATATTAAAGCTGCTATATGAATGAAAGTTTATGTTGTTGTTGATGACACCATGACTGATACTAACGAGACCGTCCAGTGTTCGCCAGCCCGTTATCAGAAACAACATCTCACACAGTTTCTGCAGTTTTTTCCTTTTGTCTTAGTGTTTAACTGTCACTTCTCTTCAACGAGTGCCTACCTTGAAGAAGTATTGCTCTTCTCTCCGACAGGATTTCCGTATCTCTCTTTTGCCTGGTTCACCTTCAGAATTGCAAACCCTTATTTCTCTCCTGGCATTTGACAAGGTGTTTACCAGCTTATATTGCACCTCTTTTCTATTTTTCCTTGGTTCTGTTCAAGAGTCATACGGACTCGAAACGTTAACTGTGTTCCTCTCCACGGATGCTGTCAGACCTGCTGAGTGTCTTCATGTATTTTTGTTTTAGTTCTGAATTTTACTCTTGGGTTATTGGGAGCCACAGACTTTGATAGCTTATTCATTTTGATAGTTTATTAACTGCCTTACCAATAAATTTATGGAAGTTTTACACTTTTAATACAAACTGAAAAGCTTTCAAGTTTAAAGATCTATGATGTGAATGTCTAATTAACCTAAGCTAAAAATGTAAGAATACAATATGTTGCGGAAATTTACAGCACGGGAGGGGCTGTAAAATAGGATGGGCCGTTCACAATCTATTGACTTCGGCGGGGTCTGGAAAATCCCTCTGGCAAGAGGGGCCATAAAATTCCACCATGGTAATTGTAGAAGAAATAATCGTTTTGTCCATTTTAAATTCTGATTCATGTCTTTGAGAATGACTTTACGTGATGTTTCAAAGTATTATTCCTCAATTATGCAGATTGTTGTAACTCAGGTGCAGACTCATCAGTGCCCAATTTGTGCTGAGAGGCGAGTTACGAATATGTGAGGCTGTTACTATCGAGCTGGAGATCAGAGAGAGAAACATTTCCTGAATCTGAGTAAATCCGTGGTGTTTATTAATAATACATTAATTGTAGTAATGATAATGTGCAGTGTTTATTAGTGACACTATTAATGATACTCGTAATAATTTGTACCATCAGGCATACAGTTACTATAAACACATTCTCACAGTCTGGTACCTTGCTGGGAGTCAGAGCGGAGCTGCGGGAGACAGGATCTGAGGAGATCCTGTAAATATAGACCAAGGATTGCAGAGTGGCCTACTTTAATGGCAGTCACAGCAGAGCTACGGGGGTGGGGAGGGGGAGGTGGTGGGCGGGGGGGGGGGGGGTGGCTCATGGAGGTAGGTGGGAGCTGAGGAGTGCCTTCAAATAAAGACCAGAGATTGCAGAGTATCCGACCTTGCTGGGAAATGGAGCGGAGCTGCAGGAGGTGGTCGGGAGCTCGGGAGTGCCGACAAAAAAAGACCAGGGATTGCAGAACAAAAACAAAAATACCTGGAAAAACCTCAGCAGGTCTGACACCATCTGCAGAGAGGAACACAGTTAACGTTTCAAGTCCGTATGACTCTTCAACAGAACTAAGAAAAAATAGAAAAGAGGTGAAATATAAGCTGGTCAAAGGGGGTTGGGACGAGCAGAGCTGTATAGTGGGCCAGTGATAGGTGGAGATAACCAAAGATGTCACAGACAAAAGGGCAAAGCGGTGTTGAAGCTGGTGATATTATCTAAGGAATGTGATAATAAAGGTGCAGATAGCCCTAGTTGGGGTGGGGTGGTGGGAAGGGATCGAAATAGGCTAAAAGGCAAAGATAAAACAATGGATGGAAATACATTTAAAAATAATGAAAATAGGTGGGAAAAAATCAATATATATTATTTTAAAAATGGGGGATCGGAAAGGGGGTGGGAATCAGGAGAGAGTTCATGATCTAAAATTGTTGAATTCAATATTCAGTCCAGAAGGCTGTAAAGTGCCTAGTCGGAAGATGAGTTGCTGTTCCTCCAGTTTGCGTTGAGCTTCACTGGAACATTGCAGCAGGCCAAGGACGGACATGTGGGCATGAGAGCAGAGTGGAGTGTTGAAATGGCAAGCGACAGGGAGGTCTGGGTAATGCTTGCGGACAGACCGAAGGAGTCCTGCAATGTGGTCACCCAGTCTGCATTTTGTCTCACCAATGTAGAGGAGACTGCACTGGGAGCAGCGAATGCAGTAGACTAAATTGAGGGAAGTGCAAGTGAAATGCTGCTTCACTTGAAAGGCATGTTTGGGCCCTTGGATGGTGAGGAGAGGGGAAGTAAAGCGGCAGATCTTGCATCTTCTGCGGCTGCATGGGAAGGTGCCATGGGAGGGGATTGATGTGTAGGGGGTGATGGAGGAGTGTACCAGGGTGTCCAGGAGGGAACAATCCGTTCGGAATGCCGCCAGCTGGGATGAAGGGAAGATGTGTTTGGTGGTGGCATCATGCTGCAGTTGGCGCAAATGGCGGAGGATGATCCTTTGAATGGAGAGGTTAGTGGGGTGAGAGGTGAGGACAAGGGGGAGCCTATCATGGTTCTGAGAGGGAGAGGAAGGCGTGAGGGCGGATGCACGGGAAATGTGCCGGACACGGTTGAGGGCCCTGTCAACCACCGAGGGTGGAAAACCTCAGTTAAGGAAGAAGGAAGACATGTCAGAGGAACTGTTTTTGAAAGTAGCAACATCAGAACAGATGCAAAGGAGGCGAAGGAACTGAGAGAATGGGATGGAGTCCTTACAGGAAGCGGGGTGTGAGGAGCTGTAGTCGAGGTAGCTGTGGGAGTTGGTAGGCTTGTAAAGGATATTGGTGGGCAGTCTATCACCAGAGATTGAGACAGAGAGGTCAAGGAAGGGAAGGGAAGTGTCAGAGATGGACCACGTGAAAATGATGGAGGGGTGGAAATTGGAAGCAAAATTAATAAATTTATCAGGTCCAGACAGAGCATGAAGCAGCACCAAGGTAATCATCGACGTAATGGAAAAAGAGTTGTGGAAGGGGGCCGGAGAAGGACTGGAACAAGGAATGTTCCACATACCCCATAAAGAGACAGGCATAACTGGGGCCCATGCAGGTACCCATAGCTACACCTTCTATTTGGAGGATGTGAGAGGAGTTGAAGGAGAAATTGTTCAGCGTGAGAACAAGTTTAGCCAGACGGAGGAGAGTAGTGGCGGATGGGGATTGTTCGGGCCGCTGTTCAAGGAAGAAGTTAAGGGCCCTCACACCATCCTGGTGGGGGATGGAGGTGTAGAGGGATTGGACGTCCATGGTAAAGAGGAGGCAGTTGCGGCCAGGGAACTGGAAATTGTTGATGTGATGTTGGGTGTCAGAGGAATCACGGATGTAGGTGGCAAGGGACTGGACAAGGGGAGAGAGAATGGAGTCAAGATAGCAAGAAATGAGTTCCTTGGGGCAGGAACAGGCTGACATGATCGGTCTACTGGGACTGTCCTGTTTGTGAATTTTGGGTAGGAGATAGAAGCGGGCCGACCGAGGTTGGGAGACTATGAGGTTGGAAGTGTGGAAGGAAGATCCCCAGAGGAGATGAGGTCAGTGACAGTCCTGGAAACAATGGCTTGATGTTCAGTGGTGAGGTCGTGGTCCAGGGAGAGGTAGGAGGAAGTCTCTGCCAGTTGACGCTCAGCCTCTCCGAGGTAGAGGTCAGTGCGCCAGACAACAACAGCACCACTGTAGCCAGCAGGTTTGATGACAACGTCAGGGTTGGACCTGAGAGAATAGAGTGCAGCAAGTTCAGAGAATGACAGGATAGAGTTGCAGAGCGGCCGACTTTGCTGGGAATGGACACGGAGCTGCGGGAGACAGTCGGGAACTGAGGAATGCCTACAGATCAAGACCAGGGATTGCAGAGCGGCCGAGCTTGCTGGGAGTGGGAGCGGAGCTGCAGGGGACAGTCGGGAGCTGAGGAACGCCTACAAATAAAGACCAGGGATTGCAGAGGGGCCGACATTGCTGGGAGTGGGAGGGGAGCTGCAGGGGGCAGTGGGAGCTGAGGAATGCACCGTTTCAGCTGCTGTCAGGCAGCATTTGGGGGGGAAAGGCAATTGTGACATCACAGGAAGCCAGTGCTTTGATTGGCCGGTAGGTGCCCAGTGGAAGGGACAGTGTGCGCGCTGAGACTGGTGTGGGAGTTAAGGTAGATCTACAAATAAAAATAACTGAGACCTTGAAATTGAAAAACCCAAAACCTTAAAACCTTAAAATTGAAATTTAAACATGCATTAAAAAATTTAAAACAAACACCTAAAACACATACCTGTGTATTCATGAAGCGTATAACTTTTGTTGTCGGTGGTACTCACACTCAATAAGCGCAGTAAATTGTAGCATACATAGGAATAAAGTCATTCAGTTAAGTGAACTAAATAACATAGGTTAGAATGGCAGGACAGGTGTTATGTTGCAGCTGTGGGATGTGAGAACGCTTGGGTGCAAGGCGATCCATGACAAACATGCCTGCAGAAACTGTAAGCAGCTAGAGGAATTCCAGACCAGGCTTATTGACCTGGAAGCCAAACTGCAGGCTCTGCTCAACACAAGGGAGGGGGAGAAATGACTGGGCACTTTGTGCCAAAAGATGGTCACACCTCTTAGAATAGGGTCGCCTGTTTTGATCAACAGTGAGGGACAGGATGACGTGGCTGTGGGCAAAAGAGATAAAGGGACCAAGCATACAGCAGTGAAGGAGCCTCAGACTTTGCAATTATCAAACAGGTTTGAGGTGTTCACAACCTGTGTCGACAAAGGAAACGCCTGCAAGATGGATGAGCAGGCTGGTCATGGTATCATGGTACAGGAAGCCGTACATGTGTGGGGGAGCAAACAGGAAAGTATTTATGAAAGGACATAGTATAGTGAGGGGAATTGAAACTCTTCTCTGTAGCAAGGAGTGAGGGTCCAGATAGCTGTGTTCCCTGCCCAGTGCCAGGGGTCAGGCCATCTGTTCAGAGCTGGAGAGGAACTTGCAGTGGGAGGAGGAGGATCCAATTGTCATCGACCATGTAAGTACCAACGACTTAGTCAGGAAAAGGAAAGAGGTTATGCAAAGTCGGTGTGAAGATCTAGGTACCGAATTAAGAAGCAGAGGCTCAAAGGTACTACTTTCTGCGACATAACCTGAGCCACGTGCAAATTGGCAGAGGGCAAATGAAATTAGAGAGACAAATGCGTGACTCAAAGACTGGTGTGGGGAGAAATGGGTTCCGGGTTGTGGGGCACCAGCACCAGTATTGGGGAAACTTGGTGTTGTACCCTGGAATGGTCCATACCTGAACCATGCTGGGATGAGTGTTCCTGTGAATTGCGTAACTAGGGAAGTAGAGAGGGTTTTGAACCAAAGATGGTGCACAGGGAAGAGCGAGGGTGGGGGTGGGGGTAGTGAGTGAGGGATCAAACTTGGCTAGATGTACCAAATCAAGAGGTAAAGTCTAGACAGGAAAACAAAATAGTAATATGAGAAACGAGGGACAGAGAATGGCAGGAAAGGCCAAAGGGAAAGGACAGAGAATACAACAGTCAAGACGAGATGTTACAAAGGTAACAAACCTATTGGCTTTGTATCTGACTGCATGGAGCATTCATAACGAAGTAAATGAATTGATAGAGCACCCTGAAGTAAATAAATCTGACCTGATAGCCATTATGGAGACATGGCTGCAGGATGACAAGGATTCAGTCCTGAATACTGAGAGGTGCATGACATTGAAGAAGAATAGGAAGCTCGGTAAAGGTGGAGGGGTAGCACTGTTAAATATGGCATTGGTGCAACAGTTAGAGATGACCTTGCTTCAGGAGATCAGGATATCGAATCGGTTTGAGTGGGGATGAGAAATAGTAGGGGAAAAAGTCATTACTGGGAGTGGTCTACAGGCCCCCTAACAGTAACCACAATGGAGGACAAGAAAAAATATTGGGTGGTTGTGTTAAAGGGACGGCAATAATCATGGGTGATTTTATTCTACATATAAACTGGAAAAATCAGACTGGCAGTGTAGCCTGGATGAGGAGTCCTTACCGTGCTTTCGAGATAGTTTGTTCGAGCAGCATGTTCTGGAACCAACCAGGGAGCAGGTCATATTAGACTTAGTATTGTGTAAAGTGACAAGATTAATTAGCAACCTGAAAGTGAAGGCACAACTAAATAGTAGTGACCACAATATGATTGTATTTTACAGCCAGTTTGAAAGGGAGGAGAATGGGTCTGAGACTAGTACCTTACATTTATATAAGGGCAACTATGTGGGCATGAAAGCTGAGCAAGCAGAAGTGAACTGGGATACTTAGCTTTAGGATATGTCAATAGAGAAACATTTAAGGGGATATTTCAGAATATTCAGAATAAGTATATTCCTATGATAAAGAAAAAAATCCTTAACTTATTTAGCTAACCATCTGTGGTTAACTAACGGAGTTAAGGGAAGCATCAAACATAAAGAAAATGCATAAACAGGGCAAAGATAAGTGGCGGGACAGATGATTGGTCAGAATATAAAGAATGGCAAAGAATGACTAAAAGGTTCATCAGGAGAAATAAAATTTGCATGAGAGGAAGCTAGCTAGAAATGTAAAAATGAACAACAAGAGTTTCTCCAGGTACTTAAAAAGGAAAAGACGAAATAAACTGAGTGTTGGTCCTCTAGAGAGTGACAGTGGGGAGTTATTAGTAGATAATAAGGAAATGGTGAATGAAATGAACAAATATTTTATTTCTGTGAAAACACTCCAGTAATAGCTGCAAATCAGAAGGTGAAAGGGAGAGAGGAACTTGGTGAAAATTCAATCACTAAGGAAGTGGTACTGAGCAAACTGATGGAGCTGTGGGCTGACAAGTCTCCTCACCCTGATGGACGACACCCTCGCATCTTAAAAGAGGTGTCAAATGAGGTAGATGGTGTGTTGGTGCCAATTTTCCAAAGTTCAATAGATTCTGGAAATGTTCCATCAGACTGGAAAGTTGCAATTAGAACCCGACTGTTGAAGAAGGGAGCGAGGCACAAAACAGGAAACTATATTATTTGTGGTGGGGAGGTTGAGAAAATTGATCATTAAGGAGGTTATAGCTAAACACTGAGGAAAACTCGGGTAAACAGGTAGAGTCAGCATGGTTTTGTGAAAGGAAAATCATGGGAAGAAATTCCCCGCTCCAACTACCATTGGGGCGGGTGGGGTTGGGTGGAATCGGGCGTGAACCCGATGGGAGCCCCAAATCAGGGCTGCGCCACCATTTTACATGGGCAAGCTAATTATGGGCCTTCCACCGTGACGCACGTCTGAAGTGCTGAACTATGGGGGCAGCGGGTGTGGGGCTGGGGTTGGATTCCCTTCGTTGGGGCCTGTGCTCTTTCACATGCCCGGGTGAAAGAGACAGAAATCTCCCTGAGGCACGGAACAGCCTCACCGAGATTAAGTGCTGAACGTAAATTTTTAGTAAAGACACAAAAAATTATTTAGACATGTCCCCTCATATCATGAGCTGGGGCATGTTTATCAAATGTTTAAAATTTTTTATTTAATTAATAAGCCCTTCATGAAACCTCACCAGTCCCATGGATGGATTTCATAAAAAATGTGCAGGCCACCTGGAATCTTTGCCTGCCCTCCAACCTTAAGGTTGGACAGGCAGCACTCTGAACTACTCTAATTACTTTCTTATTGGCCTCAATAGGCCTTTGACAGTTTGGCTGCGCACCCACCAAACTGAAAATCTAAATAGTGGGCGGTGACGCTGAGACTCCCGTCCGATGTTACCGTGCGTCATTTTATGCGTCGGCGACAGGCCCCACCCACGCTCACCAGCCCGAAAATTTTGCCCATATTTAACCAGTTTTTTGGGAATTATTTGAACGACTAATATGCACTGTGGATAAAGGGAGCTTGTAGACATAATGCACTTGAATTTCCAGAAGGCGTTTGATAAGGTGCCATGGCAAAGGTTACTGTGGACAATATATATTCGTGGTGTAGAGGGTAACATTTTCGCATGGATAGGAGATTGGCTGGCTGGCAGAAAACAGAGTTTGTATAAATGGGTCTTTTCTCTGAAAAGCAGGATGTGTCGTGTGGAGTCCCGCAGGGATCTGTGCTGGGGTCTCAGCCTTTTACAATTTACATCAATGATTCACATGAAGGGAGTGATAGCATGGTATCTAAATTTTCAGATGACACAAAGAATAGGTTGGAAAGTATGTTGTGAAGAGGATAGAAGGAGATTGCAGATGGATATAGATAAGTTGAGTGAGTGAGCAATAATCTGGCAAATGGATTATAACATCGGAAAATGTGAAGTTTTTCACATTGGCAGGAAGAATAAAAAAGTAGAGTATTATTTAAACAGAAAACGACAGCAGAATTCCGAGGAGCAATGGATCCAGGTGTTCTAGTATATGAGTCATAAAAAGTTAGTATGCAGGTACAGCAAGTAATTCAGAAGACTAATGGAATGCTGTCCTTTATTAAAGTGGAATTGAACAGAGAAGTAAGGATGTTATGCTTCAGTTACATGGGGCATTGGTAAGACCGTATCTTGAATAGTCTGTAATTTTGCTTTCCTTATTTTTAGAAGGATGTAAATGCATTGGAGGCAGTTCCTAGGAGGTTTCCTAGATTGATACCTGGAATGAGTGGGTTGTCTTGTGAGGAACGGTTGGACAGACTGTGCTTGTTTCCACTGGAGTTTAAAAGCGTGAGGGGTGATTTGATTTAACTATATAAGGTGCTGAATGGTCTTGATGAGGTGGACATGAAAAAGATTTTTCCTTCTGTGCGTGAGTCCAGAACTCGGGGTCACTGTTTTTAAAATTAGGGTTTTTCATTTAAGGATAGGTATGAGAATTTTTTTTCTCTCAGACAGTTGTGAGACTGTGGAACTCTCTGCCTCAGAAGGTGGTGGAGGCGGGGTTATTGAACATTTTTAAGGCGGAGCTGGATAGATTCCTGTTAGGCAAGGCAAATAAAGATTATCAGTAGCAGATAGGAATGTGAAATTTAAAACACAAGCAGATCAGCCACGATCTTATTGAATAGCAGAGCAGGATCGACGGTCCAAAAGACCTACTCCTGCTCATAATTCTTATGTTCTTATGTACTTAACACAGTTTCTGAATTATACTACCCAGATTTCTCAGAGCTGCAGACAGTAGTTTCATTCCAGAATCCTTCAGTTTATTATCACTGAGGTCCAGGTTTGTCAGTGACTGGTTTGCACTGACAGCGGAGGCAAGATCCTTAGCACAAGAATCTGATCAAGGGTGTTGCGTATCCTGGACTGTGCAGAGTTTCTTGAGCATTACTGAAGCTTCAGTCGTCCAGGTGAGTGGAAAATATTTCATCGCTCTCCTGACTTCTGCTTTCTAGATGGTGGAATGACTGCTGGAGACTGGGGGTTGATTAACTCACCTCTGAATGACCAGCCTTAAACTGGCTGTTGCAGCCATAGTAATTAGGTAGCTGGTCCAGATAAGTTTCCGATTAATGATAAGCCCCAGGACATGAATGGTTAATGATTCTCCAGCAATGCCACTGTTGTTGAGTGTCAATGGGAGGTTGTTGGTGCTCTCTTCTTGAAGATGGTCATTGTCTGGCACTTGTGGGATATGATTGCTGTTGTCACTTGTCAGCTCAAGCCTGAATGTGCCCAGGTTTCCCTTCATGCAGCATGGACTGTTTCATTATTTTTGAGGAGTTGCAAAAGGAAAACTGAACAATCGCAAGAGCATAAATAAGATCATAAGAAATAGGAACAGGAGCAAGCCATTCAGTTTATCGAGCCTGCTCCACCATTCAATAAAATTATGACTGATCTGATTGTGGCCTTGGCTCCACCTTTCTACCTGTTCCCCTTAATTGTTCATTACTTTGTTGATCAAAAATCTGTCTAACTCAGCCTTGAATGTATGGAATGACCCAGCCGCCACTGCTTGCTGGGGAAGAGAATTCCAAAGACTAAAAACCCTCTTAGCGAAGAAGTTCCTCTTTATCTCAGTCTAAAATGGGAGACCTATTCTTTTTTTTTAAATTCTGTCCTATGGTTCTATCTTCTCCTATCAGGCCCCCTCAAAATCCTATGTTTCACAAAGATCACTTCTCATTCTTCTGAACTCCAATGAGCATTGGCCCAAGCTGCTCCACCTTTCCTCAAAAGGCAAATCCTTCATCCCAGAAATCAGCCCAGTAAACATTCTCTGAACTGCTTCCATTGCAAGTTATCACTCCTTAAGTAAGAGAACAAACCTGTAGGTGCAATTTCATTAATTTCTGTACAGTTGTAGCAAGACCTCCCTAATTTTATACTCAATCCTCTTTGCAATAAAGGCCAAGATTCCATCTGCCTTCCAAAATATTTGCTGTATATCCATGCTGACTTTTTGTGTTTCATGTACAAATACATCTAGATCTCTTTATACCAAAGCATTCAGCAGTCTTTCTTTGTTTAAATAACACTCTGCTTTTCTGTTCATCCTGCCAAAGTGGACAACCTCATATTTTCCCACATAATACTCCATCTTCCAAAATGTTGCCCATTCACTTAACCTGTACGTAACCCTTTGCAGACTCTCTGAAACCTCCTCACAACTTGATTTCCTGTCTATCCTCAGATCATCAGCAAATTTGGCAACAGAACAGTTGGTCCCTTCATCCAAGTAATTAATATAGGTCATAAATAGTTAAGGCCATGTTGCACTCCATGAGTTACAGTTTACCAACCTAAAACTGAACCATTTAACCTGATTCTGTTTCCTGTTTCCAGAATCTGGAGAATTTTGGAAGATTATGAACAATATGTGCAATATCTCTGCAGCTACATCTTTTAGTACTCTAGGATGCAGGCCATCAGGTCCAGGGACACTTGTCAGCCTTTAATCCCATTAGTGTTCACTTTATTTCTTCTCCAGTGATCAGGATTGCTTGAAGTGGCTCCCTACTGTTCTCTCCCTGCTTTTCTACTATTTTTGGGATGCTTTTTGTGTTTTCTATAAAAATACTTCAAAGTCTCTGCCATTTCCTGTTTCCAATTATCAGTTCCTCAATCTCACCGGCTAATTGTCCAATGCTCATTTTAGCTACTCTTTTCTAATTTAGATACTTGTAAAAGCTTTTATTGTCTGTTTTTACATTTCTTGCTAGTTTTGTCTCTTACCCTAATTTCTCCCTCTTTATTATTCTTTTAGTCACCCTTTGCAAGTTTCTTCAATTTTCCCAATCTTCTGGCCTTGCATTAATCTTTGCAGCATTTCCTTGCAATTTAATACCATCCTTAACTTCATTAGTCAGCCACAGATTGTGCATCCTTCTCAGAGTCTTTCTTTCTCAATGAAATGTATCTTTGTTGAGAGTTATGAAATACTTCCGAAAATGTCTGTCACTGTTTCTCTACTATCTTACCTTTATAACACTGGGAAGGACAATCCCACTTTCTAGGAACAGGAGGCCATTCAGCCCCTTGATTCTGTTACACAGAAATAGCAGTGGCCATTCTGTCACTGAGCCTGTTAGAAAGCTACATATGGATGTTTTACAAACCTATTAGACAGGAACTTGAGGTAACCATTCATGCCATTGAGCCTATTCCAACGTTCGATTACATCATGGCTATCTTTAGCTCAACTCCATCTGCTCACATTGGCTCCATATCCATTGCTACATTACTCAACAAAAGGCTACCATTTCAAAACTACTATCTTTAACAGAATCAACATTTGACCCTATTCAGTCCCTAGAAATAAGGGACATAGACAGACTAAGTGAGTCAGTAAAATTATGAGAGATGAAGTTTAATGTGGGAAAGTGTGACACCATTCACTTTGGATCTGAGAAAGATGGATCAGAAGATTTTCTCAGTGGGAAGTTAAGAGGAACTGTGGATGAGCAGAGAGATTTGGGTGTCCATGTAAGGGAGGTGATAAAAGTAGAAAGCAGAGGTTTATGGAAGGAACTCCAGAGCTTACGGCCTTGGGAGCTGAAGGCATAGCAGCTGAAGCTGGGGTTGGAGGGAGTGGAGATACACAGGAGGCCAAACTTGGAGAAATGCAGTGATATTTGAGGGTTGTAGGGCTGCAGAAGATTACAGAGAGAGTGAGGGGAAAGGCTGTACGAACGTAGAGTAGGAGTAGGCCACTCGGCCCCTCAAGCCTGCTCCGCTATTCAGTAAGATCATGGCTGATCTGATTGTGGCCTCAATTCCACATTCCCACCTACTCTTCATAACCTTTCACCCCTTTGCTCATCAAGAATTTACCACAGCATTCAGCAGTCTCTCTTCATGTAAATAATGCTCTATTGTTCTGTTCCTCCTGCCAAAATGGACAGCCTCATATTTTCCCACATTATACTTCATCTTCCAAAATTTTCCCCACTCACTTAACCTGTCCATAACCCTTAAAAACATTCAAAGGCTCTGCTTTCACCATCTTTTGAGGAAGAGCGTTCCAAAGACTCACAACCCTCTGAGAGGAAAAAAAAATTGCCACATCTCCATCGTAAATAGGTGACCTTTTACTCTTCTAAACTCCAATGGATATAAACCCAGCCTGTTCAACCTTTCCTCATAAGACAACTCTGCACATTCCAGGTATTAATCGAGTAAACCACCTCTAAACTGCTTCTAATGCATTTTCAACCTTCCTTAAATAAGGAGGTCAATACTGTACAAAGTAAAGCAGATGTAATCTCGCCAGTGCCTTGTACAACTGAGGCACAACCTCCCTACTGTTATATTCGATTCCCCTCGCAACAGACGTTAACATCCTATTAGCTTTCTAATTACTTGTTGTACCTGTATACTAACCTTTTGTGATTCATGCACAAAACCAGATCCCTCTCAATCTCAGAGCTCTGCAATCCCTCACCGTTTAGCTAATATGCTTCTTTTTTATTCTTCTGCCAAAATGGACAATTTAATATTTTCCCAAATTATGCCCCATTTGCCAGATCTTTACCCACTCAGTTAATCTATCAATAACCCTTTGTAGCTTCCCAGATTTGATCCCTTGCCTCCATTATTTAATTTTAAACCCTCTCAGATTTCCTAGTTATGTGGCTTGCTGAAACAGCATGGTTCTGGTCTAGACTGTCCCAACGGTACAGATCCTACTTTCCCCAATACTGGTGCTAGTGCCTCACGAACCAGAACCAGTCATTGAGCCACATATTGATTTTTCTAATCTTATTTGCCCAATGCCAATTTGCATGTGGCACAGGTTATAATCCAGAGATTATTACCTTTGAGATTCTGCTTCTTAATTTGTTATACAGCTGCCATGCTCAGTCAGCGCATCCACCCCGCAGCCCCCACTCTCATCCAAACAAGCTGAGAGAACCTCAAACCTGCTGGACAATTGCAAAGGCTGAGCCCCTTGTGTGTCAGTATGGCCAAGGGGTTCTCCAGCAGTGTGTCAGTATGGACAAGGTTTTCTCTTGCTGTGTTTCAGTACAGAGAAGGTGGTCGCCAGATTTGTATCAATATGGACAAGTGGTTCTCCAGCTGAGTTTCACTGTGGACAAGGGGTTCTCCAGTTTTGTATCAGTGTGTACAAGGTGTTCTCCAGCTGTGTGTCCATGTGGACAAGTCCAGCTTTGCGTCAGTATGGTGACGTGGTTCTCCAGCTGCATGTCATTATGGACAAGGTGTACACCAGCTGTGTGTCAGTGTCGACAAGGGGATCTCCAGCTGGGAGTCAGTATGTGCAAGACATTCTCCACCTTTGTGGACCAGCTAAATATCAAAACAGAAAAGGGGTTCTTCAGCTGTTTGATAGTGTGGACAAGGGCTTCTCCAACTGTGTGTCCAAGTGGACAAGTTGTTCTCCAGCTGTTTGTCATTGTGGACAAGGCGTTCTCCAGCTGTGTCTGTATTGACAAGGGTCTCTCCAGCTGTGTGTCAGAATGGACACGAGGTTCTCCAGCTGTGTGTCAGTGTGGATAAGGGGTTCTCCAGCTGTGCGTCATTATGGACAGCGTATTCTCCAGTTGTATGCCAGTGTGGAGAATGGGATCTCCAGCTGTGTTTCAGTATGTACGAGGGGCTGTCCAGCTGTGTTTCAGTATGGACTAGGGGTTCTCCATCTGAATCTTTGTGGACAAGCCATTATCCAGCTGTGTATTAGTGTGGACAAGTGGTACTCCAGCTGTGTGTCAAAATGGAACAAGATTTCTAAAGCTGTGTGTTAAAATGGACAGGTAGTTCTCCAACTGTGAGTAAATATGGATAAGGGTTTCTCCAGCTGTGCGTAAAAATGGACAAACGGTTCTTCAGCTGTCCGTCAAGATGAACAGGTTGTCCTCCAGCTGAGCATCAGTGTGGTCAAGGTGTTATCCAGCTGTGTCTCAGTATTGACAAGGGTCTCTCCATTGTCAGAATGGACACAAAGTTCTCCAGCTGTGTTTCGGTATGGACAAGTTGGTCTCAAGATGTGTGTCAGTATGGACAAGTTGTTCTCCAGCTGTGTATCAGTATGGAAAGGAGGTGCCCCAGTGGGTGTCATTATAGGCAATGGTAACACCAGCTGTGTATCATGTGGACATGGACTTCTCCAGCTGTATGTCATTGTGGACAAGGGGTTCTATAGCTCTCTGTTGGTGTGGACAAGGGGTACTCCGGCTGTGTCATTGTGGACAAGGGGTTCTCCAGCTGTGTGTCAGCGTGGACATGGGGTAAACCAGCCCTGTATCAAAATGGACCAGGGTTTATACAGATTTTTGTCAGTATGGACAAGGTGTTCTGCAGCTGTGTGTCAGTGTGTACAATGGGTTCTCCAGTTGTTTGTCAGTATGGAGAAGGGGTACACCAGCTGTGTTTCAACATGGACAATGGTGTCCCCTTCTGTGTATCATTATGGACAACAGTTATCCAGCTGTGTGTCAGTGTGGGCAAGGGATTCTCCAGCTGTGTGTCAGTGTGTACAAGGTGTTCTCCTGCTGTGTGTTAGTATGGACAAGGGGCTGTCCAGCTGTGCGTCAGTATGGGCAAGGGTCCTCCAGCTGTGTGCATGTGCAGACAAGGTGTTCTGCAGCTGTGCTTCAGTGTGGCTGATGGGTTCTCCACTTGTGTGTCAGTATGGACAAGGTGTTCGCCAGCTGTGTGTCCGAGTAGCCAACGGTTTCTCCAGCTCTGTGTCAGTATGGAAAAGGTGGGGCCCAGCTGTGTCAGTGTGGACAAGTGATTCTCCAGCTGTGTGTCATTATGGGCAATGGGTTCTCCAGCTCTGTGTCAGAATGGACAAGGCATTCTCCAGATCTCTGTCAATATGGACAAGGGGTTCCCCAGCTGTGTGCATGTGTGGAAAGTGGTTCCCCAGCTGTGAGTCAGCATGGGGAATGGGTCCTTCAGCTGTGTGACAGTGTGGACAAGGTGTTCTCCAGCTGTGTGGCTGTATGGAAAAGAGGTGCCCCGGCAGGTGGCATTTTAGGCAAACGTAATGCCAGCTGTGTGTCCGTGTAGACAAGGGCTTCTCCAGCTGTGTGTCATTGTGAACAAGGGGTTCTCGAGCTCTATGTTCATGTGGACAAGGGGTTCTCGAGCTCTATGTTGGTGTGGACAAGGGGTACTCCAGCTGTGTCATCGTGGAAAAGGTGTTCTCCAGCTGTGTGTCAGTGTGGACAAGGGGTAATCCAACTGTGTGTCAAAATGGACCAGGGTGTCTTCAACAGTCTGTCAGTATAGTTAAGTTGGTCTCCAGCTTTGTGTCAATATGGACAAGTGGTTCTCCAGCTCAGTGTCACGGTGGACAAGGGGTTCTCCAGCTGTGTATCAGTATGTACAAGATGTTCTCCAGCAGTGTTTCAGTATGGAAAAGGTGTTCTCCAGCTGTGTGTCCATATGGAGAAGTGGATCTCCAGGTTTGTGTCAGTATGGTGACGTGGTTCTCCAGCTGCATGTCAGTATGGACAAGGAGTATTCCAGATGTGTGTCAGTGTCAGCAAGGGGATATCCAGCTGGGTGTCAGAATTGGCAAGGTGTTCCCTACCTTTGTGACAGTATGGAAACGGGGTTCTCCTGCTGTGTGTCAGTATGGACAAGAGGTTCTCCAGCTATTTGACAGTATGGACAAAGACTTCACCAACTGTGTGTCCGTGTGGACAAGGAGTTCTCCAGTTGCATGTCAGTATGGACAAGGGTTCAACATCTGTGTGTCCGAGTAGCCAATGTTTTCTCCAGCTGTGTCATTATGGAAAAGTAATTGTCCAGCTTTGTCAGTGTGGACAAGTGGTTCTCCAACTGTGTCATTACTGGGAATGGGTTCCCCAGCTCTGTGTCAGAATGGACATGGGATTCTCCAGCTGTCTCAGTATGGACAAGGCGTTACCCAGCTGTGTGATGTGTGGAAAGTGGTTCTCCAGCTGTGCATCATTATGGGCAATGTGTTCTCCAGCTGAGTGTCAGTATGGACAACAGATTCTTGAGCTGTGCATTAGTGTGTAAATGGGGTTCTCCAGCTGTGTTTCAGTGTGGACAAGGGGTTCTACAGCTGCGTGCAAGAATGGAAAGCAGGTGCCTCGGTGGGTGTCAATATAGGCAAGGGTAACAACAGCTATGTGTCCGTGTGGACAAGGGCTTCTCCAGCTGTGTGTCATTGTGGACAAGGGGTTATCCTTCTCTCTGTGGTGTGGACAAGAGGTTCTCCGGCTGTGTCATTGTGGACAAGGGGTAATCCAGCTGGTGTCAAAAAGGACCAGGTTTTATAAAGCTGTGCGTCAATATGGACAAGTCGTTCTATCTGAGTGTCAATATGGACAAGGGTTTCTCCGGCTGTGTGTCAAAATGGACAAGGGTTTATCCAGACGTGTCTCAGTATGCTCAACATGTTCAACAGCTGTGTTTCCGTGTGGACAAGGGGTTGACCGGCGTTGTGTCAGTATGGACAAGGGGTTCTGCAGTTATGTGTCGGTATGGACAAGATGTTATCCACCTGTGTGTCAGTATGGACAAGGGATCACCATCTGTGTGTCCGAGTAGCCAACATTTTCTCCAGCTGTGTCATTATGGAAAAGTTATTGTCCAGCTGTGTCAGTGTGGACAAGTGGGTCTCCAAAAGTGTGTCTTTATGGGGGATGGGTTCTCCAGCTCCGTGTCAGAATGGACATTGGATTCTCCAGCTGTCTCAGTGTGGACAAGGCGTTCCCCAGCTGTGTGATGTGTGGAAAGTGGTTCTCCAGCTGTGCGTCATTATGGGCAATGTGTTCTCCAGCTGTGTGTCAATATGGACAACGGATTCCCCAGCTGTGCATTAGTGTGTAAATGGGGTTCTCCAACTGTGTTTCAGTGTGGACAAGGGTTTCTCCTGCTGCGTGTAAGTACGGAAAACAGGTGCCTCGGTGGGTGTTAATATAGGCAAGTGTAACAACAGCTATGTGTCCGTGTGGACAAGGGCTTCTCTAGCTGTGTGTCATCGTGCACAAGGGGTTCTCCTTCTCTCGGTGGTGTGGACAAGGGGTACCCCGGCTGTGTCATTGTGGACAAGGAGTAATGCAGCTGTGTGTCAAAATGGACCACGTTTTATAAAGCTGTGTGTCAGTATGGACAAGATTTTCTCCGGCTGTGTGTCAAAATGGACAAGGGTTTATTCAGATGTGTGTCAGTATGGTCAACATGTTCTACATCTGTGTTTCCGTGTGGACAAGGGGTTCTCCGGCATTGCATCAGTATGGACAAGGGATTCTGCAGTTATGTGTCTTTATGGACAAGATGTTATCCACCTGTGTGTCAGTATGGACAAGGGTTCACCATCTGTGTGTCCGAGTAGCCAACGTTTTCTCCAGCTGTGTCATTATGGAAAAGTTATTGTCCAGCTGTGTCAGTGTGGACAAGTGGTTCTGCAACAGTGTGTCATTACTGGGAATGGGTTCTCCAGCTCTGTGTCAGAATGGACATGGGATTCTCCAGTTTTCTCAGTATGGACAAGGGTTTCCCCAGCTGTGAGATGTGTGGAAAGTTGTTCTCCAGCTGTGCGTCATTATGGGCAATGTGTTCTCCAGCTGAGTGTCAGTATGGACAACAGATTCTTGAGCTGTGCATTAGAGTGTAAATGGGGTTCTCCAACTGTGTTTCAGTGTGGACAAGGGGTTCTCCAGCTGTGTGTAAGTATGGAAAGCGGGTGCCTCGGTGGGTGTCAATATCGGCAAGGGTAACAACAGCTATGTGTCCGTGTGGACAAGGGCTTCTCCAGCTGTGTGTCATTGTGGACAAGGGGTTATCCTTCACTCTGTGGTGTGGACAAGAGGTTCTCCGGCTGTGACATTGTGGACAAGGGGTAATCCAGCTGGTGTCAAAAAGGACCAGGTTTTATAAAGCTGTGTGTCAATATGGACAACTCGTTCTCTCTGTGTGTCAATATGGACAAGGGTTTCTCCGGTTGTGTGTCAAAATGGACAAGGTTTTATCCAGATGTGTGTCAGTATGGTCAACATGTCCTATAGCTATTTTTCCGTGTGGACAAGGGGCTCTCCTTCTCTCGGTGGTGTAGACAATGGGGTACTCCGGCTGTGTCATTGTGGACAAGGAGTAATGCAGCTGTGTGTCAAAATGGACCACGTTTAATAAAGCTGTGTTTCAATATGGACAAGTCATTCTCTCTGAGTGTCAATATGGACAAGGTTTTCTCCGGCTGTTTGTCAAAATGGTCAAGGGTTTATCCAGAAGTGTGTCAGTATGGTCAACATGTTCTACAGCTGTGTTTCCGTGTGGACAAGGGGTTCTCCGGCGTTGTGTAGGTATGGACAAGGGGTTCTGCAGTTATGTGTCATTATGGACAAGATGTTATCCACCTATGTGTCAGTATGGACAAGGGATCACCATCTGTGTGTCCGAGTAGCCAATATTCTATCCAGCTGTGTCATTATGCAAAAGTTATTGTCCAGCTGTGTCAGTGTGGACAAGTGGTTCTCCAACAGTGTGTCATTACTGGGAATGGGTTCTCCAGCTCTGTGTCAGAATGGACAAGGGATTCTCCAGCTGTCTCAGTATGGACAAGGCGTTCCCCAGCTGTGTGATGTGTGGAAAGTGGTTCTTCAGCTGTTCGTCATTATGGGCAATGTGTTCTCCAGCTGACTGTCAGTATGGACAGACTCTTGAGCTGTGCATTAGTGTGTAAATGGGGTTCTCCAACTGTGTTTCAGTGTGAACAAGGGGTTCTCCTGCTGCGTGTAAGTATGGAAAGCAGGTGCCTCGGTGGGTGTCAATATAGGCAAGGGTAACAACAGCTATGTGTCCGTGTGGACAAGGGCTTCTCCAGCTGTGTGTCATTGTGGACAAGGGGTTATCCTTCTCTCTGTGGTGTGGACAAGAGGTTCTCCGGCTGTGTCATTGTGGACAAGGGGTAATCCAGCTGGTGTCAAAAAGGACCAGGTTTTATAAAGCTGTGCGTCAATATGGACAAGTCGTTCTATCTGAGTGTCAATATGGACAAGGGTTTCTCCGGCTGTGTGTCAAAATGGACAAGGGTTTATCCAGACGTGTGTCAGTATGCTCAACATGTTCAACAGCTGTGTTTCCGTGTGGACAAGGGGTTGACCGGCGTTGTGTCAGTATGGACAAGGGGTTCTGCAGTTATGTGTCGGTATGGACAAGATGTTATCCACCTGTGTGTCAGTATGGACAAGGGATCACAATCTGTGTGTCCGAATAGCCAACATTTTCTCCAGCAGTGTCATTATGGAAAAGTTATTGTCCAGCTGTGTCAGTGTGGACAAGTGGGTCTCCAAAAGTGTGTCTTCATGGGGGATGGGTTCTCCAGCTCCGTGTCAGAATGGACATTGGATTCTCCAGCTGTCTCAGTGTGGACAAGGCGTTCCCCAGCTGTGTAATGTGTGGAAAGTGGTTCTCCAGCTGTGTGTCATTATGGGCAATGTGTTCTCCAGCTGTGTGTCAATATGGACAACGGATTCCCCAGCTGTGCATTAGTGTGTAAATGGGGTTCTCCAACTGTGTTTCAGTGTGGACAAGGGTTTCTCCAGCTGCGTGTAAGTATGGAAAACAAGTGCCTCAGTGGGTGTTAATATAGGCAAGGGTAACAACAGCTATGTGCCCGTGTGGACAAGGGCTTCTCTAGCTGTGTGTCATTGTGGACAAGGGGCTCTCCTTCTCTCACTGGTGTGGACAAGGGGTACTCCGGCTGTGTCATTGTGGACAAGGAGAAATGCAGCTGTGTGTCAAAATGGACCACGTTTTATAAAGCTGTGTGTCAGTATGGACAAGTCGTTCTCTCTGAGTGTCAATATGGACAAGGGTTTCTCCGGCTGTGTGTCAAAATGGACAAGGGTTTATCCAGATGTGTGTCAGTATGGTCAACATGTTCTACATCTGTGTTTCCGTGTGGACAAGGGGTTCTCCGGCGTTCTGTAGGTATGGACAAGGGGTTCTGCAGTTATGTGTCATTATGGACAAGATGTTATCCACCTATGTGTCAGTATGGACAAGGGATCACCATCTGTGTGTCCGAGTAGCCAATATTTTATCCAGCTGTGTCATTATGCAAAAGTTATTGTCCAGCTGTGTCAGTGTGGACAAGTGGTTCTCCAACAGTGTGTCATTACTGGGAATGGGTTCTCCAGCTCTGTGTCAGAATGGACAAGGGATTCTCCAGCTGTCTCAGTATGGACAAGGCGTTCCCCAGCTGTGTGATGTGTGGAAAGTGGTTCTCCAGCTGTTCGTCATTATGGGCAATGTGTTCTCCAGCTGAGTGTCAGTATGGACAGACTCTTGAGCTGTGCATTAGTGTGTAAATGGGGTTCTCCAACTGTGTTTCAGTGTGAACAAGGGGTTCTCCAGCTGCGTGTAAGTATGGAAAGCAGGTGCCTCGGTGGGTGTCAATATAGGCAAGGGTAACAACAGCTATGTGTCAGTGTGGTCAAGGGCTTCTCCAGCTGTGTGTCATTGTGGACAGGATGTTATCCTTCTCTCTGTGGTGTGGACAAGAGGTTCTCCGGCTGTGTCATTGTGGACAAGGGGTAATCCAGCTGGTGTCAAAAAGGACCAGTTTTTATAAAGCTGTGTGTCAATATGGACAAGTCGTTCTCTCTGTGTGCCAATATGGACAAGGGTTTCTCCGGCTGTGTGTCAAAATGGACAAGGGTTTAGCCAGATGTGTGTCAGTATGGTCAACATGTTCTACGGCTGTGTTTCCATATGGACAAGGGGTTCTCCGGCGTTGTGTCAGTATGGACAAGCCGTTTTGCAGTTATGTGTCGGTATGGACAAGATGTTATCCGCCTGTGTGTCAGAATGGACAAGGGATCACCATCTGTGTGTCCGAGAAGCCAACATTTTCTCCAGCTGTGTCATTATGGAAAAGTTATTGTCCAGCTGTGTCAGTGTGGACAAGTGGGTCTCCAACAGTGTGTCATTACTGGGAATGGATTCTCCAGCTCTGTGTCAGAATGGACATGGGATTCTCCAGCTGTCTCAGTATGGACAAGGCGTTCCCCAGCTGTGTGATGTGTGGAAAGTGGTTCTCCAGCTGTGTGTCATTATGGGCAATGTGTTCTCCAGCTGTTTGTCAGTTTGGACAACGGATTCTCCAGCTGTGCATTAGTGTGTAAATGGCGTTCTCCAACTGTGTTTCAGTGTGGACAAGGTTTTCTCCAGCTGCGTGTAAGTATGGAAAACAGGTGCCTCGGTGCTTGTTAATATCGGCAAGGGTAACAACAGCTATGTGTCCGTGTGGACAAGGGCTTCTCTAGCTGTGTGTCATTGTGGACAAGGGGCTCTCCTTCTCTCGTTGGTGTGGACAAGGGGTACTCCGGCTGTGTCATTGTGGACAAGGAGAAATGCAGCTGTGTGTCAAAATGGACCACGTTTTATAAAGCTGTGTGTCAGTATGGACAAGTCGTTCTCTCTGAGTGTCAATATGGACAAGATTTTCTCCGGCTGTGTGTCAAAATGGACAAGGGTTTATCCAGATGTGTGTCAGTATGGTCAACATGTTCTACATCTGTGTTTCCGTGTGGACAAGGGGTTCTCCGGCATTGCGTCAGTATGGACAAAGGGTTCTGCAGTTATGTGTCATTATGGACAAGATGTTATCCACCTGTGTGTCAGTATGGACAAGGGTTCACCATCTGTGTGTCCGAGTAGCCAATGTTTTCTCCAGCTGTGTCATTATGGAAAAGTTATTGTCCAGCTGTGTCAGTGTGGACAAGTGGTTCTCCAACAGTGTGTCATTACTGGGAATGGGTTCTCCAGCTCTGTGTCAGAATGGACATGGGATTCTCCAGCTGTCTCAGTATGGACAAGGGTTTCCCCAGCTGTGAGATGTGTGGAAAGTTGTTCTCCAGCTGTGCGTCATTATGGGCAATGTGTTCTCCAGCTGAGTGTCAGTATGGACAACAGATTCTTGAGCTGTGCATTAGAGTGTAAATGGGGTTCTCCAACTGTGTTTCAGTGTGGACAAGGGTTTCTCCAGCTGTGTGTAAGTATGGAAAGCAGGTGCCTCGGTGGGTGTCAATATCGGCAAGGGTAACAACAGCTATGTGTCCGTGTGGACAAGGGCTTCTCCAGCTGTGTGTCATTGTGGACAAGGGGTTATCCTTCACTCTGTGGTATGGACAAGAGGTTCTCCGGCTGTGACATTGTGGACAATGGGTAATCCAGCTGGTGTCAAAAAGGACCAGGTTTTATAAAGCTGTGTGTCAATATGGACAAGTCGTTCTCTCTGTGTGTCAATATGGACAAGGGTTTCTCCGGTTGTGTGTCAAAATGGACAAGGTTTTATCCAGATGTGTGTCAGTATGGTCAACATGTTCTATAGCTATTTTTCCGTGTGGACAAGGGGTTCTCCGGCGTTGTGTCAGTATGGACAAGGGGTTCTACAGTTTTGTGTCGGTATGGACAAGATGATATCCACCTGTGTGTCAGTCTGGACAAGGGATCACCATCTGTGTGTCCGAGTAGCCAACATTTTCTCCAGCTGTGTCATTATGGAAAAGTTAT
This sequence comes from Isurus oxyrinchus, assembly GCA_026770705.1. Lineage (NCBI taxonomy): Eukaryota > Metazoa > Chordata > Chondrichthyes > Lamniformes > Lamnidae > Isurus > Isurus oxyrinchus. Next base: position 325,123 of record JANJGN010000136.1, read on the forward strand.
TGTCCAGCTGTGTCAGTGTGGACAAGTGTGTCTCCAACAGTGTGTCTTTATGGGGGATGGGTTCTCCAGCTCCGTGTCAGAATGGACATGGCATTCTCCAGCTGTCTCAGTACGGACAAGGCGTTCCCCAGCTGTGTGATGTGTCGAAAGTGGTTCTCCAGCTGTGTATCATTATGGGCAATGTGTTCTCCAGCTGTGTGTCAGTATGGACAACGGGTTCTCCAGCTGTGCATTAGTGTGTACATGGGATTCTCCAACTCTGTTTCAGTGTGGACAAGGGGTTCTCCAGCTGTGTGTAAGTATGGAAAGCAGGTGCCTCGGTGGGTGTTAATATAGGCAAGGGTAAGAACAGCTATGTGCTCGTGTGGACAAGGGCTTCTCTATCTGTATGTCATTGTGGACAAGGGACTCTCCTTCTCTCGGTGGTGTAGACAATGGGGTACTCCGGCTGTGTCATTGTGGACAAGGAGTAATGCAGCTGTGTGTCAAAATGGACCACGTTTAATAAAGCTGTGTTTCAATATGGACAAGTCATTCTCTCTGAGTGTCAATATGGACAAGGTTTTCTCTGGCTGTTTGTCAAAATGGTCAAGGGTTTGTCCAGATGTGTGTCAGTATGGTCAACATGTTCTACAGCTGTGTTTCCGTGTGGACAAGGGGTTCTCCGGCGTTCTGTAGGTATGGACAAGGGGTTCTGCAGTTATGTGTCATTATGGACAAGATGTTATCCACCTATGTGTCAGTATGGACAAGGGATCACCATCTGTGTGTCCGAGTAGCCAATATTTTATCCAGCTGTGTCATTATGCAAAAGTTATTGTCCAGCTGTGTCAGTGTGGACAAGTGGTTCTCCAACAGTGTGTCATTACTGGGAATGGGTTCTCCAGCTCTGTGTCAGAATGGACAAGGGATTCTCCAGCTGTCTCAGTATGGACAAGGCGTTCCCCAGCTGTGTGATGTGTGGAAAGTGGTTCTCCAGCTGTTCGTCATTATGGGCAATGTGTTCTCCAGCTGAGTGTCAGTATGGACAGACTCTTGAGCTGTGCATTAGTGTGTAAATGGGGTTCTCCAACTGTGTTTCAGTGTGAACAAGGGGTTCTCCAGCTGCGTGTAAGTATGGAAAGCAGGTGCCTCGGTGGGTGTCAATATAGGCAAGGGTAACAACAGCTATGTGTCAGTGTGGTCAAGGGCTTCTCCAGCTGTGTGTCATTGTGGACAGGATGTTATCCTTCTCTCTGTGGTGTGGACAAGAGGTTCTCCGGCTGTGTCATTGTGGACAAGGGGTAATCCAGCTGGTGTCAAAAAGGACCAGTTTTTATAAAGCTGTGTGTCAATATGGACAAGTCGTTCTCTCTGTGTGCCAATATGGACAAGGGTTTCTCCGGCTGTGTGTCAAAATGGACAAGGGTTTAGCCAGATGTGTGTCAGTATGGTCAACATGTTCTACGGCTGTGTTTCCGTATGGACAAGGGGTTCTCCGGCGTTGTGTCAGTATGGACAAGCCGTTTTGCAGTTATGTGTCGGTATGGACAAGATGTTATCCGCCTGTGTGTCAGAATGGACAAGGGATCACCATCTGTGTGTCTGAGAAGCCAACATTTTCTCCAGCTGTGTCATTATGGAAAAGTTATTGTCCAGCTGTGTCAGTGTGGACAAGTGGGTCTCCAACAGTGTGTCTTTATGGGGGATGGGTTCTCCAGCTCCGTGTCAGAATGGACATGGGATTCTCCAGCTGTCTCAGTATGGACAAGGCGTTCCCCAGCTGTGTGATGTGTGGAAAGTTGTTCTCCAGCTGTGTGTCATTATGGGCAATGTGTTCTCCAGCTGTTTGTCAGTACGGACAATGGATTCTCCAGCTGCGCATTAGTGTGTAGATATGGTTCTCCAACTGTGTTTCAGTGTGGACAAGGTTTTCTCCAGCTGCGTGTAAGTATGGAAAACAGGTGCCTCGGTGGTTGTTAATATAGGCAAGGGTAACAACAGCTCTGTGTCCGTGTGGACAAGGGCTTTTCTAGCTGCGTGTCATTGTGGACAAGGGGCTCTCCTTCTCTCGTTGGTGTGGACAATGGGGTACTGCGGCTGTGTCATTGTGGACAAGGAGTAATGCAGATGTGTGTCAAAATGGACCACGTTTTATAAAGCTATGTCTCAATATGGACAAGTCTTTCTCTCTGAGTGTCAATATGGACAAGGTTTTCTCCGGCTGTGTGTCAAAATGGACAAGGGTTTATCCAGATGTGTGTCAGTATGGTCAACATGTTCCAGAGCTGTGTTTTCGTATGGACAAGAGGTTCTCCGGCGTTGTGTCAGTATGGACAAGGGATTCTGCAGTTATGTGTCATTATGGACAAGATGTTATCCACCTGTGTGTCAGTATGGACAAGGGATCACCATCTGTGTGTCCGAGTAGCCAACATTTTCTCCAGCTGTGTCATTTTGGAAAAGTTATTGTCCACCTGTGTCAGTGTGGACAAGTGGGTAACCAACAGTGTGTCTTTATGGGGAATGTGTTCTCCAGTTCTTTGTCAGAATGGACATGGCATTCTCCAGCTGTCTCAGTATGGACAAGGCGTTCCCCAGCTGTGTGATGTGTGGAAAGTGGTTCTCCAGCTGTGCGTCATTATGGTCAATGAGTTCTCCAGCTGAGTGTCAGTATGGACAACAGATTCTTGAGCTGTGCATTAGTGTGTAAATGGGGTTCTCCAACTGTGTTTCAGTGTGGACAAGGGGTTATCCAGCTGCGTGTAAGTATGGAAAGCAGGTGCCTCGGTGGGTGTCAATATAGGCAAGGGTAACAAGAGCTATGTGTCCGTGTGGACAAGGGCTTCTCTAGCTCTGTGTCATTGTGGACAAGGGGCTCTCCTTCTCTCTGTGGTGTGGACAAGGGGTACGCCGGCTGTGTCATTGTGGACAAGGAGTAATGCTGGTGTGTGTCAAAATGGACCACGTTTTATAAACCTGTGTGTCAATATGGACAAGTCGTTCTCTCTGAGTGTGAATATGGACAATGGTTTCTCTGGCTGTGTGTCAAAATGGACAAGGGTTTATCCAGATGTTTGTCAGTATGGTCAACATGTTCTACAGCTGTGTTTCCGTGTGGACAAGGGGTTCTCCAACAGTGTATCATTACTGGGAATGGGTACTCCAGCTCTCTGTCAGAATGGACATGGGATTCTCCAGCTGTCTCAGTATGGACAAGGCGTTCCCCAGCTGTGTGATGTGTGGAAAGTGGTTCTCCTGCTGAGCGTCATTATGGGCAATGTGTTCTCCAGCTGTGTGTCAGTATGGACAACGGATACTCCAGATGTGCATTAGTGTGTTAATCGGGTTCTCCAACTGTATTTCAGTGTGGACAAGGTTTTCTCCAGCTGCGTGTAAGTATGGAAAACAGGTGCCTCGGTGGGTGTTAATATAGGCAAGGGTAACAACAGCTATGTGCCCGTGTGGACAAGGGCTTCTCTAGCTGTGTGTCATTGTGGACAAGGGGCTCTCCTTCTCTCGGTGGTGAGGACAAGGAGTACTCCGGCTGTGTCATTGTGGACAAGGAGTAATGCAGCTCTGTGTCAAAATGAACCACGTTTTATAAAGCTGTGTGTCAATATTGGCAAGTCGTTCTCTCTGAGTGTCAATATGGACAAGGATTTCTCCGGCTGCGTGTCAAAATGGACAAGGGTTTATCCAGATGTGTGTCAGTATGGTCAACATGTTCTACAGTTGTGTTTCCGTGTGGACAAGGGCTTCTCTAGCTGTGTGTCATTCTGCACAAGGGGCTCTCCTTCTCTCGGTGGTGTGGACAAGGGGTACTCCGGCTGTGTCATTGTGGACAAGGAGTAATGCAGCTGTGTGTCAAAATGGACCACGTTTTATAAAGCTGTGTGTCAATATGGACAAGTCGTTCTCTCTGAGTGTCAATATGGACAAGGGTTTCGCCGGCTGTGTGTCAAGATGGACAAGGGTTTAGCCAGATGTGTGTCAGTATGGTCAACATGTTCTACAGCTGTGTTTCCGTGTGGACAAGGTGTTCTCCGGCGTTGTGTCAGTATGGACAAGGGGTTCTGCAGTTATGTGTCATTATGGACAGGATGTTATCCACCTGTGTGTCAGTATGGACAAGGGATCACCATCTGTGTGTCCGAGTAGCCAATGTTTTCTCCAGCTGTGTCATTATGGAAAAGTTATTGTCCAGCTGTGTCAGTGTGGACAAGTGGTTCTCCAACAGTGTGTCATTATTTTGAATGGATTCTCCAGTTCTGTGTCAGAATGGACATGGGATTCTCCAGCAGTCTCAGTATGGACAAGGCATTCCCCAGCTGTGTGATGTGTGGAAAGTGGTTCTCCAGCTGTGTGTCATTAAGGGCAATGTGTTCTCCAGCTGAGTGTGAGTATGGACAACAGATTCTTGAGCTGTGCATTAGTGTGTAAATGGGGTTCTCCAACTGTGTTTCAGTGTGGACAAGGGTTTCTCCTGCTGCGTGTAAGTACGGAAAGCAGGTGCCTCGGTGGGTGTCAAAACAGGCAAGGTTAATGACAGCTATGTGTCCGTGTGGACAAGGGCTTCTCCAGCTGGGTGTCATTGTGGACAACGGGTTATCCTTCTCTCTGTGGTGTGGACAAGAGGTTCTCCGGCTGTGTCATTGTGGACAAGGGGTAATCCAGCTGGTGTCAAAAAGGACCAGGTTTTATAAAGCTGTGTGTCAATATGGACAAGTCGTTCTCTCTGTGTTTCAATATGGAGAAGGGTTTCTCCGGCTGTGTGTCAAAATGGACAAGGGTTTATCCAGATGTGTGTCAGTATGGTCAACATGTTCTACAGTTGTGTTTCCGTGTGGACAAGGGGTTCTCCGGCGTTGTGTCAGTATGGACAAGGGGTTCTGCAGTTATGTGTCGGTATGGACAAGATGTTATCCACCTGCGTTTCAGTATGGACAAGGGTTCACCATCTGTGTGTCCGAGGAGCCAATGTTTTCTCCAGCTGTTTCATTATGGAAAAGTTATTGTCCAGCTGTGTCAGTGTGGACAAGTGGTTCTCCAACAGTGTGTCATTACTGGGAATGGGTTCTCCAGCACTGTGTCAGAATGGACATGGGATTCTCCAGCTGACTCAGTATGGACAAGGCCTCCCCCAGCTGTGTGCTGTGTGGAAAGTAGTTCTCCAGCTGTGCATCATTATGGGCAATGTGTTCTCCAGCTGTGTGTCAGTATGGGCAACAGATTCTTGAGCTGTGCATTAGTGTGTAAATGGCGTTCTCCAACTGTGTTTCAGTGTGGACAAGGGTTTCTCCAGCTGCGTGTAAGTATGGAAAGCAGGTGCCTCAGTGGGTGTCAATATAGGCAAGGGTAACAATAGCTATGTGCCCGTGTGGACAAGGACTTCTCTAGCTGTGTGTCATGTGGACAAGGGGCTCTCCTTCTCTCGGTCGTGTGGACAAGGGGTACTCCGGCTGTGTCATTGTGGACAACGAGTAATGCAGCTGTGTGTCAAAATGGACCACGTTTTATAAAGCTGTGTGTCAATATGGACAAGTCGTTCTCTCTGAGTGTCAATATGGACAAGGGTTTCGCCGGCTGTGTGTCAAGATGGACAAGGGTTTATCCAGATGTGTGTCAGTATGGTCAACATGTTCTACAGCTGTGTTTCCGTGTGGACAAGGTGTTCTCCGGCGTTGTGTCAGTATGGACAAGGGGTTCTGCAGTTATGTGTCATTATGGACAAGATGTTATCCACCTGTGTGTCAGTATGGACAAGGGATCACCATCTGTGTGTCCGAGTAGCCAATGTTTTCTCCAGCTGTGTCATTATGGAAAAGTTATTGTCCAGCTGTGTCAGTGTGGACAAGTGGTTCTCCAACAGTGTGTCATTATTGTGAATGGATTCTCCAGTTCTGTGTCAGAATGGACATGGGATTCTCCAGCAGTCTCAGTATGGACAAGGCGTTCCCCAGCTGTGTGATGTGTGGAAAGTCGTTCTCCAGCTGTGCGTCATTATGGGCAATGTGTTCTCCAGCTGAGTGCCAGTATGGACAACAGATTCTTGAGCTGTGCATTAGAGTGTAAATGGGGTTCTCCAACTGTGTTTCAGTGTGGACAAGGTTTGCTCCACCTACGTGTAAGTACGGAAAACAGGAGCCTCGGTGGGTGTTAATATAGGCAAGGGTAACAACAGCTATGTGCCCGTGTGGACAAGGGCTTCTCTAGCTGTGTGTCATTGTGGACAAGGGGCTCTCCTTCTCTCGGTGGTGAGGACAAGGAGTACTCCGGCTGCGTCATTGTGGACAAGGAGTAATGCAGCTCTGTGTCAAAATGAACCACGTTTTATAAAGCTGTGTGTCAATATTGGCAAGTCGTTCTCTCTGAGTGTCAATATGGACAAGGATTTCTCCGGCTGCGTGTCAAAATGGACAAGGGTTTATCCAGATGTGTGTCAGTATGGTCAACATGTTCTACAGTTGTGTTTCCGTGTGGACAAGGGCTTCTCTAGCTGTGTGTCATTCTGCACAAGGGGCTCTCCTTCTCTCGGTGGTGTGGACAAGGGGTACTCCGGCTGTGTCATTGTGGACAAGGAGTAATGCAGCTGTGTGTCAAAATGGACCACGTTTTATAAAGCTGTGTGTCAATATGGACAAGTCGTTCTCTCTGAGTGTCAATATGGACAAGGGTTTCGCCGGCTGTGTGTCAAGATGGACAAGGGTTTAGCCAGATGTGTGTCAGTATGGTCAACATGTTCTACAGCTGTGTTTCCGTGTGGACAAGGTGTTCTCCGGCGTTGTGTCAGTATGGACAAGGGGTTCTGCAGTTATGTGTCATTATGGACAGGATGTTATCCACCTGTGTGTCAGTATGGACAAGGGATCACCATCTGTGTGTCCGAGTAGCCAATGTTTTCTCCAGCTGTGTCATTATGGAAAAGTTATTGTCCAGCTGTGTCAGTGTGGACAAGTGGTTCTCCAACAGTGTGTCATTATTTTGAATGGATTCTCCAGTTCTGTGTCAGAATGGACATGGGATTCTCCAGCAGTCTCAGTATGGACAAGGCATTCCCCAGCTGTGTGATGTGTGGAAAGTGGTTCTCCAGCTGTGTGTCATTAAGGGCAATGTGTTCTCCAGCTGAGTGTGAGTATGGACAACAGATTCTTGAGCTGTGCATTAGTGTGTAAATGGGGTTCTCCAACTGTGTTTCAGTGTGGACAAGGGTTTCTCCTGCTGCGTGTAAGTACGGAAAGCAGGTGCCTCGGTGGGTGTCAAAACAGGCAAGGTTAATGACAGCTATGTGTCCGTGTGGACAAGGGCTTCTCCAGCTGGGTGTCATTGTGGACAACGGGTTATCCTTCTCTCTGTGGTGTGGACAAGAGGTTCTCCGGCTGTGTCATTGTGGACAAGGGGTAATCCAGCTGGTGTCAAAAAGGACCAGGTTTTATAAAGCTGTGTGTCAATATGGACAAGTCGTTCTCTCTGTGTTTCAATATGGAGAAGGGTTTCTCCGGCTGTGTGTCAAAATGGACAAGGGTTTATCCAGATGTGTGTCAGTATGGTCAACATGTTCTACAGTTGTGTTTCCGTGTGGACAAGGGGTTCTCCGGCGTTGTGTCAGTATGGACAAGGGGTTCTGCAGTTATGTGTCGGTATGGACAAGATGTTATCCACCTGCGTTTCAGTATGGACAAGGGTTCACCATCTGTGTGTCCGAGGAGCCAATGTTTTCTCCAGCTGTTTCATTATGGAAAAGTTATTGTCCAGCAGTGTCAGTGTGGACAAGTCGTTCTCCAACAGTGTGTCATTACTGGGAATGGGTTCTCCAGCACTGTGCCAGAATGGACATGGGATTCTCCAGCTGACTCAGTATGGACAAGGCCTCCCCCAGCTGTGTGCTGTGTGGAAAGTAGTTCTCCAGCTGTGCATCATTATGGGCAATGTGTTCTCCAGCTGTGTGTCAGTATGGGCAACAGATTCTTGAGCTGTGCATTAGTGTGTAAATGGCGTTCTCCAACTGTGTTTCAGTGTGGACAAGGGTTTCTCCAGCTGCGTGTAAGTATGGAAAGCAGGTGCCTCAGTGGGTGTCAATATAGGCAAGGGTAACAATAGCTATGTGCCCGTGTGGACAAGGACTTCTCTAGCTGTGTGTCATGTGGACAAGGGGCTCTCCTTTTCTCGGTGGTGTGGACAAGGGGTACTCCGGCTGTGTCATTGTGGACAACGAGTAATGCAGCTGTGTGTCAAAATGGACCACGTTTTATAAAGCTGTGTGTCAATATGGACAAGTCGTTCTCTCTGAGTGTCAATATGGACAAGGGTTTCGCCGGCTGTGTGTCAAGATGGACAAGGGTTTATCCAGATGTGTGTCAGTATGGTCAACATGTTCTACAGCTGTGTTTCCGTGTGGACAAGGTGTTCTCCGGCGTTGTGTCAGTATGGACAAGGGGTTCTGCAGTTATGTGTCATTATGGACAAGATGTTATCCACCTGTGTGTCAGTATGGACAAGGGATCACCATCTGTGTGTCCGAGTAGCCAATGTTTTCTCCAGCTGTGTCATTATGGAAAAGTTATTGTCCAGCTGTGTCAGTGTGGACAAGTGGTTCTCCAACAGTGTGTCATTATTGTGAATGGATTCTCCAGTTCTGTGTCAGAATGGACATGGGATTCTCCAGCAGTCTCAGTATGGACAAGGCGTTCCCCAGCTGTGTGATGTGTGGAAAGTCGTTCTCCAGCTGTGCGTCATTATGGGCAATGTGTTCTCCAGCTGAGTGCCAGTATGGACAACAGATTCTTGAGCTGTGCATTAGAGTGTAAATGGTGTTCTCCAACTGTGTTTCAGTGTGGACAAGGTTTGCTCCACCTACGTGTAAGTACGGAAAACAGGAGCCTCGGTGGGTGTTAATATAGGCAAGGGTAACAACAGCTATGTGCCCGTGTGGACAAGGGCTTCTCTAGCTGTGTGTCATTGTGGACAAGGGTCTCTCCTTCTCTCGTTGGTGTGGACAAGGGGTACTCCGGCTGTGTCATTGTGGACAAGGAGTAATGCAGCTGTGTGTCAAAATGGACCACGTTTTATAAAGCTGTGTGTCAATATTGACAAGTCATTCTCTCTGAGTGTCAATATGGACAAGGGTTTCTCCGGCTGTGTGTCAAAATGGACAAGGGTTTATCCAGATGTGTGTCAGTATGGTCAACATGTTCTACAGTTGTGTTTCCGTGTGGACAAGGGGTTCTCCGGCGTTGTGTCAGTATGGACAAGGGGTTCTGCAGTTATGTGTCATTATGGACAAGATGTTATCCACCTGCGTTTCAGTATGGACAAGGGTTCACCATCTGTGTGTCCGAGTAGCCAATGTTTTCTCCAGCTGTTTCATTATGGAAAAGTTGTTGTCCAGCTGTGTCAGTGTGGACAAGTGGTTCTCCAACAGTGTGTCATTACTGGGAATGGGTTCCCCAGCTCTGTCTCAGAATGGACATGGGATTCTCCAGCTGTCTCAGTATGGACAAGGCATTGCCCAGCTGTTTGGTGTGTGGAATGTGGTTCTCCAGCACTGTGTCAGAATGGACATGGGATTCTCCAGCTGACTCAGTATGGACAAGGCCTCCCCCAGCTGTGTGCTGTGTGGAAAGTAGTTCTCCAGCTGTGCATCATTATGGGCAATGTGTTCTCCAGCTGAGTGTCAGTATGGGCAACAGATTCTTGAGCTGTGCATTAGTCTGTAAATGGCGTTCTCCAACTGTGTTTCAGTGTGGACAAGGGTTTCTCCACCTGCGTCTAAGTATGGAAAGCAGATGCCTCGGTGGGTGTCAATATAGGCAAGGGTAACAATAGCTATGTGCCCGTGTGGACAAGGACTTCTCTAGCTGTGTGTCATGTGGACAAGGGGCTCTCCTTCTCTCGGTCGTGTGGACAAGGGGTACTCCGGCTGTGTCATTGTGGACAAGGAGTAATGCAGCTGTGTGTCAAAATGGACCACGTTTTATAAAGCTGTGTATCAATATGGACAAGTCGTTCTCTCTGAGTGTCAATATGGACAAGGGTTTCGCCGGCTGTGTGTCAAGATGGACAAGGGTTTATCCAGATGTGTGTCAGTATAGTCAACATGTTCTACAGCTGTGTTTCCGTGTGGACAAGGTGTTCTCCGGCAATGTGTCAGTATGGACAAGGGGTTCTGCAGTTATGTGTCATTATGGACAAGATGTTATCCACCTGTGTGTCAGTATGGACAAGGGATCACCATCTGTGTGTCTGAGTAGCCAATGTTTTCTCCAGCTGTGTCATTATGGAAAAGTTATTGTCCAGCTGTGTCAGTGTGGACAAGTGGTTCTGCAACAGTGTGTCATTACTCGGAATGGGTTCTACAGCTCTGTGTCAGAATGGACATGGGGTTCTCCTGCTGTCTCAGTATGGACAAGGCGTTCCCCAGCTGTGTGATGTGTGGAAAGTGGTTCTCCAGCTGTGCGTCATTATGGGCAATGTGTTCTCCAGCTGAGTGTCAGTATGGACAACAGATTCTTGAGCTGTGCATTAGTGTGTAAATGGGGTTCTCCAACTGTGTTTCAGTGTGGACAAGGGTTTCTCCAGCTGCGTGTAAGTATGGAAAGCAGGTGCCTCGGTGGGTGTCAAAACAGGCAAGGGTAACAACAGCTATGTGTCCGTGTGGACAAGGGCTTCTCCAGCTGTGTGTCATTGTGGACAAGGGGTTATCCTTCTCTCTGTGGTGTGGACAAGATGTTCTCCGGCTGTGTCATTGTGGACAAGGGGTAATCCAGCTGGTTTCAAAAAGGACCAGGTTTTATAAAGCTGTGTGTCAATATGGACAAGTCGTTCTCTCTGTGTGTCAATATGGACAAGTTTTCTCCGGCTGTGTGTCAAAATGGACAAGGGTTTATCCAGATGTGTGTCAGTATGGTCAACATGTTCTACAGCTGTGTTTCCATGTGGACAAGGGCTTCTCCGGCGTTGTGGCAGTATGGACAAGGGGTTCTGCAGTTATGTGTCATTATGGACAAGATGTTATCCACCTGTGTGTCAGTATGGACAAGGGATCACCATCTGTGTGTCCGAGTAGCCGATGTTTTCTCCAACTGTGTCATTATGGAAAAGTTATTGTCCAGCTGTGTCAGTGTGGACAAGTGGTTCTCCAACATTGTGTCATTACTGGGAATGGGTTCTCCAGCTCTCTGTCAGAATGGACATGGGATTCTCCAGCTGTCTCAGTATGGACAAGGCGTTCCCCAGCTGTGTGATGTGTGGAAAGTGGTTCTCCAGCTGTGTGTCATTAAGGGCAATGTGTTCTCCAGCTGAGTGTCAGTATGGACAACAGATTCTTGAGCTGTGCATTCGTGTGTAAATGGGGTTCTCCAACTGTGTTTCAGTGTGGACAAGGGTTTCTCCAGCTGCGTGTAAGTATGGAAAGCAGGTGCCTCGGTGGGTGTCAAAACAGGCAAGGGTAACGACAGTTATGTGTCCGTGTGGACAAGGGCATCTCCAGCTGGGTGTCATTGTGGACAACGGGTTATCCTTCTCTCTGTGGTGTGGACAAGAGGTTCTCCGGCTGTGTCATTGTGGACAAGGGGTAATCCAGCTGGTGTCAAAAAGGACCAGGTTTTATAAAGCTGTGTGTTAATATGGACAAGTCGTTCTCTCTGTGTTTCAATATGGACAAGGGTTTCTCCGGCTGTGTGTCAAAATGGACAAGGGTTTATCCAGATGTGTGTCAGTATGGTCAACATGTTCTACAGCTGTGTTTCCGTGTGGACAAGGCGTTCTTCGGCGTTGTGTCAGTATGGACAAGGGGTTCTGCAGTTATGTGTCGGTATGGACAAGATGTTATCCACCTGTGTGTCAGTTTGGACAAGGGATCACCATCTGTGTGTCCGAGCAGCCAACATTTTCTCCAGCTGTGACAGTATGGAAAAGTTATTGTCCAGCTGTGTCAGTGTGGACAAGTGGGTCTACAACAGCGTGTCTTTATGGGGAAAGTGTTCTCCAGCTCTGTGTCAGAATGGACATGGGATTCTCCAGCTGTCTCAGTATGGACAAGGCGTTCCCCAGCTGTGTGATGGGTGGAAAGTGGTTCTCTAGCTGTGTCTCATTAAGGGCAATGTGTTCTCCAGCTCTGTGTCAATATGGACAACGGATTCTCCAGCTGTGCATTAGTGTGTAAATGGGGTTCTCCAACTGTGTTTCAGTGTGGACAAGGTTTTCTCCACCTGCGTGTAAGTACGGAAAGCAGGTGCCTCGGTGGGTGTTAATATAGGCAAGGGTAACAACAGCTATGTGCCCGTGTGGACAAGGGCTTCTCTAGCTGTGTGTCATTGTGGATAAGGGGCTCTCCTTCTCTCGGTGGTGTGGACAAGGGGTACTCCGGCTGTGTCATTGTGGACAAGGAGTAATGCAGCTGTGTGTCAAAATGGACCTTTTTTTATAAAGCTGTGTGTCAATATGGACAAGTCGTTCTCTCTGAGTGTCAATATGGACAAGGGTTTCTCCGGCTGTGTGTCAAGATGGACAAGGGTTTAGCCAGATGTGTGTCAGTATGGTCAACATGTTCTACAGCTGTGTTTCCGTGTGGACAAGGGGTTCTCCGGCGTTGTGTCGGTATGGACAAATGGTTCTGCAGTTATGTGTCATTATGTACAAGATGTTATCCACCTGTGTGTCAGTATGGACAAGGGTTCACCATCTGTGTGTCCGAGTAGCCAATGTTTTCTCCAGCTGTGTCATTATGGAAAAGTTATTGTCCAGCTGTGTCAGTGTGGACAAGTGGTTCTCCAACAGTGTGTCATTACTGGGAATGGGTTCTACAGCTCTGTGTCAGAATGGACATGGGGTTCTCCAGCTGTCTCAGTATGGACAAGGCGTTCCCCAGCTGTGTGATGTGTGGAAAGTGGTTCTCCAGCTGTGTGTCATTAAGGGCAATGTGTTCTCCAGCTGAGTGTCAGTATGGACAACAGATTCTTGAGCTGTGCATTCGTGTGTAAATGGGGTTCTCCAACTGTGTTTCAGTGTGGACAATGGGTTCTCCAGCTGCGTGTAAGTATGAAAAGCAGGTGCCTCGGTGGGTGTTAATATAGGCAAGGGTAACAACAGCTATGTGCCCGTGTGGACAAGGGCTTCTCCAGCTGTGTGTCATTGTGGACAAGGGGTTATCCTTCTCTCTGTGGTGTGGACAAGATGTTCTCCGGCTGTGTCATTGTGGACAAGGGGTAGTCCAGCTGGTTTCAAAAAGGACGAGGTTTTATAAAGCTGTGTGTCAATATGGACAAGTCGTTCTCTCTGTGCGTCAATATGGACAAGTTTTCTCCGGCTGTGTGTCAAATTGGACAAGGGTTTATCCTGATGTGTGTCAGTATGGTCAACATGTTCTACAGCTGTGTTTCCATGTGGACAAGGGCTTCTCCGGCGTTGTGGCAGTATGGACAAGGGGTTCTGCAGTTATGTGTCATTATGGACAAGATGTTATCCACCTGTGTGTCAGTATGGACAAGGGTTCACCATCTGTGTGTCCGAGTAGCCAATGTTTTCTCCAGCTGTGTCATTATGGAAAAGTTATTGTCCAGCTGTGTCAGTGTGGACAAGTGGTTCTCCAACAGTTTGTCATTACTGTAAATGGGTTCCCCAGCTCTGTCTCAGAATGGACATGGGATTCTTCAGCTGTCTCAGTATGGACAAGGCATTGCCCAGCTGTTTGGTGTTTGGAAAGTGGTTCTCCAGCTGTGTGTCATTATGGGCAATGTGTTCTCCAGCTGAGTGTCAGTATGGACAACAGTTTCTTGAGCTGTGCATTAGTTTGTAAATGGGGTTCTCCAACTCTGTTTCAGTATGGACAAGGGGTTCTCCAGCTGCGTGTAAGTATGGACATTGGATTCTCCAGCTGTCTCAGTATGGACAAGGCGTTCCCCAGCTGTGTGATGTGTGGAAAGTTGTTCTCCAGCTGTGTGTCATTATGGGCAATGTGTTCTCCAGCTGAGTGTCAGTTTGGACAACGGATTCTCCAGCTGTGCATTAGTGTGTAAATGGGGTTCTCCAACTGTGTTTCAGTGTGGACAAGGTTTTCTCCACCTACGTGTAAGTACGGAAAACAGGTGCCTCGGTGGGTGTTAATATCGGCAAGGGTAACAACAGCTATGTGCCCGTGTGGACAAGGGCTTCTCTAGCTGTGTGTCATTGTGGACAAGGGGCTCTCCTTCTCTCAGTGGTGTGGAGATGGGGTACTCCGGCTGTGTCATTGTGGACAAGGAGTAATGCAGCTGTGTGTCAAAATGGACCACGTTTTATAAAGCTGTGTGTCAATATGGACAGGTCATTCTCTCTGAGTGTCAATATGGACAAGGGTTTCTCCGGCTGTGTGTCAAAATGGACAAGGGTTTATCCAGATGTGTGTCAGTATGGTCAACATGTTCTACAGCTGTGTTTCCGTGTGGACAAGGGGTTCTCCGGCGTTGCGTCAGTATGGACAAGGGGTTCTGCAGTTATGTGTCATTATGGACAAGATGTTATCCACCTGTGTGTCAGTATGGACAGGGGTTCACCATCTGTGTGTCCGAGTAGCCAATGTTTTCTCCAGCTGTGTCATATGGAAAAGTTATTGTCCAGCTGTGTCAGTGTGGACAAGTGGTTCTCCAACAGTGTGTCATTACTGGGAATGGGTTCCCCAGCTCTGTCTCAGAATGGACATGGGATTCTCCAGCTGTCTCAGTATGGACAAGGCATTGCCCAGCTGTTTGGTGTTTGGAAAGTGGTTCTCCAGCTGTGCGTCATTACGGGCAATGTGTTCTCCAGCTGAGTGTCAGTATGGACAACAGTTTCTTGAGCTGTGCATTCGTGTGTAAATGGGGTTCTCCAACTGTGTTTCAGTGTGGACAATGGGTTCTCCAGCTGCGTGTAAGTATGGAAATCAGGTGCCTCGGTGGGTGTCAATATAGTCAAGGGTAACAACAGCTATGTGTCCGTGTGGACAAGGGCTTCTCCAGCTGTGTGTCATTGTGGACAAGGGGTTATCCTTTTCTCTGTGGTGTGGACAAGAGGTTCTCCGGCTGTGTCATTGTGGACAAGGTGTAGTCCAGCTGGTGTCAAAAAGGACCAGGTTTTATAAAGCTGTGTGTCAATATGGACAGGTCGTTCTCTCTGTGTGTCAATATGGACAAGGGTTTCTCCGGCTGTGTGTCAAAATGGACAAGGGTTTATCCAGATGTGTGTCAGTATGGTCAACATGTTCTACAGCTGTGATTCCGTGTGGACAAAGGGTTCCCGGGGTTGTGTCAGTATGGACAAGGGGTTCTGCAGTCATGTGTCGGTATGGACAAGATGTTATCCACCTGTGTGTCAGTCTGGACAAGGGATCACCATCTGTGTGTCCGAGTAGCCAACATTTTCTCCAGCTTTGTGGAAAGTGGTTCTCCAACTGTGTGTCATTATGGGCAATGTGTTCTCCAGCTGTGTGTCAGTATGGACAACGGATTCTTCAGCTGTGCATTAGTGTGTAAATGGGGTTCTCCAACTGTGTTTCAGTGTGGACAAAGTTTTCTCCTGCTGCGTGTAAGTATGGAAAACAGGTGCCTCGGTGGGTGTTAATATAGGCAAGGGTAACAACAACTATGTGCCCATGTGGACAAGGGCTTCTCTAGCTGTGTGTCATTGTGGACAAGGGGTTCTCCTTCTCTCGGTCGTGTGGACAAGGGGTACTCCGGCTGTGTCATTGTGGACAAGGAGAAATGCAGCTGTGTGTCAAAATGGACCTCGTTTTATAAAGCTGTGTGTCAATATGGACAAGTCGTTCTCTCTGGGTGTCAATATGGACATGGGTTTCTCCGACTGTGTGTCAAGATGGACAAGGGTTTATCCAGATGTGTGTCAGTATGGTCAACATGTTCTACAGCTGTGTTTCCGTGTGAACAAGGGGTTCTCCGGCGTTGTGTCAGTATGGACAAGGGGTTCTGCAGTAATGTGTCATTATGGACAAGATGTTATCCACCTGTGTGTCAGTATGGACAAGGGTTCACCATCTGTGTGTCCGAGTAGCCAACGTTTTCTCCAGCTGTGTCATTATGGAAAAGTTATTGTCCAGCTGTGTCAGTGTGGACAAGTGGTTCTCCAACAGTGTGTCATTACTGGGAATGGGTTCTCCAGCTCTGTGTCAGAATGGACATGGGATTCTCCAGCTGTCTCAGTATGGACAAGGCATTGCCCAGATATGTGTAGTGTGGAAAGTGGTTCTCCAGCTGTGCATCATTATGGGCAATGTGTTCTCCAGCTGTGTGTCAATATGGACAACGGATTCTCCAGCTGTGCATTAGTGTGTAAATGGCGTTCTCCAACTGTGTTTCAGTGTGGACAAGGGGTTCTCCAGCTGCGTTTAAGTATGGAAAGCACGTGCCTCGGTGGGTGTTAATATAGGCAAGGGTAACAACAGCTATGTGTCCGTGTGGACAAGGGCTTCTCCAGCTGTGTGTCTTTGTGGACAAGGTCTTATCCTTCTCTCTGTGGTGTGGACAAGAGGTTCTCCGGCTGTGTCATTGTGGACAAGGGGTAGTCCAGTTGTTGTCGAAAAGGACCAGGTTTGAAAAAGCTGTGTGTCAATATGGACAACTCGTGCTCTCTGAGTGTCAATATGGACAAGGCTTTTTCAGGCTGTGTGTCAAAATGGGGAAGGGTTTTTCCAGATGTGTGTCAGTATGGTCAACATGTTCTACAGCTGTGTTTGCGTGTGGACAAGTGGTTCTCCGGCGTTGTGTCAATATGGACAAGGGTTTCTGCAGTTATGTGTCGGTATGGACAAGATGTTATCCACCTGTGTGTCAGTATGGACAAGGGATCACCATCTGTGTGTCCGAGTAGCCAACATTTTCTCCAGCTGTGTCATTATGGAAAAGTTATTGTCCAGCTCTGTCAGTGTGGACAAGTGGGTCTCCAACAGTGTGTCATTACTGGGAATGGGTTCTCCTGCTCTGTGTCAGAATGGACATGGCATTCTCAAGCAGTCTCAGTATGGACAAGGCATTCCCCCAGCTGTGTGATGTGTGGAAAGTGGTTCTCCAGCTGTGCGTCATTATGGGCAATGTGTTCTCCAGCTGAGTGTCAGTATGGACAACAGATTCTTGAGCTGTGCATTAGTGTGTAAATGGGGTTGTCCAACTGTGTTTCAGTGTGGACAAGGGGTTCTCCAGCTGCGTGTGAGTATGGAAAGCAGGTGCCTCGGTGGGTGTCAATATAGGCAAGGGTAACAACAGCTATGTGTCCGTGTGGACAAGGGCTTCTCCAGCTGGGTGTCATTGTGGACAAGGGGTTATCCTTCTCTCTGTGGTGTGGACAAGAGGTTCTCCGGCTGTGTCATTGTGGACAAGGGGTAGTCTAGCTGGTTTCAAAAAGGATCAGGTTTTATAAAGCTGTGTGTCAATATGGACAACTCGTTCTCTCTGTGTGTCAATATGGACAAGGGTTTCTCCGGCTGTGTGTCAAAATGGGGAAGGGTTTATCCAGATGTGTGTCAGTATGGTCAACATGTTCTACAGCTGTGTTTCCGTGTGGACAAGGGGTTCTCCGGCGTTGTGTCAGTATGGACAAGGGGTTCTGCAGTTATGTGTCGGTATGGACAAGAAGTTATCCACCGCAGTGTCAGTATGGACAAGGGATCACCATCTGTGTGTCCGAGTAGCCAACATTTTCTCCAGCTGTGTCATTATGGAAAAGTTATTGTCCAGCTGTGTCAGTGTGGACAAGTGGGTCTTCATCAGCGTGTCATTACTGGGAATGGGTTCTCCTGTTCTGTGTCAGAATGGACATGGGATTCTCCAGCAGTCTCAGTATGGACAAGGTGTTCCCCAGCTGTGTGATGTGTGGAAAGTTGTTCTCCAGCTGTGTGTCATTAAGTGCAATGTCTTCTCCAGCTGTGTGTCAATATGGACAACGGATTCTCCAGCTGTGCATTAGTGTGTAAATGGAGTTCTCCAACTGTATTTCAGTGTGGACAAGGGTTTCTCCAGCTCTGTGTAAGTATGGAAAGCAGGTGCCTTGGTGGGTGTCAATATAGGCAAGGGTAACAACAGCTATGTGTCCGTGTGGACAAGGGCTTCTCCAGCTGTGTGTCCTTCTGGACAAGGGCTTATCCTTCTCTCTTTGGTGTGGACAAGAGGTTCTCCGGCTGTTTCATTGTGGACAAGGGGTAGTCCAGCTGTGTGTCAAAAGGACCAGGTTTGAAAAAGCTGTGTCTCAATATGGACAAGTCGTTCTCTCTGTGTGTCAATATGGACAAGGGTTTCTCCGGCTGCGCATCAAAATGGGGAAGGGTTTATCCAGATGTGTGTCAGTATGGTCAACATGTTCTACAGCTGTGTTTCCGTGTGGACAAGGGGTTCTCTGGCGTTGTGTCAGAATGGACAAGGGGTGCTGCAGTTATGTTTCGGTATGGACAAGATGTTATCCACCTGTGTGTCAGTATGGACAAGGGATCACCATCTGTGTGTCTGGGTAGCCATCATTTTCTCCAGCTGTGTCATTATGGAAAAGTAATTGTCCAGCTGTGTCAGTGTGGACAAGTGGGTCTCCAACACTGTGTCCTTATGGGGAATGGGTTCTCCAGCTCCGTGTCAGAATGGACATGGGATTCTCCAGCTGTCTCAGTATGGACAAGGCGTTCCCCAGCTGTGTGATGTGTGGAAAGTGGTTCTCCAGCTGTGTGTCATTATGGGCAATGTGTTCTCCAGCTGAGTGTCAGTATGGACAACGCATTCTCCAGCTGTGCATTAGTGTGTAAATGGGGTTATCCAAATGTGTTTCAGTGTGGACAAGGTTTTCTCCAGCTGCGTGTAAGTATGGAAAACAGGTGCCTCGGTGGGTGTTAATATAGGCAAGGGTAACAACAGCTATGTGCCCGTGTGGACAAGGGCTTCTCTAGCTGTGTGTCATTTTGGACAAGGGGCTCTCCTTCTCTAGGTGGTGTGGACAAGGGGTACTCCGGCTGTGTCATTGTGGACAAGGAGTAATGCAGCTGTGTGTCAAAATGTACCACGTTTTATAAAGCTGTGTGTCAATATGGACAAGTCGTTCTCTCTGAGTGTCAATATGGACAAGGGTTTCTCCGGATGTGTTTCAAAATGGACAAGGGTTTATCCAGATGTGTGTCAGTATGGTCAACATGTTCTACAGCTGTGTTTCCGTGTGGACAAGGGGTTCTCCGGCGTTGTGTCAGTATGGACAAGGGGTTCTGCAGTTATGTGTCATTATGGACAAGATGTTATCCACCTGTGTGTCAGTATGGACAAGGGTTCACCATCTGTGTGTCCGAGTAGCCAATGTTTTCTCCAGCTGTGTCATTATGGAAAAGTTATTGTCCAGCTGTGTCAGTGTGGACAAGTGGTTCTCCAACAGTGTGTCATTACTGGGAATGGGTTCCCGAGCTCTGTGTCAGAATGGACATGGGATTCTCCAGCTGTCTCAGTATGGACAAGGCGTCCCCCAGCTGTGTGATGTGTGGAAAGTGGTTCTCCAGCTGTGCGTCATTATGGTCAATGTGTTCTCCAGCTGAGTGTCAGTATGGACAACAGCTTCTTGAGCTGTGCATTAGTGTGTAAATGGGGTTCTCCAACTGTGTTTCAGTGTGGACAAGGGGTTCTCCAGCTGCGTGTAAGTATGGAAAGCACGTGCCTCGGTGGGTGTCAATATAGGCAAGTGTAACAACAGCTATGTGTCCGTGTGGACAAGGGCTTCACCAGCTGTGTGTCATTGTGGACAAGGGGTTATCCTTCTCTCTGTGGTGTGGACAAGAGGTTCTCCGGCTGTGTCATTGTGGACAAGGGGTAATCCAGCTGGTTTCAAAAAGGACCAGGTTTTATAAAGCTGTGTGTCAATATGGACAAGTCATTCTCTCTGTGTGTCAATATGGACAAGGATTTCTCCGGCTGTGTGTCAAAATGGAGAAGGGTTTATCCTGATGTGTGTCAGTATGGTCAACATGTTCTACAGCTGTGTTTCCGTGTGGACAAGGGGTTCTCCGGCGTTGTGTCAGTATGAACAAGCGGTGCTGCAGTTATGTGTCGGTATGGACAAGATGTTATCCACCTGTGTGTCAGTATGGACAGGTGTTCACCATCTGTGTGTCCAAGTAGCCAACATTTTCTCCAGCTGTGTCATTATGGAAAAGTTATTGTCCAGCTGTGTCAGTGTGGACAAGTGGGTCTCCAACAGTGTGTCATTACTGGGAATGGGTTCTCCTGCTCTGTGTCAGAATGGACATGGGATTCTCCAGCTGTCTCAGTATGGACAAGGCATTGCCCAGATATGTGTAGTGTGGAAAGTGGTTCTCCAGCTGTGCGTCATTATGGGCAATGTGTTCTCCAGCTGTGTGTCAATATGGACAACGGATTCTCCAGCTGTGCATTAGTGTGTAAATGGGGTTCTCCAACTGTGTTTCAGTGTGGACAAGGTTTTCTCCACCTACGTGTAAGCACAGAAAACAGGTGCCTCGGTGGGTGTTAATATAGGCAAGGGTAACAACAGCTATGTGCCCGTGTGTACAAGGGCTTCTCTAGCTGTGTGTCATCGTGCACAAGGGGCTCTCCTTCTCTCGGTGGTGTGGACAAGGGGTTCTCCTTCTCTCAGTGGTGTGGACAAGGGGTACCCCGGCTGTGTCATTGTGGACAAGGAGTAATGCAGCTGTGTGTCAAAATGGACCTCGTTTTATAAACCTGTGTGTCAATATGGACAAGTCGTTCTCTCTGAGTGTCAATATGGACAAGGGTTTCTCCGGCTGTGTGTCAAAATGGACAAGGGTTTATCCTGATGTGTGTCAGTATGGTCAACATGTTCTACAGCTGTGTTTGCGTGTGGACAAGGGGTTCTCCGGCGTTGTGTCAGTATGGACAAGGGGTTCTGCAGTTATGTGTCATTATGGACAAGATGTTATCCACCTGTGTGTCAGTATGGACAAGGGATCACCATCTGTGTGTCCAAGTAGCCAACATTTTCTCCAGCTGTGTCATTATGGAAAAGTTATTGTCCAGCTGTGTCAGTGTGGACAAGTGGGTCTCCAACAGTGTGTCATTACTGGGAATGGGTTCTCCAGCTCTGTGTCAGAATGGACATGGGATTCTCCAGCTGTCTCAGTATGGACAAGGCGTTCCCCAGCTGTGAGATGTGTGGAAAGTGGTTCTCCAGCTGTGCGTCATTATGGGCAATGCGTTCTCCAGCTGTGTGTCAGTATGGACAACGGATTCTCCAGCTGTGCATTAGTGTGTAAATGGGGTTCTCCAACTGTGTTTCAGTGTGGACAAGGTTTTCTCCACCTACGTGTAAGCACGGAAAACAGGTGCCTCGGTGGGTGTTAATATAGGCAAGGGTAACAACAGCTATGTGTCCGTGTGGACAAGGGCTTCTCTAGCTGTGTGTCATCGTGCACAAGGGGCACTCCTTCTCTCGGTGGTGTGGACAAGGGGTACCCCGGCTGTGTCATTGTGGACAAGGAGTAATGCAGCTGTGTGTCAAAATGGACCTCGTTTTATAAACCTGTGTGTCAATATGGACAAGTCGTTCTCTCTGAGTGTCAATATGGACAAGGGTTTCTCCGGCTGTGTGTCAAAATGGGGAAGGGTTTATCCTGATGTGTGTCAGTATGGTCAACATGTTCTACAGCTGTGTTTCCGTGTGGACAAGGGGGTCTCCGGCGTTGTGTCAGTACGGACAAGGGGTTCTGCAGTTATGTGTCATTATGGACAAGATGTTATCCACCTGTGTGTCAGTATGGACAAGGGTTCACCATCTGTGTGTCCGAGTAGCCAATGTTTTCTCCAGCTGTTTCATTATGGAAAAGTTGTTGTCCAGCTGTGTCAGTGTGGACAAGTGGTTCTCCAACAGTGTGTCATTACTGGGAATGGGTTCCCCAGCTCTGTCTCAGAATGGACATGGGATTCTCCAGCTGTCTCAGTATGGACAAGGCATTGCCCAGCTGTTTGGTGTGTGGAATGTGGTTCTCCAGCACTGTGTCAGAATGGACATGGGATTCTCCAGCTGACTCAGTATGGACTTGGCGTCCCCCAGCTGTGTGCTGTGTGGAAAGTAGTTCTCCAGCTGTGCATCATTATGGGCAATGTGTTCTCCAGCTGAGTGTCAGTATGGGCAACAGATTCTTGAGCTGTGCATTAGTCTGTAAATGGCGTTCTCCAACTGTGTTTCAGTGTGGACAAGGGTTTCTCCACCTGCGTGTAAGTATGGAAAGCAGATGCCTCGGTGGGTGTCAATATAGGCAAGGGTAACAATAGCTATGTGCCCGTGTGGACAAGGACTTCTCTAGCTGTGTGTCATGTGGACAAGGGGCTCTCCTTCTCTCGGTCGTGTGGACAAGGGGTACTCCGGCTGTGTCATTGTGGACAAGGAGTAATGCAGCTGTGTGTCAAAATGGACCACGTTTTATAAAGCTGTGTATCAATATGGACAAGTCGTTCTCTCTGAGTGTCAATATGGACAAGGGTTTCGCCGGCTGTGTGTCAAGATGGACAAGGGTTTATCCAGATGTGTGTCAGTATAGTCAACATGTTCTACAGCTGTGTTTCCGTGTGGACAAGGTGTTCTCCGGCAATGTGTCAGTATGGACAAGGGGTTCTGCAGTTATGTGTCATTATGGACAAGATGTTATCCACCTGTGTGTCAGTATGGACAAGGGATCACCATCTGTGTGTCTGAGTAGCCAATGTTTTCTCCAGCTGTGTCATTATGGAAAAGTTATTGTCCAGCTGTGTCAGTGTGGACAAGTGGTTCTGCAACAGTGTGTCATTACTCGGAATGGGTTCTACAGCTCTGTGTCAGAATGGACATGGGGTTCTCCTGCTGTCTCAGTATGGACAAGGCATTCCCCAGCTGTGTGATGTGTGGAAAGTGGTTCTCCAGCTGTGCGTCATTATGGGCAATGTGTTCTCCAGCTGAGTGTCAGTATGGACAACAGATTCTTGAGCTGTGCATTAGTGTGTAAATGGGGTTCTCCAACTGTGTTTCAGTGTGGACAAGGGTTTCTCCAGCTGCGTGTAAGTATGGAAAGCAGGTGCCTCGGTGGGTGTCAAAACAGGCAAGGGTAACAACAGCTATGTGTCCGTGTGGACAAGGGCTTCTCCAGCTGTGTGTCATTGTGGACAAGGGGTTATCCTTCTCTCTGTGGTGTGGACAAGATGTTCTCCGGCTGTGTCATTGTGGACAAGGGGTAATCCAGCTGGTTTCAAAAAGGACCAGGTTTTATAAAGCTGTGTGTCAATATGGACAAGTCGTTCTCTCTGTGTGTCAATATGGACAAGTTTTCTCCGGCTGTGTGTCAAAATGGACAAGGGTTTATCCAGATGTGTGTCAGTATGGTCAACATGTTCTACAGCTGTGTTTCCATGTGGACAAGGGCTTCTCCGGCGTTGTGGCAGTATGGACAAGGGGTTCTGCAGTTATGTGTCATTATGGACAAGATGTTATCCACCTGTGTGTCAGTATGGACAAGGGATCACCATCTGTGTGTCCGAGTAGCCGATGTTTTCTCCAACTGTGTCATTATGGAAAAGTTATTGTCCAGCTGTGTCAGTGTGGACAAGTGGTTCTCCAACATTGTGTCATTACTGGGAATGGGTTCTCCAGCTCTCTGTCAGAATGGACATGGGATTCTCCAGCTGTCTCAGTATGGACAAGGCGTTCCCCAGCTGTGTGATGTGTGGAAAGTGGTTCTCCAGCTGTGTGTCATTAAGGGCAATGTGTTCTCCAGCTGAGTGTCAGTATGGACAACAGATTCTTGAGCTGTGCATTCGTGTGTAAATGGGGTTCTCCAACTGTGTTTCAGTGTGGACAAGGGTTTCTCCAGCTGCGTGTAAGTATGGAAAGCAGGTGCCTCGGTGGGTGTCAAAACAGGCAAGGGTAACGACAGTTATGTGTCCGTGTGGACAAGGGCATCTCCAGCTGGGTGTCATTGTGGACAACGGGTTATCCTTCTCTCTGTGGTGTGGACAAGAGGTTCTCCGGCTGTGTCATTGTGGACAAGGGGTAATCCAGCTGGTGTCAAAAAGGACCAGGTTTTATAAAGCTGTGTGTTAATATGGACAAGTCGTTCTCTCTGTGTTTCAATATGGACAAGGGTTTCTCCGGCTGTGTGTCAAAATGGACAAGGGTTTATCCAGATGTGTGTCAGTATGGTCAACATGTTCTACAGCTGTGTTTCCGTGTGGACAAGGCGTTCTTCGGCGTTGTGTCAGTATGGACAAGGGGTTCTGCAGTTATGTGTCGGTATGGACAAGATGTTATCCACCTGTGTGTCAGTTTGGACAAGGGATCACCATCTGTGTGTCCGAGCAGCCAACATTTTCTCCAGCTGTGACAGTATGGAAAAGTTATTGTCCAGCTGTGTCAGTGTGGACAAGTGGGTCTACAACAGCGTGTCTTTATGGGGAAAGTGTTCTCCAGCTCTGTGTCAGAATGGACATGGGATTCTCCAGCTGTCTCAGTATGGACAAGGCGTTCCCCAGCTGTGTGATGGGTGGAAAGTGGTTCTCTAGCTGTGTCTCATTAAGGGCAATGTGTTCTCCAGCTCTGTGTCAATATGGACAACGGATTCTCCAGCTGTGCATTAGTGTGTAAATGGGGTTCTCCAACTGTGTTTCAGTGTGGACAAGGTTTTCTCCACCTGCGTGTAAGTACGGAAAGCAGGTGCCTCGGTGGGTGTTAATATAGGCAAGGGTAACAACAGCTATGTGCCCGTGTGGACAAGGGCTTCTCTAGCTGTGTGTCATTGTGGATAAGGGGCTCTCCTTCTCTCGGTGGTGTGGACAAGGGGTACTCCGGCTGTGTCATTGTGGACAAGGAGTAATGCAGCTGTGTGTCAAAATGGACCTTTTTTTATAAAGCTGTGTGTCAATATGGACAAGTCGTTCTCTCTGAGTGTCAATATGGACAAGGGTTTCTCCGGCTGTGTGTCAAGATGGACAAGGGTTTAGCCAGATGTGTGTCAGTATGGTCAACATGTTCTACAGCTGTGTTTCCGTGTGGACAAGGGGTTCTCCGGCGTTGTGTCGGTATGGACAAATGGTTCTGCAGTTATGTGTCATTATGTACAAGATGTTATCCACCTGTGTGTCAGTATGGACAAGGGTTCACCATCTGTGTGTCCGAGTAGCCAATGTTTTCTCCAGCTGTGTCATTATGGAAAAGTTATTGTCCAGCTGTGTCAGTGTGGACAAGTGGTTCTCCAACAGTGTGTCATTACTGGGAATGGGTTCTACAGCTCTGTGTCAGAATGGACATGGGGTTCTCCAGCTGTCTCAGTATGGACAAGGCGTTCCCCAGCTGTGTGATGTGTGGAAAGTGGTTCTCCAGCTGTGTGTCATTAAGGGCAATGTGTTCTCCAGCTGAGTGTCAGTATGGACAACAGATTCTTGAGCTGTGCATTCGTGTGTAAATGGGGTTCTCCAACTGTGTTTCAGTGTGGACAATGGGTTCTCCAGCTGCGTGTAAGTATGAAAAGCAGGTGCCTCGGTGGGTGTTAATATAGGCAAGGGTAACAACAGCTATGTGCCCGTGTGGACAAGGGCTTCTCCAGCTGTGTGTCATTGTGGACAAGGGGTTATCCTTCTCTCTGTGGTGTGGACAAGATGTTCTCCGGCTGTGTCATTGTGGACAAGGGGTAGTCCAGCTGGTTTCAAAAAGGACGAGGTTTTATAAAGCTGTGTGTCAATATGGACAAGTCGTTCTCTCTGTGCGTCAATATGGACAAGTTTTCTCCGGCTGTGTGTCAAATTGGACAAGGGTTTATCCTGATGTGTGTCAGTATGGTCAACATGTTCTACAGCTGTGTTTCCATGTGGACAAGGGCTTCTCCGGCGTTGTGGCAGTATGGACAAGGGGTTCTGCAGTTATGTGTCATTATGGACAAGATGTTATCCACCTGTGTGTCAGTATGGACAAGGGTTCACCATCTGTGTGTCCGAGTAGCCAATGTTTTCTCCAGCTGTGTCATTATGGAAAAGTTATTGTCCAGCTGTGTCAGTGTGGACAAGTGGTTCTCCAACAGTTTGTCATTACTGTAAATGGGTTCCCCAGCTCTGTCTCAGAATGGACATGGGATTCTTCAGCTGTCTCAGTATGGACAAGGCATTGCCCAGCTGTTTGGTGTTTGGAAAGTGGTTCTCCAGCTGTGTGTCATTATGGGCAATGTGTTCTCCAGCTGAGTGTCAGTATGGACAACAGTTTCTTGAGCTGTGCATTAGTTTGTAAATGGGGTTCTCCAACTCTGTTTCAGTATGGACAAGGGGTTCTCCAGCTGCGTGTAAGTATGGACATTGGATTCTCCAGCTGTCTCAGTATGGACAAGGCGTTCCCCAGCTGTGTGATGTGTGGAAAGTTGTTCTCCAGCTGTGTGTCATTATGGGCAATGTGTTCTCCAGCTGAGTGTCAGTATGGACAACGGATTCTCCAGCTGTGCATTAGTGTGTAAATGGGGTTCTCCAACTGTGTTTCAGTGTGGACAAGGTTTTCTCCACCTACGTGTAAGTACGGAAAACAGGTGCCTCGGTGGGTGTTAATATCGGCAAGGGTAACAACAGCTATGTGCCCGTGTGGACAAGGGCTTCTCTAGCTGTGTGTCATTGTGGACAAGGGGCTCTCCTTCTCTCAGTGGTGTGGAGATGGGGTACTCCGGCTGTGTCATTGTGGACAAGGAGTAATGCAGCTGTGTGTCAAAATGGACCACGTTTTATAAAGCTGTGTGTCAATATGGACAGGTCATTCTCTCTGAGTGTCAATATGGACAAGGGTTTCTCCGGCTGTGTGTCAAAATGGACAAGGGTTTATCCAGATGTGTGTCAGTATGGTCAACATGTTCTACAGCTGTGTTTCCGTGTGGACAAGGGGTTCTCCGGCGTTGCGTCAGTATGGACAAGGGGTTCTGCAGTTATGTGTCATTATGGACAAGATGTTATCCACCTGTGTGTCAGTATGGACAGGGGTTCACCATCTGTGTGTCCGAGTAGCCAATGTTTTCTCCAGCTGTGTCATATGGAAAAGTTATTGTCCAGCTGTGTCAGTGTGGACAAGTGGTTCTCCAACAGTGTGTCATTACTGGGAATGGGTTCCCCAGCTCTGTCTCAGAATGGACATGGGATTCTCCAGCTGTCTCAGTATGGACAAGGCATTGCCCAGCTGTTTGGTGTTTGGAAAGTGGTTCTCCAGCTGTGCGTCATTACGGGCAATGTGTTCTCCAGCTGAGTGTCAGTATGGACAACAGTTTCTTGAGCTGTGCATTCGTGTGTAAATGGGGTTCTCCAACTGTGTTTCAGTGTGGACAATGGGTTCTCCAGCTGCGTGTAAGTATGGAAATCAGGTGCCTCGGTGGGTGTCAATATAGTCAAGGGTAACAACAGCTATGTGTCCGTGTGGACAAGGGCTTCTCCAGCTGTGTGTCATTGTGGACAAGGGGTTATCCTTTTCTCTGTGGTGTGGACAAGAGGTTCTCCGGCTGTGTCATTGTGGACAAGGTGTAGTCCAGCTGGTGTCAAAAAGGACCAGGTTTTATAAAGCTGTGTGTCAATATGGACAGGTCGTTCTCTCTGTGTGTCAATATGGACAAGGGTTTCTCCGGCTGTGTGTCAAAATGGACAAGGGTTTATCCAGATGTGTGTCAGTATGGTCAACATGTTCTACAGCTGTGATTCCGTGTGGACAAAGGGTTCCCGGGGTTGTGTCAGTATGGACAAGGGGTTCTGCAGTCATGTGTCGGTATGGACAAGATGTTATCCACCTGTGTGTCAGTCTGGACAAGGGATCACCATCTGTGTGTCCGAGTAGCCAACATTTTCTCCAGCTTTGTGGAAAGTGGTTCTCCAACTGTGTGTCATTATGGGCAATGTGTTCTCCAGCTGTGTGTCAGTATGGACAACGGATTCTTCAGCTGTGCATTAGTGTGTAAATGGGGTTCTCCAACTGTGTTTCAGTGTGGACAAAGTTTTCTCCTGCTGCGTGTAAGTATGGAAAACAGGTGCCTCGGTGGGTGTTAATATAGGCAAGGGTAACAACAACTATGTGCCCATGTGGACAAGGGCTTCTCTAGCTGTGTGTCATTGTGGACAAGGGGTTCTCCTTCTCTCGGTCGTGTGGACAAGGGGTACTCCGGCTGTGTCATTGTGGACAAGGAGAAATGCAGCTGTGTGTCAAAATGGACCTCGTTTTATAAAGCTGTGTGTCAATATGGACAAGTCGTTCTCTCTGGGTGTCAATATGGACATGGGTTTCTCCGACTGTGTGTCAAGATGGACAAGGGTTTATCCAGATGTGTGTCAGTATGGTCAACATGTTCTACAGCTGTGTTTCCGTGTGAACAAGGGCTTCTCCGGCGTTGTGTCAGTATGGACAAGGGGTTCTGCAGTAATGTGTCATTATGGACAAGATGTTATCCACCTGTGTGTCAGTATGGACAAGGGTTCACCATCTGTGTGTCCGAGTAGCCAACGTTTTCTCCAGCTGTGTCATTATGGAAAAGTTATTGTCCAGCTGTGTCAGTGTGGACAAGTGGTTCTCCAACAGTGTGTCATTACTGGGAATGGGTTCTCCAGCTCTGTGTCAGAATGGACATGGGATTCTCCAGCTGTCTCAGTATGGACAAGGCATTGCCCAGATATGTGTAGTGTGGAAAGTGGTTCTCCAGCTGTGCATCATTATGGGCAATGTGTTCTCCAGCTGTGTGTCAATATGGACAACGGATTCTCCAGCTGTGCATTAGTGTGTAAATGGCGTTCTCCAACTGTGTTTCAGTGTGGACAAGGGGTTCTCCAGCTGCGTTTAAGTATGGAAAGCACGTGCCTCGGTGGGTGTTAATATAGGCAAGGGTAACAACAGCTATGTGTCCGTGTGGACAAGGGCTTCTCCAGCTGTGTGTCTTTGTGGACAAGGTCTTATCCTTCTCTCTGTGGTGTGGACAAGAGGTTCTCCGGCTGTGTCATTGTGGACAAGGGGTAGTCCAGTTGTTGTCGAAAAGGACCAGGTTTGAAAAAGCTGTGTGTCAATATGGACAACTCGTGCTCTCTGAGTGTCAATATGGACAAGGCTTTTTCAGGCTGTGTGTCAAAATGGGGAAGGGTTTTTCCAGATGTGTGTCAGTATGGTCAACATGTTCTACAGCTGTGTTTGCGTGTGGACAAGTGGTTCTCCGGCGTTGTGTCAATATGGACAAGGGTTTCTGCAGTTATGTGTCGGTATGGACAAGATGTTATCCACCTGTGTGTCAGTATGGACAAGGGATCACCATCTGTGTGTCCGAGTAGCCAACATTTTCTCCAGCTGTGTCATTATGGAAAAGTTATTGTCCAGCTCTGTCAGTGTGGACAAGTGGGTCTCCAACAGTGTGTCATTACTGGGAATGGGTTCTCCTGCTCTGTGTCAGAATGGACATGGCATTCTCAAGCAGTCTCAGTATGGACAAGGCATTCCCCCAGCTGTGTGATGTGTGGAAAGTGGTTCTCCAGCTGTGCGTCATTATGGGCAATGTGTTCTCCAGCTGAGTGTCAGTATGGACAACAGATTCTTGAGCTGTGCATTAGTGTGTAAATGGGGTTGTCCAACTGTGTTTCAGTGTGGACAAGGGGTTCTCCAGCTGCGTGTGAGTATGGAAAGCAGGTGCCTCGGTGGGTGTCAATATAGGCAAGGGTAACAACAGCTATGTGTCCGTGTGGACAAGGGCTTCTCCAGCTGGGTGTCATTGTGGACAAGGGGTTATCCTTCTCTCTGTGGTGTGGACAAGAGGTTCTCCGGCTGTGTCATTGTGGACAAGGGGTAGTCTAGCTGGTTTCAAAAAGGATCAGGTTTTATAAAGCTGTGTGTCAATATGGACAACTCGTTCTCTCTGTGTGTCAATATGGACAAGGGTTTCTCCGGCTGTGTGTCAAAATGGGGAAGGGTTTATCCAGATGTGTGTCAGTATGGTCAACATGTTCTACAGCTGTGTTTCCGTGTGGACAAGGGGTTCTCCGGCGTTGTGTCAGTATGGACAAGGGGTTCTGCAGTTATGTGTCGGTATGGACAAGAAGTTATCCACCGCAGTGTCAGTATGGACAAGGGATCACCATCTGTGTGTCCGAGTAGCCAACATTTTCTCCAGCTGTGTCATTATGGAAAAGTTATTGTCCAGCTGTGTCAGTGTGGACAAGTGGGTCTCCATCAGCGTGTCATTACTGGGAATGGGTTCTCCTGTTCTGTGTCAGAATGGACATGGGATTCTCCAGCAGTCTCAGTATGGACAAGGTGTTCCCCAGCTGTGTGATGTGTGGAAAGTTGTTCTCCAGCTGTGTGTCATTAAGTGCAATGTCTTCTCCAGCTGTGTGTCAATATGGACAACGGATTCTCCAGCTGTGCATTAGTGTGTAAATGGAGTTCTCCAACTGTATTTCAGTGTGGACAAGGGTTTCTCCAGCTCTGTGTAAGTATGGAAAGCAGGTGCCTTGGTGGGTGTCAATATAGGCAAGGGTAACAACAGCTATGTGTCCGTGTGGACAAGGGCTTCTCCAGCTGTGTGTCCTTCTGGACAAGGGCTTATCCTTCTCTCTTTGGTGTGGACAAGAGGTTCTCCGGCTGTTTCATTGTGGACAAGGGGTAGTCCAGCTGTGTGTCAAAAGGACCAGGTTTGAAAAAGCTGTGTCTCAATATGGACAAGTCGTTCTCTCTGTGTGTCAATATGGACAAGGGTTTCTCCGGCTGCGCATCAAAATGGGGAAGGGTTTATCCAGATGTGTGTCAGTATGGTCAACATGTTCTACAGCTGTGTTTCCGTGTGGACAAGGGGTTCTCTGGCGTTGTGTCAGAATGGACAAGGGGTGCTGCAGTTATGTTTCGGTATGGACAAGATGTTATCCACCTGTGTGTCAGTATGGACAAGGGATCACCATCTGTGTGTCTGGGTAGCCATCATTTTCTCCAGCTGTGTCATTATGGAAAAGTAATTGTCCAGCTGTGTCAGTGTGGACAAGTGGGTCTCCAACACTGTGTCCTTATGGGGAATGGGTTCTCCAGCTCCGTGTCAGAATGGACATGGGATTCTCCAGCTGTCTCAGTATGGACAAGGCGTTCCCCAGCTGTGTGATGTGTGGAAAGTGGTTCTCCAGCTGTGTGTCATTATGGGCAATGTGTTCTCCAGCTGAGTGTCAGTATGGACAACGCATTCTCCAGCTGTGCATTAGTGTGTAAATGGGGTTATCCAAATGTGTTTCAGTGTGGACAAGGTTTTCTCCAGCTGCGTGTAAGTATGGAAAACAGGTGCCTCGGTGGGTGTTAATATAGGCAAGGGTAACAACAGCTATGTGCCCGTGTGGACAAGGGCTTCTCTAGCTGTGTGTCATTTTGGACAAGGGGCTCTCCTTCTCTAGGTGGTGTGGACAAGGGGTACTCCGGCTGTGTCATTGTGGACAAGGAGTAATGCAGCTGTGTGTCAAAATGTACCACGTTTTATAAAGCTGTGTGTCAATATGGACAAGTCGTTCTCTCTGAGTGTCAATATGGACAAGGGTTTCTCCGGATGTGTTTCAAAATGGACAAGGGTTTATCCAGATGTGTGTCAGTATGGTCAACATGTTCTACAGCTGTGTTTCCGTGTGGACAAGGGGTTCTCCGGCGTTGTGTCAGTATGGACAAGGGGTTCTGCAGTTATGTGTCATTATGGACAAGATGTTATCCACCTGTGTGTCAGTATGGACAAGGGTTCACCATCTGTGTGTCCGAGTAGCCAATGTTTTCTCCAGCTGTGTCATTATGGAAAAGTTATTGTCCAGCTGTGTCAGTGTGGACAAGTGGTTCTCCAACAGTGTGTCATTACTGGGAATGGGTTCCCGAGCTCTGTGTCAGAATGGACATGGGATTCTCCAGCTGTCTCAGTATGGACAAGGCGTCCCCCAGCTGTGTGATGTGTGGAAAGTGGTTCTCCAGCTGTGCGTCATTATGGTCAATGTGTTCTCCAGCTGAGTGTCAGTATGGACAACAGCTTCTTGAGCTGTGCATTAGTGTGTAAATGGGGTTCTCCAACTGTGTTTCAGTGTGGACAAGGGGTTCTCCAGCTGCGTGTAAGTATGGAAAGCACGTGCCTCGGTGGGTGTCAATATAGGCAAGTGTAACAACAGCTATGTGTCCGTGTGGACAAGGGCTTCACCAGCTGTGTGTCATTGTGGACAAGGGGTTATCCTTCTCTCTGTGGTGTGGACAAGAGGTTCTCCGGCTGTGTCATTGTGGACAAGGGGTAATCCAGCTGGTTTCAAAAAGGACCAGGTTTTATAAAGCTGTGTGTCAATATGGACAAGTCATTCTCTCTGTGTGTCAATATGGACAAGGATTTCTCCGGCTGTGTGTCAAAATGGAGAAGGGTTTATCCTGATGTGTGTCAGTATGGTCAACATGTTCTACAGCTGTGTTTCCGTGTGGACAAGGGGTTCTCCGGCGTTGTGTCAGTATGAACAAGCGGTGCTGCAGTTATGTGTCGGTATGGACAAGATGTTATCCACCTGTGTGTCAGTATGGACAGGTGTTCACCATCTGTGTGTCCAAGTAGCCAACATTTTCTCCAGCTGTGTCATTATGGAAAAGTTATTGTCCAGCTGTGTCAGTGTGGACAAGTGGGTCTCCAACAGTGTGTCATTACTGGGAATGGGTTCTCCTGCTCTGTGTCAGAATGGACATGGGATTCTCCAGCTGTCTCAGTATGGACAAGGCATTGCCCAGATATGTGTAGTGTGGAAAGTGGTTCTCCAGCTGTGCGTCATTATGGGCAATGTGTTCTCCAGCTGTGTGTCAATATGGACAACGGATTCTCCAGCTGTGCATTAGTGTGTAAATGGGGTTCTCCAACTGTGTTTCAGTGTGGACAAGGTTTTCTCCACCTACGTGTAAGCACGGAAAACAGGTGCCTCGGTGGGTGTTAATATAGGCAAGGGTAACAACAGCTATGTGCCCGTGTGTACAAGGGCTTCTCTAGCTGTGTGTCATCGTGCACAAGGGGCTCTCCTTCTCTCGGTGGTGTGGACAAGGGGTTCTCCTTCTCTCAGTGGTGTGGACAAGGGGTACCCCGGCTGTGTCATTGTGGACAAGGAGTAATGCAGCTGTGTGTCAAAATGGACCTCGTTTTATAAACCTGTGTGTCAATATGGACAAGTCGTTCTCTCTGAGTGTCAATATGGACAAGGGTTTCTCCGGCTGTGTGTCAAAATGGACAAGGGTTTATCCTGATGTGTGTCAGTATGGTCAACATGTTCTACAGCTGTGTTTGCGTGTGGACAAGGGGTTCTCCGGCGTTGTGTCAGTATGGACAAGGGGTTCTGCAGTTATGTGTCATTATGGACAAGATGTTATCCACCTGTGTGTCAGTATGGACAAGGGATCACCATCTGTGTGTCCAAGTAGCCAACATTTTCTCCAGCTGTGTCATTATGGAAAAGTTATTGTCCAGCTGTGTCAGTGTGGACAAGTGGGTCTCCAACAGTGTGTCATTACTGGGAATGGGTTCTCCAGCTCTGTGTCAGAATGGACATGGGATTCTCCAGCTGTCTCAGTATGGACAAGGCGTTCCCCAGCTGTGAGATGTGTGGAAAGTGGTTCTCCAGCTGTGCGTCATTATGGGCAATGCGTTCTCCAGCTGTGTGTCAGTATGGACAACGGATTCTCCAGCTGTGCATTAGTGTGTAAATGGGGTTCTCCAACTGTGTTTCAGTGTGGACAAGGTTTTCTCCACCTACGTGTAAGCACGGAAAACAGGTGCCTCGGTGGGTGTTAATATAGGCAAGGGTAACAACAGCTATGTGTCCGTGTGGACAAGGGCTTCTCTAGCTGTGTGTCATCGTGCACAAGGGGCACTCCTTCTCTCGGTGGTGTGGACAAGGGGTACCCCGGCTGTGTCATTGTGGACAAGGAGTAATGCAGCTGTGTGTCAAAATGGACCTCGTTTTATAAACCTGTGTGTCAATATGGACAAGTCGTTCTCTCTGAGTGTCAATATGGACAAGGGTTTCTCCGGCTGTGTGTCAAAATGGGGAAGGGTTTATCCTGATGTGTGTCAGTATGGTCAACATGTTCTACAGCTGTGTTTCCGTGTGGACAAGGGGGTCTCCGGCGTTGTGTCAGTACGGACAAGGGGTTCTGCAGTTATGTGTCATTATGGACAAGATGTTATCCACCTGTGTGTCAGTATGGACAAGGGATCACCATCTGTGTGTCCGAGTAGCCAATGTTTTCTCCAGCTGTGTCATTGTGGAAAAGTTATTGTCCAGCTGTGTCAGTGTGGACAAGTGGTTCTCCAACAGTGTGTCATTACTGGGAATGGGTTCCCCAGCTCTGTCTCAGAATGGACATGGGATTCTCCAGCTGTCTCAGTATGGACAAGGCATTGCCCAGCTGTTTGGTGTGTGGAAAGTGGTTCTCCAGCTGTGCGTCATTATGGGCAATGTGTTCTCCAGCTGAGTGCCAGTATGGACAACAGTTTCTTGAGCTGTGCATTAGTGTGTAAATGGGGTTCTCCAACTGTGTTTCAGTGTGGACAAGGGGTTCTCCAGCTGCGTGTAAGTATGGAAAGCAGGTGCCTCGGTGGGTGTTAATATAGGCAAGGGTTACGACAGCTATGTGCCCGTGTGGACAAGGGCTTCTCTAGCTGTGTGTCATTGTGGACAAGGGGCTCTCCTTCTCTCGGTCGTGTGGACAAGGGGTACCTCGGCTGTGTCATTGTGGACAAGGAGTAAGCAGCTGTGTGTCAAAATGGACCACGTTTTATAAAGCTGTGTGTCAATATGGACAAGTCGTTCTCTCTGGGTGTCAATATGGACAAGTATGGAAAGCAGGTGCCTCGGTGGGTGTCAATATAGTCAAGGGTAACAACAGCTATGTGTCCGTGTGGACAAGGGCTTCTCCAGCTGTGTGTCATTGTGGACAAGTGGTTATCCTTCTCTCGGTGGTGTGGACAAGAGGTTCTCCGGCTGTGTCATTGTGGACAAGGGGTAGTCCAGCTGGTGTCAAAAAGGACCAGGTTTTATAAAGCTGTGTGTCAATATGGACAAGGGTTTCTCCGGCTGTGTGTCAAAATCGATAATGTTTATCCAGATGTGTGTCAGTATGGTCAACATGTTCTACAGCTGTCTTTCCGTGTGGACAAGGGGTTCCCGGGGTTGTGTCAGTATGGACAAGGGGTTCTGCAGTCATGTGTCGGTATGGACAAGATGTTATCCACCTGTGTGTCCGTCTGGACAAGGGATCACCATCTGTGTGTCCGAGTAGCCAACATTTTCTCCAGCTGTGTGGAAAGTGGTTCTCCAACTGTGTGTCATTATGGGCAATGTGTTCTCCAGCTGTGTGTCAGTATGGACAACGGATTCTTCAGC
This sequence comes from Isurus oxyrinchus, assembly GCA_026770705.1. NCBI lineage: Eukaryota > Metazoa > Chordata > Chondrichthyes > Lamniformes > Lamnidae > Isurus > Isurus oxyrinchus. Next base: position 360,441 of record JANJGN010000136.1, read on the forward strand.
TGTGCATTAGTATGTAAATGGGGTTCTCCAACTGTGTTTCAGTGTGGACAAGGTTTTCTCCTGCTGCGTGTAAGTATGGAAAACAGGTGCCTCGGTGGGTGTTAATATAGGCAAGGGTAACAACAGCTATGTGCCCGTGTGGACAAGGGCTTCTCTAGCTGTGTGTCATTGTGGACAAGGGGTTCTCCTTCTCTCGGTCGTGTGGACAAGGGGTACTCCGGCTGTGTCATTGTGGACAAGGAGTAATGCAGCTGTGTGTCAAAATGGACCACGTTTTATAAAGCTGTGTGTCAATATGGACAAGTCGTTCTCTCTGGGTGTCAATATGGACAAGGGTTTCTCCGGCTGTGTTTCAAAATGGACAAGGGTTTATCCAGATGTGTGTCAGTATGGTCAACATGTTCTACAGCTGTGTTTGCGTGTGGACAAGGGGTTCTCCGGCGTTGTGTCAGTATGGACAAGGGGTTCTGCAGTTATGTGTCATTATGGACAAGATGTTATCCACCTGTGTGTCAGTATGGACAAGGGATCACCATCTGTGTGTCCAAGTAGCCAACATTTTCTCCAGCTGTGTCATTATGGAAAAGTTATTGTCCAGCTGTGTCAGTGTGGACAAGTGGGTCTCCAACAGTGTGTCATTACTGGGAATGTGTTCTCCAGCTCTGTCTCAGAATGGACATGGGATTCTCCAGCTGTCTCAGTGTGGACAAGGCGTTCCCCAGCTGTGTGATGTGTGGAAAGTGGTTCTCCAGCTGTGCGTCATTATGGGCAATGTGTTCTCCAGCTGTGTGTCAATATGGACAACGGATTCTCCAGCTGTGCATTAGTGTGTAAATGGGATATTCTAACTGTGTTTCAGTGTGGACAAGGTTTTCTCCACCTACGTGTAAGTACGGAAAACAGGTGCCTCGGTGGGTGTTAATATAGGCAAGGGTAACAACAGCTATGTGCCCGTGTGGACAAGGGCTTCTCTAGCTGTGTGTCATTGTGGACAAGGGGCACTCCTTCTCTCGGTGGTGTGGACAAGGGGTACCACGGCTGTGTCATTGTGGACAAGGAGTAAGGCAGCTGTGTGTCAAAATGGACCACGTTTTATAAAGCTGTGTGTCAATATGGACAAGTCGTTCTCTCTGAGTGTCAATATGGACAAGGGTTTCTCCGGCTGTGTGTCAAGATGGACAAGTGTTTATCCAGATGTGTGTCAGTATGGTCAACATGTTCTACAGCTGTGTTTCCGTGTGGACAAGGGGTTCTCCGGCGTTGCGTCAGTATGGACAAGGGGTTCTGCAGTTATGTGTCATTATGGACAAGATGTTATCCACCTGTGTGTCAGTATGGACAAGGGATCACCATCTGTGTGTCCGAGTAGCCATCATTTTCTCCAGCTCTGTCATTATGGAAAAGTTATTGTCCAGCTGTTTCAGTGTGGACAAGTGGTTCTCCAACAGTGTGTCATTACTGGGAATGGGTTCCCCAGCTCTGTCTCAGAATGGACATGGGATTCTCCAGCTGTCTCAGTATGGACAAGGCATTGCCCAGCTGTTTGGTGTGTGGAATGTGGTTCTCCAGCTGTGTGTCATTATGGGCAATGTGTTCTCCGGCTGAGTGTCAGTATGGACAACAGTTTCTTGAGCTGTGCATTCGTGTGTAAATGGGGTTCTCCAACTGTGTTTCAGTGTGGACAATGGGTTCTCCAGCTGCGTGTAAGTATGGAAAGCAGGTGCCTCGGTGGGTGTTAATATAGGCAAGGGTTACGACAGCTATGTGCCCGTGTGGACAAGGGCTTCTCCAGCTGTGTGTCATTGTGGACAAGGGGTTCTCCTTCTCTCGGTCGTGTGGACAAGGGGTACTCCGGCTGTGTAATTGTGGACAAGGAGTAAGCAGCTGTGTGTCAAAATGGACCACGTTTTATAAAGCTGTGTGTCAATATGGACAAGTCGATCTCTCTGGGTGTTAATATGGACAAGTATGGAAAGCAGGTGCCTCGGTGGGTGTCAATATAGGCAAGGGTAACAACAGCTATGTGTCCATGTGGACAAGGGCTTCTCCAGCTGGGTGTCATTGTGGACAAGGGGTTATCCTTCTCTCGGTGGTGTGGACAAGAGGTTCTCCGGCTGTGTCGTTGTGGACAAGGGGTAGTCCAGCTGGTGTCAAAAAGGACCAGGTTTTATAAAGCTGTGTGTCAATATGGACAGGTCGTTCTCTCTGTGTGTCAATATGGACAAGGGTTTCTCCGGCTGTGTGTCAAAATGGACAAGGGTTTATCCAGATGTGTGTCAGTATGGTCAACATGTTCTACAGCTGTGTTTCCGTGTGGACAAGGGGTTCTCCAGCGTTGCGTCAGTATGGACAAGGGGTTCTGCAGTTATGTGTCATTATGGACAAGATGTTATCCACCTGTGTGTCAGTATGGACAAGGGTTCACCATCTGTGTGTCCGAGTAGCCAATGTTTTCTCCAGCTCTGTCATTATGGAAAAGTTATTGTCCAGCTGTGTCAGTGTGGACAAGTGGTTCTCCAACAGTGTGTCATTACTGGGAATGGGTTCCCCAGCTCTGTCTCAGAATGGACATGGGATTCTCCAGCTGTCTCAGTATGGACAAGGCATTGCCCAGCTGTTTGGTGTGTGGAATGTGGTTCTCCAGCTGTGTGTCATTATGGGCAATGTGTTCTCCAGCTGAGTGTCAGTATGGACAACAGTTTCTTGAGCTGTGCATTCGTGTGTAAATGGGGTTCTCCAACTGTGTTTCAGTGTGGACAATGGGTTCTCCAGCTGCGTGTAAGTATGGAAAGCAGGTGCCTCGGTGGGTGTTAATATAGGCAAGGGTAACAACAGCTATGTGCCCGTGTGGACAAGGGCTTCTCCAGCTGTGTGTCATTGTGGACAAGGGGTTCTCCTTCTCTCGGTCGTGTGGACAAGGGGTACTCCGGCTGTGTCATTGTGGACAAGGAGTAAGCAGCTGTGTGTCAAAATGGACCACGTTTTATAAAGCTGTGTGTCAATATGGACAAGTCGTTCTCTCTGGGTGTTAATATGGACAAGTATGGAAAGCAGGTGCCTCGGTGGGTGTCAATATAGGCAAGGGTAACAACAGCTATGTGTCCATGTGGACAAGGGCTTCTCCAGCTGGGTGTCATTGTGGACAAGGGGTTATCCTTCTCTCGGTGGTGTGGACAAGAGGTTCTCCGGCTGTGTCGTTGTGGACAAGGGGTAGTCCAGCTGGTGTCAAAAAGGACCAGGTTTTATAAAGCTGTGTGTCAATATGGACAAGGGTTTCTCCGGCTGTGTGTCAAAATCGATAATGTTTATCCAGATGTGTGTCAGTATGGTCAACATGTTCTACAGCTGTCTTTCCGTGTGGACAAGGGGTTCCCGGGGTTGTGTCAGTATGGACAAGGGGTTCTGCAGTCATGTGTCGGTATGGACAAGATGTTATCCACCTGTGTGTCAGTCTGGACAAGGGATCACCATCTGTGTGTCCGAGTAGCCAACATTTTCTCCAGCTGTGTGGAAAGTGGTTCTCCAACTGTGTGTCATTATGGGCAATGTGTTCTCCAGCTGTGTGTCAGTATGGACAACGGATTCTTCAGCTGTGCATTAGTGTGTAAATGGGGTTCTCCAACTGTGTTTCAGTGTGGACAAGGTTTTCTCCTGCTGCGTGTAAGTATGGAAAACAGGTGCCTCGGTGGGTGTCAATATAGGCAAGGGTAACAACAGCTATGTGCCCGTGTGGACAAGGGCTTCTCTAGCTGTGTGTCATTGTGGACAAGGGGTTCTCCTTCTCTCGGTCGTGTGGACAAGGGGTACTCCGGCTGTGTCATTGTGGACAAGGAGTAATGCAGCTGTGTGTCAAAATGGACCACGTTTTATAAAGCTGTGTGTCAATATGGACAAGTCGTTCACTCTGGGTGTCAATATGGACAAGGGTTTCTCCGGCTGTGTTTCAAAATGGACAAGAGTTTATCCAGATGTGTGTCAGTATGGTCAACATGTTCTACAGCTGTGTTTGCGTGTGGACAAGGGGTTCTCCGGCGTTGTGTCAGTATGGACAAGGGGTTCTGCAGTTATGTGTCATTATGGACAGGATGTTATCCACCTGTGTGTCAGTATGGACAAGGGATCACCATCTGTGTGTCCGAGTAGCCAATGTTTTCTCCAGCTGTTTCATTATGGAAAAGTTATTGTCCAGCTGTGTCAGTGTGGACAAGTGGTTCTCCAACAGTGTGTCATTACTGGGAATGGGTTCTCCAGCTCTGTGTCAGAATGGACATGGGATTCTCCAGCTGTCTCAGTATGGACAAGGCGTTCCCCAGCTGTGAGATGTGTGGAAAGTGGTTCTCCAGCTGTGTGTCATTACGGGCAATGTGTTCTCCAGCTGAGTATCAGTATGGACAACAGATTCTTGAGCTGTGCATTAGTGTGTAAATGGGGTTCTCCAACTGTGTTTCAGTGTGGACAAGGGGTTCTCCAGCTGCGTGTAAGTATGGAAAGCACGTGCCTCGGTGGGTGTCAATATAGGCAAGGGTAACAACAGCTATGTGCCCGTGTGGACAGGGGCTTCTCCAGCTGTGTGTCATCGTGGACAAGGGGTTATCCTTCTCTCGGTGGTGTGGACAAGAGGTTCTCCGGCTGTGTCATTGTGGACAAGGGGTAGTCCAGCTGGTGTCAAAAAGGACCAGGTTTTATAAAGCTGTGTGTCAATATGGACAGGTCGTTCTCTCTGTGTTTCAATATGGACAAGGGTTTCTCCGGCTGTGTGTCAAAATGGACAAGGGTTTATCCAGATGTGTGTCAGTATGGTCAACATGTTCTACAGCTGTGTTTCCGTGTGGACAAGGGGTTCTCCTGCATTGTGTCAGTATGGACAAGGGATTCTGCAGTTATGTGTCGGTATGGACAAGATGTTATCCACCTGTGTGTCAGTCTGGACAAGGGATCACCATCTGTGTGTCCGAGTAGCCAACATTTTCTCCAGCTGTGTCATTATGGAAAAGTTATTGTCCAGCTGTGTCAGTGTGGACAAGGCGTTCCCCAGCTGTGAGATGTGTGGAAAGTGGTTCTCCAGCTGTGTGTCATTACGGGCAATGTGTTCTCCAGCTGAGTATCAGTATGGACAACAGATTCTTGAGCTGTGCATTAGTGTGTAAATGGCGTTCTCCAACTGTGTTTCAGTGTGGACAAGGGGTTCTCCAGCTGCGTGTAAGTATGGAAAGCACGTGCCTCGGTGGGTGTCAATATAGGCAAGGGTAACAACAGCTATGTGCCCGTGTGGACAGGGGCTTCTCCAGCTGTGTGTCATCGTGGACAAGGGGTTATCCTTCTCTCGGTGGTGTGGACAAGAGGTTCTCCGGCTGTGTCATTGTGGACAAGGGGTAGTCCAGCTGGTGTCAAAAAGGACCAGGTTTTATAAAGCTGTGTGTCAATATGGACAGGTCGTTCTCTCTGTGTTTCAATATGGACAAGGGTTTCTCCGGCTGTGTGTCAAAATGGACAAGGTTTTATCCAGATGTGTGTCAGTATGGTCAACATGTTCTACAGCTGTGTTTCCGTGTGGACAAGGGGTTCTCCTGCATTGTGTCAGTATGGACAAGGGATTCTGCAGTTATGTGTCGGTATGGACAAGATGTTATCCACCTGTGTGTCAGTCTGGACAAGGGATCACCATCTGTGTGTCCGAGTAGCCAACATTTTCTTCAGCTGTGGGGAAAGTGGTTCTCCAGCTCTGTGTCATTATGGGCAATGTGTTCTCCAGCTGTGTGTCAGTATGGGCAATGTGTTCTCCAGCTGAGTGTCAATATGGACAACGGATTCTCCAGCTGTTCATTAGTGTGTAAATGGGGTTCTCCAACTGTGTTTCAGTGTGGACAAGGGGTTCTCCAGCTGCGTGTAAGTATGGAAAACAGGTGCCTCGGTGGGTGTTAATATGGGCAAGGGTAACAACAGCTATGTGTCCGTGTGGACAAGGGCTTCTCTAGCTGTGTGTCATTGTGGACAAGGGGCTCTCCTTCTCTCGGTCGTGTGGACAAGGGGTACTCCGGCTGTGTCATTATGGAAAAGTTATTGTCCAGCTGTGTCAGTGTGGACAAGTGGGTCTCCAACAGTGTGTCATTACTGGGAATGGGTTCTCCAGCTCTGTGTCAGAATGGACATGGGATTCTCCAGCTGTCTCAGTATGGACAAGGCGTTCCCCAGCTGTGTGATGTGTGGAAAGTGGTTCTCCAGCTGTGCGTCATTATGGGCAATGTGTTCTCCAGCTGAGTGTCAGTATGGACAACGGATTCTCCAGCTGCGCATTAATGTGTAAATGGGATATTCTAACTGTGTTTCAATGTGGACAAGGTTTTCTCCAGCTTTGTGTCAGTATGGACAAATTGGTCTCCAGATGTATGTCAGTATGCGCAAGGGGTTCTCCAGTTGTACGTAAATATGTAAAACTGGTGCCTCGGTGGGTGTCAATATAGGCAAGGGTAACAACAGCTGTGTGTCCGTGTGGACAAGGGCTTCTCCAGCTGTGTGTCATTTTGGACAAGGGGTTATCCTTCTCTCTGTGGTGTGGACAATGGGTACTCCGGCTTTGTCATTGTGGACAAGGAGTAATGCAGCTGTGTGTCAAAATGGACCACCTTTTATATAGCTGTGTGTCAATATGGACAAATCATTCTCTCTGAGTGTCAATATGGACAAGTGGTTCTCCAGCTGAATGACACTGTGGACAAGGGGTACTCCAGCTGTGTATCAGTATATACAAGTTGTTCTCCAGCTCTGTGTCTGTGTGGACAAGTGGATCTCCAGGTTTGCATTAGTATGGTGTTGTGGTTCTCCAGCTGCATGTCAGTATGGACAAGGTGTTCTCCATCTGTGTGTCAGTATGTAGAAGGGGCTCTCCAGCTCTGTGTCCATGTGGCCAAGTTGGTCTCAAGATATGTGTCAGTGCGAACAAGAAGTTCTCCAAGCGTCTGACAGTGTGGACATGGGATTCTCCAGCTGGGAGCCAGTGTGGACAAGGCCTTCTCCAGCTCTGTGTCAGTATGGACAAGGTGTTCTGAAGCTGTGTGACAGTATCGCCATGGAGTTCTCCAGCAATCTGACAGTGTGGACATGGGGTTCTCCAGCTGTGTTTCAATATGGACCATAGTTCCTCCAGCTGAGTGTCAGTATGGTCTAGGGGATATTCAGCTGTGTCAGTATGGACAAGGGTTTCTCCATCTGTGTGTCAGTAAGGACAATGGGTTCTCCAGCTCTGTCAGTTTGGACAAGGTACTTCCCAGCTGTGTGCCATTGTGGACACGGTGTTCCCCAGCTGTGTGTTAGTATGGACAAGGGGTTCTCCAGCTTTGTGTCAGTATGGACAATGGACTTTCCAGCTTGGTGTCAGTGTGGACAATGGATATTCCAGCTGTGTGTCATTGTGTACAAGGGGTTCTCCAGCTCTGTGTCAGTACTGACAAAAGTTTTCTTCAGCTGTATGTCAGTATGGACATGGAGTTATCCAGCTGTGTGTCATTATGGGCAAGGTATTCTCCAGCTGTGTGTCAGTGTGGAGAACGGGAACTCCAGCTGTGTGTCATTATGTGCAAGGTGCTCTCCAGCTGTGTGTCAGTACAGACTAGGTGTTCTCCATCTGTGTCTTTGTGGACCAGTCGTTCTTCAGCTGTGTGTCAAAATGCACCAGGGTTTCTAACGCTCTGTGTCAATATGGATAAGTAGCTCTCCAACTTTGTGTCAGTATGGACAAGGGTTCCTCCAGCTCTATGTAAAAATGGACAAGGTGTTCTTCAGCTGAGTGTCAATATGAATAAGTGGTTCTCCAGCTGAGTGTCAGTGTGGACAAGGGATTCTCCAGCTGTGTGTCAGTATGGACAAGTGTTTCTCCAACTCTGTGTCAGTAAGGACAACTGGTTCACCAGCTGTCTGTCATTATGGACAAGGGGTTGCCCACCTGCGTGCATGTGTGGACAAGTGGTTCTCCACCTGTCTGTCAGTATGGAGAATGGGTTCTCCAGCTGTGTGCCAGTGTGGACAAGGGCTTCTCCAGCTGTGTGTCAGTATGGACAAGTTGGTCTGTAGATGTGTGTCAGTATGGACATGGTGTTTTCCAGCTGCGTGTCAGTATGGAAAAGAGGTGTAATTATAGGCAAGTGTAACACCAGCTGTGTGGCGGTGTGGAAAAGGGCCTCTCCAGCTTTGCGACATTTTTGACATGGGGTTCTCAAGCTCTGTGTCGGTGTGGACAAGGGGTACTCCAGCTCTGTCGTGGTGGACAAGTGGTCTCCAGCTGTGTGACAGTGTGGACAAGGGGTACTCCAGCTGTGTGTCAAAAAGTACCAGGGTTTCTAATACTGTGTGCCAATATGGACAAGTAGTTCTCCAGCTGCGTGTCACTATGGATAAGGGTGTCTCCAGATGTGTGCCAAAATGAGCAAGGGTTTATATAGATGTGTGTCATTATGGACAATGGGTTCTCCAGCTGTCTTTCTGTGTGGACAAGGGGTTCTCCAGTTTTGTGCCAGTATGGACAAGAGGTTCACCAGCTGTGTTGTGTCACTATGGAAAATGTGTTGTCCAGCTGTTTGTGAGTACAGACTAGGGCTTCTCCATCTGTGTCATTGTGGACAAGGGTTTCTCCAGCTGAGTGTCACTGTGGACAAGGGGTTCTCCAGCTGTTTAGCAGTATGTACAAGGGGTTCTCCAGCTGTATGTCAGGAAGGACAATGTACTTTCCAGCTGTGTGTCCGTGTGGACAAGTGGATCTCCAGGTTTGAGTCAGTATGGTGACGTGGTTCTCCAGCTGCATATCAGTGTGGACAAGGGGTACTCCAGCTGTGTGTCAATGTCAACAAGGGGATCTCCAGCTGGGTGTCAGATTTGGCATGGTGTTCTCCATCTTTGTGTCAATGTGAACGCAAGGTTTTCCAGCTGTGTGTCAGTGTGGACAAAAAGTTGACCAGCTTCGTGTCAGTATGGACAAGTGCTTCTCCAACTGTCGGTACCAATGGACAAAGGGTTCTCCAGCTGTGTGGCAGTATGGACAAGGGTTTACCAGCTGTGTGTCCGAGTAGTCAACGTTTTCTCCAGCTCTTTGTCAGTATGTACAAGATGTTGTCCAGCTATGTCAGAGTGGACAAGTGGTTCTACAGCTGTGTGTCATTGTGGGAAATGTGTTCTCCATCTCTGTGACAGAATGGACAAGTGATTCTCCAGCTGTGTGCTAGTGTGTACACAGGGTTCTCCGGCTGTGTTTCAATGTGGACAAGTGGTTATCCAGCTGTGTGTCAGTGTGGACAACGGGTTCTGTAGCTGTGTGATATTATGCACAAGAGGTTTACCAGCTATGTGTCAGTACAGACAAGGCATCCTCCAGCTGTGTGTCAAGATGGACAATGTGTTATCTACCTGAATGTCAGTATGGACAAGGGTTTCTAGAGCTGTGTGTCAATATGGACAAGTGTTTCTCCATCTGAGTGTCAGTGAGGACAATGGTTTCTCCAATCATTTGTCTGTATGGACAAGTGGTTCTCCAGCTGTGTATAAATATGTACAACGGTTTCTCCTGCTGTGTATCAATATGGACAAAGGTTATCCAGCTGTGTGCCAGTATGGACATGAGGTTCTCCCGCTGTGTGTCAGTATGGACAAGGGGTTCTCCAGCAATCTGTCATTGTGGACCAGGTCTTCTCCAGCTGTGTGTCAGCGCAGACAAAGTTTACTGCAGTTGTGTTTCATTCAGGACAAGGGTTTCTCCAGCTGGGTGTCTGGGTGGGCAAGGGTTTCTCCAGCTGTGTGTCAGTGTGTAAAAGGTGTTCTCCAGCTGTGTGTTAGTATGGACAAGGGGTTCTCCAGCTCTGCTTCAGTGTGGACAATGGGTTCTCCAGGTGTGTGTCAATATGTAAAGGAGTTCACCAGCTGTGTGTCAGTATGGACAAGGGGATCCCCAGCTGTGTGTCAGTGTGGACAAGTGGTACTCCAGCTTTGTGTCAAAATATTCCAAGGTTTCTAAAGCTTGGTGTCAATATGGCCCAGTTTTTCTCCAGCTGTTTGTCAATACGATCAAGGGTTTCTCCAGCTGTGTATAAAAAAGGACACGGGGTTCTCCTGCTCTGTGTCAATATGAACGAGTGGTTCTCCAGCTGAGTGTCCATGTGGACAAGGGGATTTCCAGATGTGTGTCAGTATGGACAAGAGGTTCTCCAGCTGTGTGTCAGTATGGACAAGGCATTCCTCAGCTGTGTGTCAGTGATGGCAAGGGTTTCTCCAGCTTTGAGTCAGTGTGTGCAAGGTGTTCTCCTACTGTGCGTTAGCATGGACAAGGGGCTGTCCAGCTGTGCATAAGAATGGACAAAGGGTTCTCCAGCTGTGCGTCAGTGTGGACGATGGATTCTCAAGTTTTGTGTCAGTATGGACAAGTGGTTCCCCAGCTTTGTGTCAGTGGGGAGGGGTTCTCCAGCTGTGTGTCAGTGTGGACATGGGTTTCTCTAGCTGTGTGTCAGTGTGTACAAGGTGTTCTACAGCTGTGTGTTAGTACGGACAAGGGTTTCTCCAGCTGTGCTTCAGTGTGGACAATTGGTTCTCCAGGTGTGTGCCAATATGTAAAGGAGTTCACCAGCTGTGTGTCAGTATGGAGAAGGGGTTCCCCAGCCGGGCGTCAGTGTGGACATGGGGTTTTCCAGCTGTGTGTCAGTATGGACAAGAGGTTCTCCAGCTGTGTGTCAGTCTGGACAAGGTGTTCTCCAGATATGTGTCATTGTGTACAAGGGGTTCTCCAGCTGTGTGTCAGCGATGGCAAGGGATTCTCCAGCTTTGAGTCAATGTGTGCAAGTTGTTCTCCAGCTGTGCATTAGCATGGACAAGGGGCTGTCCAGCTGTGTGTAAGTATGGACAAAGGGTTCTCCAGCTGTGCATCAGTGTGGATGATGGATTCTCAAGTTTTGTGTCAGTATGGACAAGTGGTTCCCCAGCTTTGTGTCAGTGGGGACAAGGGGTTCCAGCTCTGTGTCAGTGTGGGCATGGAGTTCTCCAGCTGTGTGTCAGTGTGTACAAGGTGTTCTCCAGCTGTGTGTTAGTATGGACAAGGGTTTCACCAGCTGTGTGTCAGTATGGACAAGGGGTTACCCAGATGTGTGTCAGTGCGGACATGGGATTTTCTAGCTGTGTGTCAGTGTGGACAAGTGGTTCTCCAGCTTTGTGTCAAAATATTCCAAGGTTTCTAAAGCTTGGTGTCAATATGGCCAAGTTTTTCTCCAGCTGTGTGTTGATACGATCAAGGGTTTTTCCAGGTGTATGCAAAAAAGGACACGGGGCTCTCCCGTTGTGTGTCAATATGAACGAGTGGTTCTCCAGCTGAGTGTCCGTGTGGACAAGCGGTTCTCCAGCTGTGTGTCAGTATGGAAAAGCGGATCTCCAGCTGTATGTCAGTATGGACAAGGGGTTCCCCAGCTGTATGCATGTGTGGACAATGGGTTCTCCACGTGTGTGTCAATATGTAAAGGAGTTCACCAGCTGTGTGTCAGTATGGACAAGTCTTATCCAGTTGTGTGTCAGTATGGACAGGTCTTATCCAGCTGTGTGTCAGTATGGACAAGCGGTTCTCCAGCTGTGTGTCAGTATGTAAAAGCGGATGTCCAGCTATATGTCAGTATGGACAAGGGGTTCTCCAGCTGTGTGTCAGTATGGAGAAAGGGTTCTCTAGCTGTGTGCTGGTATGGACAATGGGTTCTCCAGCTGTGTTTCCATGTGGACAAGGGGTTTTCCAGCTTTGTGTCAGTACAGACAATGGCTCCTCCAGCTTTGTGTCAAGATGGACTAGGGGTTCTTCAGCTGAATGTATGGACAAGGGTTTCTAGAGCAGTTTCTCAAATGGACAAGGTTTTCTCCAGATGTTTGTCAATATGGACAAGTATTTATCCATCTGTGTCAGTGACGACAATGGGTACTCAAGTTGTCTGTATGGACAAGTGGTCCGCCAGCTGTGGGTCAGGATGGACAAAGCTTATCCAGCTGTGTGTCAATATGGTCAAGGGGTTCCCTAGCTGCATGTCACTATGGACAAGGTCATTACCAGATATGTGTCATTGTGTACAAGGGGTTCTCCAGCTGTGGGTCAGGATGGACAAAGTGTTCCTCAGCTGTGTGTCAGTGATGGCAAGGGTTTCTCCAGCTTTGTGTCAGTGTGTGCAAGGTGTTCTCCTGCTGTGCGTTAGCAATAACAAGGGGCTGTCCAGCTGTGCGTAAGAATGGACAAAGGGTTCTCCAGCTGTGCGTCAGTGTGGACGATGGACTCTCAAGTTTTGTGTCAGTATGGACAAGTGGTTCCCCAGCTTTGTGTCAGTGGGGAGGGGTTCTCCAGCTGTTTGTCAGTGTGGACATGGGTTTCTCCAGCTGTGTGTCAGTGTGTACAAGGTGTTCTCCAGCTGTGTGTTAGTACGGACAAGGGTTTCTCCAGCTGTGCTTCAGTGTGGACAATTGGTTCTCCAGGTGTGTGCCAATATGTAAAGGAGTTCACCAGCTGTGTGTCAGTATGGAGAAGGGGTTCCCCAGCCGTGTGTCAGTGTGGACATGGGGTTTTCCAGCTGTGTGTCAGTCTGGACAAGGTGTTCTCCAGATATGTGTCATTGTGTACAAGGGGTTCTCCAGCTGTGTGTCAGTGATGGTAAGGGTTTCTCCAGCTTTGAGTCAATGTGTGCAAGTTGTTCTCCAGCTGTGCGTTAGCATGGACAAGGGGCTGTCCAGCTGTGTGTAAGTATGGACAAAGGGTTCTCCAGCTGTGTTTCCATGTGGACAAGGGGTTTTCCAGCTTTGTGTCAGTACAGACAATGGCTCCTCCAGCTTTGTGCCAAGATGGACTAGGGGTTCTTCAGCTGAATGTATGGACAAGGGTTTCTAGAGCAGTTTCTCAAATGGACAAGGTTTTCTCCAGATGTTTGTCAATATGGACAAGTATTTATCCATCTGTGTGTCAGTGATGACAATGGGTACTCAAGTTGTCTGTATGGACAAGTGGTTCGCCAGCTGTGTATCAATGTGGACAAATGTTTCTCCAGCTGTGTATCAGTATGGACAAGGCTTATCCAGCTGTGTGTCAATCTGGTCAAGGGGTTCCCTAGCTGCATGTCACTATGGACAAGGTCATTACCAGATATGTGTCATTGTGTACAAGGGGTTCTCCAGCTGTGTGTCAGGACGGACAAAGTGTTCCTCAGCTGTGTGTCAATGATGGCAAGGGTTTCTCCAGCTTTGTGTCAGTGTGTGCAAGGTGATCTCCTGCTGTGCGTTAGTATGGACAAGGGGCTGTCCAGCTGCGTGTAAGTATGGACAAGGGGTTCTTCAGCTGTGCGTCAGTGTGGACGATGTGTTCTCAAGATGTTTGTCAGTTTGGACAAGGGGTTCACCAGCTGTGTGTCAGTATGGACAAGGGGATCTCCAGCTGGGTGTCAGTGTGGACAAGGGGTTCTCCAGCTGGGTGTCAGTGTGGATATGGGGCTCTCCAGCTGTGTGTCAGTGTGGTCAAGTGGTACTCTCGGTCTCTGTCTCTCGGTCCCCCTCTCTCTCTCTCTTTGACGCTCTCTGTGTCTCTTTCTCTCTTCTTCTCTCTCTCTTCACAATCTCTGCCATTTCTCTCTTTGTCTCTCTCTATTCCACTATCTCTTTTTCTCTTTATGTTTCTCTCTCATTATCTCTCTGTCTCTCGCTCTGTCTCTCCCTCCCAGTCTATCCCTGCCTGTCTATCCTTCCCTGTCTCTCTCTCACTCTCTGTTTCTCTGTCTCTGCTCCTCTCACTGTCTCTACCTCTCTGTCTATGTCTCTCTGCCCCTCCCTCTGTCTCAACCTCGGTGTCTCTCTCTCTCTGTCTCTCCCTGTCTCTCTCTCCCTCTCTCTCTCTCCCTCTCAGCTTCCCTCTCACTCTTTCTGTTTCTCTGTCTCTAACCCTTTCTCTGTCTCTACCACTCTGTCCCTCTCTCTCAGTCCCTCCCTCTGTCTCTGCCTGTTCCTCTCTCTATCTCTCTGTTTCTTTCTCTCTGGCTCTCTCCGTCTCGGTCTCTGTCTCCCTCTCTGTTTCCCTCTCTGTCTCCCTCTTTGTCTCCCTCTCTGTCTCTCTCCCGTCCATCTCTGTCTCTGCATCTATGTCCTTCCATTTCTCTCTGTTTGTCAGTCTCTATCTCTGACACAAAAACAGAATTACTTGGAAAAACTCAGCAGGTCTGGCAGCATCAGCGGAAAAGAAGAGTTGACGTTTCGAGTCCTCATGACCCTTCGACAGAACTTGAGTTCGAGTCCAAGAAATAGTTGAAATATAAGCTGGTATAAGGTGCGGGGGGTGGGGGGCGGTGGGGGGAGAGAGAGAGAGAGAGAGAGACAGAGAAGTGGAAGGGGTGGTGTGGTTGTAGGCAAAAGCAGTGATAGAAGCAGATCATCAAAAGATGTAACAAACAACAGGACAAAAGAACACATAGGTGTTAAAGTTGGTGATATTATCTAAACGAATGTGCGAATTAAGAATGGATGGTAGGGCACTCAAGGTATAGCTCTAGTGGGGGTGGGGAAAGCATAAAAGATTTAAAAATATTTAAAAATAATGGAAATAGGTGGGAAAAGAAAAATCTATATAATTTATTGGAAAAAAAACAAAAGGAAGGGGGAAACAGAAAGGGGGTGGGGATGGAGGGGGGAGCTCAAGACCTAAAGTTGTTGAATTCAATATTCAATCCGGGAGGCTGTAAAGTGCCTAGTCGGAAGATGAGGAACAATGCAGCAAGCCAAGGGCAGACATGTGGGCAAGAGAGCAGGGTGGAGTGTTAAAATGGCAAGCGACAGGGAGGTTTGGGTCATTCTTGCGGACAGACCGCAGGTGTTCTGCAAAGTGGTCGTACAGTTTACGTTTGGTCTCTCCAATGTAGAGAAGACCACATGGGGAGCAACGAATGCAGTAGACTAAGTTGGGGGAAATGTAAGTGAAATGCTGCTTCACTTGAAAGGAGTGTTTGGGCCCTTGGACGGTGAGGAGAGAGGAAGTGAAGGGGCAGGTGTTACATCTTTTGCGTGGGCATGGGGTGGTGCCGTAGGAGGGGGCTGAGGAGTAGGGGGTGATGGAGGAGTGGACCAGGGTGTCCCTGAGGGAGTGATCCCTATGGAATGCCGATAGGGGGGTGAAGTGAAGATGTGTTTGGTGGTGGCATCATGCTGGAGTTGGCGGAAATGGCGGAGGATGATCCTTTGAATGCGGAGGCTGGTAGGGTGATAAGTGAGGACAAGGGGGACCCTATCATGTTTCTGGGAGGGAGGAGAAGGCGTGAGGGTGGATGTGCGGGAGATGGGCCGGACATGGTTGAGGGCCCTGCCAACAACTGTGGGTGGAAAACCTCGGTTAAGGAAGAAGGAGGACATGTCAGAGGAACTGTTTTTGAAGGTAGCATCATCAGAACAGATGCGATGGAGGCGAATGAACCCAGAGAATGGGATGGAGTCCTAACAGGAAGCGGGGTGTGAGGAGCTGTAGTCGAGGTAGCTGTGGGAGTCGGTGGGTTTGTAATGGATATTGGTGGACAGTCCATCACCAGACATTGAGACAGAGAGGTCAAGGAAGGGAAGGGAAGTGTCAGAGATGGACCACGTGAAAATGATGGAGGGGTGGAGCTTGGAAGCAAAATTAATAAATTGTTCCAAGCCCCGACGAGAGCATGAAGCAGCACCGAAGTAATCATCGATGTACCGGAGAAAGAGTTGTGGAAGGGGGCCGGAGTAGGACTGCAACAAGGAATGTTCCACATAGCCCATAAAGAGACAGGCATAGCTGGGGCCCATGCGGGTACCCAAAGCTACACCTTCTTTTTGGAGGAAGTGAGAGGAGTTGAAGGAGAAATTGTTCAGTGTGAGAACAAGTACAGCCAGACGGAGGAGAATAGTGGTGGATGGGGATTGTTCGGGCCTCTGTTCCAGGAAGAAGCTAAGGGCCCTCAGACCATCCTGGTGGGGGACAGAGGTGTAGAGGGATTGGACGTCCATGGTGAAGAGGAAGCGGTTGGGGCCAGGGAACTGGAAATTGTTGATGTGACGTAAGGTGTCAGAGGAATCACGGATGTAGGTGGGAAGGGACTGGACAAGGGGAGAGAAAAGGGAGTCAAGATAATGAGAAATGAGTTCTGTGGGGCAGGAGCAAGCTGAGACGATCGGTCTACCGGGACAGTCCTGTTTGTGGATTTTGGGTAGGAGATAGAAGCGGGCCGTCCGAGGTTGGGCGACTATCAGGTTGGAAGCTATGGGAGGAAGATCCCCAGAGGAGATGAGGTCAGTGACAGTCCTGGAAACAATGGCTTGATGTTCAGTGGTGGGGTCATGGTCCAGGGAGAGGTAGGAGGAAGTGTCTGCGAGTTGACGCTCAGCCTCCGTGAGGTAGAGGTCAGTGCACCAGACAACAACAGCACCACCCTTGTCAGTGGGTTTGATGACAATGTCAGGGTTAGACCTGAGAGAATGGAGTGCAGTAAGTTCAGAGAGAGAGAGATTAGAATGGGTGAGAGGAGCAGAGAAATTGAGACGACTAATGTCGCGCCGACAGTTCTCAATGAAAAGATCAATTGAAGGTAAGAATCCAGAGGGAGGGGTCCAGGTGGAGGGAGAATATTGGAGGTGGGTGAAAGGCTCCGTTGAATGGGGAGAGGACTCCTGCCCAAAGAAGTGAGCCCGGAGACGAAGACGGCAGAAGAAGAATTCAGCATCATGCCGAGCCCGAAATTCATTGAGGTGAGGGCGTAAGGGTATGAAACTAAGTCCTTTGCTGAGCACTGAACGTTCAGCATCGGAGAGGGGAAGGTCAGGGGGTATAGTGAATACACGGCTGGGGCTGGGATTGGAGGATGGGATGTGGGGACAGAGGGACAGGCAGGGGTGGAGGGTCCGAGATGGGTGTTGGTGTCGATGAGTTGTTGGAGCTTGCGTTCCTTAGCATTGAGAGAAAGAGAAAAAGTTTCTTGTTGAGGCGTCGCTGTCTGTCTCTGACTCTCTGTCTCTATTTCAATATCTCTCTCTCTCTCTGTCTCCCTCTCTGTCTCTCTGTCTTTACCTGTCCCTCTCTGTCTCTCCATCTATTTCCTTCTCTTTCTCTCTCTCTGTTTGTCCATTCCTGTCTCTGTATCTCTCTCACTGTATCTCTCTGTCTCCCTCTGCGTCTCCCTCTCTGTCTCCGTCTCTGTCTCTCTCTCTCCCCAAGTCCTTCTGTCTCTCCACCTATCTCCTTTTCTTTCTCTCTCTCTGTTTGTCCGTCTCTGTCACTAACTCTGTCTCTCTCTGTCTCTCAATCTCTCTCTATGTCTCTCACTCTCTGTATCTTTCTCTCTCTGTCCCCCATTCTCTGTCTCTCCATCTATGTTTCTGTCTCTCAGTCTCCATATCATTGTCTGTCTCCCAGCTTCTGTCTGTCTCTCTCTATCTTTTTCTGCCTCTGTCTCTCTCTCTCTCTCTGACTCTCTGTTTGTGTCTCTGTCTCTCTCTCTCTCTTCTCTTCTCTCTGTCTCTCTCTCTCTTTCGCACTATTTCTCTGTCTCTCTCTGTCAATATCTCTCGGTCCCTGTCTCTCTCTCTGCCTCTCTCCCTCCCTGTCTGTCTGTCTCTCTCTATCCATCTCTCTCTCTCTCTCTGCCTCTCTCTTTCTGTGTTTCTGTCTCTTGTTAACTCTGTGTCACTGTCACTCTCTGTCTCTCTATCTATGTCTCTCTCCCTGTCTGTCTCACTGTCACTGTGTTTCTCTGTCCCTCTCTGTCTCACACTCTCTGTCTCTCCATCTATGTCTCTCCCTCTCTCTGTTTGTTCCTCTCTGTCTCTGACATCCTCTCTCTCTTTCTCTCTCACTCTCTACCTGTTTCTCTCTGTCTCTCTCTGTGTCACTCCATCTACGTCTCTCTCTCTGTCTACATCTCACTCTTTGTCTCTTTCTCTAAGTCTCTGTCTCTTTCTGCCTCTGTCTCACTTTCCCTCAGACTCTCTCTGTGTCTCTCTCACTCTAGCTCTTCTCTCTTCTCTCTCTCTTCTCGCTCTCTCTCTGTCTCTCTCTATCTCTCTCTCTAACCATCTCTTTCTCTCTCTGTATTTCTCTCACTATCTGTTTGTCTCTCTCTCTGTCACCATCTGTCTGTTTCTCTCTCTGTCACTATCTGTCTGTCTCTCTCTCTGCCTATCCTTTCTCTGTATCTCTCCGTGTGTTCCTGTTTCTCCATCTTTGTCTCTCTTTCTCTCGCTCTCTCTGTCTCCATCTCACTCTGTCTTTTTCTCTCACTCTCTGTCTCTGTCTCTTTCTGCCTCTGTGTCTCTCTATCTCACTCTCTCTCTGTACCTCTTTTTCTCTCTCGATCTCTCTCTCTCTCTGTCTCTCTTTGTGTCCCTGTCTCTTTTTAACTCTCTCTATCACTGTCACTCCCTCTGTCTCTCTCTCTCTGTCTCTCTCTCTATGTCTCTCTCCATGTCTGTCTCACTGTCACTCTCTCTGCCCCTCTGTCTCACACTCTCTGTCTCTCCGTCGCTGTCTCTTCCTCTCTGTTTGTTCCTCTCTGTCTCTGACTCTCTCTCTCTTTCTCTCTCTCACTCTCTCTCTCTCACACTCTCTGCCTGTCTCTCTCTCTCTCTCTCTCTGTCTCTCTGAGTGTCTCTCCATCTATGTCTCTCTCTCTCTCTGTCTCCATCTCACTCTGTCTGTTTCTCTCAGTCTCTGTCTCTTTCTGCCTGGGTCTCACTCTCTCTCTCTGACTCTCTCTCTGTGTCTCTCTCTCTCTCCTCTCTCTCTTCTCGCTCTCTCCCTCTCTCTATGTTTCTCACTGTCTCTCTCTCTTACAATCTCTCTTTCTCTCTTTGTATTTCTCTCTCACTATTTGTCTGTCTCTCACTCTGTCACAATCTGTCTGTCTCTCTCTCTGTCTCTCTCTCTCTCTTTCTGTCTGTCTCTCTGTCTCTCCCTGTGTCTCTACCTCTCTCTCTCTCCTTCTCTCTCTCCATCTTAGCCTCCCTCTCACTCTCTCTGTTTCTCTGTCTCTGACCCTCTCTCTGACTCTACCACTCTCTCCCTGTCTCTCTGTCCCTCCCTCTGACTCTGCGTCTTCCTCTCTGTCTCTCCCTGTTTCTTTTTCTCTCTGTCTCTCTCTATCTATCTCTCTGTCTCTCCCTCTATGGGACTCCATCTCTGTCTCTCTCTCTGTTTTGCTTACTCTTTCTCTCTCTCTCTCTGTCTCCTCTCTCTGTCTCTCGCTCACGCTATCTGTTTATATCTCACAGCCTCTCCCTCTCTGTCTCGCTCGCTCGCTGTCTACCTCTCTCTCTGTCTGTGTCTGTCTCTTTTTCTCTATGTCACTGTCACTCTCCCTCTGTCTCTCTCTCTCGCTGTCACTGTCTCACTCTGTCCCTCTCTGTCTCACCCTCTCCGTCTCACCCTCTCTGTCTCTCCTTCTCCGTCTCTCCCTCTCCGTCTCTGTCTCTCTCTGTTTGTCCATCTCTGTCTCTGACTATCTCTCTCTGCCTATCTTTCTCTGTATCTCTCTCTGTGTGTCCCTGTCTCTCCATCTATGTCTCTCTCTCTCTCTCTGTCTCCATTTCACTCTCTGTCTTTGCCTCAGTTTCTGTCACTTTCTGCCTCTGTCCGTCTCTGACTCTCACTCTCTCTCTGTATCTCTCTCTCTTCCTGCTCTCTTCTCGCTCTCTTTTCGCTCTCTTCTCACGCCCTCCCTCTCTGTCTCTAGCTGGCTTTCTCTCTCTCTCACTATCTCTCTTTCTCTCTCTGTCACTATCTCCCTGTCCCCCTCTGTCTCTCACTCTCTCTGTCTGTCTCTCTTTGTCTCTCTCTCTCTGTCTCTCTTTCTGTAACTTTCTCTGTAATTCTCTCTCTGTCTCTGTATCTGTCTCTATATCTGTCTCTCCATCTCTGTTTCTCTCTCTCAGCCTCCATCTCATTGTCTGTCTCTCAGCCTCCGTCTCTCTCTCTGACTCTCTATCTGTGTCTCTCTTTTCTCTCTCTCCCTATCTATCTGTCTCTCTCTGTCTCTCTCTCTCTTAATATTTCTCTGTCTCTCTCTGTCTCACTGACTATACCTTTGTCACTATCCCTCTGTCTCTCTCCATGTATCTCTCCATGTCTCTCTCTGTTTCTCTCTATGTCTCTCTTTCTATTTCTCTGTCTCTCTCTCCCTGTCTCTCCCTACCTGTCTCTCTCTCTCTGTCTCTCTCTCTCTGTTTGTCCCTCTCTGTCTCTGAGTCTCTCTATCTCTCTGCCTGTCTATCTTTCTCTGTATCCCTCTCTGTGTGGCCCTGTTTCTCCATCTATGTATCTCTCTCTCTCTCTGTCTCCATCTCACTCTCTGTCTTTGTCTCTCAGTCTCTGTCTCTTTCTGCCTTTGTCCGTCTCTGACTCTCACTCTCTCGCTGTATCTCTGTCTCTCTCTCTGTCTCTCTCTCTGTATGTCTCTCTCCCTGTCTGTCTCACTTTCACAGTCTGTGTCCTCTCTCTCACACTCTTGTCTCACCATCTATGTCTCTCCCTCTCAGTTTGATCCTCTCTGTCTCTGTCTCTCTCTCTCTCTTTCTCTCTCACTCTTTGCCTGTCTCTCTCTCTCTCTATCTCTCTGAGTGTCTCTCCATCTATGTCTCTCTCTCTCTGTCTCCATCTCACTCTGTCTGTTTCTCTCAGTCTCTGTCTCTGTCTCTTTCTGCCTCGATCTCATTCACACTCTCACTCTCTCTCTTTGTGTTTCTCTCTCTCTTCTCGCTTTTCTCTCTCTCTTCTCACTCTCTCCCTCTCTCTGTGTCTCTCTCTGTCTCACTCTCTAACCATCTCTGTTTCTCTCTCTGTATTTCTCTCTCACTATCTGTCTGTCTCTCTCTGTTACTATCTGTCTGTCCTTCTCTCTCTGGTCACTACCTGTCTGTCTCTCTCTCTCTCTGTCTCTCCCTGTCTGTCTCTACCTCTCTCTCTCTCCCTCTCAGCCTCCCTCTCACTCTCTCTGTTTCTCTGTCTCTGACCCTCTCTCTATCTCTACCAATCTGTCCCTGTCTCTCTCTGTCCCTCCTTCTGTCTCTGCCACTTCCTCTCTCTGTCTCTGTGTTTCTTTCTCTCTCTGTCTCTCTCTCTATCTATCTCTTTCTCTCCCTCTAAGTCTCTCTCCCTCTATGGCACTCCATCTCTGTCTCTCTCTCTCTGTTTCGCTTTCTCTGCCTCTCTCTGTATCCTCTCTCTGTCTCTCGCTCATGCTATCTGTTTATCTCTCTCAGCCTATCCCTCTCCATCTCTCTTTCTCCCTATTTTTATCTCTATATCCCTTTCTCTCTCTACCTCTATCTCTGTCTGTGTCTGTCTCTTTTTCTCTCTCTATGTCAAGGTCACTCTCTCTGTTTCTCCCTATCTCTCTCGCTGTCTCCGTCTCTCTCTGTCCCTCTCTCACCCTCACCATCTCTTCCTCTCTGTCTCTCTCTCTGTTTGCCGCTCTCTGTCTCTGACTCACTCTCTCTCTGCCTGTCTATCTTTCTCTGTATCTCTCACTGTGATCCTGCCTCTCCATCTATGTCTCTCTCTCTCTCACTGTCTCCATCTCGCTCTCTGTCTTTGTCTCTCAGTCTCTGTCTCTGTCTCTTTCTGCCTGTCTCTCTCTCTCTCTCTCTCTCTCTGGCTCTCTTCTGGCTCTCTTCTCACGCTCTCCCTCTCGGTGTCCCTCGCTGGCTCTCTCTCTCACTATCTCTCTTTTGCTCTCTGTCTCTCTCTCTATCACTATCTTTCTGTCTCTCGCTCTGTCTGTCTCACTTTGTCTCTCTCTCTCTGTCTCTCTCTCTGTCACTATCTCTCTGTCTCTCTCTGTCTCTCTCTCTCTGTCTGTCTCTCTTTGTCTCTCTCTCTCTGTCTCTCTCTCTGTAACTCTCTTTCTGTCTCTGTATGTCTATATATCTGTCTCTCTGTCTCTCCATCTCTGTTTCTCTCTCTCAGTCTCCATCTAATTGTCTGTCTCTCAGCATCTCTCTCTTCCCACTCTCTTCTCGCTCTCCTCTCGCTCTCTTTTCACGGTCTCCCTCTCTGAGTCTCTCATGGCTCTCTCTCACTCTCTCTCTTTCTCTCTCTGTCTCTATCTCTGTCACTATCTCTCTGTCTCTCTCTCTGTAACTCTCTCTCTGTCTCTGTATCTGTCTCTATATCTGTCTCTCTGTCTCTCCATCTCTGTTTCTCTCTCAGTCTCCATCTCATTGTGTCTCTCAGCATATGCCTATCGCTCTATCTTTTTCTGCCTCTGTCTCTCTCTCTCTGACTCTCTGTCTGTGTCTCTGTCTCTCTTCTCTCTCTCTCCCTATCTATCTGTCTCTCTCTCTCTCTCTCTCGCTCACTATTTCTCTGTCTCTCTCGCTATCCCTCTGTCACTATCCCTCTCTCTCTCTATGTATCTCTCTATGTCTCTCTTTATGTCTCTCTCTGTTTCTCCATCTCTCTCTCTCTCCCTGTCTCCCCCTCCCTGTCTCTCCCTCCCTGTCTCTCCCTCCCTGTCTCTCCCTCCCTGTCTCTCTCCCACTGTCTCTCTCCCACTGTCTCTCTCTCACTGTGCCTGACACTCTCTCTGCCTCTACTTCTATGTTTCAGTCTCTCTGTCCCTCCCTCTATCTCTACCTCTCTGTCTTGCTCTGTGTCTCTCTCTCTGTCTTGCTCTCTCTGTCTCTGTATCTGTCTCTATATCTGTCTCTCTGCCTCTCCTTCTCTGTTTCTCTCTCTCAGGCTCCATCTCATTGTCTGTTTCTCAGCCTATGTCTCTCTCTCTTTTTCTGCTTCTGTCTCTCTCTCTCTCTGACTCCCTATCTGTGTCTCTGTCTCTCTTCTCTTCTCTCTCTCTCCTTATCTCTCTGTCTCCCTCTGTCTCGCTCTCTCACTATTTCTCTGTCTCTCTCTCTATCTCTCTGTCCATCTCTCTCTGTCACTATCACTCTGTCTATCTCTCTGTCACTATCCCTTTGTCTCTCTCTCTGTCCCTCTCTATCTGCCTCCCTGTCTCTCCCTCCCTGTTTCTACCTCCCTCTACCTCTCACTGTCTCTGACCCTCTATCTGTCTCTAACTCTATTTTTCAGTTTCTCTGTCCCTCCCTCTGTCCCTACCTCTCTGTCCTACCTTTCTGTCTCTACCTCTCTGCCTCTACCTCTCTGCCTCTACCTCTCTGCCTCTACCTCTCTGTCTCGCTCTCTCTTTCTAACTCTATGTCCCTCTCTGTCTCTCCCTCTATGGCACTCCATTTCTGTCCCTCTCTCTGTTCCTCTCTCTCACCCTGTATTTGTATCTCTGTCTCTCTCTCTCTCTGCGTCTGACTCTCTGTGTATGTCTAACTGTCTATCTTTCCCTCTGTCTCCCTCTCTCTCTTTCTCTGTCTTTCTCTCAATCTTTGTCTCTCTGTCTCTCTCTGTCTGTCTCTGTCTCTCTCTGTCTCTCTCTCTGTTTCTATGACTCTCTTTCCCTCTCTGCCGCTCTCTCTGGCTCTGTCCCCCTCTGTCTCTTTTTCACGCTACCTGTTTATCCCTCTCTGCCTCTCCCTCTTTGTCGCTCTCACTCTCTCTGTCTCTCTCCTTCCCTTTCTCTATTTCTCTCACTCTTTTTCTCCCTCTCTACCTATCTCCCTCTCTTTCTCTCTCTCTGCCTATCTCTCTCTCTCTGGCTCGCTTTGTCTCTCTCTCTCTCTCTCCCCCTCTCTGTCTCTCCATCTATGTGTATCATTCTGTCTATCCCTCTCTGTCTCTCTCTCACTTGCTCTGTTTCTCTGTCTCTGACCCTCTCACTGTTTCTAACTCTCTGCCTCTCTCTCTCTCTGTCTCTCTGTCTCTGTCTCTCTCTCTCTCTTCCTCTATGGTACTCAATTTCTCTCTCGCTCTCTCTGTTTCTCTTTCTCTCTCTCTGCCTCTTGTTCATGCTATTTAATTATATCTCTCCCTCTCTGTCTGTCTGTCTCTCTCTATCTATCCATCTCTCTCTCTCTGTCTGTCTCTCTCTCTCACTGCCTCTCTTTCTTTCTGTGTTTTTGTCTCTTTTTCTCTCTCTCTGTCTCTCTCTCTCTCCGTCTCTCTCCCTGACTCTCTCCCTGTCACTGTCTCTCTCTGTCCCTCTCTGTCTCACCCTCTCTGTCCCTCCATCTATGTCTCTCCATCTCTCCCTGTTTGTTCCTCTCTGTCTCTGACTCTCTCTCTTTCTCTCTCCCACTCTCTCTCTCACTCTCTATCTGTCGATCTCTCTGTCTCTCGGTGTGTCTCTCTCTCTGTGTCTCTCCATCAATGTCTCTCCCTCTGTCTCCATCTCACACTTTGTCTCTTTCTCGCAGTCTATGTCTCACTCTCTCTCTCTATCTGACTCTTTCTCTGTGTCTCTGTCTCGCTCCTCTCTCTCTTCTCGCTCTCTCCCTCTCTGTGCCTCTCTGTGTCTCTCTCTCTAACCATCTCTTTCTCTCTCTGTAGTTCGCTCTCACTATCTGTCTGTCTCTCTCTGTGACACTATCTCTCTGTCTCTCTCTCTCTCTGTCTATCTCTGTCTCTCCCTCTCTCTCTCCCTCTCAGCCTCTCTCTCACTCTCTGTTTCTCTGTCTCTGTCTCTGACCCTCTCTCTGTCTCTAACTCTCTGTCCCTGTCTCTCTGTCCCTCCCTCTGTCTCTGCCTCTCCCTCTCTGTTTCTCTGTCTCTGTTTCTTTCTCTCTGTCTCTCTCTCTCTCTATGTCTCTCCCTCTATGGCACTCCATCTCTGTCTCTCTCTCTCTCTCTCTCTCTCTCTGTTTCTCTTTCTCTCTCTCTCACTCTCCCTCTCTCTGTCTCTCGCTCACGCTATCTGTTTGTCTCTCTCAGCCTCTCCCCCTCTGTCTCTCTCTTTCTTTCTAACTATCTCTCTATTCCTGTCTCTCTCTCTGCCTCTCCCTCTGTCTGTGTCTGTCTCTTTTTCTCTCTCTATGTCACTGTCACTCTCTCTCTGTCCCTCTGTCTCTCTCGCATTCACTGTCTCCCTCTGTCCGTACCTGTCTCTCCCTCTCTGTCTCTCTCTCTCTCTCTCTGTCCCTCTCTGTCTCTGACTCTCTCTCTCTGCCTGTCTATATTTCTCTGTATCTCTCTCTGTGTCCCTGCCTCTCATTCTATGTCTCTCTCTCTGTCTCCATCTCACTCTGTCTCTGTATCTCTGTCTCTGTCTCTTCTCTTTCTGCCTCTGTCTCTGTCTCTCTTTCGCTCTCTCTCTGACTCTCTCATTGTATCTCTGTTGCTCTCTCTCTCTTCTCACTCACTTCTCGCTCTCTTCACCCTCTCTCTCTCTCATTATCACTCTTTCTCTCTCTGTCACTAACTCTCCATCTCTCTCTCTCTGTCTCTCTCTGTAACTCTCCCTCTCCATCTGTCTCTGTATCTGTCTCTCTCTCTCATTCTCTCTGTTTCTATTTCTCTTTTTGTCTATCTCTCTGTGTCTGCCTCTCTGTCTCTCTCTCGCTGTCTGTCTCTCTCCCTCTATTAATTTCTATCTCGCCCTCTCATTCTCTGTGCCACACTCGCTCTGTGTCTCTGTATCTCCGTCTCTCACTCTATCTCTCTCTCTCTGTCTCTGTATCTGTCTCTCTCTCCCTCTCCCTCTCTCTATTTGTCTGTCTCTGTGTCTGTCTCTCTGTCTCTCCCTCTCTGTATTTCACTGTCTCTCTCTATATATATGTCTGTCTCTCAGTGTATGTCGCTCTCTATCTCACCCTCTCTATCTCTCTGTCTCTTTCTCTCTCTGTCTCTGTCTCTTCGTCTGTCTCTCTCTCTCTCTCTGTCACTCTCTCTCAGTCACTCTCTCTCTGTCACTCTCTATACCTCTCACTGTCTCTCTCTGCCTCTCCCTGTTTCTCTCTCTGTCTCTCACTTTCGCTCTCTCCCTCAATCTCTTTCTCACTTTCAATCTGTCTTTCTCTCTCTCTGCCTCTCTGTCTCTTTGTGTCTCTTTGTGTCTCTCTCTGTCTCTCACTTACTCTCACTTACTCTCTCTATCACTCTCACTATGTATCAGTCTGTCTCTCTCTCTCTCTCTTTCGCTGTCTCTCCCTCTTTTCTTTATCTCTCTCCCACTCTGTCTCGACCTCTCTCTCTGTCCCTCTCTGTATAATTCTATCTGTCTCTCCCTCTATGTCTCTCTCTTTCTGTCTCCATCTTGCTCTCTGTCTCTGAGTCTTTGTCTGTCTGTCTCTGACTCTCTCTCTCTGTCTCTGCCTCTGTCTCTCTCTCCATCTCTCTGCCTCAGCCCTTGTCCCTCTCTCTGTCTCTGTCTCTCTCTCTGTGTCTCTTTCTCTCTGCCTCTAATCTCGCACTCTCTCTCTCTGTATCACTCTCTGTCTCTCTTCTTCGCCCTCTATTAATCTGACTCTCTGCCTCTCTTTCTCTTTGCCACTCTCTATCTTTCTGTGTCTCCCTCTCTCTCTGTCTGTGTCTCTCACACTGTTTCTCTCTGTTTCCCTGTATCTGTCTCTCTCTCACACTCTCTATGTATCTGTCTCTCTGTATCTGTCTCTCTCTTTCTCTCTGTCTCTCTCTCTCTCAATGTCTCTGTCTCTGTCACTCTCACTCTCCCGCTCTGTTTCTCTCTCTCTCTGTATCCCTCTCTCTCTGTCTCTCTCAGTCTCCCTCTCACTCTCTGTCTTTGTCTCTCAGCTTCCGCCAATGTCTCTCTCTCTCTCTCTCTCTGTCTCTGTATCTGTCTCTCTCTCTCACTCTCTCTGTCTCTCTCTCTATGTCTCTCCCTTTCTCTCTGTCACACTCTTTCAATCACTTTCGCTATGTCTCTCTCTCTCTCTGTCTCTGTCTCTGTATCTCTCTCTCTGCATCTTTCTCTTCACCTCTCTCTCTGTACCTCTCTTTCTTTCTCACTCTCACTCATTGTCTCTGTCTCTCTCTCTGGCTCTCTGTCTTTCTCTCTGTCTGTCTGTCTCTCTCTGTCTCTCTATTACTGTCTCTCTATCGCTCTCTCTGACTCTGTCTCTCTGACTCTGTCTCTCTGTCTTTATCTCTGCCTCTCTCTCCCTCTGTCTTTCTCTCTTTCTCTGTCTCTCTCTGTCTCACTCTCTCTCTGTATCTGTCTGTCTCTCTCTCTATCTCTCTGTCTCCCTCTTTCTCTGTCTCATTATCTGTCTCTCTGTCTCTGTCTCTCTGACTCCGTCTACCTCTGTCTCTGCCTCTGTCCCTCTCTCTCTGTCTTTCCCTCTCTATCTCTCTCTCTCTGTCTCCCTCTAGTCACTGGCTGTCTCTGTCTCACTCTCTGTGCCTCTCTGTCTCTCCCTCTAATAATCTCACTCTCTTTCTCTCTGTCACTGTGCCACTTTCTCTCTGTCACTCTCTATCTCTCCCTCTCTCACTCACACTCTATCTCTCTATCTCTCTGTCTCTCTCTCTCCCTCTCTCTGTCTCTGTATCTATTTCTCACACTGTCTATGTGTCTGTCTCTCAGTGTCTATCTCGCACAATCTCACCCTCTCTCTCTCTCTCCCTCTCTCTCTCTATCTCAATGTCTCTGTCTCTGTCTCTCTGTCACTCTTAGTTTCTCTCTGTGTCGCTCTCTTTATCTCTCTTCCTGCATCTATCTGTCTGTCTCTCTCTCTCTCTGTGTCTCCCTCTCACACACTGTCTCTGTCTATGAGAATCTGCCTCTGTCTCGCTCTCTTTCTCTCCCTCTCTATCTCTCTATCTCTCTCTCCCTTTCTCTCTCTCCATGTCTCACCATCGATCTCCGCCTCTCTCCATCTCTCTCTGTCTCTCTCTCTCTCTCACACACTCACTGTCACACTCTCCCTATCACATTCGCTCTGTCTCTCACGCTATCTTTCTCTCTGTCTCTCTCTCCCTGTCTCTCTAAGCCTTTCTCTCCCTGTCCCTTACTATCTCTCTCTCTTTCTCACTTTCACTCTCTCTGTCTCTCTCTCTCTCTCTCTGACTCTCCCTCTCCCCCTCTATACTTGTTCCTCTCTCTCTGACTCTCTCTCTCCCTCTGTCTCTCTCTCTTTTTGTCTCGCTTTCTCTCTCTCTCTCTCTGTCTCACTCTGTGTCTTTCTCTCTCCCTCTCTCTCTCTCCCCCTACGTCCCTGTTTCTATGTCTCTTTGTCTCTGACTCTCTCTCTCACTGACCTCTTTCTCTCTGGCTGTCTTTCTTTTTCTCTCACACACTCTATCTCTCTCTACCTCTCAATCTCTCTCTGTGCCTCTCTCTGTCTTCCTCCGTGTCTCTCTCTGTTTCTCACAGTTTGACTCTCTCTCTTTCACTGTCTCTCTGTTTCTCTTTCACTCTGTCCCGCTCCCTCTCTGTATCTGCCTCTCTGTCTTTCAATCACTGTCTCTCTTTCTCTCTCTCTCTCTGTCTGTCTGTCTCTCTCTCTCTCTGTCTGTCTCTGTCTCTGTCTCTCTCTGTTTCTATGCCTCTCTTTCCCTCTCTGTCGCTCTCTCTGGCTCTGTCTCCCGCTCTCTGTCTCTTTTACACGCTACCTGTTTTTCCCTCTCTGCCTCTCCCTCTTTGTCGCTCTCACTCTCTCTGTCTCTCTCCTTCCCTTTCTCTATTTCTCTTGCTCTCTTTCTCTCGCTATCTCTCTTTCTCTCTCTGCCTATCTCTCTCTCTCTCTCTGGCTCTCTTTGTCTCTGTCTCTCTCTCCCCCTCTGTCCCTCCATATCTGTGTATCATTCTCTGTCTATCCTTCTCTGTCTCTCTCTCACTCTCTCTGTTTCTCTGTCTCTGACCCTCTCACTGTTTCTAACTCTCTGTCTCTCTCTCTTTCTGTCTCTCTGTCTCTGTCTCTCTCTCTCCCTCTATGTCTCTTCCTCTATGGCACTCCATTTCGATCTCGATCTCTGTTTCTCTTTCTCTCTCTCTCTCTGCCTGTCATTCATGCTATTTGAGTATATCTCTCAGCCTCTCCCTCTCTGTCTGTCTCTATCTATCTATCTCTCTCTCTGTCTGTCTCTCTCTCTCTCACTGTCTCTCTCTCTTCTGTGTTTGTCTCTTTTTCTCTCTCTCTGTCACTGTCACTCCCTCCCTGTCTCTCTCTCTCTCTCTCTCCATCTCTCTCCCTGACTCTCTCCCTGTCACTGTCTCTCTCTGTCCCTCTCGGTCTCACCCTCTCTGTCTCTCCATCTATGTCTCTCCATTTCTCTCTCTCTCTGTTTGTTCCTCTCTCTCTCTGACTCTGTCTCGCTCTCTCTCTCCCACTCTCTCTCTCACTCTCTATCTGTCAATCTCTCTGTCTCTCGGTGTGTCTCTCTCCCTGTGTCTCTCCATCAATGTCTCTCCCTCTGTCTCCATCTCACTCTGTCTCTTTCTCGCATTCTATGTCTCACTCTCTCGCTGACTCTTTCTCTGTGTCTCTGTCTCTCTCCTCGCTCTCTTCTCGTTCTCTCCCTCTCGCTGTGTCTTTCTCTGTCTCTCTCTAACCATCTCTTTTTCTCTCTCTGTAGTTCACTCTCACCATCTGTCTGTCTCTCTCTGTGTCACTATCTCTCTGTCTCTCTCTCTCTCTGTCTCTCTCTGTCTCTCCCTCTCTCTCCCTCTCAGCCTCTCTCTCACTCTCTGTTTCTCCGTCTCTGTCTCTGACCCTCTCTCTGTCTCTACCTCTCTGTCCCTGTCTCTCTGTCACTCCCTCTGTCTCTCCCTCTCCCTCTCTCTGTCTCTGTTTCTTTCTGTCTCTGTCTCTCTCTCTATGTCTCTCCCTCTATGGCACTCCATCTCTGTCTCTCTCTCTCTGTTTCTCTCTCTCTCTCTCTGTCTCCCTCTCTCTGTCTCTCGCTCACGCTATCTGTTTGTCTCTCTCAGCCTCTCCCTCTCTGTCTCTCTTTCTTTCTAACTATCTCTCTATTCCTGTCTCTCTCTCTGCCTCTCTCTCTATGTCACTGTCACTCTCTCTGTCTCTCCCTCTGTCTCTCACACATTCACTGTCTCCCTCTGTCTGTCCCTGTCTCACCCTCTCTGCTCTCACACTCTGTCTCTCCCTCTCTGTCTCTCTCTCTCTGTCCCTCTCAGTCTCTGACTCTCTCTCTCTCTCTGCCTGTCTATATTTCTCTGTATCTCTCTCTGTGTCCCTGTCTCTCCATCTATGTTTCTCTCTCTCTGTTTCCATCTCACTCTCTGTCTCTCTCTCTTTCTGCCTCTGTCTCTCTTTCTCTTTCGCTCTCTCTCTGACTCTCTCTCTGTATCTGTCTCTCTCTCTCTTCTCACTCACTTCTCACTCTCTTCACCCTCTCTCCCTCTCTCTCTCATTATCTCTCTTTCTCTCTCTGTCACTATCTCTCTGTCACTATCTCTGTCTCTCTCTCTGTTACTCTCTCTCTGTAACCCTCTTTCTGTATCTGTCTCTCTCTCCCTCTCCCCTCTCTATTTGTCTGTCTCTGTGTCTCTCACTCTCTGTCTCTCTGTCTCTGTCTCTCTCTCTGTCACTCTCTCTCTGTCACTCTCTGTACCTCTCACTGTCTCTCTCTGCCTCTCTCTGTTTCTCTCCCTGTCTTTCACTTTCACTCTCTCTCTCTCACGTTCACTCAGTCTTCCTCTCTCTTTGCCTCTCTCTGTCTCTCTTTGTGGCTTTTCTGTCTCTCTCTCTATCTCTCACTTACTCTCACTTACTCTCTCTCTCACTCTCACTATGTATCAGTCTCTCTCTCTTTCGCTGTCTCTCCCTCTTTTCTTTGCCTCACTCCCACTCTGTCTCTAACTCTCTCTCTCTGTCTCTCTCTCTCTGTCCCTGTCTGTATAATTCTATCTGTTTCTCCCTCTATGTTTCTCTTTCTGTCTCCATCTCGCTCTCTGTCTCTGAGTCTTTGTCTCTGTCTCTCTCTGACTCTCTCTCTGTGTCTCTGCCTGTCTCTCTCTCCATCTCTCTGCCTCAGCCCCTGTCCCTCTCTGTCTCCATCTCTGTATCTCTCTCTGCATCTTTCTCTCTGCACCTCTCTTGCTGTCATCCACTCTCTCTCTCTCTTTCTCACTCTCACTCATTCTGTCTCTGTCTCTCTCTCTCTCTGTCTCTCTCACTCTCTCTGTCTCTCTATCACTGTCTCTGACTCTGTCTCTGGCTCTGTCTCTCTGCCTCTATCTCTGCCTCTCTCGCTCTCTCTCTGTCTCCCTCTCTCTGTGTCTCTCTCTGTCTCACTCGCACTGTATCTGTCTCTCTCTCACTCTTTTTCTCTCTCTCTCTGTCCGTCTCCCTCTTTCTCTGTCTCACTATGTGTCACTTTGTCTCTGTCTCTCTGACTCCGTCTCTCTCTGTCTCTGCCTCTGTCCTTCTCTCTCTCTGTCTTTCCATCTCTATCTCTCTCTTTCTGTCTCTTTCTGTTTGTCTCTCTCTCTAGTCACTGACTCTCTCTGTCTCACTCTCTGTGCCTCTCTGTCTCTCCCTCTAATAATCTCACTCTCTTTCTCTGTGCCACTCTCTCTCTCTGTCTCTCTCTATCTCTCCCTCTCATTCACTCTCTATCTCTGTGTCTATCTCTCTGTCTCTCTCTCTCCCCCTCTCCGTCTCTGTATCTGTCTATTTCTCACACTGTCTATGTGTCTGTCTCTAAGTGTCTGTCTCGCACTGTCTCACCACACCCCCCTCTCTATTTCTCTCTCACTCTTTCTCTCTCTCTCCGTATCTCGGCATCACTCTCCGTCTCTCTCTCTCTCTCTCACACACACTCACTGTCACACTCTCCCTATCACATTCGCTCTGTTTCTCACGCTGTATTTCTCTCTGTCTCTCTCTCTCTGTCTCTCACTCTTTCTCTCACTGTCCCTTACTGTCTTTCTCTCTCTCTCTCTGACTCGGTCTCTGACTCTACCTCTCCCCCTCTATATCTGTTCCTCTCTCTCTCTAACTCTCTCTCTCTGTCTCGCTTTCTCTCTCTCTCTCTCTGCCTCATTCTCTGTCTCTCTCTCTCCCTCTCTCTCTCTCCCCCTACGTCCCTGCTTCTATGTCTCTTCATCTCTGACTGACTCTCTCTCTGATCTCTTTGTCTTTGGCTGTCTCTCTTTTTCTCTCACACACTCTCTCTCCCTCTCAATCTCTCTCTGTACCTCTCTCTGTCTCCCTCCCTGTCTGTCTGTCTCTCTCAGTCTGTCTCTCTCTTTCACTGTCTCTCTCTGTTTCTCTCTCACTCTGTCCCCCTCCCTCTCTGTATCTGCCTTTCTGTCTTTCAATCACTGCTTCTCTCTCTCTCTTTCTCCCTCTCTCTGTCTCTCCCTCCGTCTCCTTCTCTGTCTCTGTCTCTCTCTGTCACTGTCTCTGTCCCTCTCTATCTGTTTCTGTCTCTTCCTCTCTGTCTACCTCTCTCTCGGTTTCTCTCTCTCTCTCTCTAGTCTCTCGCACTCTGTCTCTCTCACTGTCTCGCTCACTGTCTCTCCCTCTGCTAATCTCACTCTCTGTCTCTCTTTCTCTGTGCTATTCCCTCTCTCTCTCTTTCTCTCCCTCTCTCTCTCTCTCTCACTATCTCTCTCTCCGTCTCTCTCCATCACTCTCCGTCTCACTCCTTCTCTCTCTGTCTCTGTCTCTTTCTCTCACACTTACTGTTACACTTTCCCTATCACATTCACTCTGTCTCTCACGCTGTCTTTCTCTCTGTCTCTCTCTCTCTCTCTGTCTCTCCCTGTCCCTTACTGTCTCTCTTTTTTGTCTCTCTCTCTGACTCGGTCTCTGACTCTACCTCTGCCCCTCTATATCTGTTCCTCTCTCTCTCTGACTCTCTCTCTCTCTCTTTGTCTCGCTTTCTCTCTCTCTCTGCCTCACTCTCTGTCTCTCTCTCTCTCTCTCTCCATCTCTGTCTCTCCCCCTACATCCCTGCTTCTATGTCTCTTCATCTCTGTCTCTCTCTCTGATCTCTTTCTCTCTGGCTGTCTCTCTTTTTCTCTCACACTCTCTCTCTCTCTCTCTCTCCCTCTCAACTCTCTCTGTGTCTCTCTCTGTCTCCCTCCCTGTCTCTCTCTGTATCTTTCCCTGTCTTTCTCTCTCTCTTTCGCTGTCTCCCTGTTTCACTCTCAATCTGTCCCCCTCCCTCTCTGTATCTGCCTCTCTGTCTTTCAATCACTCTCTCTCTCTCTCTCTGTCTCTCCCTCGGTCTTCTTCTCTGTCTCTGTCTCTATCTGTCTCTGTCTCTTCCACTCTGTCTACCTCTCTCTCGGTTTCTCTCTCTCTCTCTAGTCTCTCGCACTCTCTCTGTCTCTCTCACTGTCTCGCTCACTGTCTTTCCCTCTACTAATCTCACTCTCTGTCTCTCTTTCTCTGTGCCATTCCCTCGCTCTCTTTCTCTCCCCCCCCTCTCTCTCAGTCTCTGTGTCCCTCTCTCTGTCTCTCTCTCTATCTCTTTCTCTGTCTTTGAATCTGTCTCTCCCTCTCTCTGTCACTCTCTCTGTCTCTCTGTCTCAATGTCTCTGTCTCTATCTCTCTCTCTTTATCTCTCTCTGTAACTCTTTGTCTGTAACTCTCTCTCAGTAACTCTCTCTGTGTAACTCTCTCTCTGCTTGTCTCACTCTGTCTCACTCTGTCTCTCTCCCTCTCTCCCACTCACTCTCCCACTCACTCTCTGTCTCTCTCTTTCTCTGCTACCTCCTCTCTATCTCTGACTTTCTCCCTGTATCTGTCTCTCTCTCTCTTTCCATCTGTCTGTCTCTCTGTCTCGCACTCTCTGTCACACTCTCTCTATCACTTTCTTTCTGTCACCCTGTCTCTGTCTCTCGCTGTCTTTCCCTCTGTCTCTCTCTTTCTCTCTCTGCCCCTCTCTGATTCTCTCTCTCTCTTTCTCACTCTCACTCCGTCTCTCTTTCTCTCTCCCTGTCTGCCTCTACCCTTATGACTCTCCCTGTATGACTCTCCATCTCAGTCTCTCTCACTCTCTGCCTCTCTCTGTCTCTCTCTCTCACTCTCTCTCTCACTCTCTATCTCTGCCTCTCTGTATCCCCCACAGTCTCTCTCTCTCTCTCTCTGTCTCTATTTCTCTTTCTCTGTCACTGTTGCTCTCTCTCTGTTCCTCTCAATGACTCTCTCACTGTCTCTGACTCTCTCTGTCCTTCCCTGTCTTTCCCCCTCTGTCTTTACATCTTTGTATCACCGTCTCTGCCTCTTTCTCTCTCTCTGTTTATCCCTCTTTGGCTCTAACTCTCTGTCTCTCTCTCACTCTCTCTGTCACTCTCTCTCTCACTTTCTCTCTCTCTCTCTCACTGTCTCTCACTGTCTCTCTCTCTTTCAATCTTTTTCTCTGTCCTTATCTCTCCCTCTCTGTATCTCTACCTGTCTCTCCCTCTATGTCTCTCTCTCCATCTCACTCTCTGACTATGTCTCTCAGTCTCTCTCTCTCACTATCTCTCTGTCACTCTCTCTTTCATTTTCTCTCCGTCTCCCTATCTCTCTGGCCCTCTATCTGTCTCTCGCTGTCACTCTGTTTTTCTCTCTCTCTCTTTCTGTTTCTCTCTGTGGTCTCTCTCCCTCTCTGTGTCTCCCTCTCTCTGTCTCCGTCTCTGTCCATGTCAGTGTCCCTCTCTGTCTCTGTCCCTCCCTCTGCCGCGGCAGCTGTCTCTCTCTCTCTCCCTCTCTGTCTCTCTCTGACTCTCTCTCTCCCCTCTCTGTCTCTATCGCTGTGTTTTTCTCAGCCTATCTCTGACTCTCTCTATTCGTGCCTCTCACTGTCTCTCACTCTCTCTCTCTCCATCTCTCCCTCTCTCCGTTTACCTCGCTGTCACTAACTCTATGTCATTATCTCTCTATCTTTTTCTCTGTATCTCTCACTGTCTCTCTCCCTCTGTCTCTCTCTCCCTCTCTGTCCTACTCTCTGTCTCTCACTCTCTCTACCTCTCTGTCCCTACCTCTGTCTCTGCGTCTCTGTCTGTCTCTCTCTCTCTCTGTCTCACTCTCTCTGTCTCTCTTTCTCTCTCTCTGTCTCACTCTGTCTCACCCTCTATATCTCTCCATCTCTGTCTATCTCACTCTCTGTGACTCTGTCTCTGTCTTTCTCTCTCTTTCTCTCTGTCTCTCCCTCTCTCTGTCTCTCCCTTTCTCCCTCTCTCTCTCTCTGTCTGTTTCTCTGTGTATGTATAACTGTCTGTCTCCCCCTCTCTGTCTCTCTCTCTCTCTCAGACTCACTCTCTCTCTGTCTCTCACTCTCTCGCTGTCTGTCTCTGTATCAGTCTCTCACTGCATCAGTCTTTCTGCATCAGTCTCTCTGCGTCTGTCACTCTGCGTCTGTCCCTCTCTGTCTCACTCGTTCTGTCTGTCTCTCTGTCTCTGTCCCTCTAACTCTTTCACTCTGTCTCTCTTTCTCTGTCCTTCTCTCTGTATCTCTCTCTCTCTCTCTGTATCTCTCTCTCTGGCTCCATCACCAGATCTCCCTCTCTCCATCTCACTCTCTGTCTCTGTCTCTCAGTCTCTGTCCCTCTCTCTCACTATCTTACTGCAACTCTCTCTCTCATTTTCTCTCTGTCTCTCTATCTGTCACTAACTCTATGTCACTATTTATCTCGCTCTCTGTGTCCCTCTCTCTCTCTCGCTGTCTCTCTCTATCTCTGTCACCCTCTCCCTCTGTCTCTCATCCTCTTTGTTTCTCCCTCTCTGTCTCTCTCTCTCTGTCTCTATCTCTCTGTGTCTCATTGCCCCTCTCTGTCTCTCCCTCTCTCACTCTTTGTCTGTTTCTCACTCTCTCTCTGCCTCTCTCTGTCTCTTGCTCTGTCTCTGACTCTCTCTGTCTCTCTCCCTGTCTCTCTCTCTACCTCTGTCTCACTCTCTCTGTATCTCTATCTCTCACTCTCCCCCTAATTCTCTCTTTTTCTGTCTCTCCCTCGATGTATCTCCCTCTCTGTCCTTTTGTCTCTCTCTCTCTCTGTGCCCCGATGGAAAGGATACCCAGCCAATCAGTGCAGTGAACTGTTTGAAGGTGGGTTTTTAGCTCCAGTCAGCCTGAGGGATGCAATGACAGACATGAACCTCGGCCAATAGCAGTGTGGATATATTCCAAAATGGAATTTCTGTCAAATCACTGACCGGTACTAATGATGGACAGGCAGCCCAGCCAATGGAAAGGCAGTGATTTCATGGTGTTTATTTTCTGTCCAATCAGTGAGGGGCATCCAGGATGGACAGGCATTCAGACCAATGGTAGGACAGTGATTGAATGAAGTGAGGTGTATCCATGACGGACAGGCAGCCCGGACAATGGGTGAACTGTGATTTAATCAAGTGTCTTTTTCTGTCCAATCAGTGAGGGTTACCCATGATGGGCAAAACAGCCCGGCCAATAGGAAGAAAGTAATTAAATGACGTACGTTGCGCTTTCCAATCAGTGATGTGTATCCATGATGGACAGGCAGCCTGGCCAATGGGAACTCTCAGTGATTGAGTTCCTGTCATCATTGAATGAATTGAAGAATTGGAGTAAAGGGATATTTCAGCACATTCTTCAACTGCTGCCTGAACTGAGTCTGTGTCAGGGCGTAAATGGCAGTGTTAGTGCAGCAGCTCAGGAGCTGCAGCATGAAGCCCAATTCCTGAATATACTCGTATAAATAAACAGACCAAAACCCCAAATCCCACATTCGCCTCCACAGAGAAAACACCACTAATGTTGACCATAACAGGATGAAATTAGCCGAGATAACAAACAATAAAGTTATGGATTTCCTTCTGCTCTCCATCTCTGGGTCTCTGGGAGTCTCCCCACTGCTGTGAGCCCGGAGTCTCCTGCGGGCTCTGCTGCTCATTAAAATGTGTCTGACGGTGAGAACATTGAGCAGCAGAATCAGGACAAATGGGACACCCGGGGTTAGAATTTGATGGATGAACACGATTGTTACCCAGACCGGGGAGCGCTGAACATCGATTGTGATATAACAAAACCAGGGGGCGTTCGACATCCGATACCGGCCTCCGAACATAAAATACCAGAAAACGTTCTTTAAACAGCTCAGCACAGTCACTGTTCCCAGAACCACAGCAGCCGTTTTCTCGCTGCAATATTTACTTTTCAGCTTCGGGCAACAAATGGCCACAAATCGATCAAAGGTGAAAGTGACGGTGAACCAAACAGAACAGTCAGTGGCTGCATAAAGCAGGACGGAGTGGATATTACACACGCGAAGGAACAGAACGAAATAAAACTTGCGCTGAAAAGCAATCGGAATTTGTCTGAATATCAGGTCCAGTACGATGACCAGTAAATCCGCCACTGACATGGCCACCAGATAACAAGTGACACATTTGGTCAGACCACAGTTTTTCCACTTCAGTATCACAATTGTGATTAAATTCACTGTAAGGAAGGGAAATAAGCAATGACATTATTCATCAGGCTGTGGAATTAATACCAGTTCGCGTGAGGAGTTGTTGATATTTTCA
The DNA here is from genome assembly GCA_026770705.1 of Isurus oxyrinchus. Lineage (NCBI taxonomy): Eukaryota > Metazoa > Chordata > Chondrichthyes > Lamniformes > Lamnidae > Isurus > Isurus oxyrinchus. The sequence goes on from JANJGN010000136.1 coordinate 397,743, forward strand.
AATCTGTGATTCCATCCAGTGATGTATTGAATTTAATAGACATGAAGGGACATAAGAGGAGGCTCTTGATAAAATGGATGGAAACAGACATTAAACAAGAAACATTGGCTGCGAGGAAGGAGGATTGGGAAGAGTGATAGGAAGTCAGACAGAAAAAGGGGACATAACGGTGATTTGGGAATGACGGCATAATGGGAGTATTCAGAGGCAACGGGGAGAAGTCATGAGTGATGAGAGGAAGAAGGTGAATGTCTAAAACCAGAGGTGATACCAGTGTTAGAGGCTGGGTAGTAATTCAGAATAATTTATTATTATTCCCCCTCCTCTACTGACTCCAACAAGATGCATTTATGCGAAAGATTGTTTAACACCTCCAGTGCTGTAGCTTTTAAAAACAGTCATAAAGAACATTTTCTTGTCATTTTAAAAATGATGTGAAAATATAAAAATGTGTTTAGTGCAACAACGGAGAGGCAATGCATAACAATTACTGACTCAATTAACACACAGACAACAACATATGGAAATATTTTCTGGAAAGTAATACACACTTAGATTATTAGACGTTTGAATCAAAAACTCGTCACTTTTCTACAGTCCTTTAGGATGTGGTTCAAAACTTTTGCAGGCCTGAATGATTCTCCCCTGATTCTTGAAGATAAATAAGGTCTGTTATGGAATGCTTTCGTAAAGTCTGTAACGCAATGTCAATTATTATACATATTTTTTATTAACTGCCTCCCTGTGACCGTAATGTAGGATTTTCTTTGTCTACACATTAACATTCCAGTTATGAACAAGCTCCGAATCTCTGCTCCATCCTCACAACAACGTCACGGGAATGTGACGCGACTGTAACAGGAATACCTGGAGACCATGTCGGGATTGATGGGGGGAGCGAGGAGTTACAGGAGGAAGCCAGATTCAGAGTTCACCATGACATACCCCCAGCGATGCAAAACCTGACTCGCACCCCAGAGGAGAGACAGACACACTGACCGAACCACCCAGACAGAAACCCCATTTTCTGTCCTGCTCTCTCTCTTTCTCCCTCGCTGTCTCTCTGTACCTCTCTCTCTCTCACCCACAAACACACTAACACACAGACAGACACAAAGTCACGCACATGCACACACCAGCAGACCAGCACACATAAATGCACACACACGCACACAGACACTCGTGCTAAACATCCCTCACATGCATCACACACACAAACACACACGTACAAGCACACAGACACCCTCTCACAGACTCACACACAGACGGCACAGACACACAAACACGCATGGACAGACAAGCACACACACAAACACACACAAACCATGACAGACACAGGAACACAATACAAACTGAAGCTCGCACAAACACAAACACACACACACAGGTACACACACTGAGAAGCTCCACACACAAACGCACACACATACACAAACGTAAACACAAAACAATCACATGCACATACACACATAATCACACAATCACACACAGAAACACACAAGCAGTTGCCAAGGGTAATTAGGGTTAGCATCTAACTGCTGGCTCAGACAGCGAAACACACATCCCTTAAAAGATGCATTAAAAAACTCACACACACACATTTGCACACACACACAGTCACTTGGAGAAAAACACAAGCACTCCTACGCAAACATGTACATGCACACACACACAAGCACAAACTCTCACATGCACACAAATATGGTCATACTGATTCACGTATGAAGAAACACACACAAAATTACAAACTCTCACTCCCTCTCGCATGCGCGTACATACACAGACACACACACTCACAAATGCACACACACTGTCACAGACACACATAATGTCAAAGACTCACATCCGGTCACAAACACCCATATACTCTCACATTCACACACATATAGACATACATATCCAAAGATACAGAAACAAGCACATACACACAAACATAGAAACACACCAACATTATCGCACTTCTCAACCACAATATGGGACATAACTGCAGACCTCGCCAACGAAGCCCACAACCTGTAAAAACGAATTTGAAACAAACACATACACTTACACAACACAATCAAACATCTGCACACAAAAACACATTCATTGACACACAGATGAACACACACGCACACACACACACACTGTCACACACATGCACGCATGTGCAGACACACACTCAAACACATGCACATACAAACACACGCATGCAAACACAAAGGCAATCACTTATTCAATTCAATACACAGAAATGCACACGTGAACTCACACATGTACACACACACTCACATACACAAGCACAAATCCACAGACTCATATCAGATACAGATATACTCACACGCATAAAGGTGCACACATGCTCATACACTTAATTAGAGAAACAGACTCACTCACAAACATATACGGAAAAACTCTCATAAACAATCTCTGACAGACAAACGCAAAGAAAATAACATGCATGCACATAAAGAGAAACACATAAAAACAAGAACATAAACACAAACAGAAACTTTCACTTACAGATGAATTTGCACACAAATGCAAGTACTCACACATACAATAATATTCACAGGAAAACACATATGGCTCCCTCTCTATCTCTTACACAGGCACCAGTGCATGAACACAGACATGCAGGCATACATATGGAAACACACACAAACACATAGAAACACACAGAAGCATTCATGCACACGCACACATGCACTCATGCTCATTCACTCAAACAATCCCATACAAGCAAAACACACACACGTGTACACACACATTTGCACACACACACATTCACACACACACACATACACTCATATCCATAGATATCCATATCGATTCACACATATAACATGCATAAAAATGCGCACATACTCACACACTTAATTACAGAAACAGACACACTCACAGGCACACATAGAAAAACTCTCACAAACAATCGCTGACAGACAAACGCAATGAAAGCCCCACACATACACCCAAAGCGAAACACACAAAAACAAGACACAAACACACACAGAAACTTTCACACACGGAGAAATTTCCACACAAACATAAGAAACCACACATACTGTAATATTCACAGAATAATGAAAGAACACACGTCTCTCTCTCCTCTCTCTTTGTCTATCACTCTTACCCCGGCACAGTTTCACGAAAACAGATATGCAGACACACATATGTAGACACACAGAAACACAAACACACAGAACAACACACAGACGCATTCATGCACATGGATACACACACTCACGCTGATTCACACAAATGATCCCATACAAGAAACACAAACACACACACTCAGAGAAGCAAACAAGCACATAAATATACACATGTACATGCACCCATAAACAGACACACACACACACAAATTCTAACATTCCCAAACAGATGGACACACTGATTCACAATAAAAGAAACACACGCAAACAAACATACACAAACAAAAACAAACTCACAAACTCTCTCTCGCATGCACACACACACAAGCACACACACACACATATGCAATGAAGCACACTCTCGCTCAGATGCATGCATGCACAGGAACACGCACACAGAACCAGGCACACACGTAAGCACACACACACAAACACAAAAGCACATGCACACACACACAAACACACACACACACGCACATAAACACACAAGTGCTTGTCAAGGGCAGTTAGGGCTGGGATATAAATGCTGGCACAGACAACGAAGCCAACATTCATTAAAAATGCATTACAAAACCTCACATATACGCACACATAAACAGCAAAACACAAGCGCAAAAAGACACACATCTGCATGCTCACACAGGCACGCACACACACACAAACACACACACACACAAACTCTCACACGTACACACATATGGACACTTATATTCACATACACAGACACACAAAAACACACACTGACACACGGTCTTTCTCTCTCTGCCTCTCCCTCACACACACACACATGCACACAGAAGCCATCATGATCTCACATGCGCACACATGTGGGCATACATATTCACATATCCAGAAACAAGAAAACACACACTCAAACACAGAAATACATCACGATACTCGCAGTTCTAAAGGGCTGTAAGTCATGGGAAATAATTGGTAGCACAACCAGCGAAGCCCTCATTCTGTAAAAATGAATTTGAAACAGACACAAACACACACACACACACACACACACACACACACATGCACGCATGCACACAAACACACACATACACGCGCGCACACACACACACACACACACACGCATACACGCACATGCACACACGCATACATGCACACACACACGCACACACACACGTGCATACACGCACCCACACGCACACAAACACACACACACACACAAAAATCCCCACCTGCAAAGACAGAGACACTGAAACACTCATACATAGAAACACACATGAGCACACACAATCTCAGACACACACTCACAAAAATTTCTGTGCACACATGTGCACACACGCAAACAAGTGCATATCCAATCTATATAACAGGAACACACATGTGCACACACACAAACACACACAATGTCATTCGCCCAGACACATACAGGAGCAAACACTCACTCTCACACGACCGCAGTTAATAGCACAAGGACACACACACACACAAACACAGAGAGAGACAAACATGGAAGATCACATGGATACACACTCATACTCAGCAAGCAACAGCTCACCAATACAGACAGATGCACGGTCAGCCACACACACACCTACACACATGCACACTCATATTAGCGCACACTCATTCACACGCACACACACACACACAAACAGACACAACACAATGTGAAACACATGCACTCAAATGCATTTGTACACATGCAGGAGCATGCCCACATGCATGAATGCATACACATTAGACATATGCAGATGGACGCACACACTAAAGCACTCTTTCACTCTCACTTATACAATCACATATGAACACACACATACACACACCTATACACAAACTGACACACAGACACGCACACACACTCAAACACACACCCACAAATACAGACACACATTCGGATGCACACATACTCACATACATAATTACAGAAACAGGCACACTCCATAACACACAGAGAAAAACTCTCACCAACAATCTCTGACACACAAACACCCAGATAAAAATAGACATGCACTTAAAGAGAAACACATAAAAACAAGAACATAAACACACAGAGAAACTTAAACTGACAGAGAAACTTCCACAAAAACGCAAGCACTCACATATACAGTATCATTCTCAGGATAACACACACGGCTCTCTCTCTCGCTCTTATACGGGCACATGTTCATGAACACACACCTGCAGACACAGATACACAGACACACTCAATCACAAACACACAGAAGCCACACACAGACACAGTCGTGCACAGGCACACATGCACTCACACTCATTCACACAAATAATCCCATACAAGACCACACACATGTGCACACAGACACACGTAGACAGACACATGTACAAACACATGCACACGTGCTCTCTCACACAAACACAAATCCACAGGCACCCACACGGATACACATATACTCACGTGCATAAATGTGCACACATACTCACACATTTTATTGCAGAAATATATACACTCACACAGACAGAAAAACTCTCACAATTACTCTGTGACACACAAACGCAAAGAAAATCCCATGCACACACACAAAGAGAAATGCATAAAAACAAGCACATAAACACACACAGAAATTTTCACAGACAGAGAAACTTCCACACAAACGCAAGCACCCGCATATACAGTAATATTCACAGAATAAAAAAAACATACATCTCTCTCTCCTCTCTCTTTCTCTATCTCTCTTACGCAGGTACATGTTCATGAACACAGACATGCAGTGACACATACGCAGACTCGCACAAACTGGAACATATAGAAACACACACACACACACACACACACACACACACATATGCGTTCATGCACACACACAAATGCACTCACTCTCATTCATACAAATAATCCCATACAAGAAACACAAACACACACTCGGAGAAACACACAATCGTACAAACATACACATGTACATGCACATATATACACACACACACACAAACTCTAATCTGTGCACACCAATGGACACAGTGAGTCACATATTGAGAAACACACACAAACACAAACTCACAATGTCTCTCTTGTTTGGAAACAAGTACACACAATCACACACACATGCACTGAAGCAGACACACGCTCAGATGCACACGCATGCATGCACAGAAACACGTGCACAGAAAAAGGCACATGCGTAGGCACACAGTCAAACGAACAAGCACACATACACATGCGTGCAGAAACACACAAGCAATTGTCAAGGGGAATTCGGGGTGGGATATAAACACTAGCACAGACAGTGAAGTCACATTCATTAAAATGCATTAAGAAACGTCACATATGCACACACATATATAGTTGGAAAAATACAAGTGCACAAAGACATACATGTGCATGCACACTCAAGCACACACCCACACAGACACACACACACACATACACACCATCTCACACATGTGGGCATATATATTCAGATATACAGAACAAAGTACGCACACACTAAATCACAGAAACACACCCAGGTACAAACACTTCTCATGGGCTGTAAGGTATGGGAAATAATTGCTGGCCTAACGAGCACAGCCATCATCCCGCAAAAACAAATTTGAAACAGTCTCTCTCTCACATACACACACTGACATTGACACACACACACATTCACACACACACACACACACAAATACAGACATTGACACAGACACACACACACAAACACAGACATTGACACATGCACACACACCCACATACACACAAACACAGACATTGCCACAAGCACACAAATGCACACATGAGGCCTTAAAATTAATTCAATATGCAGAAACACACACGTGCATATACAATATCAGACACACAGTCACAGACATTTTGCAGCACACACACACACACACACACACACACACACACACACACACACACACGCATGCACACACAAAGAGAAATACATACTGAATCGATATCAGAGAAAGACACACACACAAACGCTCACCATTCACAAATTCACATCCAGGAGCTTACATTCATTCTCGCACGGCCACAGAGAGTAGCACACGGGCACACACATGCACAAACGCAGAGAGACACAGATACAGAAGATCACAGGGAACATCAGTCACACGCAGACAAACATAAGCTCACAAATATACACAGATGCATGGGCAAACACACACACAAACTCAGAGAAACACACACATTCTCGCACACACAGGTACACACACACACACACACACACACACACAGCAACACAAAGTGAAACACATGCACTCAAATGTGCTTGTACACATGCAAGAACACGTCCATATACATGCATACATATAGACACAGCCACATGCAGACGGACACTCACACTCAAGCGCTCTCTCAATCTCCCTCATACAATCACACTTGAACGCCCACATGCACTAACCTAAACACAAAGTGACAGACACACGCACACACCCACACATACACACACACTCTCAATTCCACAAACACCCACACAAATGCACACAAACTCACAGAAATAATTACAGAAACAGACACACTAATATGCATACACAGACAAACTCTCATAAACACGCTCTGAAACACAAACACACAGCAAATCACACTCACACACAAAGAGAAACAGATTAAAACAAACCCACAAACACAGGCATAAACTTTCACACACAGAAAAACTGTCACACAAATGTACACACTCACATATAAAATAATATTCACAGAAAAAAAAAAACACACGGCTCTCTCCCTCTCTCAAAGAAACACTGGTTCATGAACACACACATGCAGAAACACAAACATGGGCACATGCAAACACAAACACACAGAACCACATGCACACACTCGCATTCATGCATATGCACACATGCACTCACGCTCATTGATGCAAATAATCCCATGCAAGAAGCACAAACATGGACACAAACACACACACGCAAACACAGACACACACATAAAAGCACTAAATAACACGCACACACTCACAAGCACGCACACATGCACACTCACAAACACATGCACATAAACAGGCACACAGAAAGGCACACGCACAAACACAAAACCACATGCACACACACACAAGCACACATACACACACATACACAGAAACACAAGCAGTTGTCTAGGGCAGTTAGGGGTGGGCTATAAATGCTGGTAAAGACAGCGAAACAGACAGTACTTAAAAATGCATTAAAACAAACTCACACAGTTGTCCAAACACACACACACACACACACACACACATACACACACACACACACACACACACACACAGCCATACACATTGTCACAGACACACACATACTCTCACATGCACAAAATGTGGACATGCATACTCACATATACAGAATCAAGCATGCACACATTCAAGCACAGAAACACACCAAAATACACATAATTCTCAGGGGCAATAAGGCATGGGAAATAATTGCTGGCCTAGCCAGCGAAACACTCACCACGTAAAAACAAATTTGAAACACACACATACAGTGACACGAGCACACACAGTCACACACACACACACACATATACACACACAGTCACACACATGCATGCGCACACACACATGCACTCAATTACATGCAAACACAAATGCACGCATGCACACACAAAGTCAGTCACACACTGAATCCAATACGCAGAAATGCAAAAACGAGCAAACAGAAACTTTTACACACATTCACACACATGTGCGAACACACATGTACTAACACAGACATGCACACACAAAGGCAATCACATACTCAATCGAATTTACAGAAAAACAAGCGAGAACATGCAAACGTACACACAAACACACACAAAGCCAAAGACACCCATACGCATATATACATTATCACCTGCATAAATGTGCACACATACTCGCATGCTTAAGTACAGAAACAGACATACAAACAAGCACACACAGAAAAACTCCCGCACACAACCTCTGACAAACAACCACACAGAAAAAACACGCGTGCACACAAAGTGAAGCATGCAAAAGCAAGAGCACAAAACACACACAGAAACATTCACCCACAGGTACACATCCACACCAACGCAAGCACTCACATATACAGGAATATTGACAGAAAAACACACACGTCACTTTCTCTCTCTTACACAGGCACCTGTCCATGAACACACACACGCAGACACACATATGCAGACAGACAAACACAAACACACCAAACGCCACACAGAGACATATTCATGCACAGGCACGCATGCAGTCACGTTCATTACACAAAAAATCCCATACAAGAAACACACACACGTCCACACACAAACACACATACGTGCATACAAACACACACACAGAAACACAAACTCTGGCATGTGCACACATGTGGGCACACTGATTCAAATAGAGAGAAATGGACACAAACAAACACAAACTCACAAACTCTCTCTCTTTCTCACATGCACATACACACACACACACACACACACACACACACACACACACTGAAGCAAACACATGCACACACAGAAACGCTTACACAGAAACAGGCCCATGCATACGCACACACACAATTACACTATCACCTGCACACAAACACACAAACACACATACACACGTTCGCAGAAACACATAATGACATGTCAAGGGCAATTACGGGTGGGATGTAAATGCTGGCAGAGAAGTCCACATTCCTTAAGAATCTATTAAAAAAACCGCATGCACACACCCACACATACACAGTCACATACGCAGAAACACCACACAGTCACATATGTGCATCCTCACACACACAGACACACACACACACACACACACAAACACAAACTCTCACATGTGCACACATATCGGCACACTGACTCACATAGAGAGAAAGAAAACAATCTCACAAGCAATCTCTTGCTCGTGCACACACACACACACACACACACACACACAAACACACACACATGCACAGAATTAAACACACACGCACATGCATGCAGATAAACACGTACGCAGAAACAGGCACATGCATAGGCACACACAAACACACAAGCACATGCACACTCATATACAAGCGCACATACACATGTGCACATAAATACACGGGCATTGTCAAGGGCAAATAGGAGTGGGATGTAAATGCTGGCAGAGAGAGCAAATCTCACAATCCTTAAGAATCTATTAAAAAAGCGCACACGCACACCCGCACATACACACTCCCATACGCAGAAACACTTAGCGCACAGTCACATATGTACAGCCACACAGACACGCACACACACACGTACACACATACATTCACATAAACACAAGCTCAGATATGCGACACGTATGGACAAACTGATTCACAGATACAGAAACACACACACACACTTTCACAAACTTTCGCTTTCTCTCTACCTCCCTCACACACACTCACACATACATACACATGCACACAGACACCCACATGCTCTCAAATGCTCTCACATGTGGGCATACGTTTTCACATATACAGAAACAAGCATATCCACACTCAAGCACAGAAACACACCAGGGTACAAACACTTCTCAAGAGCAGTAAGGCACAGGAAACAATTGCTGGCCTAACCAGTGAAACCCTCATCCCGCAAACACTAATTTGAAACAGTCACACACACACACACACACATACACACACACACGCACACACATACACATCATCTCTTACGCATTCTCACACAGACAGAGGCACTGAAACACTCAGTTCAATACGTAGAAACACACTAGTGCACTAACAAACTCAGGCACACACTCACACATTGTTGCACAAACACAGATGCACACACAAAGACAATTGCACACTCAGTCGATATCAGAGGAACACACATGTGCAAACACACACACACACACACACACACACACGCACACAAAGACATTTGCCCAGACACACACTGGAGCATGCACTCACTCTCACACGACCACAGAGAATCAAACAGGACACACACATGCAAGAACACAGAGAGACAAAAATGCAGAAGATTACATGGATGCACACTCACACTCAGACAAACTCACAAATACACACAGATGCACAGCCAAACAGACACACATACACATACACATGCACACCCAGAGAAACACATGCACACACACACACACCAACACTTAGTGAAACACATGCATCAAATGCACGTTTACACATGCAGGAACACGCCCACAGTCACACATACATAAACACACAGTTCGTGCAGACAGACACACATGCTGAAGCGCACTCACAATCTCCAATATATACTCACACATGAACACACACAGGCACACACCTAGACAATACGTCACACATAAAGACACACAGACAAACAAACACACACACACACAATGGCACACTGCAGGGCCTCTTTGAACTGCATTAGAGTGTTGAAGTTGGATTTTGGTGACTGAGGGGACTTAAGGCTAATTTCTATCTAAAGTTTAATCTTAATTTAAAATTATAATTAATTAAAAGTGCTATTTGGTGTGGAAGTAGTTGAGTCTAGGCCAGCCTATAAGCAGTGTTTATACAGGCTCTTCTTGCAGATGCAACTATTTGATTACATATCTGGCTAAAACAGGTTTTCAGAGTCTAGATTCAGAGAGAATAAAAACAGGCCATCTTAAAGTAATAAAAACAAAAAAACTGCAGATGCTGGAAATCCAAAACAAAAACAGAATTACCTGGAAAAACTCAGCAGGTCTGGCAGCATCGGCGGAGAAGAAAAGAGTTGACGTTTCGAGTCCTCATGACCCTTCGACAGAACATCTTTAAGTGCTGACTTTGCCTGCACTGGAGTGCTGCTTTCAGCTGCAGTAGAGTACTTAAGTTGAAGTTGGTGACGGAGGGAAAGAGGTGATCCTTTGAGCACAATGAGGACGGTCAGTTAAGTGTTTACTACTTTTATGGAATAAAGTTTTTAAGGATTTTGTTTGTTGTTCATCATTTGTAAAAGCCATATTCTGTAACAACGAGGAGCAGGGAGCAAGGGCATAGAGCAATTGATATTGTTTTAGATTAAGTGTCTTCCAAAAGGTTCAATTTAATTTTCAGGTGTAAATCATGGCAGTAGAGCTCCAAGCTGTGGGCACTACTCCTGCTAAACGTGCGAAGCGGGAACATTTCCAGTGCCCGGGCCCAGCATGTGTGCAGAAGGCATCTCAAGCTGGAACTCTTAGAAGCCTGGGTTTCGGAGCTGTAGAGGCGGCTGGAGACAATCTGGAGCATCCACGAGATGGACAGAACTGTGGGCTAAGTGTGCACAGGCAGGAAGGGAATGGGTGACCGCCAGGCAAAGCAAGAGGACTAGGCAGACAGTGCAGCAATCTCCTGTGTCTATTCCCCTGCAAAACAGATGTACCGCTTTTCACACGTTGAGGGGAATTGCCTCTCAGGCGAAAGCAGCAGCACCCAAATTTGATGCACCATGTTTGGCTCTGCTGCACAGGGGAGGAGTAAAAAGTGTGGGAATGCAATAGTTATAGAGGTTTCAACTGTGTGGGGAATAATTTCTGTGTCTGCAAACGAGGCTCTGGGATGGTATGGTCCCTCTCTGGTGCTAGGGTCAAGAATGTCTCAGAGCAGCTTCAGGGCATTCTGATGGGGAAGCCAGTGGTCGTGGTGAACATTGGTAGAAACGACATAGGTAAGAAAATGATTTGATCCTGAAAGCAGAATATAGCGAGTTAGGAAGTAAGTTGAAAAGCAGGACTTCAAATATAGCGATCTCAGGTTTACTACCAGTGCCCCGTGCCGGTCAGAGTAGAAATAGCAGGATATATCAGGTGATTATGTGGCAGAAGAGATGGACTGGGAGGGAGGGTTTCAGATTCCTGGGACATTGCTCCAGTTCTGCGGGAGGTGGGGCCAGTACAAACAGGATGGGTTACACCTGGGAAGTTCTGGGAATGATGTACTGGGGTGAATATTTGCTCCAGAGGTTGGGGAGGTTATAACTAAAATGGCATGGTGGTGGGAACCTATGCAAGGAGTCAGAGGAGGGGGAATCTATTTCAAGAACAAAAGACAGGAAGGGGAATAAGATAAGTGATAGTCCAAGAAATGAAAGGCAAGAATCAAACAGGGGCCTCAGTGAAATGAAGTGAGAATGGGAGAATATTGTGATGAGCATTCGCAAAGTGGATAAATTAACCGTGCAAGTGGGTGTAAAGGTATGATATATTTGGGACTACGGAGACATGGCTGCTGGACCAGGAATGGGAACAGGACAACCAGGGGTATTCAGTATATAGGCAGGACAGACAAAATTTAAGATGCGGTGGGGTTGCATTGCGGATTAATAAGGTGATTACTCAATAGTGAGGAATGATATTAGCTCCGATGGTCTGGAACCTATGTGGGTAAAGCTGAGAAACACAAAGGGGAACAAATGTGTTAGTTCACTTTTATATTCTATATTGACACCCAACCTGTCGTGGTGATGTTGGGAATGTTATTAAACTGCAAGGGGGCATCTGGAATTATGGGTGATTTAATCTCCATATATATTGTGCAAATCAAATTCGTAGCAATCCCGTAGAGCAGGAAATCCTGGAGTGTCTACGGGATGGATTTCTGGACCAATACGTTGTGGAACCAACATGAGAAAGGAAAGATTGGCAATCTAGTTGTCCAAGGCCCATGGGGATTAGGGGCCATAACTTAATAAAATTCATCATCAAGATGGAGAGTGGTGTAATTGAGTCTGACACAATGGTCCTGAAACTTACTAAAGGAAACTACGATGGTATGAGGTGTGAGTTGGCTATGATGGATTGGGAAACGTTACTTAAAGGGATGATGGTGGATAAGCAATGGCGTACTTTCAAAGGGTGCATGGGTGAGATGTAATAATTCATTATTCCTGTCCGGCACAAAAGTGAAAGAGGAATTTGGCTGGAGCAGGCCTACAAGTGTAATGAGAGATAGTACCAGATCCAAGGAAGAGGCGTACCAATTGGCCAGAGAAAACAACAGGCCTGTGGATTAGGAGCCGTTTAAAATTCAGCAAATGCAGACCAAGGGAATGATTAAGTAGGGGGACATAGAGTACTAGAGTAAGCTTGCAGAGAACATTAAAAACAGCTGTACAAGCTTCGGTAGGTATTTAAAGAGCTAAAGATTGGTGAAGACAAATGGGGGTCCCTTACATTGAGAAACAGTGAGCAGGAGGAACTGAAGAAAATCAGTATTAGTAGGGAAATGGCGTTCGGCAAATTGATGGGATGCAAGGCCGATAAATCCCCAGGGCATGATAATCTGCACCCCAGAGTACTTAAGGAAGTGACACTAGAAGTAGTGGATGTATTGGAATAGACTTTGGAACAGTTCCTACATATTGGAGTGTAGGTAATGTAAACACACTATTTAAAAAGGGAGGTAGAGAGAAAGCATGGGCTTATATACCAGTCAGCCTGACATCGGTAATGGGGAAAAGATTTATTAGCTGAGCATTTGGAAAACAGTGGCAGAATCGGACATAGTAAGCATGGATTTAGAAAGGGAAATCATGCTTGACAAATCTACTGGAATTTATTGAGGATGTAAGTAGTAAAGTTGAGGAGGGGGAGCCAGTGGATGTGGCTTATTTGGACTTTCATTATGCTTTCGACAAAGTCCCACATAAGAGATCAGCGTGTAAAATGAAAGTGTTTGGGATTGAAGGTAATATATGGATATGGATAGAAAACTGGTTGGCAGATAAGAAACAAAGAGTAAGAATAAAGGGGTCTTTTTTTCTGAACGGCAGGCACTGAATAAAGGGGTACCACAAGGATCGGTGTTGGGACCCCAGTTATTCATAATATATATGAATGATTTAGATGAGGGAGCTGAATGTATCATCTCCACATTTTCAGATGACACAAAGCTGGTTTGCAGGTTGAGCTGTAAGGAAAATGTGAAGATGCTGCAGTGTGATTTGGACAAGCTGAATGAGTGAGCAAATGGATTTCAGATGTAGTTTCATGTGGATAGTTGTGAGGTTATCCACTTTGGTTGCAAAAACAGGAAGGCAGATTATTATCTGAATGGCTATAAATTGGGAGAGGGGAATGTACAACAAGACCTGGGTGTCCTTGTACACCAGTCGCTGAAGGTAAGCATGCAGGTGTAGCAGATGGTAAAGAAGGCAAATCATAGCAAGAGGATTTGAGTACAGGAGCAGGGATGTCTTGCTGCAATTATACAGGGCCTTGGTGAGACCACACCTGAAATATTGTGAACAGTTTTGGTCTCCTTAACTGAGGAAGGATGTTCTTGGCATAGAGGGAGTGCAGCGAAGCTTTACCACACTAATTCCTGGGATGGCGGGACTGATATATGAGTGGAAAATGCCTCTGATAGGATTATATTTCGCTGGAGTTCAGAAGAATGAGGGGGATCTCATAGAAACAAATAAAAGTCGAACAGGACTAGACAGCGTCAATACAGGAAGGATGTTTCCGACGGTGGGGGAGCACAGAACTAGGGTCACATTCTGAGGATACGGGATAGACCATTAAGGACTGAGAGGAGGAGAAATTTCTTCACACAGAGAGTAGGGAGCCTGTGGA
The DNA here is from genome assembly GCA_026770705.1 of Isurus oxyrinchus. Taxonomy (NCBI): domain Eukaryota; kingdom Metazoa; phylum Chordata; class Chondrichthyes; order Lamniformes; family Lamnidae; genus Isurus; species Isurus oxyrinchus. The sequence goes on from JANJGN010000136.1 coordinate 413,230, forward strand.
ACTCGCTACCACATAAAGTAGTGCCGACGAAAACAATGCGTCTTTTCAAGAAGGAGTTTGCTATAGCTGTTGAGACGAAAGGGATCAAAGGATATGGGGGGGGGGGGAAGTGGGAGCAGGCTGTTGGGCTGGAGGATCAGCCATGATCATATTGAATGGCGGAGCAGGCTCGAAGGGCCGAATGGCCTACTCCTGATTCTATTTTCTATATTTCTATGTTCTTATGTTTCACACAAACTCTCTCTCTCTCCCTCTCTCTCTCTGTCTCTGTCTCTCTCTGTCTCCATCTCTATCCGTCACTATTTCTCTCTCACACACAAATACAAACACACAAACACACACACACAGAGACACACAGAAGCACACACGCACACAAAAAGCACACACACAGAGACCCAAACAAACATACATACACTCAAATGCACAGACACACATACGAATGCACACATAGTCATGAAGAAAATAATGCATACGTGCTCACAAAATTACTCTCACTAACAGAGATACTCATGCACACACACAGGATCTCACAAGCACTCCCTGACACTCAAACGCACAGAAAAGTACACGTGCACACGCAAACAGCAGCACATATAAAACAGGCACACAGATGCACTCATAATTTTAAACACTCCCAGAAAATTTCAGACAGACGCATGTTCTCACACACACAGTGTTATAGACAGAAACACACAGACACGAGTCTCCCTCTCTCTCTAACACACACCCACGTTCATGATCACACAAATGCAAACACACACACAGACACACACACACACACACACACACACACACACACATGCGTGTATGCACACGCAGACAAAAACAAAGACATTTACTCTCACACAGCACACATACTTCAGCTAAAGCCCTTCAGGCTCCAATATGGACAATGATCCTCCAATGTACATCACCGTGTCTATCCACTCGGGTGACTGCAGGAGTGTTTGGAATATCTGAATTCCCTTTTCCTGTGACCTCAGCAGCACGAGCTCCACATGCCGTGGTGGGTGCCACTGCCACACAACAGGACCCTGAAAGCAAGCCGAGGACCTCCAGCTCCCGGCCCTCCATAGCCCGCCCGTCAAGCTCATCACAATCACTAGGCTGCATCCTCCTCCACCCTGAAGTTCACGGTCCATCAATGCGTATCGGCAGAGTTAGGCAGGTTTGGGAGATGTCATTGCACAGCCTGGGCAAATGTGTTCATCTCTTCTACTTCGCTTGTGTATATTACCTCCCCAGAATATGCCTTTCATATGTCTCCTTGTTGTGATGAGCAGCGTTTGTGTCACTCAGATGTGAAACTTTGATTTGTTCACAAGGTAAATGCTGGGGCATCAGAGCAGGGCCACTTCCCTGCGCTTTGTGCAGCCATCAAACCAAAGTGATTGTCCAGCTTCACACTCAGTGACACATCACTGATATCTGATCATGGACTCTGCTTGGCATTGCAGCCAGAATGTCGTGTGCAGGCGTCACAGAGATCCATCATTCTCTCTCTGTGATCCCAGGGTCTTTAAGCTGGTGCTGGCCTCCATCTCATCAGCATCTGTGGCCGGAGACGCTGTGATCCTGAAGGGGTCAGGTGCTGAAGGCTGACAAAGGATCAGGTACATTAAAGTTCCATGGCTGCATATCCATGATATGACCCTAATCCCAGAGCGCACCTCTTGTGCACCTGCACCCTCTGGCAAGTACGATTGCCTCATTGTTGTCATGATTGCCTTCCAATGCCTCTTCACCCACATTCCCGTCGCCGTGCTCCTCATTGGAGGAGACGCCCAGCTCCTCCATCTCCTCAGTCATGTTCTCTGCCCGTAGCAGCGCCAGGTTGTAAAGTGCAAAGCAGGGGACATTGGTGCATCACACCCTCTGTGGACTATATTGCAGGCCTGCACCAGAAAGGTCCAGTTACCGGAACCACATTTTCAACATCCTGGTTGATTGATACAAAAAGGCGCGAGCTGCAGCATAAGCTTCATTATAATTACCGTCTGCTGCAGTCTGAGTTCACCCACATGGGTGTCATCAGCCACGTCCTCTGTAGGTTGTCCTTCTGACTGGGGAGCCATCACTGCAGCCCTAATGGATCCTATAAGCCAACAGGGATCTGAGACGTACTGAGACAACCTCCTGACAGAGTTAGACACATGCAGGGACATCCTGTTCCCTGAATGATCCAGGTCCACATTGGAGTCACAGAGGCAGCAGCATCCCACTTCACGGAGCACAGCCTATGCATTCTCCTGACAGAGGTAGACACACACACAGAGACATCCTTTTCCCTGAAGGATCCAGATTCCCTCTGGATTCCTGGGAGCAACAGAACGCCGCATCTCGGAGCACGGCCTGGGCATTCTCCTGACAGTGGTAGACACACACAGGACACCATGTTCCCTGAAGGATCCAGGTTCCCTGCAAACACCAGAAAGAGTTTGGTGACCATCCACGGAGCTGGACAAAGCGTCAAAAGTGCCTCAATGATCTGCTGTGTTCCGCCAAGGTGAGGGGGATGCCCCTTCTGGACATGCAGCCTGGCATCTCTGCATACAGTATGTCAGGCCTCGGGTGGGCACAGGGTACATGATGCTTGGCAGCGCTACAGGAGCCTGCGCCCATGATCAAGGTGAAGGAAACAATGTCAATGGTAAAGGATGACAATGAGGAGAAAGAACTGTCGATCTCTTGGAGGAATCTCCAATCACTGTGACTAAATGAGACACCATGTCACCCTTGGCAGCATTGGTGGAGAAGAAAAGAGTTGACGTTTCGACAGAACTTGAGTGAATCCAAGAAAGGGGTGAAATATAAGCTGGTTTAAGTGTGTGTGTGGGTGGGGGGGGGAGGTGGAGTGGGGGGGGAGAAATGGAGGGGGTGGTGTGGTTGTAGGGACAAACAAGCAATGATAGAAGCAGATCATCAAAAGATATCACAGACAACAGGACAAAAGAACACAGAGGTGTTGAAGTTGGTGATATTATCTAAACGAATGTGCTAATTAAGAATGGATGGTAGGGCACTCAAGGTATAGCTCTAGTGGGGGTGGGGGGAGCATAAAAAAATTAAAAATATTTAAAAATAATGCAAATAGGTGGGAAAAGAAAAATCTATATAATTTATTGGAAAAAACAAAAGGAAGGGGGAAGAAACAGAAAGGGGGTGGGGATGGGGGAGGGAGCTCAAGACCTAAAGTTGTTGAATTCAATATTCAGTCCGGAAGGCTGTAAAGTGCCTAGTCGGAAGATGAGGTGTTGTTCCTCCAGTTTGCGTTGGGCTTCACTGGAACAACGCAGCAAGCCAAGGACAGACATGTGGGCAAGAGAGCAGGGTGGAGTGTTAAAATGGCAAGCAACAGGGAGGTTTGGGTCATTCTTACAGACAGACCGCAGGTGTTCTGCAAAATGGTCACCCAGTTTACGTTTGATCTCTCCAATGTAGAGGAGACCACATTGGGAGCAATGAATGCAGTAGACTAAGTTGGGGGAAATGCAAGTGAAATGCTGCTTCACTTGAAAAGAATGTTTGGGCCCTTGGACGGTGAGGAGAGAGGAAGTGAAGGGGCAGGTGTTACATCTTTTGCGTGGGCATGGGGTGGTGCCATAGGAGGGGGTTGAGGAGTAGGGGGTGATGGAGGAGTGGACCAGGGTGTCCTGGAGGGAACTATCCCTACGGAATGCCGATAGGGGGGGTGAAGGGAAGATATGTTTGGTGGTGGCATCATGCTGGAGTTGTCGGAAATGGAGGAGGATGATCCTTTGAATGTGGAGGCTGGTGGGGTGATAAGACAAGGGGGACCCTATCATGTTTCTGGGAGGGAGGAGAAGGCGTGAGGGTGGATGCACGGGAGATGAACTGGACACGGTTGAGGGCCCTGTCAACAACCATGGGTGGAAAACCTCGGTTAAGGAAGAAGGAGGACATGTCAGAGGAACTGTTTTTGAAGGTAGCATCATCGGAACAGATGCGACGAAGGCGAAGGAACTGGGAGAATGGGATGGAGTCCTTGCAGGAAGCGGGGTGTGAGGAGCTGTTGTCGAGGTAGCTGTGGGAGTCGGTGGGTTTGTAATGGATATTGGTGGACAGTCTATCACCAGAGATTGAGACAGAGAGGTCAAGGAAGGGAAGGGAAGTGTCAGAGATGGACCACTTGAAAATGTTGGAGGGGTGGAGATTGGAAGCAAAATTAATATTTTTTTCCAAGTCCCGACAAGAGCATGAAGCAGCACCGAAGTAATCATCGATGTACCGGAGAAAGAGTTGTGCAAGGGGGCCGGAGTAGGACTGGATCAAGGAATGTTCCACATACCCCATAAGGAGACAGGCATAGCTGGGGCCCATGTGGGTACCCATAGCTACACCTTTTATTTGAAGGAAGTGAGAGAGGAGTTGAAGGAGAAATTGTTCAGCGTGAGAACAAGTTCAGCCAGATGGAGGAGTGTAGTGGCGGATGGGGATTGTTCGGGTCCCTGTTCAAGGAAGAAGCTAAGGACCTTGTTTTGTCCCTACAACCACACAAACCCCCTCCACTTCTCTCCTCCCACCCAACCCCCCCACCCCCCCCCTCCCTCCCGCCACCACACACACACACACACACACACACACACACACACACACACACACACACACACACACACACACACACACACACACACACACACACACACACACCTTAAACCAGCTTATATTTCACCCCTTTCTTGGATTCACTCAAGTTGTGTCGAAGGGTCATGAGGACTCGAAACGTCAACTGTTTTCTTCTCCGCCGCTGCTGCCAGACCTGCTGAGTTCTTCCAGGTAATTCTGTTTTTGTTTTGGATTTCCAGCATCCACAGTTTTATTGCTTTTAACCATGTCAGCCTTCCCCTCTTGTCCTTGCAGTGGAAGAGGGAACACAACGCCCTAGAGCTGCAGAGGATGGGGTGTTGGACCCCAAACCTCCGTGTTATTGGACCTGAGGAGGAGCGGGCAATGCACATTGCCACAACAGCATCCACAGAACGTCATGGTTTACAGGGAGTCCCCCCTCCAAGGTTCACACGGCTCTGCTGTTAATGCAGATAATGAGGGCTGTCCGGGGGTGAGGGTTTGGGGAGAGCTGGGGTTTGGGATTGGCAGCTCCTTTCAGAAAGGTTATGTGTAACTCCAAGCTACGAGAGTGTTTAGCAAGGGAAACAGTGAACGGCAGCAACCGAGTAACGGGGTAGCTTTGGAAGAAGGTCACTGAGAAAGAAAATTATCTCTCTGACTTCACCTCATGACTGCCTTGTGATTCTCCCACAGATCCCACAGGAGTTGCTGTCCTGCCCTCCAGAGAGAAGTCAGGACTCGGACCCCAGGACCAGGTAGACATGTCCGAAGAAGCACCATCGGCATTATTGCACTCTGCAGAAACCAGGCCTGAGACTCGGTCTCCAGTGAGTACAAGTGTGGAGTCAGAGTGGGTAACACTGGGTGATGAGCACGGCACCAGTGTACAGCAGGAGGTATCAGCAGCAGAGCTTTCTGTGCTCACTAATCGGCCTCACCTTTCCAATCATCCCCCAGGGAAGGATATCAGCCAGCCTTACCCGGTCTGACCAACAAATGGCTCCGTGGTTATCACTTTTCCCTGACACACTGTGTGTGGCACCCAGTAAACCTTGTTCATGTGTGACATCCCCAAAAGATACAAGATGCATGTCATGACATGTTGCTGGTGTTTCGAATTTCCTCCTCTCCCTTCCACGTCTTGGGTCTCACTCTTGCAAGGCAGCAATCTTCTGGAGTGATTCTGGATGAACTGGCCTCTGGCCACGATGATGTCCTGCTGTGCACATTGGCACCCACATGCCCTGAAATCTGTTTAACTTTCACTGTCCCGCCTTTTCCCCTCTAACTGGTGTTAGAAAGGATGGGCCTGGCCACGTTGCTACAGCCAGTTGCAGCATGTCACACCCCCTATCCCCCATAGAAATGGTTCTGCAGAGAAACAACTTTGACCGCAGGTCCACCTGGACTTGGTCTCCATTTAACATCCTAAAGGCCCTGTGGGGAAAGGAGATGGTGGACCCTGTTGAATGGTGTGCTGAGCAGGCTGCCAAAGGTGATTGACAGAATTTCTCATCCCAGAACTTTCAAACAAGAACCGAGACATTGTTTGTCTGGTGGTCACAGAGGCCTTGACTGTCACTCACTTGCTGCATGTACAGAAACTACACGCTCTACACGTTGTCCTCGACATGGCTTTGGTGGGGAAGAGACTGTTGTTCAACATCGTATGGAATGTCCCCTCACAACGAAGTTCTGGAGAGAGTTACAATGTTTTTTTATCAAGGTAAATCCCGAGCAGCTCTGTGACACAGGGCGCTGTGCTCTACGGGCTGTTCCCAGGGACACACACCAAGATAAATATCAACAGCTGCTGCAGGGCCATCGACTGGGTGAAAGACGCTCTTTTCCCACCTCAGACCTCTTGGTTTTCCAGAGCACAATGTTATCCATGACCGAGTGTTTCAGTCTGGCACTTTCCATGTTCTAGGACTACACGCTCCATAAGGGTAAACACTTGAAATGGTTAAATGTGCGATTTATGTGATTCACTTTAGTTCTTGGCCCTGTATTTAAGGTGCAATTTTTAATTTAACTGTTTCTCTGGCACGTGAAATATTTTGCAATGTTAGACAAAATTTGACATTGTGACTGTCACACAGCAGCTGCACATTCAGAGAGTGGGAGTCCTTTCTGTTTATGGGGCAGCCCACATTCTGTGGGGAACCTTATTACAACATGAGTGCAGTTGACCACATGCTGTACCTGTAAAAACCAGCAATGGAGGCAAACCCTGACACCCTCTGTCCTGAGATGCTGTCTCAGTGTCGTCAGGAATGAACTGGCCCGCCTTGGAGAAAAGGGGATTGGTCACAGTGTGGGTACCCCTGTGTACAGCTCACTGTCAGAACCACACAAGTCACTCAGGAGGCTTGCAAGGAACAGATTGTGAAAATGTTAAGAGCCACAGAAAGCTTCAGTGTCACTGACAGTGTGTGTCTCTGGAGTGACCTTTCCTGTAGGTCTTTGTGGAGAAGGGCACACAATTCAGGCACAATCTACTTGGAGAAGCTCAGCCTCCTCCTGCATTGTATCTCACCCATGTACAGGTAATTGACACTGGTACTGAAGACACTTTGCAGTGGGAACTGCCTGAATATCTGGTGCCTCATTCTAGCAGATTCTCGGCTTTGAACTTCCTCCCACATATGGACTCGTCCATCTGGTACACGATGCTTTTCATGCTGCTGCTGCTGCTCCTGAGACTCTCTGACTGGGAGGTAACCTGGTGCCTCACCCATGACCAAAGAGACAATAGTAATGTATTAGTTGATTGACGCAGGATGTAAGGCAGAAGTGACCCTTGTTGCTGGCAACTATGTGGCTGGTGTGGACTGGTCTGACTCCTCGGTGTCCCTACATCCTCCTTCAGAAGAGAAATAGGGTTCTTCCAGCAAGCTCTGAATACTTGCGACTCAATTATCTATTGAATATCCAAATTTTCAGCAGAAGCAAAAATAAAGCAGAAGAAATACCTAAGATGTGGTGATTCCGGACCAAATCCCTGTCTCTATCAGTACACGGAAATCCAGCCTTGGGAAAACACACAATATCTTTTAATGTGACAGGACAAGTTCAGAAAGCAATTGAAAAATAAAATAATGCAGTGCTCTTGGCTTTAAAAACAGCTATACATGAAAAAAGTCAGCAATAATTCTTGGTTATCTACACAGCATTAATTAGATCCCAGTGGGGGGATTTTATCCAACTTTTAGCATCAGACTTTGTATAGAATGGAATGACGTAGTGAAGATTCAGAGGTGATTTATTTGAATGTTTCCCAGTATCTGGAGAGACTGGAAATGCTGAGATTGTCTCTGTGGAGCAGTTAACTGTAAGGGGAGAATAAGTCTAGATTTGAAATTCATGAATGTTTTGATGAGAGTGATTAAAGTGACACTGCTTCAAGTGGCTGTAATGTCAAGAACAAGAAATCAGTGATTTAAGGTAATTGACGAAATTAGTGGGACTCTAGTGCGGAGAAAGTTTTACAGGGGGCGAGAGTCCATGTTCCCGTGGGTGGAGGGGGCAGCAGACCCAAAATGAACACACTCCGAAGGGGATGGGGACAGGTGGAAAGGAGGTCTTCTGGCCCTGAGGACCTGACAGCAGTGCCAGAAGAAGTTCAATGTGTTCACACGGGTGGGTAATGTCAGTGAATCCATTTCCACATGGTACCTCCTACCCACAACAGCGCCAACAACTCACACAGCTCAATGTACCACACCCCCATCACTCAACAATAAGCAATCACTAACAATCAGGATTAATGCCTAATATTCACAATCATAATCTCACTCTCACACACCATCCTCTCGTAACAGCCTTACATACACCAATCACTGTCTCAACATAACTCCAACTATTCAGCTACAGCAGGTACATTGCCCAAAGCAGCGCAACACCATTATTGACAATCTGCCCTCTCTCGCTGGCAGGACAACGTGACCCCTTAAACACAAGGAGTGGCAAAAGACCAGAGGGGACAAATTAAACCTTCATCCCCTGTGCTTGAGGGAGGAGATGGTTCTCTGTATCAAGGGAGAAGGGCTGTGACAGAGCCTGAAGCACTAGATATCACTGCGAGTGTTAAGGATGATGATATGTTCTTGCCTTATGTCCTTTCTGAACGCCCAGCTCACCCTCATCCTGCTGTCTGGGATGATACACAAGCTGTAGAAGATGGGACAATGGCCATCTTGCTCTCCATCCCACACCAACCCCTCACCTCAGTCCCCTTCTTCTGCCTTCAAACTTGGCAATGACAGCCTAAAGCTGACAGGTCCCGACTGACATAAAGGGGAAGAGAGAGGTGGGACAAGAAAGAGAGGGAGAGTGGGGGTGGGGTGGGGGTGGGGGAGAGGGAAGAGAGAGAAGGGTGATGGGACAGGTGGGGGAGAGAGAAACATGACAGCACTGATGATGAAGCCCAGTCATTTGACTGACACTCACAGCCATCAGCTCAAATATTTGCACTGTTTGTAAAATAGAGACGAGTGCAGAGTCGGAATATGTATGTGGTGAATCACCGAGAAGCAACGGGCTGCAGACAGGTCAGGTGGAAAGGATAGTTCCTCTGCAGCGCAACAGAGGGTGTGATCACAAATGTGTTCTGGTACAGGGGACTCAGAAGGGAAAATTGCTGAGCTCTGTGGAAGTGGATGCTAACTCCATGACAGCACTAGTGGACCCAGCTATGATACAGTATCTGCTGGACATTGTCCCAACTTCCACTGTGGTATATGCCGAATCTATGCAAAATCTCATTGCTGCAGTGGGAGCTCAGGCTGCGCTCTTGAGATCCATGCTTGCTGTCATGCAGGCTCAGACTGCTGTCGGAGTAGATGGACAGAAGCTTTTTCCCAGGATGCAAGAGTCAATTACTAGGGGACAAAGATTTAAGGTGAGAGAAGAAAATATAGAGGAGATGTGTGGGACAGGTTTTTATGCAGACGGTAGTGAGTGTCTGGAATTTGCTGTCAGAGCAGGTGATGGAAGCAGATACGATACTAGGGTTTAAGAGGCAGCTTGACAAATACATGAATAGGATGGGAATAGAGGGATATGGACCCTGGAAGTGCAAAATGTTTTTGTTGACAGGCAATATGATCGGCGCAGGCTTGGTGGGCTGAAGGGCCTGTTCCTGTGCTGTACTTTTCTTTGTTCTTTGTTCTTTGCTGTCATCACGGCTGTGGATCTCAGTGCTCAAAGGGACATGCAGATTCTCTCAGCACCCCAGCAAACTGTGCTCCAGCAAATAACTAGGATAGCTGAGGTTCCGGCCCATGGGAGTGAGAGTGTCTCCATGGAGCATGAACCTGCTGCCCTCTCTCAGTATGACAGCATTTGTTTTCACGTCAATGCAACTCCGCCAGTGTTCTTGCTATAACCCCCATCATCCAGAGTGCTGCTGCCCATGTGGAGGTGGCGCAGTCCCAATCTGAGTGCTCAAGCCCCAGAGCTGCTCGAGGTTGTTCAGCAGGACTATCTACAGCCTCCCCCAGTGAAAGTCAGCCACCTTCCACCAGCCATGCTGCCGCCATTGGAGAAGCACTGTGTAGGAGCACTAGGTAACTCGAGGGAAAGTACAGGACAGGCACAAATCCAACTCAGACGTGTGAATAGTTCAGTTTTGTCTGCATAATTGGATGTGTCATTGGATACAGATGTTAGTAAACAAGTTTGCGTTACTGATTTTTATTACAAAATGGTGACCAAAAGGAAGCTGTGATGGGGTATTTCAGATGGTTGTAACAGTGGAGAATGGCAGGGTAGAGAAGTTGTCCAATGGGAATCAGAGCCTTATTAGGCACTCTGCAACAGTCTGTCTGGGTGTAACTCTTTTAAGTACAAACACGTTTCCATCTGTTCCTATTCAGATTAGGTTACGTTGTTTCATAGCTTTGCCATTGTGAGATTTGAACTCTTGATCTTGGGGTTACAAGCCCAGTACCATAACCACTTGGCTATTTAGGCCAAGCCCCTGTCTGGGTGTAAGGTGCACAACAATATCCTCCCTGCCTCTTCCTCCTCCTCCTCCTGAGGTGTTCTCCGGATTCCTGGTGACATTGCCTATGCACTCATGATAGTGATGATATTCTTATAATATCAGCTGATGTTGCAACTGGGCAAGCCAGGTCCCAGGGTGTAGCACAGCTGGATAGACCCTAACGCTTACATTCTTTGTTTAGATACATGGAGAGGGGCGACTGAACAGAATCACTGGAGACAGCTAATGAAGTTTTAACAAAAATATACATTTATTAAACAAGACAAGATGAACTATATTACAAATCTCTTTCACCCACAACTTATATATATTAGATACATAGATAGATATCTTTGGATTACACAAGTTAAAAAGGCCATTGTATACTCCAATTTTCACAGTAAGTACAGAGTCCATGTAAATGAAGAGGAGACCTCTACTCAGACACAACTCACTGAATCCAAGGGACAAATAAAACTCAAAGAAATGCAATGGATCTGTTTTTAACTCTTCCCGGTCACTTGTCACACCGTGAGCCAACATTTCTCACTGAATTCCATCTTCTACACAAAGGCTTTCTAATCTCCACTCTCCAATAGCCCTCTTTGTAATCATCTCCCATACTGACACTTTCTCTCTGACGCCTTCTGCAAGGGATCACCTCCAGGACTTTGAGCTCTGCTTCCGATGCTTCTCTTCCCTGGGTTATCACATTCATTCAAGCTGTCTTCTAAACACTCTTCCTCACCACTTACCCATCAACAGTACTGCTGCTTCACATTCCCGTGGCCTAGTGTTACAGGCATTCCGTTGTTTATTTGGAACTTCTGACTTCTAACATGCCTTTATATCACATTAAACCTGTTTCCTGCAGATTTTGTTTCATATTCAAATTTCAAGCTTGGAGCCTTCCAATCTGCTCCTTATATTTAAATTCATTTAATACAGATTTTATTGGCTCCTGTTCTTCACTTAACCAAAATGTCTCCCTAGGACGTTCTCCAGATTCTGTCTCACCCTTTTTGCTTTGGGGCCGATTGGTTCTTTTGGGGAAATTATTCTGTCTGTAGTTCCCTCTACGCTGACTGCAGTCTCTCTTGGCAGCTGTCTTCATACTGAACTCAAACTGCTGAGATTGGTGGGCAGGGGGTTGGGGTGGTAGGGACTTGGGCTGCCTCTCTGAAACTCGGTTGCTAGGCAACAGCTCCGTTTTTATCTGCTGTTGTTTGTTTTAACTTCTCACAGTCATAAAACTCAATAAAAATGCAGACAGTTTTACAGACGTGTGTAACAAAACTCAGCTTGAAATTTTCTAAACACAGGTAAAGGAATACTTAAACTTAATCAAAGTTAAACTTTAAAGCTAAAACTCATTCCTAACGCCAACAAGGGTGGATTGCATGATACAGATGGACTTGCAGATCAGTTCTAGGGGAGGAATGGTGCTGCCAGTAGTAGTGAATGTGGCAGTCACCGCAATCCCTTTGCTTGGGCTATCTCCATTTGGCTAGTATAGACATAAGTGATATCAATTGGTCTGTGGTGCATCACTGCATTGACATCTTCCTTATTTGTGTCTAATTGTTAACGGTATGAAGGATGCAGCAGAACACCATGGATTTGAACACCTGCTCCAGCATGTAGTGGATGTTACTCTGTGAGTGGATCAGGAATCAGGAGCATTATTTCATCTCATCAATAGTCTGCTTCACGATGTTCCTGGTGGTTCCATTGCTCTCGGTTTGCTCGTATTATATTCACATGGCGGTTTGGCTGTGGGGAGTGGTGAGTTTGTGTGTGTTTAGAGCCTTGTGTCGAGGGGGCAACCTCAATCTTCAAGAGGCCAACCCCTGGTTCTGAATGAGGTTTGAATACGATGGGAATGGCTGCCTACTTCAGAATGATGGCATCGTGGCTGCTGCCAAGATGAGGAACATTAAACCAACATGATGTACTATGCATCGTCACATAGCTGCTGTATATTTTGGCAGCTCATCAATACCTTCTCAAGGGAAACCAGACAGTGACATCCATGTCCATGAAAGAATTACATTTGGGGGAAAAAATGGACTGAGAGTTCTTTTAATTACTGGAGCTTTGTCATGGGGGCTCAGTGGGGCCAGAGGCACCATCGAGAATCCTTATGTCCTGAGAAAACAGTGGGTCCGCACGTCATACTTCTCCCTGTTGAGGGGGAAAGCGATATATTCGCCTCACCCGACATAGATGGTCTCCGTCTTCTAGTGGAAACATCGACAGATAACATTCTGAGAGATGATGGATATGTTATCCGCTCCTGTCTGAAATGTTCTGCATCCATAGAAGCTCAATGGAACTCTGACCTTAACTGCCACTGACATCAATGTCCTCGTGATGCTGCAAGTCATGTTGAAGGAGGTGACACAGATCTGTGACCTCCCCTTGTTGTATCAGATTTGCCTCACTTTCTTTTCCTGGGTTATAATTAGTTTGGTAAAGTGTTCGTGGAAACCCCGGGGTGGGTAGGGCAGAGCCCCCCTCGTCGACCCTCTCTAAGGCCTCTCTGCAGCCTTTGAGACGTGTTGATCATGTTACTGTCACCGATGCACTGTAACTAAAGACCCCATACCTCATCCATAACTGGGTCACCAAATGATCTGTCCTCCCTGAATGCATGGAGCAGCTCACAACAGAAGCTCCAAAACAACATCCCCAACAACTCCACTAACTTTCCAATTACAGAGGTCAGTCAAAGCCTTTCCGCTACAAGTTAGAAGCCTCGTCTTTTTAAATCGCGCTAGACAGGTTTCCTTGTGTTTCTCAACTCATGTTTAGCCGAGACTGACTAACACAGGCGTTCAACGGACAGGCACACACCAAGTTATGAAGACATGTGTCAAAGCTGCTGGAACCACCTGTCCAACATGGAGCACCAGCTGGGAGTCGCTGGGAAGTGAATAACAGTGCGACCCACACTTTTTCATGTTTACAGCATCGTACCTCTGTTAGCAGTGGCCCTAATCCGCTACAAAGGCCAGATTCATATTTGGTGGGGGCGGGGGGGGGGGGGGGGGGGGAGGGGTGGGTGGGGGGCGGGAGGGATATTGAGTGAAACACATTACCTTTAAAATTAAACTGCATAACACTTAAAGTGAAACAATTTTCAGGAATAATGGTAAAAGACAGAGGGATAGTTATTAATCGGAGGAGTGAGGACATGGAGGTAGCAAATCATTAAGTGAAAATATTCAAATTGAGATGTTACCACACCAGGAATCAATGCAGGTCAGGGAGCACAGGGATGGTGGTTGAACGGGATTAGTTTGGATATGGGCAGGATAGTTTGGGATGAACTCTGGTTTGTTAAGAATGGCAGCTGACAGTGTGACCACGATAACATTAGAATAGTCGAGTCTGGGTTGAGGAAAATGTGAGGTTTTATTCCTTAGCATTGTTGGGGCGGGGTGTTGATGAGTGATATTTTGGAGGTGGAAGGGGGCAAGATTGGGAATGGAGAGAATAGGCGTTCAGCAATCAGCTCAGTGTCAAACGGATCGCACATGGAGTGAACAGACTGGTTCTACCGCAGATATTGGCCTGGGAGGCTCGTGGATACAATGGATCAGGAGCGGAATTTCTGAGAAAAACTGAAGACAAAAGATTCCATCTTCCCAGATTTCAAATGACAAAAACAATACTGAAGTTAAATGTTGTTTATAATATAAATAACCTGAAAGAGAGACTTACCAGGTACACCAACAATAGCCAGGATGGGATAATAACCTGCTTGAATAACCAGAAGCGTGTAATAGATGCGCAAATTTAATGACAACCAAGAATAAAATGTAGACAGCATGTACAACCCAGAGGCTAAACCCCTGTCCATTGTTGTAGCATTGCATTCTATTGTTCTCAGATTCTGATCCATTGTTGTAACATTCCAATCTATTGTTCTCCGATTTTGATCCATTGTTTTAACATTCCACTCTATTGTTCTCAGATTCTGATCCATTGTTGTAACATTCCAATCTATTGTTCTCCGATTTTGATCCATTGTTTTAACATTCCACTCTATTGTTCTCAGATTCTGATCCATTGTTGTAACATTGCAATCTATTGTCCTTAGATCCTGATCTCTCCTCTCCCTCCCTCTGATCTCTGTCAGTGTCGGAGTTGATGCTCCCGCTGAAAATATGTGATAACATAGTGAAAGGAGTCCCTTATTAATAGAAGAGGCTAAACCACCAGTGGCACAATAAGGTTCCATGGAGACAGACGTTATTTGCAGTCACTGAACAAACATGTTGTGTTCAACCCTTTGAATCAAATATTTTTATATCACAATAAGACCATCAGACCATAACACAAATTAGGGCATTCGGCCAATCGAGTCTGCTCTGCCATTCAATCGTGGCTGATAAGTTTCTCAACCCCATTCTCCCGCCTTCACCCCATAAACTTTGATCCCCTTACTAATCAAGAACCTATCTCTCTCGGTCTTAAATACACTCAACGACCTGGCCTCCACAGCCTTCTGTGGCAATGAATTCCATAGATTCACACTCTCTGGCTAAAGAAGTTTCCCCTCATCTCTGTTCTAAAAGGTCTTCCCTTTACTCTGAAGCTGTGCCCTCAGGTCCTAGTCTCTCCTACTAATGGAAACGTCTTCCCCACGTCCACTCTATCCAGGCCTTTCAGTATTTTGTAAGTTTCAATCAGACCCCCCCTCATTCTTCTAAACTCCATCGAGTATAGACCCGGAGTCCTCAAACGTTCCTCATATGTTAAGCCGTTCATTCCTGGGATCATTTTCGTGAACCTCCTTTGGACCCTTTCCAAGGCCAACACATACTTCCTGAGATATGGGGCCCAAAATTGCTCACAATATTCTACAAGTGGTCTGACCAGAGCCTTATTATGCCTCAGCAGCACATCCCTGCTTTTATATTCTAGTCCTCTCGAAATACATGCCAACATTTCATTTGTCTTCCTAACGACTGACTCAACCTGCAAGTTAACCTTAAGAGAATCCTGGTCTAGGACAACCAAGTCCCTTTGCACTCCAGATTTCTGAATTCTCTCCAGATTTAGAAAATAGTCTATGCCTCTATTCTTCCTACCAAAGTGCATGACTTCCCCACATTGTATTCCATCTGCCAATTCTTTGCCCATTCTCCTAACCTGTCCAAATCCTTCTGCAGCCTCCCCGCCTCCTCAATATGACTTGTCCCTCCACCTATCTTTGTATTATCTGCAAACATGGCCAGGATGCCCTCAGTTCCTTCATCTTGATCATTAATTTATAAAGTGAAAAGTTCTGGTCACAACACTGACCCCTGCGGAACTCCACTTGTCACCGGCCACCTTCCTGAGAAGGACCCCTGTATCCCCACTCTCTGCCTCCTGCCACACAGCCAATCTTCTATCCATGCTAGTACCTTGCCTCTAACACCATGGGCTTTTATCTTACTGAGCAGCCTCCTGTGCTGTACCTTGTCAATGGTCTTCTGGAAGTCCAAGTAGATAACATCCATTGGCTCTCCTCTGTCTAACCTACTTGTTACCTCCGCAAAGAATTCTAACAGATTTGACAGGCATGACCTCCCATTGATGAAACCATGCTGACTTTGCCCAATTTTACCATGCACTTTCAAGTGTTCTGAAATCTCATCCTTAACAATGGACTCTAAAATCTTACCAATGACCGAGGTCAGGCTAATTGGCCTGTAATTTCCTGTCTTTTGCCTCAATCCCCTCTTAAGCACGGGGGTTACATTAGTGATTTTCCAGTCTTCTGGGACCCTCCAGTGATTCCTAAAAGATTGCCACTAACGCCTCCACTATCTCTTCAGCTCTCTCCTTCAGAACTCTGGGGTGTAATCCATCTGGTCCAGGTGATTTATTCACCTTCAGACCTTTCAGTTTTCCTAGCACCTTCTCCTTGGTAATGGCCACCATACTCACCTCTGCCCGTCGATTCTCTTCAACTTTGGGGATGTCACCCATGTCTTCCACTCTCAAGAATGACATAGAGTACCTATTCAATTCCTCCACCATTCCTTTGTTCCCCACTACTACTTCTCCAGCGTCATTTTCCAGTGGCCCAATGTCCACTTTTGCCTCTCTCTTATACTTTATATATCTTAAAAAAACTCTTGCCATCTTATTTATATTACTGGCTAGTTTACCTTCATATTTAATCCTCTCTCTCCTTATTTGTTTTTTTTAGTTGTCCTCTGTTTGTCTTTGTAGGCTTCCCAATCCCCTGGTTTCCCACTGCTCTTCGCCGCATCGTATGCTTTCTTTTTAGCTTTTATGGTGTCCCTGAATTTCCTTGTCAGCCATGGTTGCCTCATCCTCCCCTTAGTATGCTTCTTCTTCCTAGGGATGATTTTTGCTGTGTCTCCCAAATAACTCCCAGAAACTCATGTCGTTTAATTTCCAGTCTTTCTGCTAGGCTCATATCCCAGTCAATTCTGGCCAGCTCCTCCCTCATGCCTCTGTATTTGCCTTTATTCAACTGTAATACTGTTACAACTGATTCCAGCTTTTCCTCTCAAATTGCAGGGTAATTCTATCATATTATGGTCACTTCCTCCTAAGGGTTCCTTCACCTTAAGTTCCCTTATCAAATCTGCCTCATTACACATCACAAAGTCGAGAATTGCCTGTTCCCTAGTGGGCTCCACCACAAGCTGCTCCAAAAAGCTATCTCCTAGACATTCCACAAATTCCTTTTCTTGGGATCCACTACCAACCTGATTTTCCCAGTCTAGCTGCATGTTGAAATTCCCCATGATCACTGGAGCCTTGCCTTTCTTACACACCTTTTCTATCTCCTGGTGTATCTTGTGCCCCACATCCTGACTACTGTACATAACTCCCATTATGTTTTTTTTTTAACCTTTGTGGTTCCTCAATCTACACACACAGATTCTACATCATCTGACCTGACAGCATTTCTTGCTATCGATTTAATTTCATTTCTTAATAAAAAGCAACCCCACCCCCTCTGCCAACCTGCCTATCTTTTCGATAGGATGTATACCCTTGGATATTTAGCTCCCAGTCCTGATCCCCTTGCAGCCATGTCTCAGTGATGCCCACCACATCATACCTCCCAATTTCAATCTGCACCACAATCTGCGCCATAAAGTAGAAGATTTCCCCGGTCTGGGTTTTATATTTGAGGGTGGCTGAGGGATGGAATGATGGAAATAATGAAAGCTCTGGCTAAATATTTCATTCCACCTTGGATTTGGGAAATGTGCCAGAGGTCTGGAGGTTTCTAAATGTCCCACCCTCGCTTTTTATGACAGGAGAGAAGGCTACGCTCTGGATCTACAGATAAGACAGGGCAATGTTGATGATGGGAAAATTTCTGGAGTCCATAACAGTGTTCAGAAATACATGTTTATTTGTAAGTAAATAAGGTTGATAAATGATCAGAAGCACAGATACGTCAATTGGAACTCATGTCTGATAAACTTAATGTAGGTCTTTTTCTAAGTAACGAGAGTGTTGATGAGGGAAGTGAGCTTTATGTTTTGTCTATGAAGAAAGTGTGATCAAGAGTAGTTTTTCTGGTGTTGCGATAGAAACTGAACCCCCATGGAATAAAGGGACAGTAACAGTGTGGATGTCATATTGGAGAAGAGACAGAGAGAAGTGATGGGCGATGGTTATTCAGACTGGAGGGGAGTTTAAAGTGATGTTGCCCAGGGATCGATATCAGGTGCACTGCTCTATATGACCCAAATAAAGGACAAAGGATTCTACAGAAATTTAATAATTTCTAGAACTGGAGGGTATGGTTTCAATTTAGGGATTTCCCTTTAATGGCAGATCTGACGAGATGTATTTTCCTCTCAGTGCTGTGTGACTTTGGAACTCTCTGCTTCAGAAGGCAGTGCAGGCGTGGGCACAGAATATTTTTTGCAGCAGTGGAATGTGGATTCTTGTTATCAATGGAATCAAAGGTAATTGGGGGTAAAGGCAAATGTGGAATTTGAATCAAAAACAGGTCATCCATGTTCATGTTGAATAGCGGAACAGGCTTGAGGGGCTGAGTGGCCTATTTTTTCTCCGATGTTAGTATTTGCAAATGACAGGAATCTGGAAATATAAATAGTGAGGAGGGTAGCAGTAAGCTTCAGAAGAATATGCACAGCTCGGTCAAATGGAATGAAATGGGGAATAGAAATGTTACTCAGGGAAGTGCGAAGGACACTTTTCAGAGGAGGAATGAGGAGAGGGAAAATAAACTAAATGGGACAATTTTAAACAGGGTGCAGGAACACAGCAAATACATGTACTCACTTGTTAAAAACTGGAAGGACAAGCTGATAGGTTTGTTTAAAATGCACAGAGGATGTGTGACTTTATAAATGGATGTGGAGAGTACAAATGCAAACAGTTAAATTAAAGTTTCGTACATCACTGGATGGTGCTCAGCTGAGAAATTGTGTCTAAGTCCGCTCAGAACGTTTTAGGAAGATGGGAGGGTCATGGAGTGATTACAGAGAGAATTTACAGCAATAGTGTCAGGGATGAGGGATTTCAGTTCAATTGGGCAGACTAGAGAAGCTGGACTTGTTCTTCTGACATCTGTCAGGTTAAAGGGTGACTGAAAAGCGTCTCCAAGTTAATGTGGAGTTTAGAGGCAGTAAGGAGAAACTATTTCCACTTGAACAGGAAACAGTAACAAGATTTGCAAAAAATAGTGAAAAGCACAAGCGGACATAAAGAGAACTTTTGTTTTAATGCAGTGTTATTTGCACGTAGAATATACTGTCTGAAGACAAGGTCGAAGCTGCCATCTCGGGCTGATGTGATGTACACCATGACACCTTCTCAAAGGATCGTTCTGAGCGGACTTAGACACAATTTCTCAGCTGAGCACCATCCAGTGATGTACGAAACTTTAATTTAACTGTTTGCATTTGTACTCTCCACATCCATTTATAAAGTCACACATCCTCTGTGCATTTTAAACAAACCTATCAGCTTGTCCTTCCAGTTTTTAACAAGTGTGTACATCTATTTGCTGTGACTCTCCTCAGTGTTCTGGTCAATAATTATCTCCCCATCGACATCACAACATAACAGATAATCTTTTTTTGAGAGTTCTGTTGAATGACAAATATCATGTCTGTTGTTGCCCCAAATGGTCAGAATCCACACTGGGTCTTTGGTGGGATATTTCACTGACAGGTAGGGGGAGGTTCACGAGGATTTGTGTGAAAATCTTCCCCACAGTGGACTGAATCAAAATGTATTTATAGTTCCCACAAATTGATTTACCTCCTTTCTTAAACAGTGAAACAATGATGACATTTCAGGAGTCTGGGAGAGGGACCACTTCTTCCCAGATCTCTCTAAAAATGGTCAGAGAGTTTGAGCACGGCCAAAAATCCTGTTGTTGTCACCACCCTTCTGTACGGCAGTGAGATTTGGGTCAGCTACCAAGGGCAACTCCGACTGCTGGAGAAGCTCCACCAGCGATGTCTCCACAGGAGACTCCAAGACAAGTGGGAAGACAGGTGAACAAACTCCTGCATCCTCACTGAATACATATCCTCCAGTATCACAACCCTGACCACGTGAAAGCAGCTGCACTAGTCTGGACACTGCACCCACGTGTCAAACAATCAGCATCTGAAGCAGATCCTCTTTTCAAAACTTGAGGGTGAATCCTGATCTCAAGGAGGACAGAGAAAATATTTTAAGGACACTCAGATGGCCACAGTGAAAATAGGACAAACTGACATTGGTGTACAGGAGGAAGTTGCCTCATCAAACAAGCTGCAGCACAGTCAGAGACTGGCCACATGATCTCTACTGTGGAGAACTGACAAAAGCGGGAAGAGAGAGAAAACAAAACCCTGATTCAAAGAATCCGCTTCCTCAGGGAAATACAGATTCTCCCTGCATGAAGTCCTTTGTCTCCAGGATTGGGCTGCTGAGACTTCTGTGGAGACACAAATCCTGAACACTGGCAAACATCATTCTCGTTTCGAGGAACTGATGATCTGGATGTTGATAATGATGTGATTACACTTTTTGACTGTGAATGCATTTAAAATTAAATCATTGTAATAACTTCACATTAAGGAATCTGAACCCTTCCCCCCACTCCCGAGCTAAATGGGAGGGATTGTGAACAGATGTAGCTACTCACAACTGGGCATCCATGAGGGGCGGTGAGTCATCAGCAGCAGCAGAATTGTATAAACCTGCATCTGTGAACTCAACCCCCACTCTCCAGTACAATCACATCATCGAATCTACCATGGCTCCAAACCAAAGTGCAGGAGGGCATATCAGGATACACCAGCCAGGCTAGAAAATGTGATTTCAAATTTGGGAAGCTACATCACAGGACCACATGCATGAAAAACAAGACGGAGCTAAGCAAACCTATGGTCAACGGGTCAAGAATAAGCGCTGCAGCCCTGCCACATCCAGTGGTGAATGATGGAAAATTTAACATCTACACGGAGCGAGTGGTCTACAAATATCCCACCCTCAATGATGTAGAGCCCAGCACATCACCGCATAAAATAAGGCTGAAGCAATTACAACCATTTATAGCTGGAAGTGTCGAGTGGATGATCCATCCTGGCCCCCTGCAGAGGTCCCCAGTTTTCAGCCAATTCGATTCGCTCCACATGATAACAAGTAACGAAGGAAAGCACTGGAAGCTGCAGAGGTTTTGGGCCCGGACAACATTCCAACATTGGTACTGAAGAATTGTGATCAAGTGCTTGCCACCCCTAGCCAAGGAATACCAGTAAACCTACAACGCTGGCATTTACCCAGCAATATGGGAAACTAACCAAGTGATTCCTGTCCATGAAATGTAGGACAAATCCAGCCCAGCCAATTAGCACTCCATCAGTTTAGTCTCAGCCAAGAGGGGCGATGTCAAAGTAATATTGTCTCTATCCAATTATTGAGGAAACCGAGGATATTGCTGTGGGGGAGACGGGTAAATGTAAATTCACGGTAAATGTAAATTCAACAAAAGAAAATGACTTGTACATCTGATAATGTTGATGAAGAGCACCGCTGCCACTCATCTGTTTTTCATTAAATAAGCCTGTTTGATTCACTAATGATTTACTTTCAGGGAATAAAATGGGCTGTCTTTACTGAACTGCCCTACATGTGACTCCAAATCCGCAGCAACATTGTTGCCTCTCAAATGCCCTTTGAACAGTGAAAATGGCAATACTTGCTCTCTGACTATTGGTTTGGGTTCCATCAGGGTCACTGGACTCCTGACCTCTTTACAGCCTTGGTTCAAACATGGAAAAAAGAGCTGAACTCCCAAGGTGTGGGGTGAGTGACTTCCCTTGAGATCAATGCAGCATTTGACCAAGTGTGGCATCAAGGAGCCCCAAGAAAACTGTAGTGAATGGGGATCATGAGGAATCCCTCCACAGTTTGGAGCCATACCTAGCACCAAGGAAGGTGGTGGTGGTTATTGGAGTTCAGGCATCTCAGCTCCAGGACATCACTGCGGGTGTTCCATAGGGTACTGTGCTCGGCCGAACAATCCTCAGCTGCTTCTTGAATGACCTTCCTTCCAATGTATAGTCAGAAGTGGCAATTCTCGCTGAGGATTGGACAATGTTCAGCACCATTCATGACCCCTGCGATACGAAAGCTGTCCTTGTCCAACTGCAGCTAGACTT
Source organism: Isurus oxyrinchus (assembly GCA_026770705.1). NCBI lineage: Eukaryota > Metazoa > Chordata > Chondrichthyes > Lamniformes > Lamnidae > Isurus > Isurus oxyrinchus. The sequence continues at coordinate 435,487 of JANJGN010000136.1, forward strand.
GGACAATATCCAAGTGGCAAGTAACGATGCAACCACAGAATCGAGCTCGATGAATAAACAAAATGCTGACAATGACGGAGCTGGACTGAGCAACAAGAGAGTGAAAACCCTGTAATGGCATTACCCATAAATGTTATCTTCCGGGGATAATTAGCAGGACTAGAATTTAGAAAACTCAGAAGGCAAAGAAGATACCTTTCCCTTCCCTGCCTGATGGATCTATACAAATGCTTGTTATGATCCTGACAACTGTTGGTAAATTTCACTGCTATATCTGTAGAATCACAGATCAGTGGTCAGGGAAACACATGCACAAGATCAATAAGAACCTCACAATAGACAAAGGAGCAAAAACAATAAACAAGCGTTTATTTGCACAAATATTTGTAAACAAACATTAGCAATAAAAAAACTCCGAAGTAGAGTCATAGACTTGACACAATAAATCTGATTCTCTTTGCAGATGCTGCCAGACATACTGCGCTTTTCAAGAGTTTTCTGTCTTTTTTAAAAAAATGTAGCTACATATATAAACACACCCTATAAACCCGTGGATCTTTTAAAATATATATTTAGCGAAAGCAAATCCCTGGACCCAAGCGATAACCTCCCATAAGGAGAATTTACAGCGTTTATTCACAACTTTGCCTATAGATGGGACATTCCTGAGAAATGTGCAGCATTGTTTGTGTCTCTCCACAAAGGAATAAGGGGTTTATACTGAGGCCCCACTTGTGGAGGTTTGCTGCACAGAGACCCTGGCTTGGCTCAAATCTGCTTAGCCATGGCCACTGGTGCCGTTGCAGATCAAAGCCTGAAATTCAACAATCTGGGGTTAGGGAAAAACAGCTTATTCATAACCTCTCGTATTTCCCGGGATGGAAGGTGGGCAGTAGTTGGAACGAGTATATCATTGTGGGGTGGAAAATGAGGTGCATCGCGGATATTTTCAAACCGCTTGTGGGTTTCAATCATTCGGCAGATGTGTTCAAGTTTGATACTTGCGAGGATAAGGAGCTGAGAGAGGGTCATTCAATGGTAAGTTGCAGTTATGATACTCATTGTTGCATTCAAGTGAGTTTGAATAAGATCTGTGTGCATTGAGCTGGCCAGACAGTTGCACATCTCTCTGCTGCAGAGTAGGATAGGGCAAGTGCTGAGGCCCAGAATTTTGTGGTAGCAGGGCCCAACCTAGATTCAAAAGTTTTATTAATACGGTGTTTCTGGTTTTGAAATTTGCTGCTGTTTTCTTCAGATGATCCCAAAGGGGACAGAGTCCTATCTAGACTCACACCTAAGTAGGTTGTGTTGGGTTCATACTTTAACCTCTGACTATCCATTTAAATATTCTATTCTTTTTTGGCACTGGTATTATGTGGCTGGAATACATTGGCTATAGTTTGAGAAGAATTCAAGTTATGACGTGCTGCAGTGGTCCTCAATTTTGTAACGTCTTTGTCAAGGATATGGTCCAGGATGCAGAAGGATGGGGCTTGGATTGAACAACAATGTTATCAGCATAGATGAACTTGACTCGAAATGGCCTGTTGCAAAGAAAAGTGTCAACAAACTGACTTTAACCAGTTTGGCTGCATTAAGTACAGTTTTAGGAGCACCCCAGCGTGCCACACGGTATCCTGGGCAGCTGTGAGGCCCAGCAGCACCATGCTTGGACTCAAGTTCTTTTGGAAGCAATTTGCCATTGAGGAGGTAAGTTACAGATCTTGGTTATATTTCTACACCCCTTACAGACAACAACTTGGTTGATATTAAGCACGGTTCTGCTTCTGGAGATATGTGTTGCAGGAAATATGATCAAAGATATTGACGCAAAAAGAAACTAGAGAAATCGGCGGATTGATGGCTGCCAGTGGGAGATCTTTTCCAAATTTTGTTCTGGCAATGATTTAAGGGAGTGTGGCTGAGCGTATGATTCCTGTGCAGAATGGAGGCAGCCATGTACGAGCACGGGGGTAGAGTTACATTAATGAGCTACAAGGCCTCGCTGTACTTTTGGCAGTTTACAGAACTTCCATTGCATCTTTGTCTCACTGCTGATGGCTGGAAGGCAAAGGCCAATGTGGATGAGCGATGGCCTGTGTTAACCATGTGGGAAATCATCCAGGGCTGGGCTGTGTGCCACAGAATGCTGGTCATGAAAAAAAACAGCTGCCTCAGTGATGTCGGATCGGAAACTGTCGGATCGGAAATGAATGGATCTGCCTTGTTTAGCACGACAGGAGTTGCACAGTATGGTGAATACTTTGATTGAAATCTTTGAAACCTGCCATAGCCGTATGATGTCGATGATTGTTGGGTGGCAAAGCACCCAATGACAATTCGCTTGGCAGCCAATAGAAACTCAGCATATAGTTGTAATGTTTGGAGAGCGTGCCTTGTTGCCATAAATCCAGGAGATGGCTCACTGCAGGGATGGCTGTCTCTGGGGCGATTGGGAGTCCAGGCGCTCTCAGATTCCACTAATGCTCTTGTGAATTTCGGGTTCCTGGTGGGATCATTTGCTTCACCTGGCATATTTCTTTTGGCAAACCAGATCTTGTAAAACAAAAGTAAACTCCTCCACACTTGTCTTTGTTGTCACTAGAGCTATACATTGAGTGCCCTACCATCCATTCTTAATTAGCATATTCGTTTAGGTAATATCACCAACTTCAACACCTATGCGTTCTTTTGTTCTGTTGTCTGTGACATCTTTTGATGATCTGCTTCTATCACTGCTTGTTTGTCCCTACAACCACACCACCCCCATCCACTTCTCTCCCCCAACCACCACCCCCCCCCCCCACACACACACACACACACACACACACACACACCTTAAACCAGTTTCTATTTCACCCCTTCCTTGGATTCACCTAGTTCTGTTGAAGGGTCATGAGGACTCGAAACGTCAACTCTTTTCTTCTCCGCCGATGCTGCCAGACCTGCTGAGTTTTTCCAAGTAATTCTGTTTTTGTTTTGTCTTTGTTGTACTCTTTCTCAAAGTTACCACGTCAGGAAACCTTGAGGAAACGTTCATTATTGCCAGCATGTATAGATTTCCACTTTTTGTTTTAGGGATTTATCGCACACAAGCAACCATGACCCCAGTTAAAAATTCCTCAAATGCTTGAAGTGGAATTAAATGTGCTGGTTTAATCACATTTTGTGGTTTCCCTATCACTTGACATGTTCTACAGATTTTAATGATGTATAAATATATATATCTGTATATATTCCCTGGATAATATTTCAAGCTGTTAATTGTGTTGCAATCAGATGCACTTCCTTCCAGCGTAAATTTGCTAAAGCTTGACACAGTTGCCATTTTCATCATAAAACATTACACTTCAGTTAATAACATTCAGTAAGGCATTCTGTCTCTGCTCCTGACTATGCAGTCTGATACAACTGTTTGATTTTCTAATGATTTTTCTGTAACTCGGCCACTAGCCTTGAGCTAAACACCTCGGGTGCTCCATCCTCCATTCTCTTTTCCTGAACAATCTTATCAATGGTTTGTCATTTGATTGGACTTCAAGATCTTCTCCCTGCCGCATAATTTCCTGTTGTTCCTGTTTCAACTTTTGAGACTGTGACATTGTTAACAGACAATCTGGAAAAAAAATCCAGGCTGCTCCATCTGGAGCACATCTGTTGAAACATATCTCCAGGCTGCTCAACTTCCACAGGCATCACCTGCTTCTGTGACACAGCTACATCATTACCCAAAATAAAATCAGACCTGCAATTGGCAATTTTTCCACGACTCCAGAAATCACCTCAATTGTTTTCCACTTACCCTTTAAATTTACCTTCCAGAGGCGAATAGGTTTAGCATCTCCATCAAGCCCACTAATAATCAGCTGGTCCTGCATTACTCCCTCTGATCAACAAATATCACTATCTAACAATAGTAGGGATTGATTAGCCCCTCTGTCACTTAACATTTTACAACTTTTCCTAGTCCACCCTGTACACATTAAATATTTCCCCTTCACATTCTATCCAATATTTAAAAATATCCACAACCTGCACCCCAGAACTCCCTTGGGAAATTGTGAACACATCCCCACTTCATTACTGATCACTGATTCTTTAGCTTTCCCTGTACACAGATCTTTGGGTTTTCCTAAGCCTGAACCACAGGCCCCACAGTAATCATCCACCTAGAACTTTTCTGCACCAAACTCATCCCAACAGATGTCCCCTGTAATTTCCAACACCCTGACTGTGTCACCAACTTTTTAAAAATAGTACATGCCAATTTTCGTATGTCACTTCTACTTTCAGCGCCTTCCGTTTTTAGTTCAAGAAAATAAAAAAAACTTCCTGAGATTTTCCACCTGTTCCTTCTCTTCCCTGAATACCCACCTTAAACTCACCTTCCCACTTTCTCTACTTCTCTGATTTAAAGGAGTGACAAAAATAGTTTTAACTCTATGAACGAGCTGACAATCATCAGTTAGCTCTTGTGCCTTAGTGTTTCAATCCTCTGTTCCTCCGCATTAGTTCTCACCACTGAAGGAATTGAACTTTTAAAGTTGTCCAATGGGGTTACTTTTCTAAGAGCTGAGTATATGACTTCTATTTTTAATGTTTGTATCCACCGGTCATTTTATTTTCCCTCTCTCAAGCTCAATGCAGTCTTGCCCAGGCTGTCTCACATTGTTCCTAATTTCTGCCTGCATGCCTCAGGAACAAACTCGTCTATACTCAAAATAACATTTTTAGCACATCACAGTGCCCCAACATTTCTTATGGGAATGAAGCTTAAACATCATGTCCGCTACACATCAAACTAGAATGTAACAACAAAGACCACTTTCCCTGTGGCCATTTCATCTGTTTAGCTATTATCTCATATGAAATAACGAAAGCTTCAAAACTTCTTTCTTCAATCTTAGGAAGTCTTTGTACAAATTTAAACATCTCTCCATTAGGTTCTGATCTGGAAACACCCCATCTGCTGGTGTTTTTTTTAAGTACCAGCATTTCAAGTTGGAATTCTCTCTCAGTTTTCTTATTCTCTTTCCTGTATTTTAGCCTTTTCCATTTGACATGATCTATGTCTTTACTTTTCTATTTTCTGCCGCATGCAGGTCAAGTTTTTTTTTCATTTGCAGCGGAATCTGAGCCAATTCCAATCAACCACGTATTGGAGAAGTCAGTCTCTCATTATCCCTTCCAGTTTCAAATGATGCTCTATAACTTCAATTCGGTCTCATTTCCCTACCCCTGCTGACAATCCTAATTGCAATGTGTCTGCCAAGTCCATTAAGTTGTTTTTCTTTACCATTTCTAAATCTACCAAAGTTACAACTTTCAACTCCCAGGCAAACCTTTGCAACTGCCTAAGCCATATCGCAGTCTCATCACTTAAAAAAAAACTCACGCCAACTCAAGAATTCAAAGTGCTTCCCGTAACCTTAAGATTCACCAACTCCACAGACTAATCAATGAATTTTAAATATATCCTGCAAGGAACCCACACTTTTGTTATGGCAAGCCAGATCATAAATGCTCAAATCCCAGAGGGAAACTTGAAACAGCTGATACATCTACGTTATGTTGTATTTATTTCGTTATGCATGTTTTCAATTCAGTAACATCAAGTCCACTGAGGCTTAGAGATTTTATTACCAAACAAAATTAAACATTGATTAATAAAAGAAAATATGTTAAAATACGCATATGTCCGCAAATTACTACTTTAATAACTTTTAAATCCCACAGTTAGAACTCTCTTAAGGCAACAGTAAAACCAAAAGAGTTTTCAACAGATCCAGGCAGCGCAGACAAAGCCCCCTGGACAGGTGCACTCTAATTGAGTTTTCAAAGCTTTGGTTCTTGTAGAAAGCAACCTGATGCATCGAAGCTGGAGGCTTTTCACACTTCTTAGATATCAAAAGCCTCCTTCCTCTTATAAATAACCTTCTCTCCTTTATTCATGTTTTCCCCTTTGAATGCAAATTCCATTATTTCAGGATATCTCTGTACTCTATCTTTCTATTGATAAAAATCATTCATAGTACCAATTTCTATCAGGAATCTTCGGGAACAATAAGCAAACTATTTGGTTTAACTTCCTCTGGCTAGGTGTTACATCTCACCCTATCTTTTCAAATGTAAACTACTTGTGTTCATCTAAAAATGCAAATTATCCTTAAACCTTACAACTGAAGCTTCAGTCATTTTTACTTATTTATAATTTCAACCCCAGTTTGTTTTGATTTGCATCAAACCCTCAGGTCAAATGTTTTAATTCCACTAATTCTCTGACACACACACGCACACATGCATACAAACATACACATACACACACGGATTATCCACACCTCAATATTAAACTCCTACAATAACTGCCAGTAATGTTTTGAAAATTATTATATTTTGATGTGATCTGAAAGTGATAATCTTGTGGTTATGCATATGCATAAGCACAATAATAATTGGGTGGTTATGTACCAAGGTACACAATACAATCAAGATGAGAGAAAAACGAAATACTGCGTATGTTGGGGATTTGAAACAAAAAAAATGCTGGAAAATCTCAGCAGGTCCAGCAGCACCAGTAAAGTGGAAATAAAACACAATGCAATACAAACTGGAAGATCAGCACCTCATCTTCCAATTCGGCATTTTACAGCCCTCTGGCCATAATATTGAGCTCGAGAACTTTAGGCCATCAACTCAGACATCATTACTCGATTTTTTATCCCCTTTTTTCCATATTCATTTTCATTTATCTTATATCTATGTGCAATTTTTATTTTTTATTCACTTTTTTTAGTTATTTCAGTTATATTCATTGTTTTATCATCACCATTGTCTTACTTTTAAAACTATTTTTCACACCACCATCCCTTCCCTTCACCCCACCCCCACAATGAACATCTGACGCTTGTCCATTTTGTTAAGTTAAGAGTGCTTACCCTTTCCTGTTTTTTTCACATTCTGCCTTCCAATCTTAATGGACCTTATTTAGCCAGTGCCACTATCATTAACACCCCTTTGTCCTTTTGTCCATGACACCTCTGACACTCTCCCCTACGTCTGCACCTATCACTGGACTTCGATCCAACAGCACCCGCTTAAAAAATATACATTTAATTATGTTTATGCATCCTTTAGCTCTGTAGAAGAATCACACATAATCAAAGTATTAAAGTTTTTTTTTCACTCTCCACTGATGTTCGGCCTGGCGAGTTTTTCCAGCATTTCCTGCTTCTGTTTGTTATAATCATGTGGTGATGTAAACACCTGCACACAAACAAAAGAGAATTGGTAATGTGCACACTATCACACAGACAATAAGCAAGTGGTTATGTACACACACACAGAAACACGCACACAAACACACATACCCTCACACACGTATTAAACAAATCATTATGTACACACCTGCACAAAAACAATACACAAGTTGTTATGTAAAAACAGACAAACACACAGGAAATGAACGGTTACACAAACTCATATACAAACAATAAGTAAGAGGTTATGACGACACATTGAGAAAAAGAAATACTTATGTACACAGACATACACACAAGTAACAAATGTTTAGGTACTCACACAACAACTTGCTTACAGCTTGTGTGCATGTGCTCACATAACCAATTATTTATTTCCCCTCTGTATGTGTATATATATAAACACTTGATAATTGTCTGTGTATATGTGTATATTCGAATGCTTGTTGATCATATGTCTGTTTGCACACAAATGGTCACATATACAGTTATAATCATAGAGTTAAAAAAATGTAGCTCTCTTCTCTCTTTTTCTCTATCTCTCTTACATGTGCACACATTCATGAGTACAGACATGCAGACACTCAGACGCAGCCACGCACAAACACAATCAAACTGAACAAACACGCACAAACAAACACACACAAATGCATTCATGAACAGGCGCACATGCATTCACAGTAACCATCCCAGGCAAGAAACACAAAAAACACATACTCGGAGAAGCGCACAGGCGCAAAAACATAAACATGTACATGCACACATACACACACACACAGGCACACACACAGATGGACACACATCCTCAGGAGCGACCCAATGTAATATATTGTCCCAGATGATGTCTACGAGCATCCTCTAGGTTTTTGTGACAAAGTCAGGCGGAGGGGTCAAAGTTACCAAAAGGTCCCATGCATGGCGGCAATCAGCTGGTTTATGATCAGATCTTGACCACCGTAAGACTGCACTGGGAGCAGTACTGTCCAGCACTGCAGGCGAGTGGTGACTTTCATCCCCAGCTCCAGCCAATTCACCGGCCAGGATTCCTCAGTGGGGCAGCGATGCACTTGTCCTACTCCAGGGGAAAGGTCTGATCCTCGTGTATGGGATACACCTGCTATGGACCGACGAGGAGTCCAGAACATTTACCCCCGTCGACCCTGGCTGAAGACACGGCAGAGTAAACCTCCTGGCACTCATGCAACCTCTGCAGATCAGCCGTGTCACTAAACGTATGGAATGCATAATCAGCGTAAGCTAAAAAGACCACCCAAATTCTGGCAGAACTAATCCCGACAACCTCCTCTGCAAGAGGTGCAGGAAAGGAGCCACGCAAATAGAATGCAACTAGCCAGACAGGGAGCAGCCCTGATGTACCCCTCTGCCAAAGTGAAGGGACAGCGTTAGACACCGGGTACCTTCAGTAGACACTCTGAGGCACTGCCGAACAGTCGGATCTGGGCGAAAAAATGTGTCCCGAACCCAAAAGTTCGCAGGTTCCCGAATAAATATTGGTGATCCACACTGTTGAACACCTTCTGCTCATGAAGAGACAGGAAGGCGCTCGACAGAAAAGCCATCTGGGAATAATGAATGATGTCCCGGTCCAGATGGATATTGTAAAAACAATGCGTGTTCCGAGATATTATAGGCCTGGTCAGGATGGATCATGTGGACCAGCACAGTGCCAAGCCGAGAAGCCATGGTCCTGGCAAAAATTTCGTAATCTGTGCAGATGAGCTGTTGATCCAACAGAGGGCGCTGGTGAGAAATGACTGAAGCATTCTGGGAGAAGTGACCGCAGCCACTGTGACTCAGGAGGAAATCGAGGAGAAGGACTCTGGCACTCAACAGAAGGAAGAGCATCCAAGAGAGGTCGCTGATGAGAAGTGGCTGAAGCATTCTGTGAAAAGTCACTGCATCCAGCGCAACTCAGGAGAGAATTGAGAAGAAGGACTCTTGCACTCAACAGGAGGAAAAGCAGCCAACAGAGGGCGCCGGTGAGAAGTAACTGGAGCATTCTGGGAGAAGTAACCACAGACATCGCGACTCAGGAGGGAACTGAAGGATTTGTATCTGAATGCACGCATTACACGAAATAAGCTAAATGACCTTGTGGCGCAGACTGAGATTGGCAGGTTTGATGTGGTGGACATCACGGAGACATGGCTGCAAGGGGATCAGGAGTGAAAGCTAAATATCTAAGAATATATATCCTATCGAAAAAGATAGGAAGGTTGGCCGAGGGGGTGGGGTTGCTTTGTTTGTAAGAAATGAAATTAAATCGATAGCAAGAAACGACGTAGGGTCAAAGGAACATTCAGTGTGTATGGCTGTAGCTGTGATGTAAGTGTTCAATTGAAACTGAGAGGAGGGAGGTTTACTGTGTGTCTAAACACATTCAGGCACTGGGCAAGGAGTATTTGATGTGGGTATTATGCAGAATGCTTAACTCTCCTTCTAACATCAAGTTGTACATGTCCTGAGAGTGTTTGAAGGGCACTGTACAGAGGAAGGATTGTCCTGTATCTAACAATGAGATCTATCTACTCTGGAAGTGATTGATGGGAACAGAAGAGAGAGAGCTTAATTTCTATATAACATGTGCTTTGCCTGCACAACCTTGTGTTTGGTGGTGAGAGTGAACAAATATGTTTTCTTTTTATCTAACCCTTTGCTGTACCTGGCTTAGGAGTGTTTGATGAGAAAATGTAGGACGGGCTTTATTCTTTAACTGATCTTGAGCTGCCCCTACATTAATAATGCTGGAAGGTGATAGTGTAAATTAATTAGCAATGTATATGTAAACCCATTCAATATCTGCTATGAGGGTTTGATGGAGCCGGATACAAGGAGCTGCTCTCTGTATCTAAGCCCATGCATTACCTGCCCTGGGAGTGTATGATGATAGGACTGAGAACAGGGAGTTTGATCTGTATCTAAATGCGTGCTGTAGCTGCCCTGGGAGTATATGATGGACAGAGTAGGGGGAGCACCTCTCTGCATATAACCTCTGGAGGAAATTAAATAGGAAGCGTTTGATGGGAAAAATTTGGAGAGATATTAAGTCTGATCTTTTTCCCCGTGCGCTGATAGGCTGGGGAGTTTTTGATGAGAGAGTGCGAAATGAGAATTTCTATGTATTCAGCATCAAGATGTGAAGCTCTGCCAATGTCTGGTGGTGACTCCGGAAAGGGAGTTGGGCTCACTATTAAACCAGGTGACTATACCTGTCTTGGGAGTGTAGAATTGGACAGTGGAAAATGAGAATAAATCACTATCCATGCCTCTGTTGCAGCTGTCCTGGGAATAGTTGATTTGCACATTTGTCATGTGCCTCACTGAGCTCAGTCATCTGGTCACTTCCCCTGCAAATACTTCACCCACCTCGATAATATTGTGACCACCCATCCTGGAACATCACTGACCTGACCATGATTCTGAATATCAAACAGAACTAACACTTACCATGTTCTTATTGTCACTGCCCGACAGGTGCAGATAAACATAGAAACATTGTAGCAGGAGTAGGCTATTCAGCATGTCGAGCCTGCTCCTTCATTTATTACGGTAATGGCTGATCATCCAACTCAATAGCCTGCTTCCGCTATCTCCACATATCCGTTGATCCCTTTCACCCCAAGAGCTATCTCTAACAGTTTCCTGAAAACATTAAATTTTTTGGCCTCAAATATTTTCTGTGGTAGCGAATTCCACAGGCTCACCACTCTCTGGATGAAGAAATGTCTCCTCATCTCAGTCCTAAAATATCTAGCCTGCATCCTCAGACTGTGACCCGTGGTTCTTGACTCCCCCACTTTCGGGAACATCGTTCCTGCACCTACCTATCTTGTCCTGTTTGAATTTTATTGGTTTCTATGAGATCTCCCATCATTCTTCTAAACTCCAGCGAATATAATGCTAACCGACTCAATCTCTCCTCAAATGTCAGTGCTGCCATCCCAGGAAACAGTCTGGTATACCTTCGTTGCACTCCCTCTTTTCCAAGAATATCCTTCCTTAGAGAAGTAGAACAGAACTGCACACATTATTCCATGTGTTGTCTCACCAAGGCCCTGTATAACTGCAGTAGGGCATCCATGCTCCTGTACAGGAAACTTCTCGTTATGAAGAACAACATTTCTTTTGCCTTCTTTACCGCCTGCTGTACCTGCAGGCTCACCTTCAGTGACTGGTTTACGAGGGCAACCCAGACTCATTGCATACTCCCCTCACGCAATTTATAGGCATTCAGATAATAATCGTCCATCATGATTTTGGTACCAACATGGATAACCTTATATTTATCCACATTGTGCTGCATCTACCATGTATTATTTCCAGTCAGTCAAACTTATCCAAATCACACTGAAACATCTCTTCATCCTCCTCACAGCTCGCTCTCCTACACAGCTTTGTGTTGTCTGCAACTTTAGAAATGTTATGTTTAGTTACCTCATTTAAATCATTAATATATATTTTGAAGAGCTGATCTCCCAACATCTATCACTGTGGTACCCCACTAATCACTTCTTGCCATTCAGATTAAATCCCATTTATTCCTACTCATCGTTTCCTGTCTGGCAACCAGTTTTCTACCCATCTCAATACACTGTCCCCAAACCCATTCGCTTTCATTTTACTCGCTATTCTCGTTTGTGGGACTTTGTCGAAATAATTCTGAAAGTCCAAATAAACCACATCCACTGGCTCCCCTTCACCAACTCTACTCGTTACATTCTCGAAAAATTCCAGTCGATATGTCAAGCATGAGTTCCTTTTCTTAAATCCATGCTGACTCTGTCCGATTCTGCCAATGTTTTCCATTTTCTCAGCTATTGAATCTTTTATAAAGGACTATAGAACTTTCCCGACTACCGACTAACTTTAACAGAGTTAAGAGTCAGAGACAATAAAAATAGCCCATGTGCCAGTGCTGATATTGCTGTGGGCAGCAGGAGAGTGCTTAAGTTGGAGTCTGGTGAGTACATCACTTATTAAGTCTGATCTCCACCACCCAACCTGATGCATCAATTACATCAGTCTTATTCACACCAGACATCTAGGTACATTACTTACCTCACTTTTATTGACACTACTGCACAGGTACTTCACTGAACTCAACTTTATTGCCACCACCCATCCAATTAGATCACTGACCTCTCTCTCATTGTCACTTTTATTCCAGTTACATCACTGAAGTCACTTTTATTGTCACTATACATCCAGATTGATCACTGACATCAATTGTATTGTCATCATGCATCCAGTTAGATAGCTGATCTAATTCTTATTGTCACTACCCATTCAGTTTCATTATGGGCCTGAATCTCATTGTCACTATCTGTCCAGTTAGATCAATTACCTACTCTTAGTTTTCACTTTCCATTCAGTTTGACCACTGACTTCACACTTGTTGCCACTATCCACATGGTTCGCTGACCTCTCTCTCTCCTTGTAACTTATTGTATGTGTTTGCATGCAGGTGCAGCAAGTATTTGAAAAGGCAAGTTGTATTTCCGCTTATTTTCCTAGTTGGTTCAAGTTTTAGAACAGTGAAGCTTTGTTACAATGGTACATGGTCTTGACAAGGCCCCACTTGGAGTAATGAGACCATCTTTTGGCCCCAGTATTTAAGAAATGATAGATTGGCATTGAAGGAAGTTCCACAGGGAATCGCTCGATTAATTCCTGGGTTAATGAGGTTGACTTTTCAAGAAAGGATAAACAGGCTTGGTCTTTATTCATTATAGTATAAAAGCATGAACGGTGATCATGTTGAAAAATGCACGATTCTGGTGGGGCCTGACAGGATGGTTGTTGAGAAGATGTTTCCATGAGTGGGAGAATCTCGAACTAGGGGACGTAGATAAAGAAAAAGGGAAACAAGTTTAGCACGGAAATGCGAATAAAGTGCTTCTCTTAGGGGTAATTGGCTACAAACAGCAATTACATTACCATCTGTTGGGGTTGTTTTGGTGCAGAAAAGTTCTGGAATGAAAATAACTGTGCAGCCCAAGGTTCAGGCACATGAAAAATGAGAGGTTTGTGTGCTTTTCAAATGGAAGTATCAGTGATAGACAAAGAAGCGGGAATGTTTTCTACCTTACCCAAGGGTGTTCTTGGGTGCAGGGTGTGGAAATGTTAAAGATTTTGAACGTGAACGGGACCAATTCATGTGCAGAGGGCGGAGTAAGTAAAGCTGTTAAAAGTTTAAGAGATACAGGGGCTACTCAATCCCTAATTTTGAGGGATGGAAATATTTGTTGTTCCGAGTGAGTATTGCAGGAGCAAATGATAACAGGTGGGGTTGATGGAGATGCAAAGCATATTACCTTTAGGAAGTTAAATTTAAAGCGTAAGTGGAAAGCTGTTGAGTTGATTGTTGGAGTCATCGAAAAATGCACATTGCACGTTTCCAATTAATTTTGGGTGAAGGAATAGTTGGGTCACATATGCGAGTCATGCCAATGGAAGTTGAACAGCCGTAAATGTGCTGCGACAGACGTGCTGCAGAAGGAGCATCCTAGATTGTTTCTAGATTGTGGGATAAGAAAACCACAAACTCACAGGTTGAAACAGGAACAACAAGAAGTTACGCAGCAGGGAGAAGCTTCTGTTGTCCAATCAGTTGACACCATTTTTGGTAAGATTGTTCAGGAAGAGACAATGGAGGAGGATGGCGTCGGGGTATTTAGCTCAAGGCTAGTTCACGAGTTGCATAGAAATGATTCGCAAATGAAAGAGTTATATCAGACCGCGTACACAAGAAGAGAGGCAGAATGTATCAGCGACTGTTATTACCTGGTGTGTAATTATTTCCTTAGAAAATGGTGACTTTGCCATGCTTCAGGAAAAGAAAGCTGGAAGGAAGGGCATCAAATTATAATACCACCTGCATCTAGAAATGTTATCTGGAGAATTACAATGGGTGGTTATTTAGGAATTGTGAAAGTGCCAAATCCTATATATTGGTCTGGATTGCATATATATGTATTTAAATTCTGTAGAACATATCGCACCTGTGAAGTGATAGATAAAAGATAAAACATAATTAATCCAGCACATTTAGTTCTAATTCAAGCATTTGAAGGATTGTGCAGAGTTGAAACATGAGGATATATCGGTTTAATACGTGGCTGAATAGATGGTGTGAAAGGGAGGAGGGTTTCAGTTTCCTGCTGCATTGGGGCCTATTCAGGGAGAGGTGGGACCTGTACAAACTGGAGAGGTAACACTTGCGCTGGACTGGGACTGATGTCCTAGCTGGATTGTTTGCTAGAGTGGTTGGGAAGGGCTTAAGCTAAAATGGCAGGGGGATGGCAACCTATTCAAGAAATCAGAGGAAGGGGAATCAAAGAAACTAACAAAAGACAGAAAGCAGAATAGGATTAAGTGATAGGCAGAGAAATCAAGTGCAAGGATCACATAGGGTCCTCAATGAATTATAGTGGGAACGGGACAAGTAATGTTAACAAGACAATCATAAAAACTTTGTGCCTTAATGCAAGCAACATTTGCATAACATAGTTGAATTTAGCCCGCAAATAGATGTAAACGGGTATGATATAATTGGGATTAAAGAGACATGGCTGCAGGGTGACCTGGGGTGGCAACTGAACATTCAGGGGTATTCAACATTTAGGACGGACAGACAAAAAGGAAAAGGTGGTAGAGTTGCATTGCTATTTAATGAGGAAATTAACGCAATAGTGAGGAAAGGTATTAGCTCCAACGATGTGGAATCTGTATGGTTAGAGCTGAGAAACACTAAGGGGAAAAACACCATTAGTGAGGGTTGTATATAGATACCTAAACTGTAGTGGTGATGTTGGGAATGGCATTAGACAGGAAATTATAGATGCATGTAATCATGGGACATCTGTAATTATGGGTGACTTTAGCATGCATTCAGATTGTGCAAATCAAATTAGTAACAATACCGTGGAGGAGGAATTCCTGGAGTGTTTATGGGATGCTTTTCTGGACCAACACATTGAGGAAGCAAAGAGAGAACAGGCCATCCTCGAATGTGTACTGTGTAATGAAAAAGGGATAACTGGCAATGTAGTTGTGTGAGGCCCCTTGGGGATGAGCGAGCACAATATGATAGAATTCTTCAAAAAGTTGGAGAGTTCCGTAGTTGATTCTGAAACGAGGGTCATGAATCTTAATAAAGGAAACTCTGCTGGTATAAGGCGCGACTTGTCTATGATGGATTGCGAAATGTTACTTAAATGAATGACATTGGAAATGCAATGGTAAACATTCACAGAGCGCATGGGTGAACTGCAACAATTGTTTATTCCTGCCTGGTGCAAAAGTAAAACAGGAAAGTTGGCCAAACCATGGCTTACAAGGAAAATGGAGATAACATTAGATGGAAGGAAGAGGCTTTCAAATTGACCAGAAAAACAACAGACTTGTGGATTGGAAGCAGTTTACAATTCTGCAAAGGAGGACAAAGGGATTGATTAAGTAAAGAAAAATAGATTGTGAGAGAAAGTTTCCAGTGAACATAAAAACTGACTGTACAAGTTTCTATAGAGGTGTGAAGAGAAAAAGATTGGTGAAGACAAATGTATGTCCTTTACAGAAGGAAACAGAGGAATTTTTGTTCAGGAACAAAGAAATGGCTGACCAACTAAGTACCTACCTACTTATTTTCTGTCTTCACAAAGGAGGACACTAATAACATCCCAGAAGTGTTGGGGAACAGAGGTTTGAGTGAGAGGCAGGATCTGAAAGAAATCAGTATTCGTAGCGAAATGGTATTGGGGAAATTGATGGGATTGAAGGTTGTTATATCCCTGGGCCTGATAATCTATATCCCGGAGTAGTTAAGGAAGTGTCCCCAGAAATAGCTAATGCATTGGTCATCATCTTCCGAAGATTCTGTAGAATCTGGAACAGTTCCTACAGATTGGAGGGGAGCT
Source organism: Isurus oxyrinchus (assembly GCA_026770705.1). Taxonomy (NCBI): domain Eukaryota; kingdom Metazoa; phylum Chordata; class Chondrichthyes; order Lamniformes; family Lamnidae; genus Isurus; species Isurus oxyrinchus. The sequence continues at coordinate 451,679 of JANJGN010000136.1, forward strand.
TATGTAACCCTAATATTTAAAAAAGGGACACAGATAGAACACAGGGAAGTATAGACCAGTCAGCCTGACTTCGGTACTGGGGAAAATTCTACAGTCCATTAGAAAAGATTTATTAGCTGAGCACATGGAAAGCAGTGACAGAGTCAGCATGGGTTTATTGGAAGGGAAATCATGGTTGACAAATCTACTGGAATTTTTCGAGGAAGTAACTAGTAGAGTTGGTGAGCGGGAACCAGTGGATATGATTATTTGGACTTTCAGAAGGTTTTCGACAAAACCCCACATAAGACATTGGCCTGTAAAATTAAAGGACATGGGATTGGGGGCCGTGTATTGAGAAGGATGGAAACCTGATTGTCAGACAGAAAACAAGGAGTAGGAATAAACAGGTCTTTTCTTTCCAAATGGCAGGCAGTGGGGTACTGCAGGTGCTGGGACCCGTTATTAACAATATATATATTAATCATTTAGGTAAGAGAATTAAATGTAATTTCTCCACATTTCCATGTTACACAAAGCTGGGTGGGAGGGTCAGCTGTGAGTAGGATAGAGAGATGATTCAGTGTGATTTTGATAAGCTGTGTGAGTGGTCAAATGCATGGCAGATGCAGTATAATGTGGATAGATGTGAGGTTATCCATTTTGGTAGCTAAAACAGGAAGGCAGATTATTAAATGAATGGCTATGAACTGTGAGAGGGAAATGTGCAACTGGACCTGGGTGTCCTTGTATACCAGTCATTGAAGGTAAGCATGCAGGTGCAGCAGGGGGTAAAGAAAGCAAATTGTATTTTGTCTTTCACAGCAAATGGATTCGAGTACAGGAACAGAGACGTCTTGCTGCAATTGTACAGGGCCTTGGTGAGACCACAACTAGAATATTGTGTGCGGTTTTGATCTCCTTATCTGTGGAAGGATGTACTTGCTATAGAGTGAGTGCATACTGTACTGACAAATGCGGAGAGATTGAGTCGATTAGCATTACATTCGCTGGAGCTCAGGAGAATGAGGGGGATCTCATGGAACCTATACAATTCTAACAAAACTAGACAGTGTAGATGCAGGAAGTATGTTCCCGATTGTGGAGAATCCAGAATGAGGGCTTACAGCCTGAGGATAACGGGTAGGCAATTTAGGACTGAGATGAGGAGAAATTTCTTCTTCCAGAAAGTGGTGAGCCTGTGGAATTCGTTACCACAGAAAGTATTTGAGGCCAAAAATTGGTATGTTTTCAAGAAGGAGTTAGGTATAGCTCTTGGGGCTAAAGGAATCGAATGGTATGGGCAGAAAGTAGGAGCAGGCTATTGAGTTGAATGATCAGCCATGAACATAATGAATGGTGGAGCAGGTTATAAGGGCAAAATGGCCTACTCCTGCTACTAGTTTCTATGTTTCCATGGTCACTATGATTTTTTACTAGGTTCATGATTGATTGTGTTGGAACAATCCCTAAGGATAAAAGTGGAAATCCGTGCTTAATGACAAAAATGGAGCTGTCTTCAAGGCTTACTGAAGTGATACCTTTGAAAAACATTCCAACAAGGAGAATTGTGGAGGATTATTTTTATTACAATGTATGGTTCGCCAAAGGAAGTGTTCCTGATGAAGCAAATGATCCTACCTTCAAATTGAAATTCAAGAGAACGGATGAGGAATGTGAAAGCGCTTGGATCACCATTCTCTCCAGAGCCAGCCATCCAGCAGTGAGCAGCCCTCCAGATTGATGGCAATTGGGCATTTTCTCCAAATCTTTGAACGATATATTGTGGGACTGTCGGCAGGACAGTGAAAGCTCATTGGATACCTTGTCGAACAACACTCCATTGACATAATACACCTGTGGCACATTGCTATTGCATCAAAGATTAAAACCTGCTGTGCTACTCCTGCCTCGCTAAGCACGGCCGCTACGCCCTTGTGAGATCAGACATTGCTAATGCAGCTGCTGTTTCATCACCACCATTCTGTTACACAATTCGTGTCGGCACTTTCCATATTCTAAATACATCCCTCCAAGTGCCAACTGGGGAAAGAAAGTTCTGTCAGCTCTCCCTCACTCAGCCACCAGAGGGGACTTCAACAGCCACCGTACTGTCTGGGATAATTGAGCCCAAACATTGTTGGTGAACTGCTCTTCAGTGCGCCTCCAGAAACATTATCACATTGTTACATGGCCCCAAGCAGCAGGAGATGTTCCAGTTAGCTAGATGGATCCAGATATAATCACCTGTCCTGTGCTGGCTCCGTTCCTTTGATGGTCAGCAACAACCAGCACAGTGCCCAGTACTGGATGATTTCTGACATGGTCAGCACAGGCCATCGCTCATCCACATTGGTCTTTGCTTTCCAGCCATCAACAATACAACGAATACGCAATGGGACGCATGCAAACTGTCAAAAATTCAACGAGGCCTTGGACCGCTTTCGTGTAATGAGAACTCCTTGCTCGTGCTTGGCTTACTCCGTTCTGCACAAAAATGATAATTTCAGTCACAATTCCAAAAATCATTTTCATACCAGACCCTGAAAAAGATCTCCCACTGGCAGCCATCCATCGATCGATTTCACTACCTTCCATGTGCTTTAAGATATTGGAGAATTTGTTCTCCAACGCACATCTCCAGAAGAAGAACAATGTTTAATATCGACCAAGCTGGTTTCCGTAAGGGGTGAAGTGCATGTGATCAAGTCTGTCACTTAACTCCTGCATGGGAAATTGCTTCCAAATGACAAGGGGTCGTGCTGCTGGACCTCACAGATGGCAAGGAGAGGGGGTGGCATCCTGGCCTATCCTAAAACTGTCCAAAATGCTTCCAAACTGGATGAAGGCAGTTGTTGAAATGCTCCTTCGCAAACAGAAGATTTCCAGTCCAGTTCATCTCTGCTGGTGGTATCTGTTGTTGAACCCAAGACCCATCCTTCTGCGCCCTGTAGAATTTCATTGATAAAAATTATACAAATTTGAGGACTACTGTAGCACATGGGAACTTGAATTCCTATCAACATCTATCCAGTGTATGGCATCTCCATAATGTTAGTGCCAAAATATAACTGCCTATTTAAGTGGATACTCAGAGGCTAAAGTATGATCCCAACACAACACAATTGGGTCTGAATCTAGACAGGAGTCTGCCCTCTCAGGATCATCTGGAGAAAAGAGCAGCGTCATTCCAAACCAGAAACAACATATTAATAAATCTTGTTGAAACTAGGTTGGGTCCTGCTGCTACAACACTCTGGGCCTCAGCACTTGTCCCATTATACTCCATAGCAAAGTACTGTGAAACTGTGTTGCACAACACATCACACGCACATCTTGTTGGAACTCACTTGAATGCAATAATGTACATCATAACTGCAACTCTCCATTCAACAACCCTCCTCCGGCTCCCTGTTCTTGCAAGTATCAATCTTACACACATCTTCAGATTGATGGAAACCCACAAGCTAGTTGAAAACATTTGCGATGCTCCACACTTTCCACTGTACAGTGTTATATTCAAACCACCTATTTCCAGCCTTCCATCTCGATGCCCCATATGGAGTAATCTCCCTCTGCAAGGTTTACATTTTAAGGCATCCTTTGGGCTGAGGACTGGGAAATACGAGGGGTTACGAATAAGCTGCATGTAACTAACTCCAGCTTATCGAATGGCACGCTTTGATCTATCACGGTGGGGTGGCCATGGCTCAGCAGATGTGTGACAAGCAGGGTTCCCTTTGCAGCAAATCTCCTCAGGCCATGCCTCAGTTATAACCCCCTTATGCACTTCTGGAGGGTCACAAATAGTGATGCACATTACTGAGGAATGTCCCCTCTTCAGGAGAAGATGTGACTCAACACTTAATATTCTCCTAATGGGAGCTGATCGCTTGGCTCCAGGGATTTGGATTCGGTGGACAATAAGAAAAAAAATCCAACTGTCTATTGTGTGTGTGTGTGTCACGTGTGTAACATTTTTTTTTCTAACAGAGACAGAAAACACTAGAAAACAAAAGCCAGGTCTGGCAGCATCTGTGAAGAGAGACAGATTTATCGTGTCGACTCTGTATGACTCTACATCAGGGCTTTATTTTTGATAACGTTTGTTTACACATATTTGTGCAAATAAACACGTTTATTGTTTATGCTCATGTGTACAAAATGAGGTGCTTGTCGATTTTGTGCATGTGTTTACGTAACTATTTATTTGTTACTCTACAGACTTAGCAGTGACATTGAGCAACAATTATTAGGATCATAACAAGCACCTGTGTAGCTCCATCACGGGGAGAAGGCAATGGTCTCTTGTTTGGCTTCTGAGTGTTCCAAAATCTAGACCTGCTAATCATCCCCGGAAAATTTATTTTTTGGCTAACGGCATTACGTGGGTATCAGTCTCTTACTGCTGAGTCCCAGCTCCCTCACTGCTGGCATGATGTCTGCTCATCGATCTAGATTCTCTGTTTGCATTGCTATTTGCCACTTGGATATTTTCAAAGTCTTGCTGCAGTTGGACATGGTCTGCTTCAATATCAGACGATTCATGATTAGTGCTGAACATTGTCCAATCATGAGCGAGAATTTTAACTTCTCACAGAATCACAGAATGACACAGTGCAGAAGAGGCCCTTCAGCCCATCGAGTCTGCATTGACACGTAAGAAAGACCTGACCTACCGAATTAATTCCAGTTACCAGCACATGACCCATAGCCTTGAATGTTTGACATGCCAAGTGCTCATCCAGGTACATTTAAAGATGTGATGCAACCCGCCTCCACCACCCTCCCAGGCAGTGCATTGCAGAACTTCACCACACTGGGTAAAAAAGATTTTCCTCATATCTCCCTAAACCTTCTGCACTTCACCTTGTGAAGCGGAAAAGCTGCACACTATCCACCCTGTTCCGACCCTTAATATTCTTGAACATCTTGATCAGGTCGCCCCTCAGTCTTCTCTGCTCCAACGGAACAACCCAAGTTTTTACAACTTGTCTTCAAACCTGAAATGTTTCATCCCAGGCAACCTCCCGGTGATTCTCCTGTGCACCCCCTCCAGTGAAATCACATCCTTCCTATAATGTGGTGACCAGAACTGCCAACAAATACTCCAGCTGTGGCCTCACCAAGCCTCTATACAACTCCAACATGCCGTCCCTGTTTTTGTCATCTAAGCCTTGATTGATACAGCTAAGTGTCCCATATGCCTTTTTCACCACCCCACTAACATTCCCCTCCACCTTCAGAGACCTATGGACACACTCGCCAAGTTCCCTTTGTTCCTCAGAATTTCCGTGAGTAATGCCGGCCATTGACTACTTCATTGTCAAATTGCCCCTTCCAAAGTGTACCACCTCACACTTTCAAGGGTTGATTCTATCTGCCACTTATCTGCCCAGTTTACCATCATGTCTATATCTTCCAGTAGCCCAGACCACCAAACCCCACTGTTAACCACCCTGCAAATCTTTGTGTCATCCGCAAACTTACTACTCCATCCCACAACATTATCAAGTATGTCATTTATATAAATGACAAATATTAGCAGACACAGCTCATATCCCTGTTGTACACCTCTGCAGACAGGCTTCCAGTCACAAAAACAGACTTCTGTCTTCATGGTCTGTCTCCTACAACTAAACCAATTTATCAAATTACCCATTATTCTAAGTACATTTAACTTCTTTACCAGAGTCCCAAGTGGGACCTTGTCAAAGGCTTTGTTGAAATCATGTAAAGTACATCAACGGCACTACCGTGTTCTATACAACTGGTCAGCTCCTCAAAAATTTCAATCAGATTTGTTAGGCATGACCTCCCTCTGACAAAGCCATGCTGACTATCCCTGATGAAACCGTGCCCACTCTGCAAGGGGAGATAGATTCTCTCTTTCCCTACCACTGACGTGAGACTCACTGGCCTGTAGTTCCCTGGTTTATCTCTACAAACTTTCTTAAATAGCGGAACCACATTTGCTGTTCTGCCGTCCTCTGGCAGCTTCCCTGTGGACATCGAGGAACTAAAAAAATTGTGTCAGAGCCCCTGAGATCTCTTCCCTTGCCTCCTTTGGCACTCTAGGACACAAATCATCCAGACATGGATATTTGACCACTTTTAAGTGTGCCAAAACCTCCAACTCCTTGCCACTCCCTATAGCAATTTACCTCAAGAACCTCACAGACTCTCTCCCCGAGTTCCATACATTCATCGTCATTCTCGTGGGTGAAGAAGGAAGTGATGTATTCCTTCAACACTCTACAGATCTCCACAGGCTCCACCCATAGACTGACCCCTTAATCCCTAATGGACACTACTCTTTCCTGGGCTATCCTCTTCCCATTGATATAGAATATGTTGGGATGTTCCCTACTTTTATCAGCCAGAACTCTCTCATAACCAATCTTTGCTCTCCTAATTGCTTTGTTAAGCTCCACACTGCACTTTCTGTACCCACTAATGCCTCCGCTGATTTGCTCCCCTTGTAACTGTGAAAAATATCTCTTTCCCTTCTCATCCTAACATGAATATCTCTAGTCACGCATGGTTCTCTGTGCTTGTAACTCCTTCCTATATCCCTAGATGGAATATGTTGAGCCTGTACCCTCCCATTAACTTTTTGAACACCCCCCACTGCTCTTCTGCAGATTTTCCCACATGTAACTGTTCCCAGGCTACCTTGGCCAGATCCTGTATTATTTTATGATAAACTTCTCTCTCCCAATCCAAAACTTCTCAGTTTGTGATGAAATGTCATGTATGAAGCGGCTGAATGTTTTAGGCCGAGCACAATACCCCGAGGATCTCCTGTCTGATGTCCAGGAGCTGTGATACCTCAACTCCAACAACAACCACCATCTTCATTTATGCTCGGGATGGCTCCAAACAGCGCAGGAATTCCCCGTGATTCCGAAGGGCTGCAGTTTAGTTGAGGCCTTACGATGCCACAGCTGGTCAAATGCGGCATTGGTCACAAGGGAAGTCTATCTCCCATCACCTTGTGAACTTAGCTCTTTTGCCCATGTTTGTACCAAGGTTGTAATGTGATCATGGGTCTAGTGACCCTGAAGGAACACAAACCGTTAGCCAGAGAGCAATTATTGCCGTTTGCACTGTTCAAAGGACATTTAAGAGGCAACGTGGTTGCTGCCGATCTGGAGACATATGTAGTTGATGCCAGGTTAAGACAGCCGATTTCATTCCCAAAAAGCGAATCATTATTGAATCAAATGGGCGCATTTACTGAAAAATAATAGATGAGTGGCAGCGGTGGTCATCATAATTTTGAGTTGCATAAGTCATGTTTTTGGTTGAATTTAAATTAACCATGTAGCCTGGTGAGATTCGAAACCGGCTCCCCCACAGCATTATTGTCGCATTCTGTATTACTTGTCTAGTAACAATATCACTCTGTCTTCGCCCCCCCCCCCACCACCCCCCCCCCCCCCCCCCCACCCCCGGTTGAGGAAGGACTGATGGAGCAGTTATTGGCTGAACTGTGTTTGTCCTACATTTTGTGGACAGGAAAAACTTGGTTAATTTACCATATCCGTGGGTAAATTCCAGTGTTGTACAGTTTGACTAGGGGCGGCAAGTAACTCATCACAGGACTTCAGTACTAATGTTGGAATGTTGTCGGGGCCCAAAACGGTTGAAGCATTCCGTGCCTTCCACCGTTACTTGTTATCACATAGAGCAAATTGAATTGGCTGAAAACTGCGCCTGCAATTCTGGGGACATCCACAGGGAGGCACTTCCAGCTGTAAAAGGTTGGAATTGCTTCAGCCTTGTTTTATGCACTGATGTGCTGGGCTTCACAGCATTGAGCGTGGGATATTTGTAGTACCACCCGCTCCATGGAGCAGTTCAATTTTCCAGCATTTACCATTGGATGTGGTAGGACTGCAGAGCTTTGACCTGAACCTTTGATTGTGGGATCTCTTAGCTCCGTCTGTCGCTTGTTGCTTGTGTTGTTTTTTCTGCCCGGAGTCCTGTGGTGTAGATTCCATACATTTGGAATCACATGTTTAAGTATGGCTGGTGCTGCCCCTCGTATGTCCTCCCGCACTTAGTTAAAGCCATGGTAGATTCTCTGAGGTTATTGTACAGAAGAGTGGAGGTTGAGTTCACAGACTGAAGACTTTACAATTCTGCTGCTGCTGATAGCCCACTCCCCTCATGGATGCTCAGTTGAAAGTTGCTACATCTGTACACAATCCCTCCCTTTTAGCTCGGGAGTGGGGAGGGGGGGGGGGGGTGGGGGAGGGGGGTGGTGGGGACAGGTTTGGGCTTCCTGAACGTGAAACCATTACAATGATTGAATTTTAAATCCATTCTCATAACCATATATTGTAATCACATCGTCATCATCATCACTTGCTCGAAGCGAGAATGACGCCTGCCAGGGTTCAGGATTTGTGTGTCCACATGTATGACCGCAGCCCAATCCTGGAAACAAAGGTCTTCATGCAGGGAGGATATGAATTTCCCTGAGGAAGGGGGACTCCTTGAGTCAGGGTTCTGTTCTCTCTCTTTCCGCTTTTGTCACTTCTCCACATTAGAGATCATGTGGTCAGTCTCTGACTGTGTTGCAGCTTGTTCGATGAGGCAACTTCCTCCAGCACACCGATGCCAGTTTGCTCTCTTTTCACTGTGGCCATCAGAGTTTCCTTAAAACATTGTCTCTGTCCTCCTTGAGATCAGGTTTCACCCGCAAGTTGTGAAAAGAGGATCTGCTTCTGAAGCTGATTGTTTGACACGTGGATGCCGTGTCCAGACCAGTGGAGTTGACTTCACATGATCAGGGTTGTGATATTGGAGGATAGGTTTGCATTGAGGATGCTGGAGTTTGTTCACCTGTCTCTCCACTTGACATTGCGAATCCTCTGGAGACATCGCTGGAGGAATTTCTCCAGCCCTTGGTAGCTGACCCAAATCTCACTGCCATACAGAAGGGTGGTGACAACAACAGGGTTTTTGGCCGTGCTCAAACTCTCTGACCATTTTTAGAGAGATCTGGGAAGAAGTGGTCCCTCTCCCAGACTCCTGAAATGTCACCGTTGTTTCACTGTTTAAGAAAGGATGTAAATCAATGTGTGGGAACTATAGAGACATTTTGCTTCATTCCACTGTGGGGACGATCCTCATCCAAGTCCCACTGAACCTCCATGTACCTGTCAGTGAAACTTCCCACCAAAGACCCAGTGTGGATTCTGACCATCCGGGGAAACCGCAGACATGATCATCGCCATTCGAAAGAGCTCTCAATAAAATATCATCTGTTGTGTTGTGATGATGATAGGAAGATAAGTATTGACCAGGACACTGGGGAGAGCCCCCTGCACTTCTTTGAGATAGGGTCATAGTATATTTTACCTCAGCCCGAGCAGGAGGCTTCGACCTGGTCCTCAGGCAGAGTGTTCTAGGTTCCAACAGCTCTGTATTATTCCGCTATTGAACATGATTATTGATGATTTTTTTTGTGTTTCAAATTCTACATTTCTATTTACCCCTAATTTCCTTTCATTCTGTCGATCACAAGAGTCCATGTTCGGCTACCAGAAAAATAGACAGTGACGCCGCCTGCACTGCCTGCTGAATCAATGAGTTCCAAAGTCCCACAGCACTGAGAGAACAATAAATCTCATCAGATCTGTCATAAACGGGTTATCCCTAATATTGAAACCATTCCCTCCAGTTGTAGAAATTATTATATTTGTATAAAATACTTTGTCCTTTATTTGTAGCATTAGGAGCAGTGCATCTGATATTGATCCCCGGGTAACATGATATTAAACTCCCCTCCAGTCTGAATAACCATCGGCCTCCACTTCTCTCTGCGTTCCGTCTCCTCACCAATATCACATCCATACTGTTACTGTCCCTTTAATCCAGAGGGTTCAGTTTATAACACTCCAAAAACGACTCTTGTTCATACTTTCTTGATGGACATAACATCAAGCTCACTTCCCTCATCATAACTGTCGTTACTTAGAAAAATACCTACATTAAGTTTATCAGATATTAATTCTCATTGACAATACCATGCTTCTGATCATTTATAATCCGTATTTTCTTGCAAATAAACATATCTTTCTGTCCACGATTAAGGCCTCCAGAAATGTTCCCACCATCGAAATTGCCTGGCTGCTCTGTCGTTCCAGAGCGTATCCATCTCTCATATAATAAACATGGAGTTGGGACATTTAGAAACCTCCAGCCCTCTGGCACCACCCAAATCTAAGGATGAGTGAATTATCGCCAGAGCTTTCATTATTTCCACCATTCCTTCACTCAGCCACCCTCATATATCCCAGCTGGATCAGGTAAATATTCTACATTATTTGGATAAAGAAGTATTAGGTTGAATGGTATTAACAAAAACTGTTTGTTCATTGACTGTAATTAATGTCTGTCTCCATGGACCCTAATTGTGCCATTGGAGGCCTTGCCACTTGTATAAATAAGGGACACCTTTCAACGTGTTATCACATAGTGTCTGCGGGATTTTCAACTCCGACAGCGAGAGGGATCAGCGGCTCAAGGGAGGAGGGAGAGGAGAGAACAGAATCTGAGAACAATAGAGTGGAACGTTCCAACAATGGACAGGAGTTTATCCTCTGGGTTGGACGCGCTGTCTACATATTATGATTGGTTGTCATTAGCTTCTCGCATCGGTTACACTCTTCAGGTTATTCAAGCAGGTTATTATCCCATCCTGGCTGTTGTTGGTGTACCTGGTAAGTCACTCTGTCCGGCTCTTTCTAGCAAAAAGGAAAATTAGTTTCATTTTTGTTTTTATCGTTTGAAGTTTTGGAAAATGGAATCTCTTGCCTTCATTTTCTCTCAGAAACTCCGCTCCCGATCCAATGGATCCACGAGCCCCCCTGGCCAATATCTGAGGTAGAACCAGGCTGTTCACTCCATGTGTGATCCGTTTGACACTGAGCTGATTGCTGACCGCCTATTCTCTCCATTCCCAATCTTGCCCCCTTCCATCTCCAAAATATCACTCATCAACTGCCCGCCTCATCCCTGCTACAGAATAGACTCTCACTATTTCCTCAACCCACATCCGCTTATTCCAGTGTTAACGTCAGTTACCAACCTTAATAAACCCCAGCTCATCCCAAACTATAAAAACAAAGAAAACTGTGGATGCTGGAAATCCAAAACAAAAACAGAATTACTTGGAAAAACTCAGCAGGTCTGGCAGCATCGGCGGAGAAGAAAAGAGTTGACGTTTCGAGTCCTCATGACCCTTCGACAGAACTTGATTTCGAGTCCAAGAAAGAGTTGAAATATAAGCTGGTTTAAGGTGTGTGTGTGGGGGGGCGGAGAGATAGAGAGAGAGCGAGGTGCTTGTGTAGACAAAAAAACAGTGATAGAAGCAGATCATCAAAAGATGTCAGCGACAATGGTACAAAAGAACACATAGGTGTTAAAGTTAAAGTTGGTGATATTATCTAAACGAATGTGCTAATTAAGAATGGATGGTAGGGCACTCAAGGTACAGCTCTAATGGGGGTGGGGGGAGCATAAAAGATTTTAAAATATTTAAAAATAATGGAAATAGGTGGGAAAAGAAAAATCTATAAAATTTATAGGGAAAAAAAGGGAAAAATGGGGAAACAGAAAGGGGGTGGGGATGGGGGAGGGAGCTCACAACCTAAAGTTGTTGAATTCAATATTCAGACCGGAAGGCTGTAAGGTGCCTAGTCGGAAGATGAGGTGTTGTTCCTCCAGTTTGCGTTGGGCTTCACTGGAACAATGCAGCAAGCCAAGGACAGACATGTGGGCAAGAGAGCAGGGTGGAGTGTTAAAATGGCAAGCGACAGGGAGGTTTGGGTCATTCTTGCGGACAGACCGCAGGTGTTCTGCAAAGCGGTCGCCCAGTTTACATTTGGTCTCTCCAAATCTTTCCACCAACTCCAGCATGATGCCAGTGAAATGTATCACTGTTTAACGGTGGGTTTTTGAAAGGCAACATCTTATCACTCACTGCATGGAATATCATATTGATTGATGAACCTGCCACTGCAGTAAGACAAGACAAGTTTACCTATTTCACTGGATTGTATTTGGATCATGGCTGCCTAAATAGGCATGTTATTTTTTGGAGTGAGCAGGATTGTATTATTTAATTATCCTGAATGCTTCAGTTTAATGTTCTGTTGAAATGTCTGATGTTCTCAGAGAATCTCTCAATGCTATGTACAATGCTCTGTAAGTAACAGGGCAATCTACCCTACAATACAGAATTCCTTTCTCTGTGATTCAGACGTCCAGTTAGCTGAACAGCTTTATCAGTAATAAAAACAAAAAACTGCGAATGCTGGAAATCCAAAACAAAAACAGAATTAGCTGGAAGAACTCAGCAGGTCTGGCAGCATCGGCGGAGAAGAAAAGTGTTGATGTTTCGAGTCCTTAAGACCCTTCCACAGAACTTCCAGCAGATAATCTTTTGATTATCTTTTGATTATTTGCTCCTATCACTGTTTGCTTGTCCCTACAACCACACCACTCCCTCCACTTCTCTCCCCCCACTCAACCCCCCCACCCCCACCTTAAACCAGCTTATATTTCACACCTCTCCTTATATCGCTCAGTTCTGTGGAAGGGTCATGTGGACTCGAAACGTCAACTCTTTTCTTCTCCGCCGATGCTGCCAGATCTGCTGAGTTTTTCCAGGTATTTCTACCTTTATCAGTAATATATTCATTGATGCAATGTGGTTTCCCTTAATTCTCTTTGAGATACCTCTCTAATCCACAGCACACTAATTTGTACTGGTGGGGTTCCCTTACCTAAGGAAGTGTACAATTCTCTGGGAGCGATTGTGAGGAAAGTTCACTGGAATCACTCCTAGGATTGGAGACTGTGCTGCGAAGAGGGATTGAGTGAACTATATGTATATTCCACATAGGTTTGAAGGATAGAACGTGATCACATTTAACTGTACAAACCATTAAGGGGCTTGACAGGGTAGATGATGGGAGGCTTTCTCTCTGGATTTGAGTCCCGAGCTATGGATCACCTATCAGAATTAGAGGGCAGCCATGTAGTATTGAAATGACTTGAAATGACTTCACTGAAATGGTTCTGAATCTTTTATATTTCTGTAAATGAAGTGAAAGAGGATGTTCATTCATTGGTCATATACCTGAATAAAATATAACTTTCCCGAATACTAATGGGCAGAGTGAATTGAGAATAATTCAGAAGCTGGACTTGGGATGGAAGGTTAAGCAGAATGGCACTGGACCGTGGGTTAGGCTCAATGAGGTGAATCGTTTAACCCTACTCCAATTTCATATGCTTGTCAGAAAATCTATTTCATTATTTGTGTTCATATGGCACTGAAAGGGTTGGAATGCAGCAGAAACGACACTTCATGTGGGCCCCAGCTATGCCTGTCTCTTTATGGGGTATGTGGAACATTCCTTGTTGCAGTCCTACTCCGGCCCCCTTCCACAACTTTTTCTCCGGTACATCGATGATTACTTCGGTGCCGCTTCATGCTCTCGTCGGGACTTGGAAAAATTTATTAATTTTGCTTCCAATCTCCACCCCTCCATCATTTTCACGTGGTCCATCTCTGACACTTCCCTTCCCTTCCTTGACCTCTCTGTCTCAATCTCTGGTGATAGACTGTCCACCAATATCCATTACAAACCCACCGACTCCCACAGCTACCTCGACTACAGCTCCTCACACCCCGCTTCCTGTAAGGACTCCATCCCATTCTCCCAGTTCCTTCGCCTTCGTCGCATCTGTTCCGATGATGCTACCTTCAAAAATGGTTCCTCTGACATGTCCTCCTTCTTCCTTAACCGAGGTTTTCCACCGACAGTCGTTGACAGGGCCCTCAACGATGTCCGGCCCATCTCCCGCGCATCCGCCCTCACGTCTTCTCCTCCCTCCCAGAAACATGATAGGGTCCCCCTTGTCTTCACTTATCACCCCACCAGCCTCCGCATTCAAAGGATCATCCTCCGCCATTTCCGCCAACTCCAGCATGATGCCACCACCAAACACATCTTCCCTTCACCCCCTTTATCGGCATTCCGTAGGGATCGCTCCCTCCGGGACACCCTGGTCCACTCCTCCATCACCCCCTACTCCTCAACCCCCTCCTATGGCACCACCCCATGCCCACGCAAAAGATGTAACACCTGCCCCTTCACTTCCTCTCTCCTCACCGTCCAAGGGCCCAAACACTCCTTTCAAGTGAAGCAGCATTTCACTTGCATTTCCCCCAACTTAGTCTACTGCATTCGTTGCTCCCAATGTGGTCTCCTCTACATTGGAGAGACCAAACGTAAACTGGGCGACCGCTTTGCAGAACACCTGCGGTCTGTCCGCAAGAATGACCCAAACCTCCCTGCCGCTTGCCATTTTAACACTCCACCCTGCTCTCTTGCCCACATGTCTTTCCTTGGCTTACTGCATTGTTCCAGTGAAGCCCAACGCAAACTGGAGGAACAACACCTCATCTTCCGACTAGGCACCTTACAGCCTTCCGGTCTGAATATTGAATTCAACAACTTTAGGTCGTGAGCTCCCTCCCCCATCCCCACCCGCTTTCTGTTTCCCCCTTTTTCCCTTTTTTTCCCTATAAATTATATAGATTTTTCTTTTCCCACCTATTTCCATTATTTTTAAATATTTAAAATCTTTTATGCTCCCCCCACCCCCACTAGAGCTATACCTTGAGTGCCCTACCATCCATTCTTAATTAGCACATTCGTTTAGATAATATCACCAACTTTAACTTTAACACCTATGTGTTCTTTTGTACCATTGTCGCTGACATCTTTTGATGATCTGCTTCTATCACTGCTTGTTTGTCTACACAAGCACCTCTCTCTCTCTCTATCTCTCCGCCCCCCCACACACACACCTTAAACCAGCTTATATTTCAACTCTTTCTTGGACTCGAAATCAAGTTCTGTCGAAGGGTCATGAGGACTCGAAACGTCAACTCTTTTCTTCTCCGCCGATGCTGCCAGACCTGCTGAGTTTTTCCAGGTAATTCTGTTTTCATCCCAAACTATCCTATCCGTATCCTAACTCACAACAAATCCCGTTCAGCCTTCATCCCTGTGCTCACTGAGCTGCATTGATTCCTTTTCTGGTAACACCTCAATTTTAATATTATCACTTAATGATTTCTTGACTCCGTGGCCTCGCTCCTCTGATTAATCTAAATCCCTCTGTCTTTTTCAATTGCTCGTGCAAATTGTTTCCCTTTAATTTTTATGTAGTCTAATTTTAAATTGGATATGCTTCCCTCAGTATCGCCCCCACCCATATAGGAATCCAGCCTTTGTAGCGGGTTAGTGTCACTGGTGCCAGAGTAACAATGCCCAAACCATGAAATGGTTCGAACCGTGGGGCCTTTCACCTCCCAGCGAATCCCACCTGGTGCTCTATGTTGGACAGGCGGTTTCTGCAGCTTTAGCACATTTCTTAGTGACGTAATATGTGTCTGTCCATTGAACGCCTGCGTTAGTCAGTCTTGGCTAAACATGTGTTCAGGAACACGGGGATACTCCCGCCCCCATCTAGCTCTATTTAAAAGGACCAGGCTTCTAACTTGCAGCTGAGAGGATTTGACTGACTTCTGTAATTGGAAGGTTAGTGGAGGTGCTGTGGATGTTTTTTTTTTGGAGTGTCTGTTGTGAGCAGCTGCTTACATTCAGGGAGGCAGATCATTTGCTGACCCAGCTCTGGATGAGGCATGGGGCATTTAGTTGTGGTGCATCTGTGACTATAACATGATCAACACTTGGCTCAGAGGCTGCAGAGAGAGGGAACTCTGTAAAGGGCGTGGACATGGTGGACTCTGCCCTAAACACCCCTGGTTTTCCAAGAACACTTTACCAAACTACACCTAGCTCAGGAAAAGAGTTTGAGACTGCTCTGATAAAACAGAGCTGTGTTAACTTCTTCAACACAACTTGCAGCATCACACCAGGGTGCGGAAGGTGATGTCAGTGGCAGTTAATGTCAGAGTTCCATTGCACTTCTCTGGATGCTGAACTTTGCAGAAAGGAGTGGATAATATATCCATCATCGCTCAGTATGCTGTCCGTCTATGTATCCACCAGGTGACGGAGACCATCTATGCCGAGTGAAGTGCATAAATCGCTTTATCCCAGAGCAGGGAGAAGTATGATGGGAGGACCCGTTGTTTTACCAGGACAGAGGGATTCCCGATGGTGTATGTGGCTCCGCTGAGCCCCCATGACAAATGTCTATTAACTGAAAGAACTGTCAGTCACTGTTTCCCAAATTTAAATATTTCATGGACGTGGGCTTCCCTGGCTAGTTTCCCTTGAGAAGGTCGTGGTGAGCTGCCATCATTTACAGCAGCGATATGACGATGCACAGTACATCATGTTGGTGAATGTTCACCATCCTGGCAGCACTAACAATACCATCATTCTGAATTAGGCAGCCATTCCCATCGTATTTGGACCTCTTTCAGAGTCAGAGGTTGCCCTCTTGTAGTACGAGGTTTACCCTCCGGCACCTGGCTCTAACCACACTGCCAACCGCAAAACGACCATGTGAATATAACACGAGCAAACAGAGAGCAATGGATACACCAGCAATAACGTGGAGCAGACCATTGATGAGATGAAGTAATGGTTCTGATTCCTGAACTGCTCACAGTGAACAATCCACTACACGCTGGAGCTGGTGTTCAAATCCATGGTGTTCTGCTGCACCCTTCATATTGTTAACAAGTAGTGAAAAATAAGGAAGTCTTCAATTGCTTTATGCAGTGATGTACTTCAGGCTAATTAAAGTCACTTATGTTTACATTGACCAACTGGAGAGAATCTGAGCCAAGGAGCTGCGGTGACTGTCACATTCATTGCTGCTGGCAGCACCATTCCTACGCTCGAATTAAGCTGCAAGTGATCCTGCATCATGCTATCCGCCCTTGTTGATGTCAGGAAATATTCTTAGCTTTGAAGTTTAATTTTGATTTGTATTTCTTTGTCTGTGTTAAGGAAATATCTAGTTGAGTTTTCGTTTCAATTTATAAACTGTTTGCATTTCTAATGCGTTTTACGATTCTGAAAATTTAAAGCAAGCAAGAGCAGGAAAATATGGTGTGGTTGCCTAGCAACAGGGATTCAGAGAAGCAGCGCAAGTCTTGCACTCCAACACCTCCCCCCCACCTCCCGTGTCCGGAGACAGTCACACAGACAGACAAGCCCACAAACCAGCAGTTTGAGTTCAATTTGAAGACAGCTGCCAAAATAGGATGCAGTCAGGTAAGAGGGTACTACAGAAAAAATAATTTTCCACAAATACACAACAGGCTCCGAAGGAAAAAGTGTGATGCAGAATCCGGATGGTGTCCCAAGAAGACCTTCCTGTCAAAGGAACAATAATGAACCAGGAAAATGTGTGTTAAGTAAATTTAAGAATAAGGAACAGAGTAGAAGGCTCCAAAGTTCAAACCTAACTATAAAAAGTATGCAGGAAACTGAATTCATGTTTTATAAATTCTTGTTAGAAGTCAGAAGTTCCAAGTGACCAATGGAAATCCTGTACCACTTGGCCATGGGAACGTGAAGCAGCGGCACCGCTGATAGCTGAGTCGCTGAGTAAGACTGCATAGAAGACAGCTTGAATGAATGTGATGATCCAGGGAAGAGGAGCATTGGAAGGAGAGCTCAAAGGTGATCCCTTGCGGTAGGAGTCTGAGAAAAAGTGTCAGTGTGGGAGATGATTCCAAAGGGGGCTCTTGAAGAGTGGAGATTAGAAAGCCTCGTGTGGAAGATGGAGTTCAGTGAGACTAGTCGGCTCACGGTGGGACAAGTGGGTGGGAGGAGTTGAAATCAGTTCCATTGCATTTCTTTGAGTTGTGTTTGTCAAATGGATTCAGTGTGGTGTGTCTGAATACTGGTATCCTCTTGGTTTACATGAACTGTGTACTTACGGTGAACTTTTGATTATAAGACAGCCTTTTGTAACTTCTATACTCCTTAAAAACCTAGATAGCTATCTATCTATCTATCTATCTATCTATCTATCTATCTATCTATCTATCTATCTGTCTATCTGTCTGTCTGTCTGTCTGTCTGTCTGTCTGTCTGTCTATTTTTTCTATCTATCTATCGATCTATCAATCTATATACCTACCCATCTAACTTTCTATCTATTTATCAATCTATCTATTTATCCATCCATCTATCTAGCTACTTATCTATCAATCTATCAGGGAGAGAGAGAGAGAATCGTGGGTGAAAGAGCATTGTAATATAATTCAACTTGCCTTGTTTAATTATTTTTTTTGTTAAAACTTCGTTAGCTGTCTCCAGTGATTCTGTTCAGTCGCCCCTTTCCGCGTTTCTAAACAAAGAATGTAAGCGTTAGGGTCTATTCAGCTGTGCTACACCCTGGGATCCGGCTTGCCAAGTTGCAACATCAGCTGGGGTGGTAACAATATTCTCACTATCATAAGGGCATAGGCAATGTCACCAGGAATCCGGAGAACAGCTCAAGAGTAGAGGGAAGAGGCAGGGTGGATATTTTATGGACACCTTTGACCTGGACAGGCTGTTGGAGATAAGACTCTGATTCCCATTGGACACTTACCCACCATTCTTCACTGTTACAATCATATGAGAAACCCCATCACAGCTTCCCATTGGTCACCATTCTGAAATAAAAATCAGTGACACAAACTTCTTTATTGACATCTTTATCCAACAACACATCCAATTATACAGACACAACTGAACTATTCACACTTGAGTTTGATTGGTGCCTGTCCTGTATGTTCCCTCGAAATACCTAGTGCTCCTACACAGTGCTTCTTCAGTGGCAGCAGCATCACTGGTGGAAGGCTGCTGACTGTCACTGGGAAAGGCTGCAGATAGACTGGCTGGACAGCCTGGAGCAACTCTGGGGCTTGAGGACTCATGTTGGGACTGCACCACCTCGGGATGGACTGCAGTAGCCTGGCTGATGGGGGTGACAGCAGGACACTGGCGAAGTGGCATTGAAAGCAAAGAAATGCTGTCAACCTGAGAGAGGACAGCAGATTCATGCTCCATGATGACACTCTCACTCCCACGGTCCGGAACCTCAGCAACCCTAGTTATCTGCTGGAGCACAGATTGCTAGACTGCTGAGGACATCTGCATGTACCTTTGAGCACTGAGATCCACTGCCATGATGACAGCCTGCATGGCAGAATGCATGGATCTCAGTGGCACAGTCTGTGCTACCACTGCGGCGATGGGATTTTGTATAGAGTTGGCCTGTCCTGCAGCGGAAGTTGGGACAACGTCTACCAGATACTTTATCAGGGCAGGGTCCATTATTGCTTTAATGGAGTTTGTGTCCAAATCCACAGGGCCCAGCAAAGTTCCTATCTGAGTCCCCTGTACCAGAACCTGTTTGTGATCACACCCTCCACTGAGCTGGCGCAGGAACTATCCTTTCCAACTGACCTGTCTGCAGCGCATTTGCGCCCGGTAATTCAGCACATACATATTCCGAATCTGCACTAGTCTCTATTTCACATACAGTGCAAATACATGAGCTGGTGTCTGTGTGTCATTTCAAGTTAACGTGCTACATCATCAGTGTTGTCATGTTTTTCTCTCCCCCGGCATTCCCATCGTCCCTCTCTCCCATCCCCCTTGTACCAACTCTCTCTCTATCTCTTTCTCGCCCTACATCTCTCTCCCCCTTTGTCTCAATGGGGAGCTGTCCATTTTTGTCTGTCATTGCCAAGTTTGAAATCAGAAGTGGGGGATTGGGCTGAGAGGTTGTGGGTGGGATGGAAAGCAAGATGTCCATGTTACCATCATCT
Source organism: Isurus oxyrinchus (assembly GCA_026770705.1). NCBI lineage: Eukaryota > Metazoa > Chordata > Chondrichthyes > Lamniformes > Lamnidae > Isurus > Isurus oxyrinchus. Next base: position 471,501 of record JANJGN010000136.1, read on the forward strand.
GAAGCTTGTGCATCATCCCAGGCAGCAGCATGAGGGTGGGCTGGGCATTCACAAAGGACATAAATCAGGAACATCACATCATCCTGAATACTTGCGGTGATTTCTAACGTTACAGTTCCTGTCACAGCCGCTCCCATGATACAGAGAACCATCTCCTCCCTCAAGCACAGCGGTTGAAGGTTTGCCTGGCTATTGGGTCAGCCGCTCCCTCCACCCATGGGAACATTGACTCTCGCCTCCTGTAAAACTTTGTTCCACACTAGTGTCGCATTAGCACTGTCAATTAGCTTAAATCAGTGATTTCCTATTCCTGACATTTCAGCCACTTGAGCCAATTTCATATTAATCAATCATATCAAAACATTCATAATTTTGAAATGTAGATTTAATCTTCCCGAACACATAACTGCTTTACAGATACAATCCGAGAATAACTAATTTCTCCAGATCCTGGGAAACATTTAAAAAAAATCACCTCTGATACTTCATTAAGTAATTTCATTCCTCCAAAAATCTGATGATTAGAATTTGACAAAATCCTCCCCACGGGTTATAACTAATGCGGTGTACATAATTGAGAAATCTTCCTGACTTTTTTGGTGTACGTCTATTTTTAAAGCCAAGAACGCTGCATTATTTTGCTTTTCACAGCTTCCATAACTTGCCCTGTCACATTTAAATATATTGTGTGTGTTCAAAAGTCTGGGTTTTCGTGCCCTACTAGAGACAGGGATCTGGTCCGGAATAGCCACAGTTCAGGTGTTTTATATGATTTGTTTTTGTTTCTGCTGAGAATGTGGATATTCAAAAGGTGATTGAGTCACAGGACATTCAGAACTTGCTGCAAGAGCCCGAAGGTGGGAGGAAGTTCAAATCCGAGTCACTGCTAGAGTAAGGGTTAGGAGATTCAGGCAGTTCCCACTGCAAAGTGAGTACAGAAACACGGTGAATTACCTATAAGAGAGTGAGAGACAATGCATGAGGTGGCTGCGATTCTGCAGGGAGGTTGTGCCTGAACTGTGTGCCCTTCTCCACAAAGACTTACAGGAGAGTTCATTCCAGAGACACACACTGTCAGTGACACTGAAGCTTTCTGCGGTTCTTAATATTTTCACAACCTGTTACTTCCGAGTGTGTGTGTCCATGTGCCTTTGCCCTTGGGCGTCTGACAGTGAGTATGTGCTCCTGTGTGTTTCTGGGAGAATGACTTTGTGTGTATGTGTGTGTGTGATACGTGTGTACTTGTGTGATATGGATTGAGTATGCAATTGTATTTGTGTGTGCATGTGTGTTTGTGAGCAAGTGTGCGCACGTGTGTGAGTGTGTGGCTATATTTGTCTGTGCACATGTGGGTTTCTGCTGGTGGGATTGTGTGTTTCAGTGCCTAAGTGTGTGCATGCATGCATTTGTGTGTGCATGTGTTTGAGTGCTTGTGTGTGTGCACGTGCATGCATGCATCTGTGTGTGTGTGTGTGTGTGTGTGTGTGTGTGTGTGTGTGCGCGCACTCGTTTGTGTCTGGGTCTGAATGTATGTTAATGTTTGTACATACGATTGTTTCAAATTCAATTGTATAGGTTGAGGGATTCGCTGGCTAGGCCAGCAATTATTTCCCATGCCTTATTGCACTTGAGAAGTTTTTTTCTTTAGTGTGTTTCTGTGTTTGAGTGTTTGTGTTTGTTTCCTTATATGTGAACATGCATCCACATATGTGTGTGCATGTGAGATTATGTGGGCGCCTGTGCGCATGTGTATGTACGTGTGTGTGTGTGTGTGTGTGTGTGTGTGTGTGTGTATGTGTGTATGTGTGTGTGAGAGAGACAGACATTTTGTGATTGTGTGTGTTTGTTTCTTAAAATGTGAATCAGTTTGTCCATATGTCTGCGCATCTGAGTGTTTGTGTTTGTGTGTGTGTGTTTGTGTGTATGCGCATACACATGTATGTCTGTGTGCGTTAGTGTGTTTCTGCGCATGTGCATGTGCATGAGTGAATGTGTGAATATGAGGTTATTTTAATACATTTTTTAAGGAATGTGGGTTTCGCTGTCTATGCCAGCATTTATATCCCAACCCTACTTGCCCTTGACAAGTGTTTATTTGTTTCCGTGCATGTGTGCATATGTGCTTGTATGTATGTGTATGTGTGTGTGTGTGTGTGTGTGTGTGTGTGTGTGTGTGTGTGTGTCTATGCGTGTGCCAGTTTCAGTGCACGTGTTCCTTTGCTGGCATGTTAACATGCATGTGAACTTGTGTGTGCTTCAATACATGCATGTGTGTGTGTGTGTGTGTGTGTGTGTGAGTGAGACACAGAAAGAGACAGTGCACTTGTGTTTACTTGTGAGTCCCTCTCTATATGTGAATCAGTGTGCCCATATGTGTGCACATGTGAGAGTTTGTGTTTGTGTGTGTGTGTTCTTGTACATGTGTGTGTGCGCTTGTGTGTTTATCCGAGTGTGAGCTTTTGCGATTGTGTGTGTGTGCTTCTTGAATTCAATTGTTTGAGTGAATGATCATCAGTGCACGTGTGTGTGAGCATGAATGCGTGTTATGTGTGTTTTTGCATGTTTGTGTTTCGGCATTTCTGCCTATTTGTGTCTGCATGTCTGTGTTCATGAACGTGTGCCCGTGTAAAAGAGAGAGTGAGAGAGAGATGTTTGTTTTTCTTGTATGAATATTGTTACATATGTGGGTGCTTGTGTTTGTGTGGAAGTTTCTCTGTGTGTGAAAGTGCTGGTTTGTGTGGTTATTCTTATGTGTTTCTCTTAGTGCATGTGTGTTGTTTTTTCTTAGCATTTGTCAGAGTTTTTCTGTGTCTGCCTGTGAGTGTGCCTGTTTCTGCAATTCACTGTGTGAGTATGTGTGCATCTTCATCCGCGTGAAAATGTGTTCATCCGTATGGGTGTCTGTGGATTTGCGCACGTGTGTGTGTGTGTGTGTGTGTGTGTGTGTATGTCTGTGTGTTCAATTGTTCGTTTCTCTGGATTGAACATGTGGTTGTTTTTTTGTGTGCATGCCTGTGCATTGGATGTAGTGTCCGAGTGCCTCTGCGTGCGCATGCGTGAGTTTGTGTGTGTATGTGTTTGAGCATGTGTTTGTGTGTACGTGTGTGTATGTGTGTCACTGTATGTGTGAGGGTTTCAAATTCGTTCATATGGGCTGTGAGATTTGCTTGCTAGGCCAGCAATTATTTCCCAAGCCATACTGCCCTTGAGAAGTGTATATATTTTGTTATGCTTCTGTGTTTGAGTGTGTGTGTGCTTGTTTCTGTATATGATAATATGCATGTCTATATGAGTGTGCGTGTGAGAGTGTTTGGGTGCCTGTGAGAGTATGTATGTGTGTGGCGTGTGTGCATGGGTGTGTGTGCATTGGAGAGGGAGAGAGTTCCTGTTTGTATGTGTGCATTTCTTGAAATGTGAATCAGTGTGTCTACATTTGTGTGCATGTGAGTGTTTGCGTTTGTGTGCGTGTGCGTACACGTACGCTGTGTGTCAGTGCGCTTATATGTTTCTACGAAAGTGTATGTGTGTGACTGTGTGCAAGTGTGTGAGTGTGAGTTCTTCAATGCATGATTTAAGGGATTTTTGTTTCAATGTCGAAGCCAGCATTTATAGCCAACCCAAAAAGCCCTTGACAAGTGCTCGTGTGTTTCTGTGTGTGTGTGTGTATATCAGTGCATGTGCGTGCACGTGACTGTGTGTTTGTGCGAGTACCTTTGTGTGTGTATGTTTCTGTGTACGTGTTAGTCTGTGCATATGCGTTAGTGCATTTCTGTGTGTCTGTGCTTGCATGCGTATGAGTATTTGTGTTTCATGTTTGGGATTGTTTGTGGGATTGAGCGTGTGTGAATGTGTGCGTAGGCATGAATCTGAATATGTAAGTGTGGTTCTGTGTGTTTGTTTTTGTGTGTGTCTGTGCATGATTTTCTACATGTGTGTGTTTATGAACGTATGATTGCGTAAGAGAGACAGATAGATAAAGAGAGAAAGAGAGCAAGAGAGAGAGAGAGACTATGAAAGAGATAGATAACAACATGTGTTTTTCATTGAATATTACTGTATGTGTGAGTGTGTGCTTTTGTGTGCCTATTTATCTGTGTGTGAATGCTGCTGTGTGTTTTTGTGTGCTTGTTTTTACATTTTTCTCTTTTTGTGTGTGCGTGTGTCGTTCTGTGTGTTTGAGTCAGAGAGTGTCTCTGAGGGGTTGTCTGTGTGTGCATATTATTGTTTCTGTTTTTGCAACTTTGTGTGTGAGTATGTGAACAATTTTATGTGCGTGATTGTGTAGGCATCTATATAGGTGGCGTGTGTGTGTGTGTGTGTGTGTGCGTGTGTGTGTGTGTGTGCGTGTGTGCGTGTGTGTGTGTGTCTGTGCGTGTGTGTGTGTGTGTGTGTGTGTGTGTGTGTGTGTGTGTGTGTGTGTGTGCGTGCGTGCGTGCGTGTGTGTGTGTGTGTGTGTGTGTGTGTGTGTGTGTGTGCATGCATTGGACTCTGTGTTTGTGTGCACCTGTGTGTCTGCCTGTGAGTGTTTTTGTGAGTGAGAGAGAGTTTGTCTGACGGTATTTGTATGACTGTAAGCGCATTTTTCTTTGTGGGCATGTTATATGGCAATGTATGCAAGAGGAAGAGGCAATGCTTGAGTGTGTGTACTCGACTGTATGAGTCTGTATAAGTGTGCATTCATGCATTTGGGTGCATCCCTGCATGTCAGTCTTTCACTTTGTTTGTGTGTGTGTCTGCGTGTGTTTGTGTTTGCTTGTTTGTGTATGTGTGTGTCTGAATGTCTGTGTGTCTGTGTATGTATGCATTTGTTTTGCGGACATCAATGTGTTTGTGTCTGTGTTTGTGTGAATGTTGATAACTACATGAGCTTCTGAGTATGTCTGCTTGTGTATGTGTTTGTGATAGTGCAAGCTTCTTTTTATATTGTCTCCCTGTGTCTGTGTGTTTATGTGTGTGTCTGTATGTCTGTGTGTCTAAGTGTATGTATTTGTTTGTTTTGTGGATATCTATACTTTTGTGCCTGCGTGTGTATGCGTGTGTGTGAGTGTGTGTGTGTGTGTGTGTGTGCGACTGTGTGAATGTGGATAAATATGTGAGCTTTCGAGTCTGTGTGCTTGTGTGTGTTTTTGTGCTTGTGTGAGTTTCTGTTTATATTGTGTTCATATATGTCTATTACATGTGCGTTTCTGTGAATTTGATTGCATATCTGATTGTCTTTGTGTGTGGATGTGATTGGATGTGTGTGAGTGTGTGTGTGTCATTGTATGTGTGAGTGTTTCAATTTTGTTTTTACGGGATGTGGGATTCATTGACTAGGCCAGCAATTATTTCCCATGCCTTATTGCCCTTGAGAAGTTTATGTATTTTGCTGTGCTTAACTGTTAGAGTGTATGTGCTTGTTTCTTTATATGTGGATATGCATGTCTATATGTGTGTGCATGTGAGAGTATGTGGCTTTCTATGGGAGTATGTGTGTGTGAGAGTGAATGTGTGTGTGTGTGTGTGAGAGAGAGTGTGTGCAAGAGGGAGAGAGTTCCTGTTTGTACGTGTGTATTTCTCGAAATGTGTATCTGTGTGCCTATATGTGTGTGCATATGAGAGTTTGTGCTTGTGTGCGTGCGTGTATTGTGTGTGTGTTTGTGCGCTTATGTGTTTGTCCGAGTGTGCATGACTTTGTGTGTATAAAAGTGCATGTCTGTGAGTTTTTTAATGCACTTTTTAGGGATTAGTTTTTCACTGTCAATGCAAGCATTTATACACCCACCCCTAATTTCCTTTGACAAGTGCTTCTGTGTTTCTGTCTGTGTGTGTGCGAAATTGTGTATGTGTGTGCATGTGATTGTATGTTTGTACGAGTACCTTTGTGTGTGTTTGTTTCTGTATACGTGTTTGTGTGTGTTCACATGTGCATAAGTGCATGTGTGTGTGTGTGTGCGTGCGTGTGCATAAGTGCATGTGTGTGTCTCTGTGTTTGCAAGTGTATGAGTATTTGTGTTTCTTGTTTGGCATTGTTTGTGTGAATGAGCGTGAGTGCATGTGTGCGTGTGCATCAATGTAAATGTGTAAGTATGGTTGCTGGTGTTTGTGTTCGTATGTGTCTGTCTATACTTTTCTTCATGTGTGTGTTCATGAACATATGATTCTGTACGAGAAAGAGCTAGAGAGGAGTAGAGAGATAATGAGAGAGAGAGAGAGGTAGAGATAGTCAGAGAGAAAGAGTGATAATGGCGTGTGTTTTCCTGTGAATATTACTCAATGTGTTAGTGTGTGTGTTTGTATGCCAATTTCTCTGTGTGTGAATACTTCTGTGTGTGTGTTTTTATTTTTGTTTTAACGTTACTCTTTGTGTGTGTGCATGTGTGGTTTTGTGAGTTTGTGAGCTAGAGAGTGTTTGTGAAGTTTATCTGTGTGTGCACATCAGTGTGTCTACCTCTGTAATAATGTCTGTGAGCATGTGGACATTTTTCTGCACGTGAGTGTGTATGCATCCACATATGTTGTGTGTGTGTATCATTGTGTGTGTGTGTGTGTGCGTGTGTTTGTGGCTATCAGTGTGTGTGCATCTGTGTGTACATGTGTGTATGTTTTTGTGTGAGTGAGAGAGTTTGTCTAACAGTTTTTGTTTGAGTGTAAGTGCATATTTCAGTGTGGGCATGTGTGTGGCAATGTATGCAGGAGGACGAGGCAGTGCTTGAGTGTGTGTGTGCATGACTGCATGAGACTGTATATGTATGCATGCATGCATTTGGGTGCATCCCTGCATGTGATACTTTCAATTAGATTGAGTGTGCGTCTGCATGTATTTGTGTGTGTGTGTGTGTGTGTGTGTGTCTGTGTACATATGCGTGAGTTTCGCACATGTTAATGTGTTTGTGTCTGCGTGCATCTGTGTTTGTGTCAATGTTGATAACTATGTCAGATTCTGCGTCTGTGTCTTTATGTGTCTGTTTGTGCTTGTGCGAGTTTCTCTTTCTGTTGTGTTCCTGTGTCTGTGTGTTTGTGTGTGCCTGTGCATGAGTCCATTTGTGAGGATGTGTGTGGGTATGTGGGTGTGCACATGATTGATTGTGTGCAGGCATGTGCATTTTTTGTGTTTAAGTGCGTCTGTTCATGAAAGTCCTTATACATATACATGCCTGTCTGTGTGCAAGTCCGTCTGTGTGTATTTTTGTGAGTCTGTCTGCCTGTCTGTGTGTGACTCCTTGTGTGGGAGTGTGTGTGAGGCTGTGTGTGTCTTCATGCATCTGCGTATGTGTCTGCGTATGTGAGTGTGTGAGTCTGTGTGTGCATGCGTTTGTGTGTGTTCACATATGTGCGATTGTGTGGCTATGTGTAGGCATGTGCACTTGTGTGTCAGTGCTTCCGTGAATGCAGGTCCATGTGCATATGCGTGCCTGTGCATTTGTGCGTATGTGAGAGATTGTGTGCGTGTTTGTGAGTGTGTATGAGAGTGTGTGTGCATGTCTGTGCGCATCTGTGTGCATGTATGTGTGCCTCTCTGAGCACTTGGTTGTGGATGTACCTGTGCATATGTGTGTGTGCGTCTGTCAGTGTGCACATGTTTGTGAGTGCATGTACGTGTGTGACATATGCATGTGTCTGCATGCATGTTTGTGTGTTCGTGTGTGTGAGAGATGGAGAAAGGGGGAGACAGAGAGAGACACACATAGAGAGAAAGAGGGAGAAAGAATTAGAGTGAGGTATATTATTATTATTCTGTGTTGATGTTTCAGTCAGAGGTTTGGTCTGTTTGATTCCATAAATATGGCTGTTATTTTTATTGTACTTGTGTATATCTGTCCATGTATGTCTGTGTCTTTATGATTGCATGCGTGCATGTGCATATGCGGGTGAGAGACAGCCTATGACTTTGTGCAATTTGAGTCTGTGTGGATGCCTGTGTGTCTTCAAATGTGAATACATGTGCCCATAGGTCAGTGCATGTGACTGTGTGCTAGCTGTGTGCATGTGAGTATGCATGCGAGTCTGTGTTTATATCTGTGTGTGTGTTTCTGTGTGTGTGTTTGTGTCTGTGTGTGTGTTTATGTGTTTGTTTGTGTGTGTGGCTGTGTGTGTCTGTGTGCGTAGGTGCATGTGTGTGTTTATGTGTGCGTGACTGTGTGCAGGTGTGTGTGCTTCTTGTGTGTCAGTGCATCTGTGCATTCATATATGTGTGTTTATGTGTGCATGTGGATGTATTTTGTCAGCCTGCGTGTTTGTGTGCACGTGAGTGTGTGTGATTGTTTTCTGTGTTTATGTGTGCGTGTGTTTGTAAGAGAGAGCGAGAAATTTAGTTTGTTTGAATGTGTGTGTGTGAATGTCTTTGCATTTTTCAATGTGTTCATGTGTGCGTTCATGTGATTGTGCTTAAGAGAGGATAATATTGTGTTTTAGTCAGTGTGTCGGCCTGCATATGAATGCTTGTTTATGTATGTCTGCATAAAGGTGTGCAACTGCATGTGTGGAATTACGTGTGAGTGCACGTGTTTCACTTTGTGTTGGCACTAGTTTGTGCGCATGTGTGTATGTTTATTTGTATGTGTCTGTGTGTATGTGTTGAAGTGTGTGGGCGCACCTGTGCTTCTCTGTGTGAATGACTGTGCATGTCTGTGTGTGTGTCCATGTAATTGTGCATAACTGTGTGTGTGTATTTCACCCCACCCCCACTAGATCTATCTGTACCTTGCGTTCTTAATTAGCACCTTCTTTTATATAGTATCACCACTTTCAAAACCTCTTTGTTCCTTTGTCTATGACATATTTTGGTTATCTGCTCATATCACTGCTTGCTTGTCCCTACAACCACCCCCCCCCCCCCCACTTCTCACCCCAAACCCCCACCTTAAACTAACTCATATTTCACCCCTCTCCTATTTCTAATTAGTTCTGTTGAAGGGTCATGAGGACTCAAAACGTCAACTTTGTTCTTTTCTGCCGATGCTGCCAGACCTGCTGAGTTTTTCCAGGTATTTCTGTTTTTGTTTTGTTCCTCCTGTCACTCCTAGTTCCACCCTGCCCCAACCCCCCAACCAGCTCACCTCCCAACCCACCCCGCATCCCTGATGAATGTGTCTCCAGATATTCATGTTACAGACATGTCACATGCGCATGAGCTTGTTGGGAGGATGGAGGAGAGATTCAGAGTTTGTTCATAACGGGAATGTTAATCTGTGGACAATGGAAATTCGATTTTTTTATCACAGGACATGGAGGTAGTTTATAAAAAAATAATTGACATTATATTAAGGACTGTATTAAAGCATTCTGTAATAGATATTATTTATCTTCAAGAAATCAGAAATGAATCCTTCAGACCTGCAAAAGTTTTCAACCACCACCTGAAGCGTTGTAGAATATTGACCAGTTTATCTTCCAAACTTCTAATAATCTAAGTATGTATTATATTTCTAGATGATATTTTCATTTGTGTGTGCCTGTGTGTTTATGGAGTAACGATTTGTTATGCATTGTCTCTCCATTGTTGTACGAAGTAGAGTTTTATCATTTCATTTGACTCTGAAAATAACAAGAAAGTCTACTTTGCGACTGTTTTTAAAAGCTACAGCGCTGCAGGGGTTAAACAATCTTTCAAGTTATTGCATCTAGTTGGAGTTACTGGAGAAGAGGTAATAATAAGAAATTATTCCAATTACCTACACAGCCTGTAACACACGTATCACCTCTGGTTTGACACAGCCACCCTCGGCTCCCCCTCACACATGGCTCCTACCTGTCATCCCTGTGTCATGTCGATATCCCTTCATCCCCAAGTCTCCATTGGGTCCCCCTTTTTTATCCCTTTCATCCTCGATACTCTTCACAACCTTCTTCCTCACATGCAATGTTTCTTATTTAATCTCTGCTTCCTTCCATTGCATCAACAACCTGCTCTTACGTTCCTTCATATCCATTTATTTTAGTTCACCACTGAATACCGTCACACATTGCAAGGTATCAACAACTCCTCAAGCAAACTGGTATTACCTTTATCAGCCTGGTGAATAATGTCCTTCTTTCTTTCCCTTCATTACAGTAAATTTAATCACAATTGTGATCCTGAAATGTAAGAACTGTGGTCTGACCAAATGTGTCACTTGTTACCTGGTGGCCATGTCAGTGGCGGATCTACTGGTCGTTATCCTGGACCTGATATTGAGACAAATTCCGATAGTTTTTTGGGAACAGCTCATTTTCCTAAAGTCTATCCCCCTGTGTAATATCCACGCCATCCTTCTTTATGCAGCCACTGACTGTTCTGTCTGGTTCACCGTCACTTTCACCTTTGATAGATTTGTGGCAATTACTTGCCTGAAGCTGAAAATTAAATATTGCAGCGAGAAAACAGCTGCTGTGGTTCTGGGAACAGTGACTGTGCTGAGCTGTTTAAAGAACATTTTCTGGTATTTTATATTGACAGGTCGGTATGGGCTGAAGAACACCCCCTGGTTTTGTCTTTCCAGAGCGGATATTCTGTCCTCTCCGGTTTGGGGAGCAATCGAGTTCCTCCACCACATTCTAACCCCGTGTGTCCCATTTGTCCTGATTCTGCTGCTCAATGTTCTCACCGTCAGACACATTTTACTGAGCAGCAGAGCCCGCAGGAGACTCCGGGCTCACAGCAGTGGGGAGAGACCCAGAGACCCAGAGATGGAGAGTCGCAGGAAATCCATCATTTTACTGTTTGTGATCTCAGCCAATTTCATCCTGTTATGGTCAATGATAATGGTGTATTCTATATGGAAGCGGATGTATGAATTGGGGCTCTTCAGTGTGTGGTTAAATAAGTTTGTTCAGGAATTGGGCTTCATGCTGCAGCTCCTGAGCTGCTGCACTAACACTGGGATTTACGCTGTGACACAGAAACTGTTCAGACAGCAGCTGAAGAATGTGCTGAAATATCCCTTTACTCCAATTCTTCAATTCATTCAATGATGAAAATAACCCAAACACTGTTAATTCCCATTGGCCAGGCTGCCTGTCCATCATGGATGCCCCTCACTAATTGTACAGAAAAACGGACGCCCTTAAGTCACTGTCCTCCCATTGGCCAGGCTGCCTGTCCATCATCATTATGGGCCAGTGATTGGACTGAATTTCCAACTCGTAATATATCCACGCTCCCATTGGCTGAAGTGCCTATGTGTCATCGTTATCCCTCAGTCTGATTGGAGTGAACAACCTGCTCTCTTCACCCATTCGCTATACTCAATGTCCATCACCACGATCAATCACACTGATTGGACAGGAATACATCTACCAGAAAACAGGAGAACAACTCGCAGAGAACCGGGTCAGAGGCTGGGAGGTCATATAAAAAAAGCGAGGTAGGGGTCATTAGTTAAGGCTCGGGGGCCAATTCAGGTTCAACATTGCAGGTTATGGGGGAATTGGAGAGAGAGAGAGTAAGACAAAGAGGGAGAGAGCGAGACAGAGAGCGAGAGTGAGTCAGAAACAGAGAAACGGAGGGAGAAACAGAGAGAAAGAGGGAGAGTGAGAGTGAGAGAAGAGACAGACAGGCAAGGAGAGAGATGGAGAGAGAGACAGAGAGACAGACAGGCAAGGAAAGAGATGGAGAGAGAGACAGAGAGACAGACAGAGCGAGTGCACAGAGAGAGTGATTGAGAAAGAGTGAGAAGTAGGTTGACTGAGTGACATGGAGAGAGAGGGAAGAGACAGGCAGTGAAACAGAGGGAGTGAGTAAAAGAGACAGCAAGAAAGAATGAACGAGAAAGAGAGAGCGAGAGGGAGAGATAGTGACAGAGACATAGAGTTTGAGAGAGGGAGATACAGAATCAGAGAGAGATAGGCGATATTGTAGGGGAGATGGAGAGGTTGGGAGAGTGCAGACAGAGACTGAGAACAGGAGAAATTAAGAGTGAGAGTGAGAGATGGATTTATAGACTCTCAGATTCCCGGATAGAGAGAGATTTTAAATTAAATTGCTGGCGCTGGAATGTATGGCCCCTTCTCAATATTTGTCTTTCCCGCTCTTTATTCTGCACCCACCTTATTATGAGGACGTCACCATTAAATAGGTTCAAGCCCCAACAATTCTGAGACGCCCATTAATTTTGTTGCCGTCAATATTTCTGAGAAACCACCGACGCATAATAATTCTCAGCCCCCCTCATTAGTTCTGATGACTCACTTCATTTGTGTTACTGACTCATTGAAAACATACACACAGACAGTGATGGTTCATATTTTTCACTCTGCTATTCACAGCCCCGCAACACCCCCCAACTCCCCCCTCCCCACCCCCATACTTATTAGGCCCGCAATTGTCCTTCTGCCATTCAGATCCCACAAACTTCTTCATACCCTTTCAGTCCAGGACTGTCTCTCTCCCACTGAAACCCCACAGCCCGATCTATACCCACTTAGCCCAGAACTGTCCCTCATCTATTCCATGCAAGCATAGACATGTTAAAGCACAGAAATAAGCCATGCAGTCCAATGTGTTTGTGATGGAGGAAAACATGTTACCCCCAATTCTAATCCGACATTCAAGCGCGCGAAACATATCCTTTCAGGTTACATCACTTCAGCTGTTGATCCAGGTACTTTTTCAATGCGTTGATCTGTCACCAATCCGGGCAACGGGTTCCAAAAGCCCAGCTCTCTCTGGGTGAAAAGGTTTTTTCACATGTCAACTCTAATCGTTCTACCAATCACCGTCTATGTGTGCCCCCTGGTAATTGTCCTACCCTCTAGGGGAAACGGGAATTTCCTGTCTAAACTATCCAGGCTCCTTATGATCTTGTAAACGTCAAACAGGTCACGCCTCAGATTCATCAGTTCCAAGGGAAACCTCTCTAACCTACTCAATCGGAGCTCATAGCTCACAATTTTCCAGCCGTGGAAACATGTTTGTAAATCTCCTCTGAACTCTCTCCAGACCAAATATGTCCTTCCTGTAATTTGTTGGCCATGATAATGCACAAAATTCCAGTGGTGGAATATCCAGCGATTTTTTCACAGTCCCAAAATTAGATCCCTGCTACTGTATTCAATACCTCGTCAAATTAAAAAAAACATTCTATCTGCTTTCTTTATGAACTTATCCACCTGTCCTGCCACCTTCAGGGTCTGCTGACATCCAATCTAATGCCTCTCACTTCCTCTATCCCTCTCAATATTCTCCCAGTTTATTGAATAATCCGTTGCAATTTTTGCCCTCCCCAAATGCCTTACCTCAGACTTCAGCGGATTGAATTCCATTTACCACTTTTCTGCCCACTCATCCAAACCATTAAAATCATCCTTCACCCTCTCACTCTGGGATTGCCCCCAAGCATTCACTGCACTCCACCCCATATTCGCTCAGACCTGTCGATGTCTCTGTCCATTTCCCTCCCCAAAACAAGGCGACTCTTGATGGAAATGCTCTCTGAAGAGCTTTCCATCTCAGTTTTAAGTTATGGCACACGTCAGTGAGGCCCTGTATTTCATTAACCAATGATTTTTGTAGAGGACTGTGGGGGTGGAGGGAGTTTGTGGGGGAATTGAAAACAATTCACAATCAGGTCTTCAGTAAAACTCAATTAAGTCAGTGTCAGCACGGTCACAGTTTAGAGGAGGCTGTAAGTCAGGTGTGCACAGCAAGATCCCACAAGTAGCAATGATTCATTAGCCAGGTGCACTTCCTTCTACACCCCTCCACCCTCAGAAATGTCTTAATTCCCTCCCAAAATCTGAGGTGGAGATAAAACTGCTGATTGCTTCAAAATCTACCCCCATGAAGACCTTTCATCTTTCTAATGTGTCATTCATCCTAATGCTCAGGAATTATTCAGGAATAAAAACAGGCCTCTACAGGTCCACTTCACCTTTCCAAATTTAATTCCAGGCCCCCAGAAACATTCCACAATTGGTGTAATAATGTGTCTGTAAAATTGCATGGCAACAAAGATGCCAGGAAACGTGCAAGGAAAGATCCCACAGCCAGTGCCACCAGGGACATGGGCACTTTGGAGAACATGTCCCTCTCCCCACCCCCACCATATACCTTGTGTCCATTCAGCCCCTCTGTTCCATTTGTTCCTCGCTCTGCCCTTCTCTCACAATTTTAGCATCAATCTCTCTTTCTCTGTGTCTGCCTGTCTCTCTCTCTGTACGTATATATTTATATATCTCCTTCCATCTCACTCACTGTATCTTCAATATTTCGCTCCATCTCTCTTTCTCTATGTTTCCTCAGTCTTTTCCCTCTCTCCCTCTGTCCCTCTCTCACACTCTCGTGCACTCTTTTCCTCTCTCCATGACACTCGCTGTCTCTCTCGCTGCATCCATTACATGGCCCTTCACTTCAAGCTTTGATTTCTCCCTCTATCCCACTCTCTCTCGCAGTTCCCATCAGTTTCTTCTCTCTGTCTTTCTGCCATTCTCTCTCCCTACCTCTCTCTCCCGCACCACACCCACCGCCATCTCCCCGCCCCCAACTCCGGCTCCACCTCTCACTCTCCTTGCTCTCAACTGCATTGGATGGAGATACAGAAAGAGAGAGAAAAAGACATTCTGGCCCTAAATAAAGTGAATTGAAGTTTCATTGAACCCTTAATCCATCGCATTATATAAGATGCCAGCATTATTTTGGAATTGTAACATCTTCACGTTTACTAATTAAATTCGAGCACTCCTGACTGTTTTACAGTCAATTAATTAACTTTCTTAAAGTGTGGTCACTGATGGAATTGAGGATATTCTTTGGGTATTTGTGCACAGCGAAGTCCCATACAGCGAATCCTGAGAACTGCCAGGTAAAAGTGTTTTAGATGAGAATTGATAAAGCGGCCGGGTGGGGAAATGTATTTTAAACAAAATAGCTCAGCAAGGCACCGGGATTCACCCTCTCAATATCCCAGTGTTATTTCTGTAACTGCTGCTACCTTCTGGAAGAACGTGGTGAGGGTTTTTCCTCCTGAGCCTGGGTGATGGGCAGTGTCTCCACACTCGGAGACCCCCAGATCCATCTCACTCAGCCCCCTCTCTATAGTTGCATCACTCTCCCTTCAGTATTGCTCTCTCTTGCTGTTCTCCCTCATTCTCCCTATTCTGCAGGGAAGGCTGCAGGAATGTTGGGCACAAAACAAGATCCCGCAAACACAAGGTGTTAATCTTCAGATAAATCAGTCTCAGTGATGTGAATTGAAGGGGTTAATCTTTTCCGGCATGAAAGGCTGCAAAAAAGCTGCAGTTTGAATCGTTCTAACTCTATGAGCCCCAGTCACAGAAGCTACAATAAAACCTCAGGGACACGAAAAGGGACGATTGAAATAGAACAATCCCCTCCATCCACAAGTCACCCCCAAACGCCACAGTGGGGCTGGAACAGGCAAGTTGTAAATGGGACACACTCCTTCCACACCCGATCCTAACACCTCCCAGCTCATCCTCCTCCTACTAAACATAAAAACTAATCTAATTGATGTATTTTTCTTTACGTGTTAAAATATTACACATGGAAACAAATAGCTGAGCAGAGAGACAGAGAGGGAGAGGTACAGAAGGGGCAAGGGAGAGAAATCAGAGAGACACAGAGACAAGAAAAATATGAACACATCAAATCCCACATGTAGCAATGAGTTGCTATTTCACAATCACTCGGGAAGACTGTCCATCGCACAGCCCGAGCCTCTGAACGCTCCTCACTCTCACTGTGTGTGTGTGTTCCTCGCTTTGGGCTACAAATACACACCCCTTCCATTTTTTTCCACAAAGTTGTAAACTCCGGCTTTAAACTTTGATGAAAAATCTGATTCCTTTGAAATAATTTTTTAAAATTACCAAGTGCTTTTTTTGCAATTCAATATTTCTGCAAGGATTTAAGTGGAACTTTGCAGTAACTGTACACTGGAGAGCCCAGAGGACATGTCTCTCTCCAGACACCACCCTGCACTCACCATCCACTCCATTGAAATGGCGACTGCACCTTCATATTTAACCTTTATATTCACCGCTTCTAAAAACCGAATTAAAGTGTCGCCTGTGCTTTTCATTGTGCCGCTGTGAGATCCCCTTCTCTCTGGCCAAAAGTTCTGATCTCAACTCTTGATATTGATGGTACACAACAACTTGAATATTGTTCCACTAAATGTGAATTCCCTTTATTAAAACTCTAAGCAATAGCACATACTCACCATGATACCGGGTGCTTAGATATCCTGCAAGCTGGGGTCTGGCTCAGTTGTAAGGTCCTTCAACAGGTCTCCCTGCACAACCTACAACGGTTGCACAAACAACTCTACCGACTTTGTGTCCTTTACTCTTGTTTCTTTATACACCTTCCTGAATCTGGCCCTAGCTTTAGAAGGTGACCCCTTAAATCCGACCGTCCTATTGGATTATTAACCCCACCCTGACCATCCATGACCACCTCCACATGGTAATACTCTGCTCTCAGCTTTGTCTTCAGCTACATGCCAACAATGGGTGTGATCACAGCGACATGGGGCAGGAAGAAGGACATTCACACATTCCCGAGTGCTCATTGTCTGCACCAGTTTCTGTGGGCGAAGCGTCAGTGGCAAACCACATCTCGGGGACGTGACCTAAAATGTTTGTATGTGTTTGTGTGTGTGTGTGTGTGTGAGTGTGTGTATCTGTGTGTGTGTGTGTGTGTGTGATCATGGGTGTATCTCTGTGTGTGTGTGTGTGTGAGCATGGTTGTATCTGTGTATGTGTGTGTGTGTGTGTGTGTGTGTGTGAGCATGGGTGTATCTGTGTGTGTGTGTGTGTGTGCGTGTGTGTGTGTGTGTGTGAGCATGGGTGTATCTGTGTGTGAGTGTGTATGTGTGTGTGAGCATGGGTGTATCTGTGTGTGAGTGTGTGTGTGTGTGTGTGTGTGTGTGTGTGAGCATGGGTTTATCTGTGTTTGAGTGTGTGTGTGCGTGTCTGTGTGAGCATGGGTGTATCTGTGTGTGTGTGTGTGTGTGTGTGTGTGTGTGTGTGAGCATGGGTGTATCTGTGTGTGAGTGTGTGTGTGTGAGCATGGGTGTATCTGTGTGTGAGTGTGTGTGTGTGTGTGTGTGTGTGTGTGTGTGTGTGAGAGAGAGCATGGGTGTATCTGTGTGTGAGTGTGTGTGTGTAACTGTCTGTCTATCTGTCTGTCTGTTTAGTTGAAATTTAAAAAGTTCAGTTTGAACCTCAGCGATATTTTCAGACAGAAATTCTTCTCCATCGCTCGATCTTTTTGCCACTATCAGATGAGCTCTGCTCATAGCACTCCACCACAACCAGGTTACATTCATTCATATGAAAGATATAAAAGCACAGTTACATCATTAAAATATATTCCTACAATACAATTGAAATGATGCACTGTCCTAGAGCATGCACGTTTTTAGTGAATAATTTCAATAACTGAGAATTAACATCAACTTTTCTCGCTCGGCACGTAGGCTTTTAGATCATTGCTCCAGCTGCCTATGTCAGAGACATAAATCATACTATATATATATGGCAATGATCAACTGCAGATCGAGTAACACATGAGAGGTGATTCGAACCTAAGAGTGGACATCTATATTACTTTTCCATTCCCAAATCATATCCTACTATCACTGCTGTTTAAAGGTTTGGATTTCCTGCAGGATTTCATGAGCTGTCTGCTGTATCTGTTAATACTGTTAGTGGGATTTATCAGTCTCTTCTTATAGCCTGACTGGATGTTCTGTTGTTGCGGGAATATCTTAACAAAGTCATTTCACTTATCCCTGCAGTTTTCTGTATTTGTCCCTCAGGAATCGATTTCAGTGATTTTGTGATGATAAAACTGCACCAATTCCCTCGCCCCAACCCAGCGCGTCACTGAGCAGTAAACCAGAATTTATTTGGGGTTATTGGGCATTTCAAATTCAACCCATACTGTGGTTAAACAATACTCTCACTCCCCGACATAGGCTGCATGAGGAAACTTAAGCAATGTCTTCACTAACTCCCTGGTATAAGTCCCTCTTGTGATATTGAAAGCACAGGTCAACTGTCCCGACTGTTCCATCTTACACGGACACACGGTTTTACCCCTTCAAGTTTTGCATACCTGCAGATGGGTTCCTATTATATAATTCCCCAAAACAACTGCAAACTTTAAGGATATGATGACACTGAAGATGGTTTTCCCCCTCTCTAACCTCGATGCTGTCCAACCTATAGATCGGAAGTGGTGTCAGCCCAGGTGGAGTTACTGGAAAGGAGAGTAACAATCCCAGCTCATTAACACTTCCCTTTTTACAATCAGTGTGTGCTGGATATACCTGGGTCAATGCTCTGAGCTGACACACAGTGATGATGACTACACTTTTAGACCATGTTTGGCTAAAGCCAAGTGCTGTATCCGTTCTTATCAGTTGCTTCTCCATTAGCAGGCTTCAGTGACAATCATCGGGAACTTCAAGTGGTGATGGCTTTAACCAGTCACACCCCAAACCAGGGGCTATCTAACAACCTGAGGGTGGCAGTGATGGGCAGCGAAGTGTGTGCACCTGTCTTTTGCTACACATTCATTCAGAGGATCCTGTTTGAGTCTTGTGGATTTAAAGCTGAGTGGATGTACTGTCTGCAGGACTTCCCCAGCGCTGGATAATTCGATATGAACTTCCATATTGTTGCCGCCTGTGTCAAGATCCTGAAGGTGTTCAAGGAGATGTGAGACCAGCCACAGATGAGAATCCACATGCTGGATCCACTCTTTACTCTGCCGTCACCAGGGGACCAAGTGGAGACTGTTCACCTTTTCCAATCCCATGTTCCTGTTGCTGATGTGCTCACCTTCTTCACCAGGTTCTACAGCCAGGTTGGGAACTGCATTAAGGTCAAAGACGCCTTTGGGATGTTGACAAGCAAATGCCAGGTCATGGTGACTCTCAAGATGGATGATAAGGGAACAATCCTATTGGAGAAATGCGCCTCAACCTTATCTAGCCTGGACAGATATGGCACAGGGTTAAATACAGAGTAAATCTCCCTCTACATCTTTCGTCACTAACTACCAGGACAGGTGCAGAACTGTGTTAGATTTAGAGTAAATCTCCCACTACACTGCCCCCATCAACACTCCATGGGGAAACACAGATCAGGGGTACTTATTGGCTGAATTTCCATAGACACTGTCACCGCCAAACTCTCTCTGGACAGGGACATCCACACGATTAGGTACAGAGTCAAGCTCCCTCTGAACTACATCGCAGAAACTCACAAAGGCGTTAGAAATGGGGTTGTGAACAGTACTCCTCAGTCTGCAATGACCTAACAAAATATCTGAGTCTGTTACAACTTGATGTTAGTTCCAGTGTAAAGCCCATTCTGAACAGTCCAGTCAAATGCTGATTCACCAGATGCAGCTTTGCCTTGTTACTTAGTAAAACTCCATTCATACAGTCTATTCAAAGAGTCACAGGGAAGTTATAACATCGAGTACTTAGAGAAAGACATTGGAGCCTCAGTATGTCAATAAAATAATGCCTGATCTGGTAGTATCTCAGCTCCACTTCCTTTCTGCTGCCATAACCCTTGAATCGCTTACATGACAAAAATCTCTTTCACTCAGCTTTGACGAAATTCAATGTCCAAGCCGCAGTGCTTTTTGGGGAACACTGCTGGAGCAATTAAAATATATATATTATCTTGGCCTCTATCTAACAATTGATATCTCTTATTTCAAAAATATATCCACTGGTTGCAGGCTCCCCCTGCAGAGAAAACATCCCCTGTGAGGCCACTATTTCAAGTCCCCTCAGGATCATATAAGATTCAATGAGTTCACCTTTAATCCTCCTAAACTCCATTGGATATAGGTCCATTCTGTTCAATCCTTCTTCAAAAGATGAACCCTTCATCTCAGGAATGAGTCATGTCAAGCTCTCTGATCTGCTTCGACAGAAATTAAAACGCTTCTTTCTTCTCCAGAAATATTTGGAAGTTGCACACAGAACTCCAGTGCCCACACTACCTGCCAAGGCTTGTAAATCTACACTAAAGCTTTTCTACATTTATATTCCATTCCTATTGCAATATGCATGAATGCTTAACTTCCCATGGGAAGGCAAAGGCGAATTTATAAAGAATCAGACTCCCTCTACACGGCCTTCCTTGATGAAAGGAAGGTCATTTATAAAGCAGCTGCATATGGTTGGGACAAGGACAAAATCCAGAGAAACTCCAGCGACTATGTCCTGGAGCTAAGTTGATTGCCCTCCAACAACCACAGCCAGCTTCCGTTATGCTAGGTATTGCTACACCCAGTGCGCAGCTTTCACCTGATCCCCATCGACTCCAATATTGGTCGGTTATTTGATACCACACTCGGACAAATGCGGCCTGGATGTGAAGCGTAATCGCGCTCACCTCACCTCTGGAGCTTAGCTATTTTGCCAAAGATCTGCCAGACTTTGTGAGAACATGGCAGAACTCAAACCGGGCTTCAGGGAGCAGTTTATTGTTAAGCAGGTATCAAGTAGAGGGTTATTCACTTTGTATGGAACCCGATGCTGCACAAGTACTGAAATTGTTCATGGGGTCTGTTTCGAGGGACATTTACTCTATCTAACCCTGTGCTGGACCTGCCCTGATAGTGTTTGATGCAGCCTGTGTAGAGGGAGATTTGTTCTGGGCCTAACATTTGTTCTGCACCTGCCCTGGCAGTAATTCATGGGAACCATGCAGAGTGAGATGTACTCACTACCTAACCATTGTAGATCCAATCCTGGCATTGTTTAATTTGACAGAAGACGGAACTTCACACTCAATCTAACTACAAGTTGCATCTGAATTGGTAGTGTTTATAGTTATAGAATCATAGAATATTTATGGCTCAGAAAGAAGCCACTTGTCCAATTGTGTCTGGGCAGGCTGATAAACCAGCAAGAAATCCTAATCCCACCTTGTAGAATCTGGTCTGTAGTCCTGCAGGTTACATGTGGTCTGGGATTAGCTGTGTGTCCCTGGGGAGTGTTCTGGGATTAGCTGTGTGTCCCTGGCGAGTGTTTTGGGATTTGCTGCATGTCCCTGGGGAGTGCTCCGGGATTAACTCTGTGTCCCTGGGGAGTGCTCTGGGATTAGCTGTGTGTCCCTGGGGAGTGTTTAGGGATTAGCTGTGTGTCCCTGGGGAGTGTTTAGGGATTAGCTGTGTGTCCCTGGGGAGTGCTCCGGGATTAACTCTGTGTCCCTGGGGAGTGCTCTGGGATTAGCTCTGTGTCCCTGGGGAGTCCTCTGGGAATAGCTATGTGTCCCTGAGGAGTACTCTGGGATTATCTGTGTGTCCTGGGGAGTGTTTAGGGATTAGCTGTGTGTCCCTGGGGGGTACTCTGGGATTAGCTGTGTGTCCCTGGGGTGTGCTCTGGGATTAGCTGTGTGTCCCTGGGGAGTGCTCTGGGATTAGCTGTGTGTCTCTGTGAGTGCTCTGGGATTAGCTGTGTGTCCCTGGGGAGTGCTCTGGGATTAGCTGTGTGACCCTGGGGAGTGCTCTGGGATTAGCTGTGTGTCCCTGGGGAGTGCTCTGGGATTAGCTGTGTGTCCCTGTGAGGGCTCTGGGATAAGCTGTGTGTTGCTGGGAAATGTGTTGGGATTCGTTCTGTGACCCTAACGAGGGTGATGGAATCTCTTGGGGACTATTTTTTAATTTGCTGGGTGCCCGGGAGCCTGTGCGGATTTTAATGAAGATCCAGCTCCCCCCCCCCCCCACCCACCCCCCCCCCCCCCCCCCCCCCCCCCCCCCCCCCCGGGTTTGTGTTGGTATTTTCTCTGATTCTCTGGGGAGTGTGCCGGGATGATCTGCCAGCGTCTGGGGAGTGTGGGCAGTATTGCTGTGTGTCCCTGGGGAGTGTGTGCAGTATTGCTGTGTGTCCCTGGGGAGTGTGTGCTGTATTGCTGTGTGTCCCTGGGGAGTGTGTGGAGTATTGCTGTGTGTCCCTGGGGAGTGTGTGCAGTATTGCTGTGTTTCCCTGGGGAGTGTGTGCAGTATTGCAGTGTGTCCCTGGGCAGTGTGTGCAGTTTTGCTGTGTGTCCCTGGAGAGTGTGTGCAGTATTGCTGTGTGTTCCTGGGGACTGTGTGCAGTATTACCGTGTGTCCCTGTGGAGTGTGTGGAGTATTGCTGTGTGTCCCTGGGGAGCGTGTGGAGTATTGCTGTGTGTTCCTGGGGACTGTGTGCAGTATTACCGTGTGTCCCTGTGGAGTGTGTGGAGTATTGCTGTGTGTCCCTGGGGAGCGTGTGGAGTATTGCTGTATGTCCCTGGGGAGCGTGTGGTGTATCACTGTGTGTCCCTGGGGAGTGTGCGCTGTTTTGCTGTGTGTCCGTCGGGATTGTGTCAGTATTTGCTGAGTGTCCCTGGGTAGTGTGTCGGAATTTGCTATTTGTCCCTGGGGAGTGTGTTAGGATTTGCTGTTTGTCCCTGGGTAGTGTGTCGGAATTTGCTGTTTGTCCCTTGGGAGTGTGTTAGGATTTGCTGTTTGTCCCTGGGGAGTGTGCTGGGATTTGTTGCTGTTCCCTGGGGTATGTGTCATGATTTGCTGCAGGTCTCTGGGAAGTGTATTTGCATTTGCTTTGGGTCCCTGGGGTGTCTGTGCCGTGATATCATATGTGTCACTGGGGTTCTTTATGTGTTTGCTGAAGGTCCCTGGAGAGTATATTTTGAATTTCCAGGATGCCTCTGGCGAGAGCCTCCATGTTTCTTGGAGGACCCTGGGGAGTTGGGATTTCCTTTTGTTCTGTCTGTAGTGTCTACGTACTTCCTGTGTGACACTGGAGAGTCTGTCTGTACTTCCTGGGGGAATTTGAGGAGCCTGTCGATATTTCATGTGTCTCACTGGGGAGTGTGTTGTGTGTTGGGAATTCCTCTGAACCCTTGTGGGGTGAATCCATATTTCCTGTGGGGCGTGCGAGGGTGGGTCCCTGTGGAATTTGTCCACATTTGCAGCATTTTCCTGGGGAATGCGTAGGGAATCGCTTTGGACTCAGTGGAGTGTTGGGATTTGCAACAGTCCCCGTGGAGTATTTCAGGATTTGCAGGCCATCCCAGTGGAATGTATCGGGATTTGCTGCACTCCCTGGTCAGTCTGTCTTTATTTACTGCCGGCCCTAATAGTGCAGTATTGCAGTGTGTTCCTGGGGAGTGTGTGCAGTATTGCGGTGTGTTCGTGGGGAGTGTGTGCAGTATTGCTGTGTGTCCCTGGGGAGTGTGTGCAGTATTGCTGTGTGTTCATGGGGAGTGTGTGCAGTATTGCTGTGTGTCCCTGGGGAGTGTGTGCAGTATTGCTGTGTGTCCCTGGGGAGTGTGTGCAGTATTGCTGTGTGTCCCTGGGGAGCGTGTGGAGTATTGCTGTGTGTCCCTGGGGAGTGTGTGCTGTATCGCTGTGTGTCCCTGGGGAGTGTGTGCTGTTTTGCTGTGTGTCCGTAGGGATTGTGTCAGGATTGCTGTGTGTCCCTGGGTAGAGTGTCAGGATTTGCTGTTTGTCCCTGGGTAGTGTGTCGGGATTTTCTATTTGTCCCTGGGTAGTGTATCGGGATTTGGTGTGTGTCCCTGGGTAGTGTGTCGGGATTTGCTGTGTGTCCCTGGGGAGTGTGTGGGATTTGGTGTGTGTCCCTGGGTAGTGTGTCGGGATTTGGTGTGTGTCCCTGGGGAGTGTGTGGGAAAGATGACATCGGCTTTTCTATCAATTGGAACTAGCTCAGCAATAACCTGTTCACTGATGCTCAGCTGGGTTCTGCCAGCGCCATTCAGCTCCTGAAGCCATTATACCCCTGGTATAAATGTGGATACAAGCGGTGAACACAGAATGTGAGGTGAGAGGCATCTGCCGGGGCATCAGGACAGCCTTTTACTGAATATGGAACGAAGTCGCACTCGCAACCGCAGAGTCAATGGAATCAGAGGGAATAATGTGCACTGGTTTGAGACATACCTAACACAATGGAATATGGATGTGGTTGTTGGGCTCAATCATCTCGGTCCCAGGACTTATCTGCAGTTGTTCCTCACGTTAGTGTCCTGGGCCCGAACATCTTCTGTTGGTTCTTCAGTGCCCTTCCCTCCATTATGATGGCAGAAGTGAGGATGTTCGCTAATTGCTCAACTTTCTACAGCAATTGGGGTCCCACAGATACTGACGCAGTCCATGCTGATATGCAGCCGGACCTGAACAACATTCAAGGTTGAACTGATAATTTACAGGTAATGTTCATTCCACACAATTTCAAGGCAAGCCACCATTTCCAAAAAGGGAAAATTCAACGCTCTCCTGCTGACATTTAATGAAAATACCATCAGTGAACCCGGCACCCTCATCATCCTGGGAGTAACCATTGACCTGGAAATGAACTGGTCCAGCCATATAAATATTGTGGCTGAATGTGCAGGACAGAGGCTGGGAATTCTGCAGAGAGTTAAACACATTTATCAAGCACTCCCAGATCAGGTACAGCAAAGGGTCAGATTCAGAGTAATGCGCAAATTACACTGTCCAGAGCTGACAATCTCAAGTACATTATGGTCTTTATTAGAGCGTAAAGTTCCCTCTAAACTTCCTTCTACATAGTCCCATGGCGCACTCTCAGTACAGTGCAATAACTAGTTTAATTTCTTATTTTATTCCTCCATGGGATATGGGCTTCGCAGACTGGGTCAGCATTTCTTGCCCTTCCCTTGTTGCCCTTGAGAAGTTGGTGGCAAGGTGCCTTCTTGAACCACTGCAGTCCTTGTGGTGTCTGTGCATATACAGTGCTGTTAGGGAGGGAGGTCCAGGATACTGACGTAGTGACAGTAAGGAACGGTGATATTTTTGCAAGTCAGTTTCGTGAGTGACTTGGAGGGGAACTTTCAGGTGGAGATGTCCCAACCTGACAGCTATCATTGTCCTTCTAGATGGGAGTGGCCATGGGGTTTGGAATGTGTTGTCGAAGCTGCCTTGGTGAATTCCTGCAGTGCATCTTGTAGATGGCACACACTGCTGCTAATGTGTGCTGGTGGTGGAGGGAGTGAATGTTTGTGGTTTTAATACCAATCAAGTGGGCTGATTTCTCCAACTTCTTGATTGTTGTGTGAGCCGCACTCATTCAGTCAAGTGGGGAGTGTTCCATTGCACTCCTGACATGTGCCTTGTAGATGGTGGACAGACTTTAGGGAGTCAGGAGCTGGCAGCGTTCCTGGCCTCTGACCTCTCCTTTACTCAAAGTATTTATATGACTAGCCAGATCAGTTAAATAACTTATCTCATGCATGGGCTTGAAATATTTTCTTTTGTTTAATAAATGTCTAATTTAGTATTTTTTTTTACATCCCTAAAGTTGTCAGTGGAATATTCAATTCTGAATTTATTGCACACATCTTTTCGGGACATTTAAACATTGCAAAACCATTGCGATAGTGTGGCCACTGTTCCCTTGTGGAACACGCCTAGCACACATCACCTGCCACTCATAGCACAAGCATCCTGCAATGGCTGTCTCCAACGAGAGAGAATATATCCATCATCCCTTAACATTCAATGGCAGAACAAGCGCTGAATCCTCCAGTTACAACCTCCTAGGGTTACCAATGACTAGAAACTGACCTGGAAGAACAATACACATTCTGTGGCTAGAAGATCAGGTCAAGGGCCAGGAATCATGCGGTGAGTAACTCATTTCCAATCTCCTCAAAGAATTTCCACCATATACAAGGCGCAAGTCAAGATTGTGATAGAACACTCTGCGTTTGCCTGAATGAGTGCTGATCCAACAACACTCATGTAGCTGGAAACCATCCAGGAAATAGCAGCTGGCTTGAGTGGTAGCCCATCCCAACCATTCACTCTCTCCACCATGGATACACATTAGCAGCAGTGTGGAACATCTACAAGATACAGTGCAGAGATTCACCAAGGCTGCTTAAACCCACGACTGACAGAACCTGGAAAGGCAAGAGCAGCAGTTAGGTGGGAACACCAACACCTGGATGTGTCCCTACAAGTCACTCACCATCCTGAATTCGAACGTTCTCGCTCTTCCTTCATGGTCATTGTGACAGAATTCTTGAATTCTGTTCCTAACAGCATTGTTTGTGTATCAAAGCCATGGGGATGCAACAGTTCAAGATGGTAGCTCACCAGCACCATCTCACCGGCAACAAGAGAGGGACAATAAATGGAATCCTAGCCAGTGAAGCCCCCATCCCATAACTGATTTTGAAAATAAATCCTCAGCATGTATACTGACAGCAGGCAGTGACATAACATAACATTCAGCACAGAAGGGGATGCCATCCTCATGTTAATCTCAGGAAAATGGACTCAGTAAAACTGAAATACACTAACTTACACAACAAAGAATGGAGAGTTATTGAAAACTGAGCCTTTCACCTCCAGATGATAGTCCCAAAGCAAGTCTTCCCCACCATAATATAGACTGAAATTCTAAGATTTTGTGAGTGTAGAGTGAGATTTATTTTATATTGAATACCGTGCTGTTCTGTCCTGGGAGTGTTTGATGGGGGCAGTGTAGAGAGAGTTTTACACTGATTCTAACCCCGCGCTGTACCTGACCTGAGAATGTTTGATATTGGCATTGCAGAAGGGGCTTTACTCTCTCTCTAACCCTGTGGTGTATCTGACCTGGGAGTGTTTGATGAGGACAGTGTAGAGGGAGTGTTCCTCTGTATATAACTCAATGTTGTAACTGCCCTGGGACTGTTTTCTGGGAACAGTGGAGAATCTCTCTGCATCTGACCCCATTCTCTGCTTGTCATGTAACTATTGTTGGAACAGTTTAGACTGAGCTTTATTTGGTCCCTAATCCATTTGGATCCTATGCTGCCATTGGTTAATGAGACAGTGTAGATGGAACTTTACTATATAACTAAACACAAGTTGTATCTGAATTGGCAGTGTTTAGAGCTATAGAAACATGGACATTTTACAGCACAGAAAGATGCTACTTGTCCTATTGTGCCTGTCCCGGTCAATAACAGAGCAACCAAGCCTCATCTCACTTTCTAGAATTTGATCTGTAGCCCTGCAGGTTACGGCTCTGGAGATGAACGTTGAGAGACGTTCAAAATGAATTAAGAATTTCTTCATTTTCTGCCACTTTGAGGCAGTCAGTCTCAGGCCCTTGAGAATGCTTTCTCACATCCCTATAATCTTACTACCAATCACTTTAAATTGGTGCCTGCTCGTTACTGACCTCTCAGTTTAGCTAAATAGGCCTTTCATAGCCACACTATCCAGGCCCCTCACAATTCAGTACATCTCAAACAAATCTCCCCTCAGCCTCCTCTGTTCCATGGAGGACAGAACCAGATTGTCCAACCTTTCCTCCTAGCTGTAACTTTCTAGCCCTGGCAACATTCTCGTAAATCTCCTCTGTGCTCCCTCTAGAGCAATTAGATCCTTTCTGGAATGAGGTGAGCAGAACTGCACGGAAGAACTCAAATTCTTGCCTAAATAATGTGTTATATATTCACCGCATAACCTCCCTGCTGTAATATTCCACCCCACGGCTAATGAAGGAAAGGATTCCATGTGGCTTCTTAACCACTTTATTCAGCTCTGCTGCTACATTTAGCAGTCTGGGAACCTTGAATCCACGGTCCTTCATTTCCTCCTGTTAATTTTATAATCCTTTACTTTGTTTTAGATTCCGACCTGCATTAACTCCACTTCTCCAGGTTAAATTCAGCTTGCTGTGGACAGTGTAGAGGAAGCTTTCCGCTGTATATATGACAGTGCAGCACTTGCCCTATGTGTGTTTCATGGGTCACTGTAGAGAAACATTCAGTGTGCATAGCTCTATGCTGTACCTGTCATGTAAGTGTTTGATTTGGACTGTGAGGAAGGAGTTTCACTGTGTGTGTAACCACATCCTGTAACTGGACAGGGACTGTTTCCCCATCCACCACTACTCACCTCTGTTTGGCTGAACGTGTTCTCACACTGAACAATTTCTCCTTTAACTCCTCTCACTTCCTCCAAATAAAAGGTGTGGCTATGGGTACCCGAATGGACCCCCGCTATGCCTGTCTCTTTATGGGGTATGTGGAACATTCATTTTTCCAGTCCTACTCCGGCCCCCTTCCACAACTCTTTCTCCAGTACATCGATGATTACTTCGGTGCTGCTTCATGCTCTCGTCGGGACCTGGAAAAATTTATTAAAATTTTGCTTCCAATCTCCACCCCTCCATCATTTTCACTTGGTCCATCTCTAACACTTCCCTTCCCTTCCTTGACGTCTGTCTCAATTTCTGGTGATAGACTGTCCACCAATATCCATTACAAGCCTACTGACTCCCACAGCTACCTCGACTACAGATCCACTTCCTGTAAGGACTCCATCCCATTCTCTTAGTTCCTTCGCCACCATCGCATCTGTTCTGATGATGCCTCTTTCAAAAACAGTTCCTCTGACATGTCCTCCTTCTTCCTTAACCAAGGTTTTCCACACACGGTCGTTGACAGGACCCTCCACCGTGTCTGGCCCATCTCCCATGCATCCGCCCTCATGCCTTCTCCTCCCTCCCAGAAACATGATAGGGTCCCCCTTGTCCTCACTTATCACCCCACCAGCCTCCGCATTCAAAGCATCATCCTCCGCCATTTCCGCCAACTCCAGCATGATGCCACCATCAAACACATCTGCCCTTCACCCCCCCATCGGCATTCTGTAGGGATCATTCCCTCCGGGACACCCTGGTCCACTCCTCCATCACCCCCTACTCCTCAACCTCCACATATAGCACCACCCCATGCCCACGCAAAAGATGCAACACCTGCCCCTTCACTTCCTCTCTCCTCACCGTCCAAGGGCCCAAACACTCCTTTCAAGTGAAGCAGCATTTCACTTGCATTTCCCCCAACTTAGTCTACTGCATTCGTTGCTCCCAATGTGATCTCTACATTGGAGAGACCAAACGTAAACTGGGCGACTGCTTTGCAGAACACCTGCGGTCTGTCCGCAAGAATGACCCAAAACTCCCTGTCACTTGCCATTTTAACACTCCACCCTGCTCTCTTGCCCACATGTCTGTCCTTGGCTTGCTGCATTGTTCCAGTGAAGCCCAACGCAAACTGGAGGAACAACACCTCATCTTCCGACTAGGCACCTTACAGCCTTCCGGACTGAATATTGAATTCAACAACTTTAGGTCCTGAACTCCCTCCTCCATCCCCACCCCTTTCTGTTTCTTCCCCCTTCCTTTTTTTTCCGATAATTTATATAGATTTTTCTTTTCCTACATATTTCCATTATTTTTAAATCTTTTATGCCCTCCCACCCCCACTAGAGCTATATCTTGAGTGCCCTACCATCCATTCTTAATTAGCACATTCATTTAGATAATATCATCAACTTCAACACCTGTGTTCTTTTGTTCCTTTGTCTGTGACATCTTTCGAAGATCTGCTCCTATCACTGCTTGCTTGTCCCAAAAACACCACCGTCCTCCACTTCTCTCCCCCCCCCCCACCTTAAAACAGCTTATATTTCACCCCACTCATTGTAAAGAAAAAGAAGGGTAGCAGATAGATGGGAACACCACCACCTGGAAGTTCCTATCCAAGTCACTCACCATCCTGACATTGGGTTAAAACACACATATATCAATCTGCAATGTAGCTCTGGTTTACCTACTCACTTTCACTGTTACATACCCTCTGCTGGATGTTCTCTGAACTACACACACTCACCTTCATTGATCTACCCCCTGCTAAATGCTCTGTGAATTACACACACTCACCTTTACTGTCTCATAATGTCTGCTGGGTGTTCTCTGAATTACACACACTCACCTTCACTATTACATACCCTCTTGCTGGATGCTGTCTGAATTACGCACACTAACATTTACTGTCTCATATTCTCTGCTGGATGTTCTCTGAATTATATGCACTCAGTTTAACTGTTACGTACCTTCTGCTGGATGCTCTCTGAATTACACACACTCACCTCTACTGTCTCATTCCCTCTGCTGGATGTTCTCTGAGTTACACACACTCACCTTTCCTGATTTACCCTCTGCTGGATGCTCTCTGAGTTACACACACTCACCTTTACTGTCTCATACCCTCTGCTGGATGCTCTCTGAATTACACACACTGACCTTTACAATTGCATACCCTCTGCTGGATGTTTACTTTTTCACTCAGAGGACCGCGTGTCTTGGAACTCTTCCTCAAAAGGCAGTGGATGCAGTGTATTAGAATATTGTTTATTTTTCATATAGAGGTAGATAGGCTCTTGACAAGCAAGTATTGGAACGTTTATCCGGGGTAAGTGGGAATGTGGAGCTGAGGCTACAAATAGATCAACCAGGATCTCATTGTATTCCGAGGGGCCGAGTGGCCTTCTCCTGCTCCTAATTCCTGTGTTCGAATGTCTCACTCTAGCTCAGCCTCTCTATCTCTCCCCCGCCTTTCGCACTCCTCCTATCTTCCACCATCAATCTCACCCCCCAGACTTTTTCCCCTAACCTCTGTGCCCCAGTTTATTCAGCGCAATCTACTTAGAATAACAGATACTCAGGTGTGAGTTACAGACTGGAATCTAATCGAGGGGTTCAGGGTGGTTTAGATATAGAATAACAGATACCCGGCAGTGAGTTACAGACAGGAATCTAATCGAGGGGTTCAGGGGGGTTTATATATAGAATAACAGATACCTGGGAGTGAGTTACAGTTTGGAATCTAATCGAAGGGTTCGGGGTGGTTTATATATAGCATAACAGATACCCAGCAGTGAGTTACAGACTTGAATCTAATCGAAGCGTTCAGGGGGGTTTATATATAGAATAACAGATACCCGGGAGTGAGTTACAGACTGAAATCTAATCGAGGGTTTCGGGGTGGATTATATAGAGAATAACAGATACCCAGGAGTGAGTTAAAGACTGGAATCTAATCGAGGGGTTCGGGGTGGCTTTTATTAGGAATAACAGATACCCGGGAGTGAGTTACAGAATGCAATCTAATCGAGGCGTTCGTGGTGGTTTTTATAAAGAATAACAGATGCCCAGGAGTGAGTTACAGACTGGAATCTAATCCAGGGGCTCGGGGTGGTTTCTATATAGAATAACTGATACCCAGGAGTGAGTTACAGACAGGAATCTAATCGAGGGGTTTGGGGTGGTTTTTATAAAGAATAACAGATCCTCGGGAGTGAGTTAAAGACTGGAATCTAATCGAAGGGCTCAGGGGGCTTTATATATAGAATAACAGGTACCCAGGAGTGAGTTACAGACTGGAATCTAATCGAGGGGTTTGGCTAGTTTATATATAGAATAACAGATACCCGGGAGTGATTTACATACTTGAATCTAATCGAGGGGTTCGGGGTGGTTTCTATATAGAATAACAGATACCCGGGAGTCAGTTACAGACAGGAATCTAATTGAGGGGGTCGGGGTGGTTTTTATAAAGAATAACAGATACCCGAGAGTGAGTTAAAGACTGGAATCTAATCGAGGGGTTCGGGCAGGTTTATATATAGAATAACAGATACCCGGGAGTGACTTACAGAACAGAATCTAACCGAGGGGTTCGGTGTGGTTTATATATAGAATAACAGACACCCGGGAGTGAGTTACAGACTGGAATCAAATCGAGGGGTTCGGGCTGGTTTATATATAGAATAACATATACCCGGTAGTGAGTTACAGACTGGAATCAAATCGAGGGGTTCGGGCTGGTTTATATATAGAATACAAGATACCCGGTAGTGACTTACAGACCAGAATCTAATCGAGGGGTTCGGTCTGGTTTATATATAGAATAACAGACACCCGGGAGTGAGTTACAGACTGGAATCAAATCGAGGGGTTCGGGCTGGTTTATATATAGAATACAAGATACCCGGTAGTGACTTACAGACCAGAATCTAATCGAGGGGTTCGGTCTGGTTTATATATAGAATAACAGATACCCGGGAGTGACTTACAGACCAGAATCTAATCGAGGGGTTCGGGGTGGTTTATTAATAGAATAACAGACACCCGGGAGTGAGTTACAGACTGGAATCTAATTGGGGGGTTCGGGGTGGATTATATATAGAATACAAGATACCCGGGAGTGAGTTACAGACTGGAATCTAATCGAGGGGTTCAGGGTGGTAATTATAAAGAATAACAGATACCCAGGAGTGAGTTATAGACTGGAATCTAATCGAGGGGTTCGGGGTGGTTTCTATATTGGATAACAGATACCCGGGAGTGGGTTACAGACAAGAATCTAATCGAGGGGTTCGGCGTGGTTTTTATAAAGAATAACAGATACCCGGGAGTGAGTTAAAAACTGGAATCTAAGCGAGGGGTTCGGCGTGGTTTATATATAGAATAACAGATACCCGGGAGTGAGTTACAAACTGGAATCTATTCGAGGGGTTCGGGGTGGTTTATATAAAGTATAACAGATACCCGGGAGTGAGTTACAAACTGGAATCTAATCGAGAGGTTCGGGGTGGTTTACATAAAGAATAACAGATACCTGGGAGTGATTTATAGACTGGAATCTAATCAAGGGTTTAGGCTGGTTTATATATAGAATAACAGGTACCTGGGAGTGATTTACAGACTTGAATCTAATCGAGGTGTTCGGGGTGGTTTATATATAGCATAACAGATACCTGGAAGTGAGTTACAGACCAGAATCTAATCGAGGAGTTCGGGGTGGTTTATATATAGAATAACAGACACCCAGGAGTATCCCCCTGACAGATTTGCCTGCTTTGTCCTGGCCGTTTTCTGAATAGTATGTTTGAAATTGAAAAATATACTTTATTCATAAAATATCTGAAAGAACATAACAAAAAAAATCTAAATCGTCTTCACAAAAAGTGCAATCAGGTTCAACATTTACACATGGGTCACAAAGTGCTTCAATACAATTAATGAATATTACACTCATTTCATTATGGTCATTATAGACAATCAGGCTGTGCAATGCTACTGGAGTTATCAACATACATTATTTTGTATCTGAGGTGCTTCAATACAATTAGAATACAATTTCTATTCAATGCATGCATTCATTGTGAGCCTTATAGCCCAAGCGGTCCATATCTTTCCAAATCCCTCAGTGAGAACAGTTTTTTTTAAATATATAAATGTACTTTATTATTAAAATGTCAGAAAGAAATTTAAAAATACTCCTAAATCGACATTACAGAAAGTGCAGTCGGTTTAACTTTTACACATGGATCACGAGGTGTTTCAATACAACCAAAGAATATTACACTCTTTTCAATATGGCCATAACAGTCAGTCAGGCTGTGCAATGTTATTGGAGTTAGCAACATACATTTTCTGAAGAGTTGTCAGCACAATCTGTAACACAGGAACTGTTAGTACCGAATCTGCTGCACGCCCGCCGTTTAATACTGTCAGGGCCCATCCCAAGCAGGAATTGGTTGGAATCAGGTATGTTTTTTGTTTTTATCTCTATGTTTAAACCAAACTCTGACCATGAAGTGAAACACAGGAAACTAGAGGCCGCCATTGGCTGATCTTTAATTAGACAATTTCCAAAGCTGCAAGAACCAACTGTTTCAATAAAATGCAATTTGCTTTTATTTTGTATTTAACATAACCATCACAAGAAAGATTTATCAAGACGGTGACAAATTGCCGTCATTCACAGCTTTCTGAATTCAATTGAAAGCAGATCTATTCTGCTCCACCTCTCCCTCCCCACTTTAATCAACAGCATGAAACCCATCACATTTCTACCTCTCCCTGGTTCGGAAGAAGAGTCATATTGGCCTCGAAAAGTTAACACTTTTTTTTCCTCTCCACAGAAGCTGCCAAAGTTGAGAAACTATTCCAGCACTTTATTTTTTAATCACAATAATTCCAATCCGATTTCACTCTGCAGTTCACGGAAAATCATAATTATTATTGATAAGGATCAAACGTGAGTAAAATTTTAAATAAAGCTGGAAGATATATTTATTTGAATTGCACCCGCGTACATTTGAAAGTAAAAATATATTTAGATGAGTTCTTGAAACGCCACATCTTACAGGGGAATTTTAAGTGGGCATTTCAAAGGGCTAATTGCTGGAAAATAGGATTAGAATAGATAGGTACTTAATGGCAGACAAGGGAACGAAAGGGTATTTCTGAGCTGTTTAACTCTAAAATGCCCAAAAACTACATTGTCCGATTTGAAGGTGAAAGATTGCGATGGCCGGGGATCGAACCCAGGTCAACTGCTTGGGAAGCAGCCATGCTCACCACTACACCACCATCGCTGACTCAACTGGATCGCAGAGTATCCCTCTGAATTTTGGTACTAAACCAGTTTCTGTTTTTCTTCAACCATTGGCAACAAATTTGTAATGCACACAGCACCTGATAAGAGAGTTAGCTGAAACCGATTTTATTTGATGGACCTTCCTGAAGTTCAAATCAACCATAAAGTAGAGTTAAACCATAATTGGAATTATAGTTCACAAGAATCAGCACTAATTCTTTTACTTCCCCACTCACTGATGAATAACACATGTCCCGTTCTGTAACTTTTGTACATATAGGCCAAGATTCACAGGCATATTAGGGAGCAGAAGACGCACATTCTGTTTGGACCTCGATGTTAAAGGAAGAATAACACATGTTCCATCGTATAGCAACTTTTCACATGGCTTACATTCCAGGGGCAAAAAATTCAAAAGTAAGGAAATTGTGATGAACCTGTGTGAAACGCTGTTTGGACCTCAGCTGCGGCATGGCGCTCGTTGTCAAGAAGATATAATAATTCTCATAATATTACTAGAATTTGTTGTAAAATAGAGTAACCATGTGATGTGTATATGTAACTACATATGACTTTGTGTGAGATTTAATTAAATTAGAGGCAGCTATCCTGGGTGATTTGATCTAAGAAGAGAGGTTAGGTTTGAAATGTAAATTAGATGAACATGGGGGAGTTTAGAAATATAGGCTTCAAAGGGGCACTTGCATTTTGTAATAAACCATTCCAGATTGTTTTCAAAGCGGGGTGGGGGGAGGGTGGTGGTGGTGAAATGTGTCACTTATCGTGGTGAAGTTTAGAAATAGTGCTAATCTTTCCCCAAAGATTATTGATAAATCTTAGTGCTATGAGAAGTGTTTTATTATTAGGGAGATAAAGCCCAAAATATAATGATGCAATGGACTGTTGCATTTAAAGGTGAAGATATGCATAAAGAATGAGTGCAAGGGAAGGCATTTTCAAGATCTTACAAGTGTGTGAAAATGCCATCAGCATCTCTGCCTCAAGCTACTAACTTCAAAGGGCAGAAGTTAAGAAAATCACTTGGAAGTCGACGTGCTCAGTGTCCAAGGTTCATTTGCCTGGCCCTTTTATAATCTCTCTGTCTTACTCTTGCCTTTATGTATGTGCAACTGGGAGTTAGGTTGAGTCAGGGATTTGGAAGTTATCAGATTATAATTTGTAAATCTATGCATGTGTTTATAAATTCTTCCATTTCTTCCCTTAATAAAAGTTTAATCAAGCTTCGTAAAATTCTATAAAAATGTAAGGTCTTGTTACCACTGAATTCAGGGCATGCATTCAATATTTATACAACTTGCAGAACAATTTGTGGCAGTTGTTTCAAATTTCTCATTTGGGATTAAACAACTCAGCATTCACCATCGGCTGTGCGATAACGTATCTGGGAGCTCTTTGTGGGATATATTTGAAGTTCCTTGATTTTTTTGTAGTTGGTGAATCTTAAGGTTACGAGTACCAGAAGCTTTTGAAGTCAAGAGTTGGGGTGGGGTATTTTGTAGTGGTGAGACTGCAATATGGCTTTGGCAGTTGTTGAGACTTGTTTGGGTGTTGAAGATATGACTTTGGCTGGCTTACAAAAAGTGATTAAGGTCAAGTTACTGGAATTGGCAGAGAGATTACAATTGGGGCTAGCTGCAGTGGGTGAGAAAACAAATATGATTGAAGGCCTAGCACAGCATTAAAAAATCGACGTTATACCTGACACTAGTGAGTCACAGCTGGAGGTCGTGAGATTTCAGTTAGAAATGAAGAAGCTGGAATTTGAACAAGCAAAGGGAGTGAGAAAGCTTGAATTGGAGGCAAATGAACTTGAAAAGAATTGGAAATGAATAAACTAATACTAGACGGAGCAGAAAAATAAAGGGTAAAAGAGAGATAATTTCAAAAAGCAATGGAAGTCCAAAAGCTTGATCTCGAGAGGGGAAAGCTGACAATAGGAAAGAGGATTAAGGAAGGCCCCAAAGAATATTGGCTTGAGAGGCTGGTAGTTAAACTAGAGACCTCAGCTTCTGTGGAAAGTTCTGATGATGAAAAATCTTTTAACATATAACCCTTTGGGAAGATTATTAAGTTTGTACAATCTCTTCTTAAGTTTGAGGAAAATGTGTTCAAACATTACTTATTTCATTTCAGAATGTAGCTAAACAGATAGAACAGGATAACTGGACACAGTTGTTACCATCCAGGTTGGCGGGTAGAGCACATGAGGTAATGCTTTGATGTTAGAAGAAATGTCGGCGAACTATGATGTCAAAAAACTCTATTTTGAGTGCATATGAGCTCGTGCCTGAGGCATAAGGACAGAGATTTAGGAATATAAGAAAACAGCCTGGGCAAATTTATATTGAGTTTGAAAGAGTAACACAATATAATTTTGACGGGTGGATCCCAGGAATTTTCACATTCTCGTGAATATTTTCTTCACTTTTTCCAACATCCTTCAAATCTTCACAAACTTCCTAAAGTGCACCGCCCAGAACTACCCGGGATGCACCAGCTAAGGCTGAAGTAATGTCTTCTACAAATCTCCTTTCTTCTCCGCTGATGCTGCCAGACCTGCTGAGTTTTCCCTCGTAATTCTGTTTTTGATTTTGCCTGTCTCTCTCTCTTTTTCTCTCTCTCAATCACTCTCTTTGTCTCTCTCCCTCCTTCTCTCTCTCTATCTCTCTGTCTGTCTCGCTCAGCCCTCCTCATCTCTCTCGCTAAATCTCCTTCTCTACTTCTCTCCCTCTTACCCTCTGTCTGTCTGTCTTTCACTCCATCTCTCTCAGTAATTCTATCACTATCCCCGTTTCTCTGCCTCTCTCTCTCTCTTTCGCTCTACAGCTGCATCTCGCTCTCGCTCTCTCAGCTTCCAAATTACATCTCACACCACCCCACCGCACCCCGCCCCTTGCTGTCTGCCGTGAAACCACCGCCACTGAATTAACATCATATTGCTTAACTCTTGAGCTATACCTCCCTTTCTCTTTATGGTTTCACTTCATCTGAACCCTCCCCCTGGTGCTCTCTTTGAATTGACATCATTTTTCAGATAGAACTATTCCTGTCCAGTCACAGTAACTCTTTTGAGTACAAACACGTTTCCATCTGTTCCTATTCAGATGAAGTTACATTGTTTCATAGCTTACCATTGTGAGATTTGAACTCTTGATAATCTTTTAAATGAAAACCAAATCAACAAAACTGGGACAAATCAGGCACAGGCCCTAATTCAGGTCTGCTTTAAAAACAAGAACAAAGTTTAAAGGAAACTTACGAACTTTAAATCAAAATATGATTAAAGGGGTCAACAAAACACCCCAGTCCCCGCGGTGCCCACCGAGCACGGAAGGCCTCGAGAGTGCCAGCAGACACCGCGTGCTCCCTCTCCAGGGACATCCGGCAGCGAACGTAGCCGCGGAAGAGGGACAAACAATCGGGTGGGACTCCCCCGTCGATCACCCGCTGCCTGGACCTGTTAATGGCCAACTTGGCCAGGCCCAGGAGCAGGTTCACGAGGAGGTCCTCCTTCCCAACCCCCTTCTGCACCGGGTGCCCATAGATCAGGAGCGTGGGGCTGAAGTGCAAACAAAACATCAATAAAAGGTTTTTCAAATAACTAAAAAGGGAGTGCAGCCTACAACACACTATGTATACATGGTCCACGGACTCCACAAGACCGCAAAAAGGGCATGTGTCCTGAGAGTCCGTGAACCTATGCATCCTCTTATTATAGGGGACTGCTGCATGCAACACCCTCCAACCCAGGTCCCCGATAGAAAGGGGGAGGACACCTCCGTAGAGGGCCTCCCATCGGGGGCCTCCACCGCCGGATGGCAACAAGGCATGCCAAGGTGTGTCCGGTCGACGGACAAGGGCGAGAGAATGGAAGGTGTGCAGCAGCAGTCCATACAAAAAGCCCGTCTTTGCTGTGCCAAAAGGCACGGAGGGCATGTCCCCGAAGCGGCTCATATTGCAGGCCACCAGCACCCGAGGGAGGGTTCGGGGCTTGGGGCCAATGTGGAATTCTGTCCGAACAGGGGAACGTTCAGACAGAAGACCACCGCGCACCTGGGCCACCTCAAGACCCAAAATAACGTCGGGTCCGAGCACGACCGTTCTCAGGTCTTGGATGGCATCGGCTGCGACCTGGACACTCACAGATGCGTATCGGGCCAACTCCTGCGGGAGCATCCAGCCCAGTCCTCCACCACCCAGCACGACCCCGATCCTGGTCACCGCTGTGGCCACAGCCCTCCTCTCCGCCAACCACTGAAAAGGGACGGAGGGGCGTATTCCTGAGCAGCGGCTCTCTGATGACAGCCGCTACTCCTGACGGGGGAGAGCTGCGTCTCGAGGCGACCACTTTCCAGACTTTGATCAGGTCCTGGTAAAAGACGGGCAACACCTGCAAGGAGCCACCGAGGCCCAGCTGTTCTATAAACAGGAGCTGCACGTCATAATTCAGGCCATGCACCTGACGGAAGAAATACGTCGTCAGGGCACACCATCTAAGAGGAGGCTTGACGTAGAGGTATCGCTGGAGGGTCTGAAGGCGGAAAGTCACCACCTGTGTGCATAGGCACACTAGCGCCTGACCGCCCTCCCTAAGCGGGAGACTCAGAACCTCGGCAGCGACCCAGTGCAATCTTTTGTCCCAGAAGAAGTCGAGTAACAATCTCTGGATTCTTGTGACAAAGTCCGGGGGAGGGGTCAAAGTGACCAGCCAATACCACAACATGGTGGCGATTAGCTGGTTTATGACCAGAACTCGACCTCGGTAAGATAGCACTCGGAACGGTCCTGTCCAGAGCCGCAGGCGAGCGGTGACTTTCGTCTCCAGTTCCTGCCAGTTCGCCGGCCAGGATTCCTGAGCAGGACAGAGATGGACCCCGAGGTAGAGGAGACTGGTCCTGCTCCAGGTGAAAGGCCTGAGGTCCTCGGGTAGGGGATCCATCTGCCCCTGACCGACCAGGAGTCCAGAACATTTACCCCAGTTGATCCTGGCAGAAGAAGTGGCAGAGTAGACCTCCTGGCACTCGCGCATCCTCCGCAGGTCAGCCGGGTCACTAAACACAAGGAGCACGTTATCGGCGTAAGCCGAAAGGACCACCCCGATGCCCGGCCCGTGCAGGACCAATCCCGACAACCTCCTCCGCAAGAGTCACAGGAAAGGCTCCATGCAAATAGAAGACAACTGGCCAGACAGGGGGCAGCCCTGACGTACCCCTCTCCAAAAGCGAAGGGGCGCAGTCAGCGACCCGTTAACTTTCACTAGACACTCCGCGGCGGTGTACAGAAGTCAGATCCAGGCGACAAAATGCGTCCCGAACCCGAACGCTCGGAGAGTTCCTTGTAAGTATCCATGATCCACCCTGTCGAACGCCTTCTCCTGATCGAGAGACAGGAAGGCGCTCGACAGATCAGCCCTCTGGGAATAGTGGATGATGTCCCGGACCAGATGGATGTTATCATAAATGGTTCCGTCCGCGACGGTGTAGGACTGGTCAGGGTGGATCATGTGGTCCAGCACGGTGCTGAGCCGGGAAGACATGGCTCGGACGAAAATTTTGTAGTACATGCTGAGGAGGGAGACCGGGCACCAGTTTTTAAGAAGGCGGAGATCCCCCTTCTTCGGCAGCAGGGCAATCACGGCCCTGCGCCACGAAAGGGCCATCTCCCCGGTAGCAATGCTCTCCCCCAGGACCTCCGCGAAGTCGCTCCCCAAGACGTCCCAGAACGCCCTGAAGAAATCCATGGTCAGCCCGTCTAGTCCCGGGGATTTGCCCCTAGAAAGACCGTTGAGTGCGCCGGTTAGCTCCCCCAGACTTATAGGGGAGTCAAGCCTTCCGGCGCACTCCGGGCCGACCTGCGGCAGGTCCTCCCACAAAACTCTGCAAGCGTCCTCGCTGGACGGATCCGGAGAGAACAGGGCAGTGTAGTAATCTCGGGCGATGGCCCTGATGCCCTTCGGATCCGAGACAAGGGATCCGTCGTCGGCCAGCAGCGTAAAGAGCTGCTGACGGACCCCATGCCTTTTTTCCAGCGAGTAGAAGAAAGGGGAGCCGCGGTCCATCTCCTTGAGGAACCAGATCCGCGACCTCATGAACGCACCCCGAGACCCGACCAGTTGCAGGTCCCACAGCGCGCCCTTCTTCTCATCGTACACCGACCACAGGGCCGGGTCCCCATCAGGCTGACGGAGACGTGCCTCCAGGTCGAGCACCTCCTTCTCCAACTCCTCGACCCTGGATTTGCGTCTCTTTGTCGACCCCTTCGCGTACTCTTGACAGAAAACTCGGACATGCGTCTTGCCCATGTCCCACCATAGCCTCAAGGAGGGGAAGCCTCCCTGCTTCCTTCTCCAGCCGGCCCAGAAATGACGGAACGAGTCCAGGAACCGCTGGTCTTCCAACAACAGGTTATTAAAATGCCAGTACGCGGACCCCGTCCAAACGCAGAACGAAGTGAGCTCCGCCCACACCAGACGGTGGTCCGTGCACGGAACCTGCCGTATAGAAGCAGCCGGAACGCAGGACACGTACGCCTTTGAAACGTAAAGGCGGTCGAGTCTGGACGCTCCGACTCCAGGTGACACAAAGGTGAACACACTGGAGTCAGGATGGAGATTTCACCAGACGTCCACTAAGTCGAAGGACCTGACCAGGTCCCACAACTTACTCACACCTCGCGTGCAGTGCGGGGTACCGTGACAGTCCCGGACCCCGAGGGTGCAATTGAAATCCCCCCCGAGGACGATGCACTCGCCAGCGTCGATGGAGCCGAGATGAGTGGACACTTCTTCAAAGAAGCTCGCTTGCTGCTGCGTGCCCAGGGCAGCGTATACATTCACGAAGTGAAGCACCGCCCCCCCCAGACGGACAGTCAGGTGCAGCAACCGGCCTGGCACCAGCTCCTT
This sequence comes from Isurus oxyrinchus, assembly GCA_026770705.1. NCBI lineage: Eukaryota > Metazoa > Chordata > Chondrichthyes > Lamniformes > Lamnidae > Isurus > Isurus oxyrinchus. The sequence goes on from JANJGN010000136.1 coordinate 512,632, forward strand.
GACCCCTAAGAGCTCCGGCTGAAAATGCAGGGCAACAAGATAGCCACACTGCCCGAATTGGAGGCTAGGTGACTCATGTAGACCCCCCCTCGCCACTCCAGGAGCCACGTGGCTTCGTCTCCCGGAACGGTCTGGCTTTCTTGCAGGAGGCACAACGCATACTTCCTGTCCCTGAGGACCGAGAAGTTCTGGAACCTGCGCTGTGCGTTATCTGCTGCCGCGGATGTTGAGGCTGGCTATAGTCGTCTTCATTGTCAAAGGTACATCAAACCTTCACCTTAAGTAATTAAAAAGAAGAAGATGAGTTTTTAGTCCTTCCGCTCCTTCAGGAGCCCAGCGAGAAACGTTTGGACCCTCCGCCACGCGTTCCTATCCAACTCAGGAGACTTGAGAGCCTCGCGAGTGGACCAGAACACCAGCGGAAATGAATACCACTGGTCCAAGGCCAACTGAACCCTGTCTAGGCGACCGTGGTGCCCCGACAAAAAGTCCTGGCGTTCCCTTGGGGCGATGAGGGGGGAGTCAGTGGAGGGCACCAGGGGATCCACCGCCTCGCCTGAGAGCGACTCCGCATAATCCACAACGCTCATCACCAACACCCCGTCCTCCTCCGGGTCATCGCCTCCAGCTTCCGACCCCTCCCCCGCATTGAGTACGGGGGCTGATTCGGAGCTGCCAGATGGCTCTATCTCAGCCTCGATCCCACCCCCAGGATCAAGGCCAGAGGAGTCCTCTCTGGTCTCCTCGAAACTTTTTGGGCCAGAGGGCAGCGGCAGTTCTGATGCCCGCTCTCCTCCCGGCACCGGGTCGTCCGGGGAGCTCAGGACAAGCTCCTGACCGAAACATAGGACGCCCGGTGTCAAGGTTTGGGAGGGAGCGGGAAGGCCCTCCTTTTCACCGCCACCCAATGACCCATTTATATTCTTTAAAATTTCAAAGCTGCAATCCCCCGACGAGCTAGAAAGTGCCTCGGGGGTATTAAGTGCCCTGGAGTCGGACACCACCTCAAGGGAGGTGCCCTCAGTGACCCCCGAGGGGCCCTGTTCAGGGGACTGCAGCAGACTGTTAGGGGGAACAGTGGTAGGGGTAGGTGTTTCGGGTTCTCCCAGAGGGCAGGGCGAGGTTTTACTGGGTGGAGACGCCACCACCTCTTCATCAGGGGAAGGGACACACCCAACTTCTTCAGTTTGGTCATCGCCCACTTCCTCCTCCGAAGCGTGACGTCTCTTCCGGGTCAGGCTGGGGGCTAAGGAGAGCTCCATTTCCGAGGCCCCCTCCTCCTTTCCCAGCCCTCCCGGACACTCCACCCTCTGGGCTTTCAATTTTTCTTTCGGCTCGGGGTCCCACGTCTTTTCCCCGCCAGCCCCGGGAGCATGCGCAGGGACGCCGCCGGGCCCAGCACTCGGCGCCTTAGCACCCACGAACCCGGGAGCACACGCAGACACGACGCCGGGGCCGGATGATGTTTTCTCCCCCGAGCCGGTTTTTCCATGTGTTTGAGGGGTTTGGGGTGTCTCAGGGACCGCCTCCAAATTTTGGGTCTTCCTCCGTGCCTTCTTACAGCGCGGGGGCTCTCCCCCCGCCTCACTGGCAACCGAGATGGCAGCTGCTGCCGGGGTCACTTCCCCTTGCGGGGAGGGAGATGGAGTGGTGGCGGGTGGAGGAGGGGCGTTGCCAGCCACGGCCGCTTGGGTGGGGCTCGTGGCCTTGGAGGCGGGGCAGTTCTTTTTATGTGCCCCCCTCCTTACAGGCATGGCACCGCACGCCCTCCGTGGTCCAGAAGACCCGATAGGTGATCCCTCAAAATTAACAATGAAGGCCCCTTCCAGGCACTCCTCCCAGGCCAAGCGGATGAAAACCTGGCGCCGGAAAGGAGTACACGTGGCGGAGGGTCGAGTCTCTGAGTTCGAGCGGGACTGGCGCAACCCCTGACCTGACCTCCCCCAGCTTATTAAGGTGGGGGAGGAGGAGCTCACATGGTATAAAGGGCGGGACGTTCGAAATAACAATCCTCTGGGCGGTGGCCTCAAGGGGGTCCACCGCCAGAAAAGTCCCGCCCACAGTGAGCCCCTTCTGCAGGGCGAATTGCACCGCCCGTCCGGACATCAAGAAAAAGATGGCCCTCCCATACATTTTTGAGGCCGCGACAACGGCTGAGGGGCCGACAACCCCAGCCATAGCCTTCACGCAGGCCTCAATAGTCATCTCTGGGTGGGCATAGCACTTAACCCCGAGGGCCCTGGTAAGGAGGCGGAATTGTGACAGGGCAGCAGGAGCAGCTGGAGCTGCAGAAGCAACCACCCCCGCATAGGTTTTCTTTTTTTGAGGCCCTGCCACCGGTGACAAAACCGCCTCCACATTAGCCCTCGAGGGCCCGGCCACAGGCGATGGTGAATTGGTCTTAGGGCCAGAGCCACGCCCACCCTGGGAAGGATTGGCCATTTTGTTTTTTTGGTTTTTTTTATATATATATACGTAGTATTCCTCCCTAGGGAGGAAAGGGGGTGGGGGAGAGAGGTAGAAACAACCTCCCATCTTTTAGGCAGGAGAGGAGAGGAGGGAGAGGAGTAAAAGACAGGGAGGCACAGGAGGGAAAGAGGTAAATGTCCAGGTGGTTGTCCTCAATGGTGGATGGATGGTGGGTGGGGGCCTGACGTTCTTCAGGCAGGTGGAGGCGATGTCTTCACCAGCTACTGCTGGCCTTACCGGGAAGGGCTAGGTTGGGGGAGGGGTGGCAGAAAGTTGGTTTCAGCACACACACACACCCTCCCTCTCTTCCTTCCCCAACCCCTCTGGCAGTCTTCCTGCCTCCCCCTAAAAAACACAGTCCTTAATTGCCCCCACCTTAAACAAAAATACACATTTCAGACACCCACCTAGGATGTTGTTTTTCAACTCTGTCCTGGCCTCCTGGCCTTCCTGTCCTGTAGCAACAGCAGTTCTCTTCTCTCCCTCTCTCTCCTTTTGCACCACAAGGGCAAGGGAGCAGCAGCAGCACTGGAGGAGCAGCAGCAGAAGCAACAACCCCAAAGCAGCAGCAGCAGTTGTTCCTCTCTCCCTCCTGGCCCAAACAGGGGCAAGGCAGCAGCAGAAGCAACAACCCCAAAAGCAGCAGCAGAAACAGTTGAAACACTGAAGAGGAGCAGCAACACCAACACCACACACCTTCTCTCCTCATGATCAGGGAACAAACTGAATCCACAATTGCCTGAACGAGATCGTTAAGAAGATGAACTCTTGATACTCTTTTGAGTACAAACCCGTTTCCATCTGTTTCAGATGACGTTACATTGTTTCATAGTTTTTGCCATTGTGAGATTTGAACTCTTGATACTCTTTCGAGTTAACTCTTTTGAGTACAAACCCGTTTCCATCTGTTTCAGATGAAGTTACATTGTTTCATAGTTTTGCCATTGTGAGATTTGAACTCTTGATACTCTTTCGAGCACAAACCCGTTTCCATCTGTTTCAGATGAAGTTACATTGTTTCATAGTTTTGCCATTGTGAGATTTGAACTCTTGATTTATTTCGAGTGCAAACCCGTTTCCATCTGTTTCAGATGAAGTTAAATTGTTTCATAGTTTGCCATTGTGAGATTTGAACTCTTGATACTCTTTCGAGCACAGACCTGTTTCCATCTGTTTCAGATGAAGTTACATTGTTGCATAGTTTGCAGTGTGAGATTTGAACTCTTAATCATGGGGTTACAAACCCAGTACCATAACCACTTGGCCCAGTAGAGTAGGCCAAGCCCTACTGCACCTGGTATTCTCTGGTGGTCTCCCATCCAAGTACTAACCAGGCCTGAGTCTGCTTAGCTTCCGAGTTAAGACGAGATCCGGCATTTTCAGACTACTTTGGACGTAGGCTAGATTTGTTTTGTACCCTCACCAGTTTTGACACGTCAATAATCGGTTCACTTACATTTTGCAATCCCCCCGCCCCCCTACACCAACCAATTTACTGTCACTTAAAACCAATCTATAGACTGTTTTTCCAAGTTCTAATGTAAACTCAACAAACTGAAACATTAACCTGACCTTAATTTTTCTTTATCGGGTTTCGATCGGGGAGCCTGGGAGCGGATGTGAAATGCGCTTCTGCCTGATCAGCCCCTCGACCATGATCTTACGCTGCTTGGCTAATTGAGAGGCAGCCAGTGTGAAACGGACCTGTGGAAATGCTCAGCACTGCCGCTCGGGGAGGGAAGAGGGCGGCACCGACCTCACTGTAAGTGCTGGTGAGCACTTCCAGTCAGCTCCCTGAAGGCAGACAGATGCCTCAGAGAGCTTCAGACCTCCAAATAATAAAATAAAGCACAAAAGTGCTGCAAAACTGTCCATGCAGCAGAATCAAGCACATGAAAGCAGGTCTCACTAACAAAAAAACAGGCCCCAGATATTTATTTTTATTATAAATCCTAACGGAGATTTCATCCCTCCCTTGGAAGCGGTTTCATCAAGAATGTAAAGGCCGCCTGGTCAATTGGCTGGTCCCCCAACGTCAGGTTGGATGGGTCATGAAAACCCGCTGACAATTGGGATGTTAATGGGTTTAATTTCCCGCTTCCTTGTCCGCGGGAGCTCTTCAACATTTGCGCATGCCCGCCAAGCGAAATGTCGCAGGAGTGCGCGATGATGTCAGGACGCTCGTCCGACATCATCTCGCACGATTCCACGCCTGCTTGGGTGAGGCACGCGCCCTCCTGCGGGACTCCGGCCTCTGTTTCTCCCTTCACCGATACTGTCTCCCAGCCTGACTATTTATAGAACATTCCTTTATATTTCACATCGACAGCATCAATTATAGATTGCTTTTATGTTTTTAAATAGTTGCTTGAATGCTTCAGAATGTATATTATTATTTTGATTAGTTGCATTCTTTGAAAAAAACTGGAAATATATTCTGATTCCTTTTATTTTTCTCTCTCTCGAACCTTCCCCCTCTGCCCAGCCCCCAGCCTGGAGAATACAATTCTGACAGATTCTTGTGCTGAGGATCTTGCCTCTATTTTTAATCGCTCTCTGATGGACCTAAACCTGGCTGATAACAAACTGGGAGATTCAGGAGTGAAACGACTGTTTGTAGGTTTGAGGGGACCAGACTATAAAATATAGAAACTCGTACTAGACAGTGTGAGACTGTGTTTAGAATAATATTTATTTATAGAATATTTAGAATTAAAATTTAACAATCTATAGGGACGCGAAAATAAGGGATGGAAACACGTGGCTAAAGGAGTTGTGTGGGATACAGGGGTTCCATTTCGTGGGGGACTGTCATTAGTATTGGAACGGAAGGCATCTGTATCGTTGAGCTGGTCTCTACCTGAACCGATCTGGGACCAATGTTCCAGCGAAGAGGGTAAATAGGGTGGTCAACAGGACTTTAAACTAGAAAGTGGGAGGGAGGGCTTGGAAAAATACCAAGAAGTATGACTAATGGGAAACAAAACAGCAGGTTAGCGTGTCTGTGTGTGGGTGGGGGGTGGTGGTGGGTGGATTCAACTTCATCCAAATTATGAAAAAAACTGAAAAGAAAGGAGAGCCCAGAAGAGGCTATTAACGTCTCCAGAACACAAAATAGGGCAGAGTGTTTGGAAAGTGCTAGGAATGTAACATCAAGTACATCAGATGAGAAAGGGGCCAGGAAATACAGGACTGAAGGTGTTGTATCTGAATACACGCAGTAAACAAAATAAGGTAAATGATCTTGTGGCGCAGATTGAAATGGCAGGTATGATGTGGTGGGGATCACGGAGACATGGGTGCAAGGGGATCAGGACTTGGAGCTAAATATCCAAGGATATAAATCCTATCGAAAAGATAGGCTGGTTGGCAGAGGGGGCGGGGTTGCTTTGTTAGAAAGAAATGAAGTTAATTCGATAGCAAGATATGACGTATGGTCAGATGATGTAGAATCTGTGTGCGTAAAGTTGAGGAACCACAAAGGTAAAATAAAAGCATAATGGGAGTTATGTACAGGCCTCTGAGCAGGAGTCAGGATGTGGAGCACCAGATACACCAGGAGATAGAAAAGGTGTGCAAGAAAGGCAAGGGTAGAGTGATCATGGGGATTTCAAAATGCATGTAGACTGGGAAAATCACGTTGGAAGTAGTTTCCAAGGATAGGAATTTGTGGAATGTCTACGAGATGGCTTTTTGGAGCAGCTTGTGGTGGAGCCCACTAGGGAACAGGAAATTCTAGATGTAGTGATGTGCAATGAGGCAGATTGGATTAGAGAGCTTAAGGTGAAGGAACCCTTCGGAGGAAGTGACCATAATATGATAGAATTTAACCTGCAATTTGAGAGGAAGAAGATGGAATCAGATGTAATGATATTACGGTTTAATAAAGGCAACTACAGAGGCATGATTGAGGAGCTGGCCAGAATTGACTGGGAAATGAGCCTAGCAGGAAAAACAGTGGAACAACAATGGCAGGAGTTTCTGAGAGTAATTTGGGAGACACAGCAAAAATTCATCCCTAAGAAGAAGAAGCATACTAAAGGGAGTACGAGACAACGATGGATGACAAGGGAAGTCAGGGCCAGCATGAAAGCTAAAGAGAAAGCATACAATGCGGTGAGGAGCAGTGGGAAACCAAGGGATTGGGAAACCTACAAAGACTAACAGAGGACAACTAAAAAAGAATTAAGGAGGGAGAAGAATAAATATGAGGGTAAAGTACAACTAGTATAACAGAAGATTGCAAGAGTTTTTGTAGATATATAAAAGATGAGAGAGAGGCAAAAGTGGACATTGGGCCACTGGAAAATGGTGCTGGTAAAGTTGTGGGGAACAAAGAAATGGCAGAAGAACTGAATAGGTGCTTTGTGTCAGTCTTCAAGGTGGAAGACACGACTAACATCCCCAAAGTTCAAGAGAGTCAGGGGCAGAGTTGAGTATGGTGGCCATTACCCAGGAGAAGGTCTAGGAAAATTGAAAGGTCTGAAGGTGGATCAATCACCTGGACCAGATGGATTACACCCCAGAGTTCTGAATGGGATACCTGAAGAGATAGTGGAGGCATTAGTGGTGTTCTTTCAGGAATCACTGGTGTCAGGGAGGGTCCCAGAGGACTGGAAAATCGCTAATGTAACCCTCCCCCCGTTTATGAAGGGATTGAGGCAAAAGTCGGGAAATTACAGGCCGATTAGCCTGATCTTGGTCATTGGTAAGATTTTGGAGTCCATCATTAAGCATGAGATTTCAGAATACTTGGAAGTGCATGGTAAAATCGGGCAAAGTCAGCATGGTTTCATCAAGGGGAGGTCATGCCTGAAAAATCTGTTAGAATTCTTTGAGGATATATCGCGTAGGTTAGACAATGGAGAGCCAATGGATGTTATCTACTTGGACTTCCAAAAAGCATTTGACAAGATGCAGCACAGGAAGCTGTTCAGTAAAATAAGAGCCCATGGTGTTAGAGGCAAGGTACTAGCATGGATAGAATATTGGCTGTCTGGCAGGAGGCAGAGAGTAGGGATAAGGGGGTCCTTCTCACTATGGCAGCTGGTGAACAGTGGAGCTCCGCAGGGGTTAGTGTTGGGACCACAACTTTTCACTTTATACATTAATGATCTTGATGAAGGAACTGAGGGCATCCTGGCTAAGTTTGATGATGATACAAACATAGGTGGAGGGTCAGGTAGTATCGAGGAGGCAGGCTGGCTGCAGAAGGATTTGGACAGGTTAGGTGAATGGGCAAACAAGTGGCAGATGGAATAGAACGTGGGGAAGAGTAGAGGCATAGATTATATTCTAAATGGGGAGAGAAATCAGAAATCTGGAGTGCAGAGGGACTGGAGAGTCCTCGTCCAGGATCCTCTTAAGGTTAACTTGCAGGTTGAGTCGGTAGTTAGGAAGGCCAATGCAATGTTGGCATTTATTTCGAGAGGACTAGAATATAAAAGCAGGGATGCGCTGTTGAGGCTTGATAAGGCGCTGGTCTGCCCACATTTAGAATATTGTAAGCAATTTTAGGCCCCGTATCTCAGGAAGGATATGCTGGTCCTGGAGAGGGTCCAGTAGAGCGATCCCAGGAATGAAAGGCTTAACATATGAGGAAAGTTTGAGGACTCTGGCACTCTACTCGATGGAGTTTAGAATGATGAGGGGATTCTGATTGAAACTTACAGAATACTGAAAGACCTGGATAGAGTGGACGTGGTGAAGAGGTTTCCATTAGTAGGAGAGAGTAGCACCCGAGAGCACAGCCTCAGAGAAAAGAGAAGACCTTTTAGAACAGAGATGAGGAGAAACTTCTTTAGCCAGAGACTGGTGAATCAATGGAATTCATTGCCACAGAAGGCTGTGGAGGCCAGGTCATTGAATGTATTTAAGACCAAGATAGATAGGTTCTTGATTGGTGAGGGGATCAAAGGTTATGGGGAGAAGGTGGGAGAATGGGGTTGAGAAAATTATCAGCTATGATTGAATGGCGGAGCAGACTCGATGGGCTGAATGACCTAATTTCTGCTCCTATGTCTTATGGTCTTATGCTCTTATATTTTGAGCACTGTTATTCATCTTAACTTCTGACAGCTAATGCTGCTGCCTGGTCATTGCCAGGGCTCGGTGGGCAAAAGCTTTTGACAAAGATCACGTTTATCATTAGTCACATATAAGGCTGTGAGTCTAACATTGTGTACTGACCTCACAGCCATATCTTTCTCCCCACCACAAACTCCATTCCTTTACCATCATCCCTACATGTCCAAGCTTGAGTGACACGAGTATAAGGTATGGAGTTCCATGATTTGTTTTGTAACTCTTTCGAGTACACACACGTTTCCATCTGTTCCTATTCAGATGAAATTACATTGTTTCATAATTTGCCATGATGAGATTTGAACTTTTGATCTTAGGGTTACAAGCCCAGTACCATAACCACTTGGCTATCATACTAAAACTCCTGAATCTTTATCTGCACTCTCTCCGGTATACCAACTAATGTCAAAGACATTACCAATTACCTGCGTTCCCACTTAACTGACAAGTTTTATCACGTTAATAATTGGTTCACTTCCATTTGGCAATCCCACCCCGAACCCCACCCCCCCAGTCTCCCACCAATTTACTGTCACTTAAAACCAGCCAAGACGCTGCTTTTCCCAGTTCTATTGTAAACCCATCAAACTGAAACATTAACCTGGCCGGAATTTTTCCCTTGTCGGGTGCACGATCGGGGAGCCTGGGAGCGGATGTGAAATGCGCTTCTGCCCGATCAGCCCCACGACCATGATCTTACGCTGCTTGGCCAATGGAGAGGTAGCCCGTGTGAAGCGTACCCAGGGAAAGGCTCAGCACTGCCGCTGGGGGAGGGAAGAGGGCGGCACCGACCTCACTGTAAGTGCTGGTGAGCGCTTCCAGTGAGCTCCCTGAAGGCAGACAGATGCTTCAGAGAGCTGCAGACCTCCAAGTAATAAAATAAAGCACAAAAGGTGATGCCAAACTGTCCATGCAGCACAATCAAGCTCCTGAAAGCAGGTTTCACACGAAAGACACAGAGTCAGATATTTATTTTTATTATAAATCCTAACGGACATTTCATTTCTCCCTTGAATGACGTTTCATCAAGAATGTAAAGGTCACTGATCGATTGGCTGCTCCCCCAACGTCAGGTTGGATGGGCCACGAAAACCCGCTGACAATTGGGACGTTAATGAATGTAATTTCCCGCTTCATTGTCCGCGGGAGCTCTTCAACGTTTGCGCGTGCCTGCCAAGCGAAATATCGCAGGAGTGCACAATGACGTCAGGACGCTCGTCCGACATCATCTCGCACGATTCCACGCCTGCTTGGGTCAGGCACGCGCCCTCCTGCGGGACTCTGGGCTCTGTTTTTCCCTTCAAAGATACTGTCTCCCAGGCTGACTATTTACAGAACATTGCTTTATATTTCACATCGACAGCATCAATTATAGATTGCTTTTATGTTTTGAAGTTGTGTTTCTTGAATATTTCACACTGTATATTATTGTCTTAATTAGTTACGTTCTTTGAAAAAAACTGGAAATTTATTCTGATTCCTGTTATTTTTTTTCTCTTGAACCCTCCCCCCTCCCCCCGGTCTAGAGAATACCGCTCTGACAGATTCTTGTGCTGAGGAACTTGCCTCTGTTTTTAATCACTCACTGACAGATCTGAACCTGGATTATAACAAACTGGGAGATTCTGGAGTGAAACGACTGTCTGCAGCTCTGAGGGAACCGGACTGTAAAATAAAGAAACTGGTGTAAGTACTGGACAGTGTGAGATTGTGTTTAGAATAACTTAATATTTAAGAATATATTTTGAGCACTGTTACTAGTATTCGCTTCTGACAACCAATGCTGCTGCCTGGGCATTGCCAGTGTCTGGGTGGGCAAGACCTTTTGACCAAGTTCACTTTTTTCCTTAGTCACATATAAGGCTGTAAGGGTAACACTGTGTAATGACCTCACAGCCATTATCTTTCTCCCCACCACAAACTCCATTCCTTTACAATCCTCCCTCCATGTCCACACATGAGTGACACAGGTTTAAGGTGTGGAGTCCCGTGATTTGTTTTGTACCCGCACCAGTTTTGTCACATTAATGATCTGTGCACTTCCATTTTGTGTTGCCCGCCACTTTCCCTGTCACGTAACACCAGTCAAGACACTACTTTCCCCAGTTCTAATGTAAGCTAATAAAACAGAAACATTAACCTGGCCTGAATTTTTCCCTTGTCGGGTGATGATTGGGGAACCTGGGAGCGGGTGTGAAATGCGCTTCTGCCCGATCAGCGCCGTGACCATGATCTACGCTGCTTGGCCAATTGAGAGGCAGCCAGTGTGAACCGTACCCGGGGAAAGGGTCAGCACTGTCACTGGGGGAGGCAAGATGGCGACACCGACCTCACTGTAAGTGCTGGTGAGCGCTTCCAGTGAGCTCCCTGAAGGCAGACAGATGCCTCAGAGAGCTGCAGACCTCCAAATAATAAAATAAAGCACAAAAGTGCTGCAACACTGTACATGCAGCACAATCAAGGTCCTGAAAGCAGACCTCACTAACAAAAAAACAGTCCCCAGATATTTATTTTTATTATAAATCCTGACAGAAATTTCATCCCTCCCTTGGATGAGGTTTCATCAAGAATGTAAAGGTCGCCTAGTCAATTGGCTGGTCCGCCAACGCAAGGTTGGATGGGCCAAGGGAACTCGTGGGCCAAGGGAACTCGCTGACCACTGGGACGTTAATAGGTTTAAAATATTCTCCAAATATTTATATAGGAAATGAATACCGAAGTGTACATTGGTCCCTTAGAGGGTGATGCTGGGAAAATAATACTGGGAAATGAGGAAATGGCAGAAGCGTTGAACAGGTATTTTGTGTCTCTCTTCACTGTAGAAGACACAAGAAACATCCCAAGATTAGTTGCAAATCAAGAGGTAAAAAGGAAGGAGGAAATTCAAACATCCAGGTTTACTAGGAAAAGCTTTTAGGGAAACTATTCGAAGCAAAGGTTCTCAAGTCCCCTGACTTGATGGCTTTCATCATAGGGTCTTAAAGGAAGTGCCTGCAGACATAGTAGATGCATTGGCTGTGATCTTCCAAAATTCACTTGATTCATGGATGGCCCAGCAGATTGAAAATCACAAGGGGCGAATGTATTAGATTTATTTGAGGAAGTAACATGAAGATTGTTAAAGGAGAATCTGTATATTTGGTGCACTTGGATTTTCAAAAACAGTTTGATAAAGTGTCACATCAAAGGTAAGATAAGAATTTTTTATGCAGGTGGGAGCATATTAGTATGTTTCGACGATTGATTAGCTAACAGCAAACAGAGAGTTGGGGTAAAGGGCCATTTTCAGTTTGGCAAACTGGTACTAGTGAAGTGATACAGAGGTCAGTGCTGGGGCCTCAAACACCTGTGCAAATTACGTGGGTGAAGGAACTATATGCATGGTAGCTAAATTTGCCTATGGCTCAACAGTAGGAAAGTAACTTGTCAAGTGGACATAAATAGTCTATTAAGGGATTTAGATAGGTGAAGTGAATGGGCAAAAAATGGCAGATGGAGGTTAATGTGAGAAAATGTGAATTTGTCTTCTTTGTTGTAAGAATATAAAAGCAGTATCTTACCTGAATGGAGAAAGACTGCAGACTGTATGGTACTGAGGGATCTGGGCGCCCCATTCCATCAACCACTACAAGTAGGTATGCGGTGGAGCAAATGATTAGGAAGACAATTGATATGCTGGCGTATATGTGGATTCTGTGGCTGAAGCAGTTGCAAGGACTGTCCAGTAAACCAAAGATCCTGAGTGTGAATCTCAGTGGTGTCTTTACACCAATTTCCATTCAAGGTTTTGAAATGTGATATGTTTACAACAAAAATACATTCCTTTGATGCACAAACACCCAGCAACCAACGTATCCCATCAAAAGAAATCAAGAATTGTATTAGATCAAGTGAAGAGATGTATAAAGTTGCCAAAAAAGGAAAGCCTGAGAAATCTGCAGAGGAGGACATAGAAATTGGTTAAGAAAGGAAAGATCGAAAATGAGTGTAAACTAGCAAGAAACACAAAAACTGATTCTACATGCTTCTATATGTATGTAAACAGGAAAATATTAGTAAAAATAACTGTGGATCCATTTCAAGCAAAGTCAGGAAATTTACAATGTGGAATAGGGAAATGGCAGAGAAATTAAACAAATACTTTGTGTCTGTCTTCACAGAGAAAAATATTAAAAATTGCTCAGAAATAAAGGAGAAACAATGGACTAGTGTAAACGAGGAATGGCAAGATATTAATATTTGTTTAAAAATGTATTAGAGAAATTACTGGGACCTAATGTAGATAAATCCCCTGAACCTACATCCCAGAGTGTTGAAGGAAGTGGCTGCAGAGACAGTAGTTGGTGATCATATTTCAAAATTCTGTAGCCTCTGGAATGGTTCCTGCAGATTGCAAAGTGGTAAATATAACCCCATTGTTTAAGAAAGGAGGGAGAGAGTAAACTGGGAGCTAGAGATCTGTTAGCCTGCCATAATTATTAGGGAAAATGATAGATTCTGCAATAAAGGATGTGATAATAGAACACTTAGAAAATAATGGTAGGATTGGACAGATATAACATGGATTTATGAAAGGGAAATTATGTTTAGCATACCTGTTGGGGTTTTTTTGAGGACGCAGTCAATAGAATAAACAATGGGAGACCCATGGATGTGGTACAGTGAGGTAGCACAAGGATTCACAACCTATATCAATGATTTGGATGTGGGGATTTAATGTAATATTTAGAAGTTTGCAGGTGACAGGAAATTAGGTGGAAGTGTGAGTTTTGAGGAGGATGCAAAGATGCTTCAAGGGGATCTGGATAAAAGGATAAGAGAGTGGCCAAAATTTGGCAGATGGAATACAATATGGAGAAATATGAGGTCATCCATATTGGCATGAAATAACAAGTACAGCCCATTTGTTAAGTGGTGAGAGATTTGGGAGCGTTGATCTTCAAAGGTAATTCAATGTCCTTGTTCATGACTCACTTAAAGCTTACATGCAGGTACAGCAAACAGTTAAAAAGGTACATGGTATGTTGGCTTTGATTACAAGTGGATTTGTGTTTAGGAGTAAAGATGTCTCACTGCCTTGGTGAGATGGCAACAGTAGTATTCTATGCAGTCTTTGAATCCTTACCTAAGGAAAGATATGCTTGTCTTAGACGGAGTGCAATGAATGTTCCACTAAAATAATTCCTGGAGCAATGCGTGCTGAGGAAAAATTAAACAGACTGGGCTTCTATTCTCTGGAGTTTAGAAGAATGAGAGGTGATTTCTTTCAGCCATACAAAATTCTTACAGGGATTGACAGTGTAGATGCAGGTAGGAGGTCGCCCCAGGCTTGGGATGTCTAGAACCAGGGGACACAGTTTCAGAATAAGGGGCAGGCCACTTAGGACTAAAATGTGGAGGAATTTCTTCACCTAGAGGGTGGTGAATCTTTGGACTTCACTGCCCCAGAGGACTGTGGAGGCTCAGTTAATTAGTATGTTTAAGACTGAGATTTATAGATTACTACATCTTGAAAACATCAAAGGATATGGGGTTAATAGAAGGAAATGCTGTTGAAGTGGAAGATGAACCATGATCTCAGTGAATGGCGGAGCAGACTCGAAGGGCTGAATAGCTGGCTCCTGCTCCTATTTCATATTTTTTTATTGCAAGGGGAATGCAATGTAAATGTAGGGAAGTTTTGCTGCAGCTATACAGGATCTTAGTCAGACAGCATCTGGAGTAAACTATACAGTTTTGGTCTATTTACTGAAGAAATGGAAGAATTGCATTAGGACCAGTTCAGAGAAGGTTCCCCCAACTGATTGCTGGGATGAAGGGGTTTATTTTATGATGAAAAGTTAAGCAGATTGGGCCAATACTCTTTGGAGTTCAGGAGGCTGAGAGGTGATCTTATTAAACATACAAGATCCTGAGGGGACTTGAAAGGATGTATGCTGAGAAGATCTTTCCTCTTGTGAGAGTGCAACTGAGGGACACTGTTTCCAAAAAGATTAGGGGTCCCCGTTTAAGACAGAGAAGAGAATAAATTTAGTTAGTTTGTGGAATTCTCTTCCCAAGACGTGAAAGGAGTCTTGGCCATTGAATATATTCAAGGCTGAGTTAAATTAGATTCTGATTGACAAGAGAATCGAGGGTTAGAGCAGACCGACAGGAAAGCAGAGTCCAGGCCAGAATCAGATCAGCATACTTCAAATCAGCCATCATCTTAACAAATGATGGAGAAGGCTTCGGGGCTGAATGGCCTACTCCTGCTCCTAGTTATTCTGTTCTTATTCCAAGACGTTCTTCAGACTACAATCTGTGGCCAGTGATGGATAGAGAAGCATTATGTTTTGTGGACCCCAGAGAACCTCCTCTGCCCGTTCATTAGAACCCTAGAGCAATAGAAAAGTTATGGCGCAGGAGGAGGTGATTTGACCCATCTTGTCCATGCCAGCCTGAGGGCACCCAGATGCCCTTTCTTATCCCACCTTCCTGCACCCGGCCCATAGCCCTGCAGCTTACAGCACTTTAGATGCAGATCCAGGTACTTTTTAAAAGAGTTTAAAGTTTCTGCCTTTACCACCAACTTGGGCAGCGAATTCCAGACACCCACTACCCTCTGCGTAAAAAAATTCTTCCTCATGTCCCTCTACACTTTCTGCCACTTATTTTGAATCTATACCCCATGGTTCTAGAATTCTCCATCAAGGGAAACAATTTTATCTTGTCCACTCTATCGATTCCCCTCATAATATTGCACACCTCAATCAAGTCACGTCTCAGCCTTCTTTTTTCTAAGGAAAATAACCCCAACCTATCTAATCTCTCCACTTAGCTACACTTTTCTAACTCTGGCAACATTCTTGTAAACCTCCTTTGCACTCTCTCCAGATCTATTACGTCCTTCCTGTAAAGCTCTAGTTGTGGCCTCACCAGTGTTTTATACAATTATTATACAATTTATACATTATATCCTTACTTTTATGTTCTATACCTCTACCAATGAGGGAGAGCACTCTATATGCCTTCTTGACAACCTTGTCTACTTGAACTGCTGCCTTCAGGGACCTGTTTACTTCTACACCAAGATCTCTCACTTCATCTACCCCTCTTAGTATATTCCCATTTAGTGTGTAATCCCTGCCACTATTTGACCTCACTAAATGTATGAGCTCACACTTCTCTATGTTAAAATCCATCTGTCACTTTACTGCTCTACACTATCCACTGTTCAGCCAATCTTCGTGTCATCTTCAAATTTCACAATTGTGCCCCCCACGTTCACGTCCAAATCATTAATATATAAGACAAACAGCAAGGGTCTGAGCCCTGAGGAACACCACTTGAGACAACTTTCCATACGTAAGGGCATCCATCGACCATCATCCTTTGTTTCCTGTTACAAAGCCAACCAGTTATCCAGTTTGCCACATTACCCTGAATCCCATGAGGTTTTACTTTGCTTACCAATCTGCCATGTTGGATCTTGTCAAATGCCTTGCTAAAATCCATGTACACAACATCCACTGCAATACCTTCATCAACCCTTCTTGTTACTTCCTCAAAGAATTCACTCAAATTTGAGGCAAGACCTTTGTTTAAGAAATCCATGCTGACCAACCCTGACTAGTCCGTGCCTTTTCACATGACAGTTAATCCTATCTCTCAGGATTGATTCTACTAATGTGCTCACCACCAATGTAAGACTAACTGGCCTATAATTGTTGGGCATTTCCTTTGATCCCTTTTTAAACAATGGAACTAGGTTTGCTTTTCTCCAGTCCTCCGGTAACTACCGTGTATCTAGTGAAGATTGGTAAATCATCCTCAGAGCATCTGGTATCTCCTCCCTGACTTCCGTCAGCAGCCTTGGAAACAATGCATCTGGCCCTGGTGGCTTATCAACTTTCAAGGATTTCAACCCTTCAAGCACTTCCTCTCTCTTTGTGACTATCCCGTCCAATATCTCGCAGTGTTTCTCCTGGACTACTATATCTACATCCTCCCTTTCCTTTGTAAACACGGAGACAAAATATTCATTCAAAACCCTTCCCACGGTCTCTACATCTACACTCACGTTTCCATCTTAATCTCTGATAGGTCCCACTTTTTCCTTAAATAACCTTTTAGCATTAATGTATTGGTAAAACATCTTTGGGTTATCTTTAACTTTACTTGCTAATCTTTTTTCGTGCCCTCTCTTTGATTTCCTTACTTCCTTTTTTACTTCGTCCCTGCACTTATATATTTGTCTAGGCCTTCTGCAGTGCTTAGTTCTTTGTGCCTATCATACGCATTCTTTTTCTGTTTGATCTTTCCCTGTTTTCCTTTAGACAACCAGGGGGGTCTAGATTTGGCAGTACCATGCTTACTTTTGTAGGGGACATGTCTACTTTATACAATTAGGATCTCGCTTTTTAGTGCTTCCCAATGATTTTCCACTGTTTTATCCCCCAGCAGTGCTGTCCAGTCCACCTCAGCCAGGTCCCTTCTCATTTCTGCAAAATTTTCCTTCCCCCAGTTAAAGACGTTTACTCCTGCCTTATTTCTGTCCTTTTCCATTGTAATGCTAAATCTAACTGAATTGTGATCACTGTCCCTGATATGGTCGCCAACTGTCACTTCACCCACTTGCCCTTCTTTGTTCCCCAAGACGAGGTCTAGAATTGGATCTCCTCTCGTTGGGTTTGTCGCTAATTGGTTGAAAAAATTTTCCTCGACAAACTGCATGAATTGTTCTCCCTCAGTGCCCCTTATATTGTTTGAATGCCAGTTGATATTAGGATAGTTGAAGTCTCCTACTATTATTGCCCTCTTGTTCTTACAAGTAGAAATTTGCCTACATATTTGTTCTTCTATCTCTCTTTCACTATTTGGCAGTCTGTAATATACTCCCAGTAGTGTGACTGCCCCATTTTATTTCTAAGCTCAATCCATAAAGCCTTGTTTGTTGACCCATTTAGTATATTATCCCTTCTCACAACTGGAATTGATTCTTTAACCATTAGTGCTACCTCACTCTCCTTTTTGTATCTCCTACTCTATATCGTGTCTGAAGACTCTAAACCAGGGATATTTAGCTGCCAGTTTTGTGCCTCCTTTAGCCAGGTCTCCGTTTTAACAATGACATCCTGCTGCCATGTGTCTACCTGTGCCCTTAACTCTTCTACATTGTTTGTAATACTCCTTGCATTGCGTGTAAACAGTTTAACCCCGTCAATTTGCCTTGCTGGACACTTTGTAAACTTTGCTCCTCCTGTATCTCCATGCATATCGCAATGTCCCTATCTAATGTTATACCTCATTTTTTCTGATCTGAATCTGACTTATCTGGTCCTACTCCTGGGAGCACATCCCCCTGCCACATTAAGCCACACAAACTCTGAGCTCCACCATCTATCCGCCCTGCCTTCAGGCCTCACAGCTGCAGAACCTCATCTTCCATTGGTGTAAGGATGGCAAGATCTGGACGCCAGCACTCTTAGTGGCTCCTTCCCTGACATCATGTGCTCTCTTCTACAAGCACATAAATTTCTGATTACTCACCCATCAAAGATACACATTAGTCTATGCTGATGTCAGCCTGGCTGTCAATCATGTTACCACAGAGATGCCTCCTGCATGTGGCCACTCAGTCTCGGCAGTGCAGGGTCAATACTCACTGGCCACGGCCTTCCACAGAGAGGCTGACATGTCTCTGACTGTCAATGCTGCTACCAGGACATCCTTAGTCACGTGTAAGGCTGTACATTTAACATTGTTTGCTGCACTCACCTTGCCAGAACACATCAGGGTATTGATCATTTTGTGTAACTGCAACCACGTGCCCCACACCTGCTTATCTCCTCGGCAATCTCCACCAAGGCTTGATTGGATTGACTGGGCCGATCTCCTCCAACCATCCTGAGGGAACAAGTCCTCCCTCTGAGCACGAGCAGCCTGGAGAAGCACCTCCAGGGAGACATCAGTAAACCAGGGATGTAGCCTTCATAGCTTCCATCAAGATCACAGCCATTATCCCCAACCCGACCACAAACTTCATTCCTGAGTCACGGACCATCCCATGTCCCCCCACCGAGTGACATGCAGATACTGTGCTGTTGTCTTGCACCATCATCCCTTTTGACATTTAATCACACCACAAATTCCATTCTGTTCTCTCCTTGCCCCCACATCCCCCAAATGCCGTAGCTTAAACCCTGTCAATTCACTTCTATTTCCCATTCTAATAACAGCTCAGACTTTAATATGATAGAATTCCTCATCAAGATGGAGAGTGAAGTCATTGATTCTGAGACTGGGGTCCTGAATCTTAATAAAGGAACTACAATGGTATGAGACACGAGTTGGCTATGATCGATTGGGAAAATGTTACTTAAAGGGAGGTCGGTGGATAAGCAATGGCAAACATTGAAAGAGCGCATTGGTGAACTAAAACAATTGTTTATTCCTGACTGGGGCAGAAGTAAAACAGGAAAGGTGGCCAAACCATGGCTTACAAGGGAACTTAGAGATAGTATTACATCCAAGGAAAATGCATACAAATTGGCCAGAGAACACAACAGATCTGAGGATTGGGAGCAGTTTAGAATTCTGCAAAGGAGGGCCAAAGGATTGATTAAGCAGGGTAAAATAGAGTACGAGAGTAAGCTTGCAGGGAACATAAACACAGACTGTAAATGTTTCTGTAGGTATGTGAAGAAAAAGAAAATCGGTGAAGAGAAATATAGGTCCCTCACGTGAGAATCAAGGGAATTAATAATGGGGAAGAAAGAAGTGGCCAACCAACTAAATACATACTTTGGTTCTGTCTTCACAAAGGAGGACACAAATAACATACTAGAAATGTTGGGGAACACTGGATTTAGTGAACGGGAGGAACTGCAAGAAATCAGTATTAATAGGGAAATGGTGTCGGGGAAATTGATGGGATTGAAGGCCGATAAATCCCTAGGGCCTGAGAATCTACATCCCAGAGTAATTAAGAAGTGGATGCATTGGTGGTCATCTTCCGAGATTCTATAGACTATGGAACAGTTGCTACAAATTGGAGGGTAGCAAATGTAACCCCACTATTTAAAAAGGGAGGTAGATAGAAAACGGAATTATAGACCAGTCAGCCTGACATCGGTAGTGGGGAAAATTCGAGACTCCATTATAAAAGATTTAATAGCTAAGCACTTGGAAAACAGTGGCAGAATCGGATAGAGTCAGCATGGATTTACGAAAGGGAAATTATGCTTGACAAATCGACTGCAATTTTTCGAGGATGTAACTAGTAGAGTTGATGAGGGGGAAGGCAGTGCATGTGGGTTATTTGGACGTTAACAGGCTTTCGACAAAGTCCGCAGAAGAGATTATCATGTAAAATTAAGCACATGCGATTGGGGGTAGTGTATTGAAATGGATAGAAAACTGGTTGAAAGACAGGAAACAAAAAGTCCGAAAAAAACGTGTATTTTTCCGAATGGCAGGCAGTGACTAGTGGGGTAACGCAGGGATCGGTGCTGGGACCCCAGCTATTTGCAATATATAATAATCATTTAAATGTAAAATCCCAAAATTTGCAGATGACACAAAGCTGGGTGGGAGGGTGAGCTGTGAGGAGGATGTACAGATTCTTCAGTGTGATTTGGACAAGCTGAGTGAGTGGGAAAGTGCATGGCAGATGCAATAGAATGTGGATAAATGTGAGGTTATCCGCTTTGGTAGCAAAAACAGGAAGGCAGATTATTATCGGAATGGCTATAAATTGAGAGAGGGGAATGTGCAATGAGACCTGGGTGTCCTCATGCACCAGTCGCTGAAGGTAAGCAAGCAGGTGCAGAAAGCGGTAAAGAACGTATGTTGACCTTCATAGTGAGAGGATTCGAGTATAGGAGCAGGGATGTCTTGCTACAATCATGCAGCGCCTTGGTGAGACCATACCTGGAATATTGTGTGCAGTTTTGGTCTCCTTACCTGAGGAGAGATGTTCTTGCTATAGAGGGAGTGCAGCAAAGGTTTACCAGACTGATCCCTTGGATGGCGGGACTGACATATGAGGAGACATTGAGTCGGTTAGGATTATATTCACAGGAGTTTAGAAGAATGAGTGAGAAGAAGATCTCATAGAAAGGTATAAAATTCTAACAGGACTTCACAGGCTAGATGCAGGAAGGATGTTCCCGATGGTGGGGGATCCAGAACCAGGAGTCTCACTCTGAGGATACGGGGTACACCATTTAGGACTGAGATGAGAAATTTCTTCACCCAGAGAGTGGTGAGCCTGTGGAATTCACTACCACAAAAAGTAGTAGGGGTCAAAGCATTGTATGTTTTGAAGAATGTGTTAGATATTGTTATTGGGGCGAAAGGGATCAAAGGATATTGGGAGAAAACGGGAGCAGGCTATTATGTTAGATGATCAGCCATGGTCATAATGAATGGTGGAGCAGGCTCGAAAGGCCAAATGGCCTACTCATGCTCCTAGTTTCTATGTTTCTATGTTTAACTCTGTTTCTCTCTTTGCAAACATTTGCCTGATCTGCTGAATATTTCCAGTATATTCTATTTATACTTAATTTGCAGCATTAATAGTGTTTTCCTTTTCCTTTAAAAATGGATGTTTTGCTTTTGGAATGCCTCTTACTATATATTATTACGAATAGTATTCGTCAAAACACTGCGGATTTACCCTGATTCCTGTTGTTTTTCTCTCCTTGATCCTTAGTCTATCTGGTAACAGTCTCACTGATTCTTGTGCTGAGGATCTCGCCTCCGCTCTCATTACAAACCGGTCACTGACGGATCTGAAACTGGGATTTAACCTTCACAGACCAATCTGTCCCCGCTCTCCGCCGCCTCATCCTGACCTGCAGGACTCTGAATTTGATCAAGTGAGTGTTTGTTTAAATTTTTAGTGTAATAATTAAAATGTAAATGTGATTTTAAAATATAAATTATCCTGAATCTATCAAACAGCAGCAATGAAAAGCGGAGCCGCTGCTCGACAAGCTTCTCCCAAACTGAAACTGCTTCATTTTCATCCCTGGACCTTCAGCAGTGACTCCCTCCCCCCGGGGAGCTCCATCCGAGCAGAGTCTAGTCGGCTCAGGGGAGAGTGGTGGGGTCGGCGGGGTCGGTGCGGAGTTAATCCGGTCAGGGTGACGGCTAATGGGGCTGGGTCAGCGGCGTTGTTGGGTCGGGCTGTAAAGCCGGGGGTTTAGTCAGATTTGGTCAAGGACAGAGTTGGGAGGGTCAGGAGGGAGTGGGGTAGGTGGGTGTGGTTGGAGGGGTTAATCGGGTAGTGCGGGTGTAGTATGATGGTCAGTGGGGAGTGGGGGTGCGTGATTGGGGGACTCGGTTGTGGAGTTACCCAGGTATTAGACCAGGTTTTACAGTCTAACATTTCCTGGGTAACTCCCCAGGTAAGTCCTGGGGATTTGTCCCAAGTCTCCGATTCTAACCCAGAGTCAGAGACATTCACACAGGGTCCCGGGCAGCAGGGGTATTGCCCAGTGGAAATTTAAACCTCTGGGGCAATTCCCACGTAGGCCCGCGAGTCAGGATATGACTGGGACCCGCTGCCCATCTTCAGCCATATGTCTGGTCTCTGATGAGCCAGTGAGCAGGAGATTTGTCCCATTAACTCCAGTCTCCCTGTTATTGACACTGTTGTTCAATCTGTTTATTCCTCTTTAATCTTCCATCTCTTTCAGGCTGAAGGGCAATCAGTTCAGTCAAAATGGAGAAAATCAGCTGAAGTCGCTGCAGGGAACCAGATCTGGACTGAGAGTGAAAATGTGAACCTTGGGATTTATAAACATTCCTGTTTTCATTATAGGAACATTTTTAAACGAGTTTCTGTCCCTCCCCTTTAACCGGCCGCCCTCCAGGTTTAAATCCTTTTGGCCATTTTCCAGTTCCCAGCTCGAGCTGAGTGAGCGTCATCTCCCATTGTGACGTCAGAGGCCTAGCTACAGGGTCACGAGACTCAGCCGCCTGGCCCCACAGGCGCAGCTTCTGCAGGATATCCGGGTCTGAATGTTCCCCAATGGGGCACTGGGGAAATGTACAGACAGGGAGGGCCCAGGGTGGGGATCAATCTGGGCTGCAGTGGGACATTGACAATGACATTCAGTATTCCTGGGTTTTGGGGGTAAAGCCCCTAGGGCTGTCGCTCAGCATCACTGCCCATTGACCCTGCTGGGAAGTGAACCTGTGTGGATTCAGGGTGGTTAAAGGGTCTGTTCAGCTGGGATAGATCCCACTGTCCAATAGAGACAAACACCCACTACATGGGGTGTCCCAGAGAGAATTTCCTATTGGGGAGGTTTCAGCAGATTCTTTAACCGAGGGATAGGACTGAAAGTATCAATGCTTTTCTGTCGTCCCTAAGAAAAAAATCATCAGCTGTTGAAACAATGTGTTGAATTTAGACTCTACCCTATTGATATTGCTGCAATTTACACACCAAAGGGTGAGTTTCTAAACAGCTGGAATGACAAAGAGGACTGGAGTTTGTCAAATAAAGGGGGTGTTGGAAGCGCACTTTTTTTTCATGCTTTAGTGAAGTTACTGACACTCAATTAATGGTCATAACCCACAAATTGCAATGAGATAAGTGGCCCATTTAATGGAGTAGATTTCAACTATCAGGCAAGGATTGTGTATTGATTATGTTGCTGGATGAACAACCCAGAGGTTGTGCTAATAACCCAGAGAACATGAGTTCAGATGACTTGAGTCACTTGAGTTTGAGAATTTTAATTCAGTTTGACATAAACTGGATTTTAAAAAGAAACTGTTGTCAGTGATCATTAATGTGCCCGAGTTATTGCAAAGGTCCTTATCTGGTCTGTTCTGTCTCTGACTCCAGACCCTCTCCAACTTGCTTGACTATTATGTTAGTTGCCTCTGAAGTGTCCGAGTATTCCGTTTAGTTGTATCAAACAGTTACATCGATGATTCAAAAAAATGACCCAACAGTGACATCTCAGGGTAATTTGAGTTGACAGTTATAGTGAATCCACAAGTGACAACACAGTCGGAATGTGGGTGGAAAATAAACTTGTCACTCGGGTGTCAAACTGGTGTTTCAGATCCTTGAAATGGAAATTGAAAGGTTTCTGTGAAGAGCAATTTGAGGGATAAATGTTCATGCAGACTCCGGAGAGCTCCCCATATCTTCTTATTAGAGCGGCTGGGATGTGTTGTATCCACTGGAACAGACAGAGAGTGCCAGGGATTAACATCTCCTTGGGGAAAGCAACAATCAATGGAAAAGAGAATCGGGCCAAGTCCAAAAACCCCGGCCGATTTACTATCCCCCGTTATGGGCAAAATCCCAAGATAAACATCTTTTTCCAATCAACAATATTACAGAGTCAGGCTATGGAATGGATGAATTAGATTCCTGAATGGTTCATAATAAATGAATCTCCCTATTCTGCAGCAATCTCAGACACTGATCTAAATTACAGTTTTATAATCAGTGATCTAGTGAATTCTGTTTGATGGTGATAAACTGATTTAGCAGTCTCTCATTCATTGTACGCTTACTGTACATGCAGGTAAAGTGGGAAATGTTCAGTACAGCTTGAGAGCTGATTCTGAATCACACATTTGTGCTTTTCTGTTGGGCGTTCAACCACGTCATACTCGCTGCAATTCTGGATTTACGACTTCAAAGAGATAATTTCCCTGCTTGCAAGACAAAACCATAGCATCCCCAATTCCTTGCCCGGGGTCGCAAGAGGACATGGAGCAACAGTGATCAGGGGATGGAGTTTGTGGTGGGGACGAGAATAATGGCCGTGAGTGGAGCACACAAGGTCAAGCTCACAGCTTCACTTTTGACTTATGATGAAAGTGAAATTGGTAGAAAGGTCATCCCAACCCAGCTACTGGCAATGCCCAGGCAGCAGCATTGGCTGTTAGAAACATGTCAGCCTCTCTGGTACTGTGTATAAGTGTGGGATTCATTCTATACCTGGGTCTCTGGTATTATTTGTATGTTTGTTCGGTTTCTTACATTTATTTTACTTGTATCTCCCATTACAAGATGTTGTTTGCAACGTTGTATATACAAGCAGTTTTCCATCTTGCATATAAACTTGAACACATGAGACTGTGCGTTTCAAACAGACAGCGTGTGTGACTTCTGATCAAGTGCTAAATCTACGTGAAGTAAAAACAGAAAATGCTGGAAACATTCAGCAAGTCAGGAAGCATCTGTGGAGAGAGAAACAGAGCTAACAGTTCAGGTTGTTTCATCTGATGAAAGGTCTTCGACCTGAAACATAACTCCTGTTTCTATCTCCACAAATGCTGCCCGATCTGGTGAATACTTCCAGCATTTTCCGTTTTTATTTCAGATTTCCAGCATCCACAGTATTCTGCTTTTCGATTAGTAAACCTGCATAACTGAGAGCAGGATTGTGAATAACTTTGCAACATTAAATTGGATATCCTGAGATAATTGGGGTTCAATTTGTATCTTTTGATCTGCTATTCAATTAGTTGTGTGTTACTATTGTCAGATTGACACAGTTCTTTTCAGTCTTATAATAGATGTGATTTGGGGAGTGGTATTTACAAATATACCCATCATTAGGACTGAGTTGGAATGAAACAGAAACTTATTTCTCTCTTGCTATGTTTGAAAGTTAGTTTAAAATTATGTCCCTGGAACATGGGATCAGGGTGGGACTGAATGCTTCTGCTGTCTGAGCCGGTGGAACAAATGACATCTCTCTGTCTCTGTGAGTGATAATGTGCCTACTTTGTGTGGGAAGGAGCTGCCTGCATTGGTCATTGTAACTCAGTTGGATGGTGGGAAGAAGAACAAAAGGGGAAGTCTGTTAGGGGGTGGAGGGCAGGAGAGCTGAAATGATAAAAGTGACAACAATGGTGCAAGGCCAGAGGGAGAGGTAATGGAATAAGTAAAGAAACAAATGATGGGGGCAGCGGGATGAATGGCAGGATCCGGAATAGCTGTCATTCAAAAAGAAAGAAAAGGAAATAAGAGGAGAGAAAGCAATGACAAGTAAAATAGTGGAAGAGATTACAATGCAAGTTACTCTGTCATGTTACTGGCACTCTTTCCAAGATACATGTTTACTCTCAGATTATTAATGGATTCCGCCTTGTTACTCATTACTAAATCGAGTATGGCCGGTTCCTTTTGGTTTTAAACTGTCTAGGATTCAAGCAACTAATTCACAGATTTTACAGAAATTCCGATTCATCCCAATTTAGGTGAAAGAGTCATTTTCTATGTTAAACTGTAAAATGCGGCGAGTTATCCAAAAGTCCATTGAATTCAGTGGGAACATAAAATCCCTCCAGTGTAAAATTGCACCAGCACACAGAAATGTCAGTTGGCTTTTGGTGCGAAGGGCACCAGGGGACACTTATCTCTCAGGATCTTGGAAATAAAACTGCGCTTCCTGACATATAATCGTTATCTGTACCCACTGTCTCCTACATATCAAACAATTTCCAATTCTAAACTCCACTTCCAATTCCATGTATTCTGTTTTTTTTTATTTTAATGAAGTCGTTGCCCATCAGGAAACTGAACAGCGGTGTCTTGCGTAATAAACAAAGAAACTAACCATGTTATTAAGGAGGAATGTCTGAACTACCAAATGGAGTCGTTAAATCCAGATTTCACTTCAGGCAGTAAATGATCCATATGAAAATGAGAGGGTAGCCCAATCCTATCAGGAATTAACCACTGGCGGGATCCTTTTTCTAAGTGGACTGACTTTGTTTTCTGGTATTATGATGTTTATTAATACACAAATTGACAGATTTGTTGAATTGTAGGAACTGAATTGTCCCACAATCAGTCGAATCACATCGCAAGGTCTTCCTCGATGGTAG
The DNA here is from genome assembly GCA_026770705.1 of Isurus oxyrinchus. Taxonomy (NCBI): domain Eukaryota; kingdom Metazoa; phylum Chordata; class Chondrichthyes; order Lamniformes; family Lamnidae; genus Isurus; species Isurus oxyrinchus. The sequence continues at coordinate 539,041 of JANJGN010000136.1, forward strand.
AGTGATTAGTATCCCCTACCTATCATTTCGAAGATGCTGCAACCTCTTCTGACAGTATCTGTGGAAAGTAAAAATCAGAGTTCATGTTTTGAGTAGAATTTGACTCTTCAACAGAACTAAATTGGATAGAGTCCTGTTCCGTAGATATATTAGACAATAATGACTGACACTGAATTAATTTCACCCCCAATATCTCTGACTAAAGTACATGATATTGGACAAGATGCCAGAATGTTATCAGTTGCATATACTGTTCTTCCACATCCTAAACATTGTCCAACCCCGACCCTCCCTCAGCCCATTTGCTACTGAAACCCCCATTCATACCCTTGCTCACTCTTGACTTGACTATACCCGTGTTTCCCTGAGCAGCTCCCATCTTCCATCCTACATATACCTGTGCTCATCCAAAATTACGCTGCCTGGAACTTCACCTGAACCAAGTCCAGTTCATCTATCACCCGGTGTTTGCTGACCTCTGCTGGCTCCTGGCCTGGCAATACCTCAACTTTAAAATTCTCATCCCTACTTTGAAGTCTCTCCATGACCTCGCCCCTCACTTTCTCTGGAACATCCAACAGCTCAAGAAATCTTCCAGATTTCGGGCACCACAGAGGAAAACTGCAGCCTTGCTGTGTCCATGAACTGGTTGGTACAGAACATCAGGTGATTGTCCAGGATCATTGTTCCATCACCTTCACGACTTCAGCCGTTTGTCAATCCCCCAGTTCATGTGGAAATGAAACTCTTGGAATCATAAAACCCTAACGTTCACAAGGAGGTATTTCTGCCCCTCAAGCCTGTGCTGAATCATGGAAAGGGATGTCAATTTTGTCGCACAATTCAGCTTTTCCCCATTATCCTGTGAATCAGTTCAATTTAATTCCATGTTGAACCTGATTTCCTCAACCTGCCACACAGAGAAATAAAAGGGGTGCAAACTGGAAATCTGAAAAGGACTGAAAATGTTGGAATTTCCCAAAATGTCAACGAACATTTGTGGAGATAAACAGAGCCAACTGCTCAGCCAATCACTATTGATCAAAAATGAAGACAGACATAAATGTAACAACTGGGAATTACAAAGGCACTAGACTGTGAGGATGGTGGGCAGGACACATGTGGTTCATGTTACAAAGGCCAATGAGAGTTGTAATGGATATTATAAACAAACAAGTAGTCTGCTTCACTCACATGGTCGAATGCTTTGGTGAGATCGGCGAAGGCAAGATTTTGTGGTCTCCATCGTTAACAGCATTTTGCTTGCAGCTGCCAGGCTGAGAAGGTGATGTTAATTGTAGAACTTTTCGTCGTGAAACTACACTTAGGTTCTGGGTAGATGCGTTCTACTAAGATCAGCAGCTTGACAAGGGCAACATGTGCAAATAACTTTCCCCTGATGCTCAGCAGGGCGATGCCTATATAGTTGTTGCAATTACTGTGTCACAATATTTGCATTGTGCATTTCCTTGGCCACTGCCCCCTCCCTCTAGTAGAGACTGTGAACTTCGTGCAGCTGCAGCAGGAATGCCAATTTCCTGTTTTTGAGTTCACGTGGGGTACTATCAACATCAGGAGCGTTGCCCATGACAAGCGAGTGAACACCTTTGCTAAGCTCCTGCACTTTGACTTCAACATCCAGCTCTGCTAAGGCAGGCAGCCTTTATATGGTGTCTAGAGCTTCCTAGGTGAAAAGGTTATCCCTAACAGGCCCCTCAATGAGGAGTTCCACCATCTGTCCAGCTACTAATTGCAGTCAGTGATGACTACCCCTAGCGTTGATTTCATTTGAGTTATTTTTGTTTTGCTGATGAATCTGTTGCCTATTTGATCCCTTAATCCAAACCCACCCACACCCACCCCACTCCCGCACACTCCCCAACCCGACACCCCTGTGTGGAAGGACATCTCAATGTTCTGGCAGTTTTGTAACCAGTGGTGCACCGCCTCACAGCATGTTGGACTATTACCTCAAATGGCTCCTACTGCATTCAGAGTTTTGTCATTTGAATCTTTTGTAAAAAATGAGTGGATCGATTGGCTTCCATGCCAGGTTCGACCACAGCGATGCTAGTCTCGAACAAATCAGTGCTTTCCCGATATTGCTTCTTGTTTGTTTCAAGTGCAGCATTTGAGATGGTGTCTCTAATTGTATTCCATTTCCCTTCTGCACTCTGATTTTCGAAACAAACAGCTGTACGATCTTATTATCAGCTTATGGGTTTGGCCTCTGCTTCCTTCACCTTGCCCTGGTTGCACCACCTGACTCCTTCACTTCTACTCTCGAACTTGGATGGCTCTGCATTCCATGACACAGTGCAACAAGTTTCGCTTCAAACAGAAGGTTTGGTTTACAAATTTCAGATTCAGTTTTTGATTCCTTAGAAACTGGGAGGGTCAATTTCCTTCCTCTGTTTCCACTTTCAGTTTCGATCTGCCTCAAAAAACAAAACAAGTTTTGATAGCACATATTCCGTCACAAGAGAGAATCGAGAGAATACGCTCTGCCGCCTTTGTGGTGGGGGGTGGTGGGTTGGGGTGGGGGGAGAGGGGGGAGGTTCTATCTTCGAAAGTGGCAAACTTAATCAGGACTATGCTGGGGATTCAGTGCGAATGTGTGGACATCAGCAGCACAAGTGGGGCTGAGTTATCAAAATAGATCAACATTTAGTAGGAAATTGAACGTGAGTGTGTCTGTCTCAATCCCATACTTGGTGCAAAGGGATCTTAATGATACAGCATCAGGCTGGGGATGGCATATGTTTTAGGGCTTCAGTGATGAGTGAGGGACCAAACAAGATCATTACCGTGCTGACGATTGAGAGAGCATATGTGGACGTCATTGCATGAGATTCTAATATCATAGGACTTAGGATCATTCCTATTGGTCAATAATTTGCCACTATTCAACCATAAGACAATTCGGCTCCTCAAACCAGTTTCGGCATTCAATGAAATCATGGCTGATCCCACTAAGGCCTTGGCTGCACTTTCCTGACTCTCCCACATAACGTTTGACTCTTGTCGATTAAATGACCTGCCTACCACAGCCTTAAATATTTTCAATGCCCCATTTGCCACTGCTCTCAATGGAAGAGAATCTCAACGTTTAATGACACTCTGAGAGAAGGAAATCCTCCCCATCTCCATAACAAATGGGGGCTCCCTCAGTTTTAACCTGCGAACATTAGTTCCAGATTACCCCATGAAGAGAAACAATCTCTCAGCACCTACTGTGTCTGTCACTGCAGTATCTTATAAGATTCAATGAGATCGCCTCTCTTTCCAGAAAACTCTAATGAGTATTGCCCAAAGCTGCTTAATCTTCTCTCATCAGGCAAACAATTCATCCCAGGATTCAGCGCAATGAAACTTCTATGAACTGTGTCCAAAGCAAATGTACCCCTGCAGAAGAAAGGAGACCAAAGCAGTCCATAATGATTTAGGAGTAGTGTGAGAAATGGTGTGTATTGTTGTGGCTGGACTTCCCTAGATGTATATTCCATCACTGCTGTGATATAACCAACATGTTGTTTTCCTCCTTATGCTATTGCTGCACCTGTATGCTAACTCTGCTGTGACTGATGTACAAGCGTGTGGAGCGCCACTTGCACCGTCGCATTCCTCAGTCTCCCTCATTTAAATTATGTTCTCTTTTTCAATTCTTCAACTAAAGTGGACAGCTTATATGATACTATATCTTCAATTTCTCCAAATCAACTTGATGTATCCATATTCTTTTCAAAACTCTGCATCCCCTCTGTATCATAATCCAGTTTGTCTACAATAACTTAGTTTATTCTGCAAGTCATTACTAACAATGATAAATAATTGAGACCATATGGGATTACACTAGTTACAATTTGCCGACATGTGAAAGACGCAATCATCTCAATGTTCTGTTCCATATTAGTTATCCATTGTTCCCTAAGATTCCACTTTGCATATACATTGCCACATTACCGCGCCACAACCGCTGTCCCCACCCCCTCCCTCCACCCACCATCTCCGCCCTCAACGCCCCCTCCCCTAAACCTCGACCCAAACAACCAGGCCATGAGCTTGTATTTCTTTGCTGCAAACTGTTCCGTGGCTAATTATCGATGGCCGTGTCGAAATTCAAATTCGCTGTATCCCTGGGTTGCCCTGCAGCTGCCCTGTCGGTTATATTCTCATAAAACCTCCAAAAGGACCACGCTCATTATTGAGGTGTTAGATCAGTTCCTTGCGATGCTCAGAGTTTAATTCACACTGGCAGGGAGTGGAGAATAACGTCATTTCAAAAACGAAATGCAATTTATTTCATAGCCTATGATGACTCAGAACACGTGGAGCAGAGATAGGCCATTTGCCCTTAGCATGGTCGACCCTAGCCTCTCATCACTTTCCGCATCACAATGTACCATTGCGACTATGCTTTCCATTCTCACCCATACGACTGTCAGGGTTCAGCACAGAGCATCAGCGTGCAGGTATATGGAACACAATCAGTGATGAGGGATTAAACTCACCAGCTTCAGATTACTGAATGTGTAAATTTCTGAGACTTACTGCCACAACAGAGGGTGAGGGATCATGTTACCCAGCAGTAGGCTGGGCATTGAATAGAACTTTGTTGGTGTGGGCAGCACATTCGGGATATCGGGGGCAGCAAATTGAATGTGGGGGATGTGCACTACACCGAGAGATGAGCCTGAATGTGTGGTCTCCATTGTCACAATCGGACTCGCTGAACGCAGATGCAGAATTCAGGGTGAGGATATTGGCCTCAGGGTCACTCTCTGGTGTCAAGCATCAGACCATGTAAATCAGTTTGGGGATTTATTGTTTATTTGTGGCCCTTAGAACTCTGCACGCAAGAGCGGGATCAGATGAGCTAAGCACGAAGCTGGAATTGATTTCAAGATAGGAATGCAGCTCACATGTGGCACAGAAATATTTAATTTGTCACAAGTAGTTCGTGTTATTGTTTTTCTTCCTTTGGATCCTCCTTCCTATTATTCTGACAACTTCGTGTCATCGTGACATCTATTCCTTTCCAAAGATTCACTGTGCCATTGTTTAAGAATTAGAACTGTGTTATCTTGTGCGTCTCAGTAGCAGACTCGGCATGTGAAGGATGTGTAAAGTTGACCACGTGTTTCGTGAGTCGGCGTGTCTCTTTGGTCCTCAGCTTTACCGGCAGTGGTGGGGGATCCAACAAAAGCACCACTGGCCTGTGGATCATGTATGCGGAGGAGATGGGTGTCTGCTGGTGAATGTAATGCCACCATCGCTGCGGTATGAACAGACATACTCAGCACAAAGCTGAGGTGCGATTACATTGGCTAGAATTTCTTTAAATAAAAGGCACAGAAGAGCTTTCCATGCCTAACAAGTTCATGCTGCACTCGAATCTCCTCTTATGTTTCCTCTTCTAAATCTGCCATCGCACTCATCGAACTCACATGCTGATTTAGCTTCAAGATTTAGTGCTAGTCAGCGTACCTCAGTTCTCGACTCGGGAGGTGAAGGAATTGAATAGTTGAGCACAGGTCTGTCGAGTGCATGTGACTTGTGGCCTCAGTAATACGCTCGGTGGTGCGGAATCTCAATTTTTCTGCAGTTGTCTTGGAATGGAGGGTGATTGTGTGTTGTTCAGTGTCACACTCGGCTGTGACGGATCAGGCTAGCTGAGGCAGAGGCAAGGCATTGGGTATTAGTTTGTGCAACCTTCATTACAATTGTCAACTAGTGACTGGGAATTTATTTTTGATCATTATTCATTCGTGAAACGTGGGTGTCATTGACAAAACTAGGTATCTTTCCCTTCCTTATTTAGTTTGAGAAGGTTATTTTGTTGTAGTGCACCCGGTGTCCGGAGGGAATGCAGCTGGGAAATTTGCTCCATTTTTTTTCCTCGGTTACAAGGATGGAATACAGATGTTTATCCAAGTCAGAATTATGTGTGGCTTGGATTTGACCTGGATGTTGGTGGTGTTCCCATGTTTTTGCTGACATTCCTTCTACTTACTTTAGTTCTTGGGTTTGGATCATGTTGTTCAAAGAGCCTTCGTGATTCATAACATCATGTATGTATTCTGCTCTGCCAGTGATGGAGTTCGTGTTGTTGATGGGGAGACGCTCAGGCCGGCTGTTTGAGCAAGATCGTGTTGAACTCCTTGAATGCTGTCGAATCCGCAATCATCCGGGCAAGTGGATAGTTTTGTATTTGACCTCATCCATGTTGGTGATGGCTTTGGGACGTCAGGTCAATTATTATCCAAAGAAAACGTAGCCTGTTCTGGACGTAGCAGTATTTACATGACTGGTCCAGTAAGGGTCCTGATTAACTGTAAGCCTCAGCATGTTAATTCTTTGGGATTTGGTGAGAAGATTCTATGCAAGTCGTGAAGAATGCCTTTAACTCAGTGAGGTTTTTGCCTCAGTACCGCTCGAAAGGACGAAGGCGACAATGCTTAGAGGTTTTTTTCCCCAGTTTGTACTCATGCTCAGTGTTATCTGTAACAAGTGTGAGCGAGATAGATTGCATTCAAGAAATATATGCGGCAAAATGTTTTGCTACCCAGCCAGGCAAATTGTGTGTCACCTACAAGTGCTCAGCATTGAGGTACTGTCCACGTTTTATTGTTTGGTTTTACGAGTACGTCTTTTACATGATTGGCAATAGGATATTATCCTCTCACCGCATTTTCAATGGTTAAAAAAGCAAATCATATTAGCGTCGGTAGCAGCTGAACTTTATTGTAGGCTTAACTTAAGTAGGATAATTTGAATTTAAAAAAAACCGTCGTCAATCTGTAGCATACATTTGAGAAAAGTGTTCATAATTTGTGCATTTCAATATTGAATCTTTAATGCATTCAGTTTAACGTAGTCTAGTCTGATCTATTTCACTATATGTTGATAAAGACAATATTGACATTGTTAGAGTTGTATGTAACGTTGCAGTAAAGGAGCTGTAGCTGAGCGCGAGCCTGCTGCCTTGCTGAAAGTGTTCCGTTCCCTAGTTTTGCAAAGGATAATGAGACATTGCCCATAAATTTGTCAAAAAAAGAGGAAAGAGGAAAAACGCTTGTGGGATAAACGAGGCAGTAATTTGCAACGAATTGATAAAAAACACTTAAGGGATGTGGGAGGAAGAGGATGTATGCGAATTGCTTTCACAGAGCAGCAGTAATGGTGCAAAGGGCCGCCTTCATGAGCTGCACCCATTTCAAAATCCACATTCCGGAAAGCTATGCATGCGCGAAATTTACAGACCGAAAAGACTCGGTGGCCAGCATCGGGATATAATCCCAGAATCCTGTCGTTTTCAGCATCACGTTGTAATCATCTGAGCCACTCAGCTGTCACATCGATCCTTCCCTTCAATTGTGATCACGTGACTTTCAAATTGAGCCTAGTGAACCATTAATTCCGTTTGTTTTCCCTTGAAGTCTTGCCGAGCTCAAGCGCTAACGTTAACAACTTTATATTTTCAACCTTTTCTGGACGTGATAAAACCTGTCTAAACGGAGGTGCAAGCGGGAACCAAAGCAAGTAGGTTTTTTTTAGGAGTTATTACAGTACTAACTTGTAGCCAAATGCAAGAGCTTGAAACCTTTTCTTTCGTTAACAAAATGTTTAATTTAATTCTCTAAATAACCTCTGAAACTTTTTTCCTTCTGAATTCAGGGCACCCATATCGAATTAAAATATGTTTGCAAAAAAGTTGCGACTACGTGGTCAAGTTCCCTCGTGCATTTGATCCTCTGGTACAGATTATCTGCCACGTCACAACACCACTGCATGTCGTCATCATTCCCCTGCACTGGACCAACTATTCGGGTCTCCAGTATGTGTCAATTTATGAGCATTCTCTTAGAGATTGTGCGCACCTCCATTCATTTATGATTGATTCACATGATGTGGGCTTTGCTGGCTAGGCCAGCATTTATTGCTCATCCCTAGTTGTCCTTGAGAAGGTGGTGATGAACTGCTTTTTTGAACTGCTGCAGTCCCTGTGGTGTAGGTATACCCAGAGTGCTGTAAGGAAGGTTGTTCTAGGATTTGATGCAGTGAAAGTGCAGGAACGGCGTTATATTGCCAAGTGTGGACGGTGAATTTCTTGGAGGGGGCCTTCCAGGGGCTGGGAATCCAGTCAATCTACAGCCCTTCGCCTTCTGTTTGGTAGTGATCGTGCGCTTGTACGGGCTCTCTAAGCAGCCCTGGTGAACTCCTACATTACATATTGTAGAATGAACACACTGTTGGAACTAAGCCTCCGTGGTGGAGGGAGTGAATGTTTGTGGATGTGTTGCCGATCAAGCGGGCTGCTTTGTCCTGATGGTTTCAAGCTTCATCAGCGTTGCAGGGGTTCCACTGATCCAGGCAAGTGGGCAGTATTTCATCACACTCCTGACTTGTGGGATTGAGGCCTTCCCAAAAGCAACCAGTCTGGTCTCAGCAATAGTAAGGATCTAGTCAAGGACTCTATAATATCAGATTTTCAATGGTACTGGATAGTTTAACAGCAGAAAGAAACAAAATGATTCATGCACGAGGATACCCAGGCTCCTCTGCATTTCCAAGCTTTGCAACCACTCACCGTTCAGATTATGTGCTCTTTTTCTGATCGTCCTGTCAAAATGGACATTCTCACGAATTACTCCGTTATACCGCATTTGACAGGTCTTTGTCCACCTATCTCTATCCTTACGTCATTTTCACAGATTACTTTCCGACCTATTTTTCTATCATACTTACTTACCTACCTACATTTCTGTCGTACTTACTTTCCTACCTACCTTGCCGGATGTTTAAGTCTCATTTGCCACGTTTAGATTTTTGTGAATACGGAGTTATTCCCGCCGATAAATTTAGAAAGCGATAGCAGAACATACCACAATTTATATAAGATTTTAAAACATGAAGAGTTCACCTGGTGCCATAAGCCTGCCTTCTCCCTGTAACTCTGCACATTGTTTGCTTTCCAATCATCATCAAATCCCCCCTTGCACCTGGATGATTTGCTTGAATGCAGCCTGTACCTGAGACAGTGGTTGTTGGGGGATTGACATCTACTCCTCCAAGACAGCACAAAGGTGGTCACGTTAAAAAGCCGTTGTGTTGTCCAAAGGTCACTCCATAAGACCATAAGACATAGGTGCAGAAATTAGGCTATTCAGCCAATCGAATCTGCTCCGCCATTCAATCATCACTGATAGATTTCTCAACCCCATTCTCCCGCCTTCTCTCTGTAACCTTTGCTCCTCCTTACCAATCAAGAACCTATCTTTCTCGACCTTAAATACACTCAATGACCTGGCCTCCACAGCCTTCTGTGACAATTAATTCCATAGATTCACCACTCTCTGGCTAAAGAAGTTTCTCCTCATTTTTGTTTTAAATGGTCTTCCCTTTACTCTGAGGCTGTGCAGTCGTGTCCTAGTCTCCCCTACTAATGGAAACATCTTCTCCACATCCACACTATCCAGGCCTTTTAGTATTCTGTAAGTTAGAATCAAATACTCCCTCGTCCTTCTAGACTCCATCGAGTATAGACCCAGAGTCCTCACACGTTCCTCACATGTTAAGGCTTTCATTCCTGGGATCGTTCTTGTGAACCTCCTCTGAGTCCTCTCGAGGGCTAGCACTTCCTTCCAGAGGTATGGGGACCAAAATTGCTTACACTATTCTAAATGTGGTCTGACTAGAGCCTTATAAAGACTCAACAGCACATCCCTGCTTTTACATTCTGGTGTTCTCGAAATAAATGCCATCATTGCCTTCCTAACTAACGAGTCAACCTGTAAGTTAACCTTAAGAGAATCCTGGACTAGGTCTCCCAAGTCCCTATGCACTCCAGAATTCTAAATTCTCTCCCCATTTAGAAAATAGTCTATACCTCTATTCTTCCTACCAAAGTGCATGATCTCACACTTCCCCACGTTGTATTCCGTCTGGTCACTTCTTTGCCCATTCTCCTAACCTGCCCAAATCCTTCTGCATCCTCCTCAATGCTAGCTATCCCTCCACCTATCTTTGTATCATCTGTAAACTTAGCCAGAATACCCTCAATTCCTTAATCTAGATCATTAATGTATAAAGTGAAAAGTTATGGTTCCAACACTGACCCCTGCAGAACTCCACTAGTCATTGGCCACCTGAGAATGACCCCCTTATCCCCACTTTCTGCCTCCTGCCAGACAGACAATCGTCTTTCCATGCTAGTACCTTGCATCTAGAACCAAGAGGTCTTATCTGAGTGTGCAGCCTCCATTGCGGCACTTTGTCAAAGGCATTCTGGAATTCCAAGTAGATAATACCCATTGTCTCCCCTTTGTCTAACCTACTCGTTACCTCCTCAAAGAATTCTAACAGTCCCCTATTCTCTATTGCTCCCAAGGGCATTTCCACTTCCTGGTGATGGGCACTGCCCTATTTCTGCTTGTGATCGGTACATGAAGCAGCTCCATGTGAATCAGGAGTGAGCAGGAACGAGATTGCGAGAGATTGGAGCCTCTGGCCTGAGACACGAGAGACCTAACTTTTGCAATCGGGCGCGAGTGAAGTGCGAGACTGCAACCATGTGGATCGCGAGAGAGGGAGGAACGCAGATTGCAAACAATTATTGTGATATTGGGGAAGGGTGGGAGCTGGGAAACAAGGCCAGCATGGAGTTGTTTTTTAGTTGGGGGTAGGAGGGGTGGGGGTGCGGCTGAGCGCCGAGAGGAGAGAAGAACTTGCTGGAAACAACGATCACGATTTTCTCGAGTATTCCCTGAAATAAACGGCACTTTAACCTATTATTTCAGCGAGTAAGGACTGTAACACAGAGACAATTTTCTAATTCTTCCTCCTAATATGAACTTTAGCGAGTGAGCCACATTCCTGCTGCATGATGAGACGGTTTCTAATGCAGCTGTCGGCCCTCTGCTGAGTCAGCCTGCATGGTGCATCCTGGGCTAGAAATATGACGCCCTGCTTCTTGGATGGAGAGCAGAGAAACAATGACCACAGGGCAGCCCTCACCTGAAGGGGACAGGCAAATCCTCCAGCATGTTCAGGAGATGCTCTTCATTTCAAGTTTTAACACAACGGTGGAAGCCTCTTCATGCAGTGCACGTGCTTTACTCAAGCATTATTTCAGCTTTCAGCCTTTCTCAGAAACATCCCCGGATACAGAGAGATGTTTTCTGCAACTTAGTTTGGATTGGACAGTGTGTTTCCAACTTCTTGAAGTCAAATAATTACACGCAGTTCAAAATGTTCTAGAAATATCTGCATTCAAATAGAGATCGCACAAAATGGTATAGTCACAACAATCCTTATTGGTGTTCCCAGATCTTTTTGCTTTCCGCCAATAATTTTCAGTCTTTTCTGACCGTTGCTGCCATTCTGACCATTGACCATCTCACTCCCTCAGCAGATTCTTATCAGGCTTTGTCCACTCTTATTGCTATCTCTTTCGGCCATCTGGACATCAGTGACCTTACTGATGCCAAGCACTGACCGCCCCTGGCAGATCCAGCTGCAGCGAGCCAAAAGTTATGTCTGGATTTCTGTATCATGGAGCTGGTGACCAGAATTGAACCGCGGACTGTCGTGAACGACAAGAAGAATTGAAATGAAGGGGGACGCGCCCTGTCAAATAGAAGGGACAAGGGAAGGTCTTGGGCAAAATTTCGAAAATCAGTGGTAAGTTTCATTCTTTATTTTCTCCTACTGTAACAAACAGAAGTTCGCAGTGGTGTTGAATGCCAGAAAACTGCTTTGAAAATCACTCTGCACAATATTTCCATCAATACGTCCGTTTAGACATGCATGTATGGGTCAAAGTCCACCAGTTTATTTTTATTTTTTAAAGATACCAATGTTTTATTTTGCAACCTGAGCCAAGACTTCGAAGGACTGTACTACTTCCACACTAAGTCACGATCAATACTCAATACTAACAAAAATACAATTAGAAAGCCCAGCCTCCAGAAGAAGCCAATTTTACTGTCTAATAATGTTTTAGAAATTGTTTAAATGTCACTTCAAAATAGTCTGGAGAAAATGTAATTAAGCAGTGTTTCAGCACGCTCCTCCCGAATCCATCGTACCAGCTGGATACCTTTGGTCAGAATGGTCAGACATTTGGCCTGGATGGCACACAGATTGGTGCCCCCCCCCCCCCCCCCCCAATTAGGCCAACTGAAATGGCCTCACTGGTTTCCTGCAAAGCTCCAACTCCTGCACGCTGAAACATCAGGACAGTTTTGAAGTCCTGGGCAATTTCACTCACGATTCGCTGGTAGGGCAGTTTACGGATAAGCAACTCTTCTGGACTGCTGGTATGGTGCTCCTGGACTGGCCTGTAGCTATGAGGTTTCTTCACTCCGCCACTGGAGGGGTGCTCTTCCGGTAGGCCAGCTGGCTCCTTGGAGCTTTGCCGCCAGTTGGTTTACTGCTGGCCTGTTTGGTACAAACCCATCTCCGCTCACATGATCAACTTGAACACCTACAATTCTCTACTCAGGTACATGATTTATGTTCTTGTCTGCTCTCTGCCACACAAGGAAATATGACCACATTGTTACAGAGGCAGATATTAAAACTGTGATAACTGATATACAAAGAATTCTTCCAGTCAATCCTATTCATTGTGATTTGAGTGATTCCTGAGACATTCCAATATTACTTTTGCGGAGTCAAGGGAGAAGCTGAAAATCGCCTATCCCGTTTTTGGTATGTAGTTGGAAGCTGCTGCTACTTACCATGCTGCAGGGGCGAGCACACACAACGTGAAGAATGTGAAGACAAAGGGCAGTGTGCAGCCTCCTGCCATTGGATTCTATGACAATTGGGGTGGGTCAGCACAGAAAAAAGGGCAAACAGTGTGATTTACCAGGGCCCAGATTGGTGACAAGCCGACTGCTCTGTCTGTATGGGTAGTGGGCAAGCTGGAGTGTGAGGAGCTGGAGCGACCTCCCACTAGGCCGAATAAACCTTCACCAGTGGCATCAAGCAGTGGACAGCATTGCTGAAAACGGACACTCCTCACAGTGACAGCGGAAATGAGCCAAGGGAGCCATCTAGGGAGATGGGGGCAAGGGAACATGAGCCTGAGGCTCAAGGTTCAGCCCCCAGTCAAATGAAAACAATCACATTGGGTCAATGAGACACACATCACCGCGCCAGCTGCATTCGCCGGCTCTTTCGGCTGAAATCCAATTCGTAACAGTTGAACCTACATGGCTGGGAAATGGGGACATACGGGCAAGCATAAGAACTCCAGCACCGCTTTACTCAATTCTGTACATACGAGGGGACAGCTACGGAGGTGGGGCAGGTAGACAAACACACTTGGGTGAAAGAGGGATTCTGGCAAGCCCTGAGGAATGGGAATGGTGCAGAGAACTAGAGACTACGGGTCCAATTGAACATTTAACGAAGGACACGACCATACATTGTGTGATTGCCGTGTCGCTGCACATTATGATGTCTTGTTTGAGGGAGCAGAAAATGGTGTCGAGTGAACTTGGATTTGGCCACCCCTAACCATGATTGAGAATCTGCAATTGGATGTCATTCAATGTATCTGGATCATTCCAGCCTCTCCCCATCCACCACCCCCTTACCGCCACCCTCCCCCCGACCCCACCCGACCCCACCTTGCCTGCTGACTTTCCTCTCTCCATTGATGCTTTGATCCTTGCAAAGCTGCAATTCACGTGGGACATTGTTGAACTCTTGGAGCGCAATGGTGGCACTGACAGCAGGCCTGGATATGAAAAGTGGGTATTACTTGTGGAAATCCCTCTCCATTATTTGAATACAGATCTCACTGTGAGGTCACGCGGCTTTCCACTGTACATGCTCATAAGCAGTGGATCAGGGAAAGCAAGGATTTTGCCAGTTGGATGGTATCATTCTCTCTCTTTTAATGCCACTGGGTTAATAATCTAATCAGTCTTTAGTCAACGTGTCATCAAATCAATTCGAGCCAGACTGTCATTCCTACAAACAATTTCTCCCACAAACATTGGATAGGGGCTCACCAACAGCTCGGCATACAAATGTGTTCTGTACACTCGTGGCACAAATATCAAACTCAGAATTAATCGCATTTGAAATGCTCTAAACAATATTCATCTACATAATAATAAATAATAATTAATCCTATGTATATTGTAAGTAGTGTGCTCAGAAATCTGACGCACCCAAACGAGAATAATTATCCTTCTGTTAAAAACAACTAAAATACATATAAAACCATAAGCTGTAGTTGTGAAAATATGTGAGAGAAGGGGAGGTAACGATAGAGAGGTGATGAGGGAGAGAGTCCTCCATTGGTGCCAAAGGTCTGGAGGATTGAAAGTGTTACAACCATCTTCAAAAAAGGGGAATAAGACTAACCAGCATATTGCAGGTCAGTCAGTTTAATGTCAGTGTTGTGAACCTTTGACAAACAAAAAATCTTTAAGTAAATCGATTGAAATAAATAGTTAAATCTGGAGTGTGTCGATCGCCGAATTTGGCAACTTCCCTGGAAATTTGGTGTAAGTATTACATGAGCAGATCTCACTGTCTGCCGCATTTTCTCTTTAAGAAATTGACCCACGATACGCACAAGTTTTCATGACATCACTATACCGACCACGGGGCCATTCAACTTATCTTATTCAACAGTCCTGTCAGTTGGTGGCTTTTAAGTATTATAAAGCCCAGGCTGAAGGTAATCCCTTGCCCCCACCGCATCCGCCCCTCCCCCAAAAGCACATCTGTCACTTGCTCCTCCTGCTTTCTACCCTTAATGCCATTATTAGCACGTTCCTTAGCTAATGTCACCAACGTCCGATCCCATTTTTCCTTTTGTCCATGATAACTTTGGCAATCTCCTCTTTGCTTCCACCTATCACTGACCCTCTCTCCAGCTCTACCTGTCCCACCCCCTCAAACAGCTTACATTTCACCTCATTTCTATGTATCCTTCTTTCTAATGAAACATCATACGGACTAAAAACGTTCACTGTTTTCCTCTCCGCAGGTGCTGTCAGACCTGCTGCGTTTTTCCAGCTAGTTTTTGTTTGTTTTTGTTTCAGATTTCTGTATCCGAAGTATTTTCTTTTTATGTTGTTGAAGGCAAAATACTGCGAATTTTGAATTTGTGAAACAAAAGCAAAAAATATTGGAAAAACTCAGCTCCCTCTATCTCTGAATTTTGTCCGAGAAATGTTCACTGACTGACTCCCTAATTTTCAGCAACTGCCAGCAGTGATCCAGTCTGGAGCGGGATTATTACAGAGCGAAATAGGAACAGTTTGACAGCTCGGCCCAGGACTCGGCTCTGCCTGAAATCCCACAGGAGTGTTTGTCAATAGGGAAGTCTGTTCATGGCTCATTTGTCCCTTGTAGAAAGCGTGAAATAAGAGGTTTTAGTTGCGGGTATGTTGTGAATGTGGAGTTATTTCCGCTGGGTAACATTTGAAAGAGACAGCAAAATGAACCACAATGTATACAGGATATTAAAACAGCGCTTGTGTTTTGAGACAAGAGGAGCTGAATAAAATAAGAGAAAGAGAACGAATTGTAAATCTCGGACCTTTCTTTGAACCAGAAAAAAATGCTGGGAAACCTCAGCAAGTCTGACAGCAACTGTGGAGCGAAAGGCAGATTTAACTATTTGACTCCGAATGACTTTTCCTTAAATCATTGATGATTTTAAAGTTCTCCTATTATAAACCTCTCCTTTCCTAAACCTCTTCTGTTTCTCAGTTATCAGATCGTGGGAAATATAGGCAAATGAGCTGTTTTAAAGAGCGACCAATCAGTGCAGTTCTCGGTTGATAAGAAAATTAAATGTTGAATAAACTGGTACTTCCTTGTAAAAGTCTGGCACTGGATATTTTCGGAACAGGAACTAGTAGCGGGAAAGCACGAGCCAAGGCCAAGTCCACTCATCCCGGTTCGGACTGCAGTTCCCTATGTGCCGTGTTCACAGGCTCCTGTGAAATGGGAACTATGCTGAGCGTGTGGGTGCCGGAGTCCCGGTCAATCTGGCTGCTGTGCTCGAGTATCTGACCAAAGGCTCCTTTCAGAGCCACCCACAGTCTCTGTGAAAGGGCTGGTTACTGTCTGAAATATTCACTCATTTAATGATACCAAAAATGAGCGGAGTGGAACGGGTTCGCAAATACAATTCGAAATTTGAGACCGTTACCAGATCTATTGAATTCGCAGACAGTCCTTACTGTCTTGGTTTCTCATTATAACTGAGAGATTGACCTGGTTCCATGTGTGAGATTCATCTGTCTGCTCCACATCCTGTTCTCGTTCAATTAGTTAAAGTGACTCAAAACCCTGAAATGTAAACACTGAATACAATATGTGAATTGCGTGGTGCGATCCCCAAAAGATCAGAAATATTGTTCACTAATCCAGAGTAATTGAATTAAAGTGGCCAGTTTAACCATTATTAGTTCAGATAATGCTGGGAACACACGGAGGTTAGGCCACATCTGTGCCTGAGTTTATCCAGTATACCCAATTTAGACCCATTCACGGACTGGGCGAATATCAGTTCATACAAACCCCAGTTGCTTAATTCCATTTACCAGCATATGTTTCCTTACAGCTTCTCCTCACATATATCCCCTTCTAAAAGATAGGGTTTGAAAACAATAATTCCATATAAATCAGCAACATTAATCGAAGGAAACCTGTGATCTGGGGCCTGGAGGTTGCCGGAGATGCTGTTTCTGAATTCTCGGTCGGATATCAGACTCACACTCCATTAATTAAGGAGCTGCCGCATTACCGGAATCAAACACAGATCACAGGTTACAGATCGATCATCCTCACCATACATTGGTCAACATGTGACTCCAGACACAGGGCTCTGAACTGCCCCCTGAAGTGGCGTCGCAAGATCACTCGGTTGCAAAGTCTAGTTGGGGGGGGGGGGGGGGGAATGCTGGTCTCAACAGTGGCAGGTCACAGCTCGGCCCATTGTCAATATGATGGCTCAGAAAAGAGCCGTCGTTACACTTGGTGTTGATGTCGGGGTTTAGGCTAGCTCCTGGAGGATGCGGCGTGTAAGCTGGGTGTCCTTGGGCACGGTGGTGACTCGCTTGCATGGTGCACAGGCTGATGTCCTCAAATAACCCCACCCCAGCTCAGTCTTGCTGGCCTCTTGCAGGTCCATGACAGCCGTGCTCTGGAAGCGCTGGTCTGCATTGAAGTCCTAAGCGAACTTCCGCACCAGTCTATGGAAGGGCAGGTTGCGGATGAGCAGCTCAGTGGAATTCTGGTAGCGCCGGATCCCGCTCAGAGCCACAGTCCCGGCTCTGCAGCGATGAGTCTTCTTCAATTGGCGCGTGGCTGGAGCGCGCTCCCGGCCGGGGAGCTTTGGGAGCCAGCTATTTGCGCGCAGTTTTCCTCCGGACGATTTGTCTGCTTGGTCCAGGTCATTTTCTGATGTGTACTTTCTTTAATTGAAAATATAGTTGATTCATAAAATATCTGAAAGAACATTTGAAAGAATCTCTAAATCGACATCACAAAAAGTGCAGACACATTCAACGTTTACACTTGGAGCACGAAGTGTTTCAATACAATCAATGATTGTGCCAATCATTTCAAAATGGTCATTACTGACAGTCAGGCAATACAATGATATTGGAATAATCAATATACATCATGTTGCACTCTGACATGCTTCAATACGATTAGAATAAAATTAGTATTCAATTCATGCTTTGATTGTGAGCCGTATAGCCCGAGGGTTCCATACCTTTCTCAGTCCCTCGGTGAGAATATTTGTTCAGATTCCACTTTAACACAAAGATCACGAGGTGTTTCAATATAATCAATGAATATTACAATCATATCAACATGGTCATTACAGACAGTCAGGCAGTGCAATGATATTTGAATTATCAAGATACATTTTGAAGAGTTGTCAGCGCAGTCTGTAACACAAGAATTGTTAATACCGATTCTACTGCACACCCGTCTTTTTAATGTCTGTCAGAGACCAATCCGAGCCGGAATTGGCGAGAACCAGGCAGCTTTCAACCAAACTCTGGCTATGAAATGCAGCACGGGAAACTAGAGGACACCACTGGCTGACCTTTAATTGGACAATTTTCAAAGATGCAGGAACCAACTTTTTCACCTGAAGAAAATTTGATATTTTGTATTTAACATAATAATCACGAAAAACTTTTAGCAAGACGGTGCAAAGTCGCTTTCATTCACAGCTTTCTGAATTCAATAGAAACCAGCTCTATTCTGCTCCACCTGCTCCTCCCCACATCAGCCAACAGCATAAAACCTGTCACATTTCTAACTCTCCCTGGTGCCGAAGTAGATTCACATTCAGCTCTAAAGGTTAACGGTGTTCCTTTCCGATTTGACACTGCAGTTCGCGAAAAACCATAGTTATTAACAAAAAGGATCAAACGTGAGTAATATATTAAAATGGAACGTATTTCGATTTGAATTACACCAGCGTACTTTTGAAAATAAAGCTATATTGAGCAGAGCACAAGAAACGCCACAGCATAGAGGGGTAGTTCTAAGGGTTAAGTGGTGGAAAATGGGATCAGAATAAACAGGTGCTTTATGGCCGGCAAAAGCAAGAGCAGGCTGTTTCTGCGCTTTGTAATTCTAAAACGCCCAACAAATGCAGCTTCCGTTTGACTGCTTTGTAGGTGAAAGATTGCGCTGGCCGGGAGTCGAAGCCGCTCAACTGCTTGGGAAGCAGCCATGTTCACCAGTACACCACTACCGCTGACTGGGGGCTGCTCACGGCGTATTAATCTGGATTTTGGTGCTGAACCTTTCCCAATAGGTTTCCGTTTTTTTTTCAACCATTGGCAACAAATTTATAAACCACACAGCACCCAAAAAGAGAGTAGCTGATACCTATAATATCCGATGAGATTTAGATGGACTTTCCTGAAATTCACATCAGACATATGTCGAGTTAAATCATAATTGGAATTGCACTTCACGAGATTCAAGACTAATGATTTTACTTCCCCGCTCACTGATGAATAACACATCTCCCATTCTGTTACTTTTATGCTGACAGCCCAAGAATCAAAGGCATATTGGGGAGCAGAAGAAGGCCATTTTGTATGGACCTCAATGATTCATGTTCCATGGTACAGCGCCTTTTAACATGGCGTACATTTCAGGGGCAAAACGTTCAAAAGCAAGGAAATTGTGATGCACCTGTGTAAAACACTGTTTGGACCTCAGCGGTGGTATTGTGCCCACTGTCAAGAAGATATAGTAATTTTCCTAATGTCACTTGAATTTATTGTAAAATACAGAAACAGTGGGATGTGTCGCTGTGTCTACATATGTGTGTGTGTGTGTGTGTGTGTGTGTGTGTGTGTGTGTGTGTGTGTGTGTGTGTGTGTTTTAATTGAATTACAGACAGCTAGCCTGGGTGTTTTGATTTAAGAAGAGCGGTTAGGTTTTAAATGTAAATTAGATAAACTTGGGGAATTTTAGAAAACTAGCTGTCAAGGGGACATTTCCATTTTGAAATATACATGTCAGATTTTTTTTTAAAGCGGGCTGGAGGTAGTGGTGATGAATTGTGTCACATATCGAGGTGAAGTTTAGAAACAGTGATTAATTTTTCCCAATGATTACTTGTAAAACGTAATGCTATGAGAAGTGTTTGAATATCAGGGAGATAAAGCACAGAACAGAGTGAAGTATTGGGTATTTGCATTTCAAGACCAATATATGTATAAATAAGGAATAGGCGTTGTGTGTAAGGGAATGTATTTTCAAAATCTTACAAGTGTGAGAAAAAACCTTCAATATCTGTGCTTCAAGCCGCTGCCTTCGAAGGACTGACACTAAGAAAACTCAGTTTGATGTCGACGTTTTCAAAGTACCATGTTCCTTTGTCTTGGTATTTTAAAATCTACCTGTCTTACTGTTGTCTTAATGAAATTGTAAATAGGAGCTAGATTGAGTAGGGGGTTTAGAAGTTATCATAGTATAATTTGTAGATCTATGCATGCTTTTAAGCTCATTTAATATTAATAAATGTTTAATCAAAATTCATAAAGACCTACAATCTTCTCAGAATTGAATTCACATCGCAAATCTCAAAATTTATAGAAATTGCAAAACAAGTTGTGGCAGTGGTTTCAAATTTCTCATTTGGCATTAAACTACTCAGCATTCATCATCGGCATTGTGATAAGATAGCTGTAAGCTCTTTGTGGGATATATTTGAAGTTCCTTCATTTTTTTGCAATGGGTGAATCTTAATATTATGAGTACGAGAAGCATTTTGAATTCAGGAGTTGGGGTGAATAATTTTGCAGTGGTAAGACTGTACTATGTCTTTGGCAGTTGTTGAGACTTGTTTGGGAGTTGAATTTATGTCGTTGGCTGGTTCACAAAAGGTAAATAAAGTTTAGTCATTGGAATTGGCAGAAAAATTACAATTGGGGTTCCCTGCAGTTGCTAAGGAAGCAAATATGATTGGAGGTATAGTATAGCATAAAATTCGAAGTGATATCTGATACTAGAAGTAATGCTGGAAGTACTGAAACTTCAGTTAAAGAAAAAAGAGACTTGAATTTGAAACAATTAAACGGACTTATAAAACTTGAACTAGAGGCAAACAAAAAGGAAAATAATTGGAAATGAATTAACTGTTACTAGAGGGAGCACAAAAAAGAAAGGGGAAAAGAGAGATCATTTCAAAAAGTAATGGAAATCCGAACACTTGATCTCCAGAGGGAAACATTGACAATGGGAGACACAATAATGGGAGGACCAAGGGAATATCGGCTTTAGCGGCTGGTAGTTAAAAAAGGAGACCTCAGATTCTATGGAAAGTGCTGATGATGAAAAAGCTTTTAAATTAAAACCCAATGGGAAGAAGTTTAAATTTGTACAAGCTCTTCAAAGGTTTGAGGAAAAATATGTTGAAGCATTCTTTATTTCATTTAACAGGATAGCTAAACAAATGAAATAGCCATAGGAAAACTGGGCAGTGTTGTTGCCATCCAAGTTGGTGGGTAGTGCACCTGAGGTCCTGCTTTGCTGTCACAAGAAATGTCGTTGAATTATGATAGATTAAAAGCACTATTTTTAGTGCATATGAGTTCGTGCCTGAGACATACATGGAGAGATTTAGGAATATCAGAAAACAACATGGGCAAATTTATTTTGAGTTGGAAAGAGGAAAACAAAATAATTTTGAACTGTGGTTCCGAGAAACAATTCTCGTGATTATTTACTTCACTTTTTCCAACATCCTTCACATCTGCACATATTCCCTGAAGTGCACTGCCGAGAACTAGACGGGATGCAGCAGCTAAGCCTGACCTAGTGCCTTCTACAAATCTTTATGATTTATTCCCATTTCAACATTCTTTGGTTTTTGTGTCATGAAAAAGTTCTGACTCCTGTCCTCACAGACAATCAATGTTCGAATTGAGAATTTTCAGAAAGAGCAGTTTATGCGAGCAGCTTATGCAAGGAAGCACTTGAATCTTTGAGGAGCCGTGAAATTCATGCCACTACTGCTCATATTTCTCCTGTTCTCACAGACACCACCCAAACGAAACACAAGGATTACATTGACCTTGGAGTGGAAGTGGTGCTGATTCACCAGTTGTGTTCCGGAGTTTGGTAGGTAATCATAGGAGTTCAGGTTTGATAATCAGAGTGGTGTTATCATAGAATGGCTAGAACACTGAAAGGGGCTATTTGGCCTTTCCAGTCTCTGCTGTCTCTGTGAAGGAGATATTCCCTTTGTGTCAATCCCTAAGCTTCTCCCTGGCTCCGACACGTTTTTGTTTCATTTCAGGGCTTCTCTCTTTTATGTTTTCTTGAGTACAAAGGAATGAGGGGTGACCTTATCAATGTTTATACCTGGGCAAATTTAAATATTAAGTTAAATACAGAGAAACTGTCTCCCCAGCTGGAGAATGGGGTTGAATTTTAACATTTTAATGTCCCTAATCCTTGGCAATATAGTCTAGTCGAAGCAAGAGAAAAGTCAGGAAGCACTTTTCACACTTAGATTATAAATCTAGAAGCAATTCATAAAATAGTCGAAGCTATTGCGATACCGACATGATTGTTTTCTTTTTCTTTGCATATCAATGAAATGTCTCCGTATCTTTCACTCTCCTTGAAGAATGCAATGGATATTGCTAGTTTTGTTTGTATTTTCATTGGGACTGGACATCATGAACCAAAAAGCAGCACATAAATATGTCCTGGAGCCCTGCACCTCAGGGTGAATGTTTTATGTTCTGCAAACGTGCTTTCTAACCCTGGCCACCAGGGTTCCCAGAACAGCCATGGGAAAGAGACGTAACAAAATTCTGAATGTTGCATTCATTTCAGCAAGATTTGAAGTTGCAGAACTTGGAAAGGGAAGCTACAAAGTAACACATTGATTTTGCTGATGGGTAAACATGTTCATATGCTCTCTGCTGTGGGAAAGTGTGATAACGTTCCATTGAAAGCTAGAAAGCTCATGCAGAATAACTAAATTGAGTGAATCACAAAATGTGGGGGTGTAAATAGATTTCTCAGCCTAAGGTCTTCATTAAAAAGCTTCAGCACCTATCCCTCCCAGCTCTTTCCTGCATAACGTGCAGTAACATAAATCAGTCAACCTTACATCGCCCTCAGCTATTGCTGGCAATAAATCAAAATGCTCCTTTACCATAAAACCTAATAATAATTAAGGCTCCTTCTGGACTTGCTTGATCTGATTTAAAGTTATGCATGAATAGAAGCATTAGCGGAGTTGGATTTCAGCAATTGCTATTTACTGAACAGGCGTTTTAAATAAGTAACGCAAGGGAGTCGGCTTGCATCCGAGGATTCTAATGAGAATTTTTGAATTGTATCCCAATAATTTGCTGCACACGTCATTTTAGATTTGTTAATGGGCTTCGTCAAGGTGGGAATGGATAACTTTACTTTGAAAGAGCGCTTGACTCCTGACACATTCAGTATTAGCTGCATGGGGCAAATGGATTCATATCAAATTTTGAAGAATCAGAGGTGGGTGATTGAAGGATATATCGTTTAATGGATCTTGACAGTGTAGACGTTGGAAATATTTTTCCTAAGGCTCGTGATTCTTAGCACTATTGGCCAGAGCCTCAGGATCAGGCGTCAGCCATTATCCATGAGATGAGGAAAAATCACTTCGTTCAAATGGTTTGGTATCTTCTGAATTCCAAACATGG
The DNA here is from genome assembly GCA_026770705.1 of Isurus oxyrinchus. NCBI lineage: Eukaryota > Metazoa > Chordata > Chondrichthyes > Lamniformes > Lamnidae > Isurus > Isurus oxyrinchus. The sequence continues at coordinate 562,266 of JANJGN010000136.1, forward strand.
GTGGCCTGAGCAATTTCAAGACGAAATCGATATCTCCAGGGTTTCTAAGGGATTGGCATAATGGGATAGTCCAGGTAAGTGCAATTGAGGAAGATCAGCCAAGAAGTTTGAGAAGCCGTCAAGACCAGTATATAACGCAACTGCTGCTATTTCTTATGTTCTTACAGGCACGACCCAGAGGAACAAATAAGATTATACGGACCTTGATGTGGAAGGATTCCACAGTTCCCAGTCGAATTCCAAAACGTTGTGGGTATTTTCGGAATGCAAGCTCCAAACTCACAGAATAATAAAAGGTTACAGCGCAGAAGGATGTCATTTGGCCCATAGGATCTGTGCTGATATTTGAAGGGACAATTCACTACTGTCACTACCCAGCCTTCTCCAAGGCACCCTGCACATTATTCTTTTCAGGAGGCCCTTTATTTTTCTCCTCCCGTGAGTATAGAAGAATGAAGCGTGAGCTGTTCAAGGTTTCTATCTAGTTGAAATGAATTGCTAGGTTAAATAAGGAGAATTGTTTCTCGCCGGTAAGGACAGGGTTGATTTCGCATATGGTTTTGCCACTGATCACAATCCAAGTGAGAAGTCGAGAAGCACTTTTCACACTTTTTCACGCTTAGGGTAGCTGGAAATCTAAAAAGTAGTTTTAAAAAATTTCCGAGCCTATCACAATTTCGAGTTGATGATTTTTTTATGCAAATAGAAGAATTGTCTTGGTTTCCTGCTCTGTCCTTGAAAACCTCAGCGGACATGTTCAGTTTTTGGCGTTTCATTTGGAAGGGAACAATTTGATCTACAAGCATCGATCAGACGTGGAGTAGAATACTAGTCATGTAGATTAACAATTTGACACTTTACTCTTGTTTGTTTCTTTTTTCCGATAAATTATACACGTTTTTCTTTTCTCACCTATTTCCATTATTTTTAAATTTATTTCCAACCATTGTTTTATTTCTACCTTTTAGTCTTTTCCGATTCCTTCACGCCACCCCAACCCCACTAGGGCTATCTGTGCCTTGCTCGTCCTGCTTTCAACCATTAATTAGCACATTCCTTTAGATAATATACAGAATTACCTGAAAAAGTTCAGCAGGTCTGGCAGCATCAGCGGAGAAGAAAAGAGTTGACGTTTCGAGTCCTCATGACCCTTCGACAGAACTTGAGTTCGAGTCCAAGAAAGAGTTGAAATAGGGCTCAAGGGTCATGAGGACTCGAAACATCAACTCTTTTCTTCTCCGCCAATGCTGACAGACCTGCTGAGTTTTTCCAGGTAATTCTGTTTTTGTTTTGGATTTCCAGCATCCGCAGTTTTTTTGCTTTTTCCTTTAAATAATATCACCACCTTCAACACCTATTTGGCCTTTTGTCTATGACATCTTTTGGTTATCTCCACCAGTTACTGGCCCTCCATCCAGCTCTCCTTCTCCCACCCTCCCTTAAACCAGCTTATGTTTCACCTCTTTTCTACTTTTCCTTAGTTCTGTTGAAGAGCCATGCGGACTCGAAACATTAACTGTGTTCCTCTCCGCAGATGCTGCCAGATCAGCAGAATTTTTCGACGTATTTTTGTTTTGATGCTTTACCAGATGAGCCAAGCGAAGCTCCATAGCTCCCTCCACAGTCTGACAGGAGGCATCACACCCTTCTTTGTGCACATTTCTTTCTTAACTCATCCTCCACAGTGCAATTCCCTCAGGGGCAGGTAAATGGGCAGTCTATCTTTTCCTTCATTTCACAAATCTTCTAACTGGTACAAACTGTTCTTTCCTTACCACTGGCATCTGATGTGATAACTTATGTTACCCAGGTATCTATCCCAGGCGTTTGAAACATCGAAAGGTAAATAAGATCCTATCTTTATATCAACACATAATTCTCAATGCTAGTATTGCAATTTGATGGTTCAGTTCATACATGCATTGAATCAAAGGAATAGAGGCCCCACTGAGAATTTAACTCAGGATCTCCCAAAACATAAATAAAAATACTTAGACAAACTAGGTAGTTCTGGCAGCATCCGAGGAGAGGAACAATGTTAACGTTTCGTGTCCGTATGACTCTTCAACAATACTACTAAAAGTAAAAAGTGAAATATAAACTGTTCTAAGGAGGGTGGGTGGGAAACGTAGAGCTGGATAGAGGGCCAGTGACAGGTGGAGATAGACAAAAGATGTCTTAGACAAAAGGACAAAGAGGTGTTGAAGGTGGTGAAATAATCTAAGTAACGTGCTAATTAAGGGTTGAAAGCAGGACAAGCAAGGTGCTGATAGCCCTATTGGGGGTGGGGTGAGGTGAAGAGATGGGATCGAAATAGGCTAAAAGTAAGAGATAAATCATCGATACATTTAAAAAATAATGGAAATAGGCTGGAAAAGAAATATCTACATTAATTATGGGGAAATAAAGGCAGGATATCGGAAGGGGATTGCGGATGGAGGAGAGAATTCATTATCTTAAACTGCTGCACACAATATTCAGTCCAGAAGGCTGTAAAATGCCTAGTGGGAAGATGAGGTGCTGTTGCTCCAGTTTTCGTAGTGCTTCACTGGAACAATGCTGCAGACCGACAATGGGCATGTGGGCATGAGAGCAAGGTGGAGCATTGAAATCACAAGAGACAGGGAGGTCTGGGTCATGCTTGTGGACAGGTCAAAGGTGTTCTGCAAAGCGGGCACCCCGTCTGCCTTTGGTCTCTCCAAAAGCGCATTGGGAGCAACGAATGCATTAGACTAAATATATTGAAGTGCAAGTGAAATGCTGCTTCGCTTGAAAAGAATGTTTGAGCCCTTGGACCGTGAGGAGAGGGGAAGTAAAGGGGAAGGTGTTGCACCTTCTGAGGTTGCATGGGAAGGTGATGTGGGATGGCGATTGAGCTGTAAGGGGTGATGGAGGATTGGACCAGGGTGTCCCAGAGGGAACTATCCTCATGTAATGCCGCCAGTGGGGGTCAAGCAAAGATGTGTTTGGTGGTGGCATCATACTGGATTTGGCAGAAATGGCAGAGGATGATACTCTGAATGCGGAGGCTGGTGAGGTGATAAGTGGAGACAAGGAGGACCATATTATGGTTCTAGGAAGGAGAGGAAGTTGTGAGGGTGGATGCACGGGAGATGGGCCAGACAAGGGTGAGGGCCCTGTCAACCACCATGGGTGGAAAACATCGGTAAAGGAAGAAGGAAGACATATCAGAGGGAGTGTTTTTGAAAGTGGCATCATCAGAACAGATGTGGCAAATGCGAAGGAACTGAGAAAATGGGATGGAGACCTTGCAGGAAGCGGGAAGAAAGGATCTCTTATCTATGAGGCATGGCGCCATCATGTGGCAGAGCTTTGTCATTCAATGTTTTGATTCGTAGCCCTGTATTTTGCTGCAAACATCACTGTTCCATATTACGGGACTTTATGCAGGGTGAATTAAGAAGTAATCTGTACCGGGCCTTTGGAGATTGCATTCATTTCGGCGAGATATTATGCTGTGGAAATTCCAATGAGAATATCCAAAGGGATAGGGATAGATTCCACGAGTACATAAACAATTTAATTTTTTATTGGAAAGTGTGATATCATCCCTTTGGAAGCAATAACGTTCATTTCTTGTAACGTTAAAAATTTTGGGAATCACAAGTGTAGTTTAATAAGTCAGTCAGTAAAGTCTTCGTTAACAATCTCCAACATTTACCCCTCACCCCTGCATAACCTGTAGAAAAATACATATTCATCCCCCTGCCAGAAATAGTGTGTAATAAGTCAAAGTACTTCCTTAACCATTAACCTGCAAAGGTAATATTGATTCAGCCGGGTTTCTTTTTTATTTGGAACGTAAATCCAAATTATTTATTCAGACTTCGTTAGTTCGATTTAAATGTATAACATCTGCTTCAATGTTGTTTCCTGCTGGTTTTTGCAGTGTTTGGTAGTTTCCATCACTTTTCTTTATTTATTCCTTCCATTTACATTCAGTCAGTTGTTATGCAGTCATTCACTATCTCATTTGGATACATTGTTTGTTAATTTGCCATTAGCATTACAACTCTCTTCAGCATTTCCATCATGAAACTCTTACTCTGTTGCAATCCACCCTCACAGATATTTGCTTTTGTAAATTCTACTACCTCCAGCAATCTACTCGCTCAAAAACTTATAATTATATTTTCCTTCAGTTGTGATGAAAGGTCATGGACCTGAACCACTCGCCTTGTTTATCTCCACTGATGCTGTGCTGTGAACGCTCAAGAGCAGTCAGTTGGGCAGTAGTTATATATACACTTGTGGGCACAGCTGCTTTCCTCTGAAGCTCTTTTAATACAATTTTCTAGTTTCAGTGGTGTATTTAAATGTACTCGTAAGCTTCCAATTTATTAAATATAAATCATTACTTAGATTTGTATAAACTGGGTTTCGATCACGCTAAAGTCTCTATTATCCGTGTAAAATTCGACCCCAAGGTAAGAACTGGAAAACTTTGTATAGGCGGGGAGAAAGTTATGTCATTGCTGATGACTCTGCTTGTAACACAACAAATGATACTAACTGGGTCGTTATATTGCGGTTTATTTAAAAGGGACAGGAGGCACACAATATTCCCTGAATAAAGTCGAGGTAAATGCTCCATTGAAAGCGATCGACATTTAGCAAAATAGTGTTTCTTTTTCTCAATTTCACTGCAGTATGTGCCATAACGGCAGAACTCCATTTGGAGGCATAAATCTGTTTCTCAACGTTGTTAAAGAAATGATGCATTCTGTAATAAGAAAAATGATTCCTGAAACATTATGTCAATGTAGTTTTAACTGGCAATAACTTTGTTATCGATGATTAATATAATAGTTTTCCAGTTTTTCATTTCCTGTTTTTGCCGCTGACTGATCTCTCCTCCCCTTCATTCATTTCTCCTGATCCTACTAATTGACTTCGACAGACTCCCAGCCTGCTCTCGAGCCCTTGCTCACGCGCCCTCCCCCCACCCAAGCTCACTGCATTATTTTCCCTTCCAACCCCATTGCGCAGCGTTCATGCCTCGTTCATAATTTGCTTCACCATCAGGCTCATCGTATTGTACAAACAAAGTTCACTCCAGATCATGAGTGCAATGGGCAATGTCACTGGAGGTCAGTCAGTGCATTGAGTTGTAATCGTGAGTGAGATTGTTAATGAGAATTTTTACGCAAATTAACAAAATGGATCAGGAGGGTATTTTGAAGAGGGTAGAAAACATATAGATTCACAATTACTACTGGTCAAGCCATGCATCTAATATCAATTCAACTTACAAACAATGGAACAGAATATTGTCAAGAGTGTATTAGCTCAATAAGTCAGCAGTCCGCTTGTTTTCTGTTCTCAACAATGTCCATTTTCATCATCAAACTATGAAAACGAATTTTAGATAGATCAGCAGATTTACTAAAAGTCGTTTCATTCTCAAAGTGTGATCACGACATAAAGGCGAATGGAGCAGAGGATGGATGCAGCAATGATAGGCTTGCGTCTGTTTGAATGGGCCCAGGATTGCTGCCAGCTGTCGCTACTTCACATTTTTTTCAGTGCCAAGTGGGATATTCCTGTCTTCGATTGAGAGTGAAAGGTGGGGCGTTATCCTTTACTGGTGACACTTAAATAGCACCAGATCCTTTTGGAATCAATGGAAGGTGTGGCAAAATGTATTTGATAAGGAGGCCGCTATAGACCTAAGACAGACATAAACTAAGATGAAATAAATTTAAATGTAGAAATACCAGATATTCCAGGTGAATAGGAAAGTAACAAGGTAGAACAAAATATGAGATAACATGTAACAAGAGCTACAACAGGTAGCATGAAGAAAAACTTGCAAGGATGTTAATCGCAATATACCTTCATAATTACTTAAGGCTGAATAAATATAGTGAGATACAAATGCAAAATATTGCGCATTGTACCCTGTTAAGAATGTCAAATCATCTTGGAATCAATGGGAGATGTTGACAAAACTATTTTACAAGGAGGCACTTGTAGCCCTGAGTGAAACCGTGTTACTGCACAGAAAATATCCATGGAAATGTAAGTGGTCAGTGGCAATGTAAACTAAAATAAAATTCAAGAAGAAATGCTTGGAACACTGGACAGTTCAGACAGCATCTGTTGGCAACTAAAGAGATGCTACAGAGCGTTTGTTGAATTTTAATTTGAGCTTAACCTCTGCTGGAAATCTTCAGAAAGCGTTTGGCTGAGAGGGATTGGAATGAGAATAAGTTTTGCTAGGGATCATTGGCATCACAGCCATGCAGAGCACATGTCGCTGTAATTGAGCTATGAAGTACTCACTGTGTGGTTTTGCATAACGTTTCCGCCCAGCGTACTTCAAGGTAATTTGCAAAACATTAGGAAGTTAGGGTGGTTAGGGTGGTAAATAGTGAGGAGAGCAGACAAAAACTGCAGGGCGATATCAATCAACTGGTCAGGTGGGCAGAGCAGTAGCAAATGGAAAAAAGTCATGGAAAGATGCGAGGTAATGCCCTTGTGGATGTTTAACATGGCAACGTTTAACAACATGAATGGTCATGCTCGGAAAGCAGTGAAGATCAAAGGAACCTTGGTGCGCATATCCACAGATGACTGAAGGTAGCAGGGCAAGTAGCCACAGTGGTTAAGCAGGCATACGGGATGCCTTCCTTTATTAGCTGAGCAGTGAGGTTATACTACAACTGTTTGAAAAAATGGTTTGGCCTTAACTGGAGTACTGTGTGCAGTTCTGGTCACCACATTATGAGAAGGAAGTTATTGCACTGGAGAGGGTACAGAGGAGATTTACCAGGATGCTGCTTGGGATGGAGAGACTGAGTTAAGAGGAAATATTGGATAGGCTGTGGTTGTTTTCTTTGGAGCAACGAAGTCAGAGAGGGGACCTCATAGAGGTGTATATGATTCTGAGGGCCGTAGTTATGATGGATATGAAGGCACTATTCCCATTAATACAGGGTCATTCGCTCGGGAACATTGATGATACATAAGACGTAGAAGGCTAAGAGGTGAGTTGAGGAGAAGTTCTTTCATCCAGAGGGTGGTGGAAGTCTGTAACTCACTGCCAGATAGAGTGGTTGAGTTAGAAATTCTGGAAACATTTAAGAAGCATTAGATATTCAATTGCGTTGCCATAGCATCCAGGGCTATGGACCAAGCGCTGGAAAATGCGGTTAGTGTGGTCAGATCTTTGTTGACACGATGGGGGGAGTGGTTTCCCCCTGTGCAGTAAACGTGTATGGGTCTTTTGCAGTCCGTTGTGCAGCATTTCTGGAAGACATATTGAAGCAACAAGTGATGTTTGGCCTAGCCAGCAGCTTACGGCAAATTCAAACTTCACTTATGACTAGGCTTTGCAGAACGAGGCAGAGTGTGTTTTTTGGGAAGTGAGTTATTGTTTCGTGTTGAGTGTCGTTAATAGCCTGAATGCAACAGATTGCACGATATATCAGGTTATCGATGAGGCATCATTTTGCTCCTTGAGGTTTGCACTCGGAAGAATGGATTTAATACTGAGAAAAAAAAAGAGGAAATCAGCTTTTGTTGCGCAGCTTTGTGAACTTCGGAACTTTCAGACTGCTCTTGGAATAAATTTGTCCTTCCAGGTCGCTGGTGACCTGATGATTTGAGTTTACAAAAATTAGATTTCTAATGTTCCAGCTGGTGCGTCATCAGAGAGTAAGGAAGAATGCTGGATTATACAGTCACTGATACACTGAAATGAATGCCACTTTATCTCACTGGGGCAATTTGAAAGCTGTGAATGATAAGCTTATGTGTTTGGAACATGGTGCATATGACGCAAAACTCGTAGGTTTGACGCCCATACTGGTCCGTGAAGCTTCTCCGTCGTAAACCTCATGTTGAATGTGATGTTCAATTACTGACAGGCTGCAAGACTGTTTCAACTGGGAGCAAGCATTCCAGTCGGATTGCAATTTTCATTTCGTTCGTGTTTCTTGAAAAAGTTGGGCCTTTTGTTCTGTCAAATCCCGACTTTTTAAACAATTTTTTGTCACCAATATGTGGATGTAATCAAACATTTTCGACTCTGCAGCCGAACACGTGTAATCGAGCACAGACCTCTTGGTCGACTGTGCCCACGCCTTTCGATCACACGAGCCAACATGCAATCGCCATTGCAACAGATCGCGCTATCCTATGTTAAAGTGATGGTATTCAAAACATCAACAGTGCTCTACACGGTTTGAAAACTCGCTTCCAAACAATTCACGCGAATCCACCATCTTTCAGCAAAGTCTATTCATAAGCGCATTTCTCAACATTGCTTTCAAACAATCCCCGAATGGAACAATGCACCTAACCGTGCAACGTGCACTTCAGTGTTGACGTATATTTATGGGGCTCATTATCTACGTGGCTGAGAAGCCAATGCTTTCCTGCATAACGTTTTCCAATTCCAATCTGTCTCGCATCGTCTCTTTAGGAAGACACCCAGCAGAGTATAAATGCATACAGAAATTTAGTGAGCTCCCCCGACCGTGAATTGTCACTGCTGTATGACTGTTACCGAGGTAAATGCAGTTGGCTTGTGAATTGTTCTGTCATTTACTAGTTTCCCAACTTTCTCTAAACGCCCAAAGTCGTTGATAGAGAGCCAGGCGGAAATATATTTAAGTTCTCTGTCGATGCAACTCCCACAAATTAAAACACCAAATTTAATTTCAATGGGCAATTGGCCATTATATGCTGAAGCCCCAGTCTTGAGTTTGCATTTAAGAACCACCTGAATTCTCGTTCGCAATTGAGTTCAAAATGTTGAATTGCAACAAACCTGCCACACAGCAATATTTCGAGGTTAATTTTCCTTCAATGTTTGAATTGCTTTCACTCTTTATACTTAGCGATGCTTGTCAAGGCAATTCTGGATGAGCAACTTACGCTGCTCATTGCGAGACATGCCCACTTCCAATGAAACAAATTTTTAAAAAAGAGGGATAGCATCATATTTCGTGGCGACAATTTTTTTTCAGTTTGACGTTTGCTTGAGATATCAGCATTTTAATGGCGAAATATGATTCACCTTGCGGCAGAATATTTGCAACGTGAGAGAAAACGGAGGACACTGATGCTGCTGAGCAGCTTCGTGAAGATTGGAGCAATCAGACAGCTTTGGGGTGAAATTTTTCGTTCCTGCTCGCTGCTAATCTGAAGTGTTGAATTTGCAATATTTTTAATTCATTCGCGGGATGTTGGCTTCCCTGGTTTGGCCAGCATTTACTGCCCATCCCTAGTTTCCCTTGAAATAATGTTGGTGAGCTGCCTTATTTAGTTGCTGTCGTTCATGTGGTGTGTGTGTGCCCATGGTGATGTATAAATGATATATGCTGTTGCTACTGTTAGTTAGTGGTAGAGGGAGTGAATGCTTTTGGATGCGGAATCACTCAAGTGGGCTGCTTTGACCTGGGTGGGGTGAAAATATTTGAGTGTTTTGGGAACTGCTCTCATCCAGGCAAGTGGGGAATATTCCATCACACATCTTACTTGTCCCTTGTTAATGGCGGATAGGTTTTGGGGAGACAGGAAGTGGGTTTTCCGTCGGAACAACCAGCAGGATTCCTAGCCACTGAGCTGCTCTCGTAGCCACAGTATTTATATGACTAGTCCAGTTCAGTTTCTGGTCAATGGCAACCGCTAGGATGTTGATAATGGCGTATTCAGTGATTGTAGTGCCATGGCATATCAAGTGGTGATTGTTGGTTCTATCTTACTGGAGATGGTCATTGCTTGGCACTTGTGTGGCATGAAAGTTAATTGCCACTTGTCAGCCTAAATCAGAATATTGTCCAGGTCTTACTGCATTTGGACTTGGACTGCTTCATTACCTGAGGAATTGTGAATGGTGCTGAACATTGTACAATCATCAGTAAACATCCACATTTCTGACCATATGAAGGAAAGAAGATAATTGATGAAGCAACGGAAGATGGCTGGTTCGATCACATTACCTGAAGAACTCCTGCAGTGATGTCCGGGTGCTGTGATGGCTGACGTCCAACAACCACAACCATTTTCCTTCATGCTAGGTATGACAAAAAGCAGTGGAGAGTTTTCTCCTTATCCTTATTGACTTCAGTTTTGTCTGTGTTCCTTGATGCCACACTCAGTCAAATGCTGCCTTGATGTCAAGGGCAATCATTATCACTTCACGATATTAACTACCAAACGGGATATTTACAACATGCCAGTTAGTGCACGGCAAGTCAGCAAGGCAAAATGCAGTGTTCCCCCCTATGCTGCTGGTCTGACTTGGAACAGCAATTGATCACAGTCTGGAAGCGTGGAAGCAACCAGTGTTTAGCGCAGGTTCTTGGACTGTTTTTTTAATTAGTAACATCAAAATCGAGGGTTCCATACTCGTACTGGTGAACGCTGCATTGAATCAAGCTTTTGGCGTTGCGTCACAAAGCGTATATGTTTGCCATCATGCACAAAACAATTCCGATAGCGGTACTTGCTCCTCTTACAGTGCAGCTTTCTTCCACCTTGAAAATATCTGCCTTGTGACGTTACAAGTATAACCTTTTAACACCTCTGTGCCACAAATATTTTGGTAGCATTCGATCAAATTTTAGCAACTTTGCAGCGGACAACTTGCACACTAGAAGTGACATCACTGTGGACTGTGCCCATACCTGTCATTCGTAACAATTTTGCAGGCAAATTTAATCGTAACAACTTGCAACCGCCAGTGTAACCATTCGTAGTAGCATTTCTTAAAGTGATTGCTTTCAAGGTACCAACAGCTCTGTACACGAATTATTAACTCACTTCCCAACATCTTCACGCAAATGCTGCTTCTTTCAGCAAATACTTTTCAGAAGCAAATTTCTTTAAATGCCGCTAAATGCTGGCTCAGCCAAACTATATTTGCTGCTTTGAGATGCCTTTTGTAAAAAGCTGTACAACATGTACTTCATTGTTGAGTTGATCGTAAGCGGCACATAAGCTGGGTCGATGAGAAGCCAATGCCTTCCCCTTTAACTTTATTATCAACCTATTCTTAGCTGTCACCTATCCCTAACTTTTTATCTTGCTCGAACCGCTCTATCCCTCCTAAGCAATATAACATCCATTACAAATATATTCGTGTACATGCTTTGTCAGTAAATTCATTTGTAACAATGAGGCCTGCAAGTGTAGCATCACTGAGCTGGTGAACGGAGGAGAGACATTTCCGATAAATGTTAATGAGTTGCAAACCGACAGCGTTGTACAGGATGAGAATGGAAACTTTACCATGGCTTTAAGGACCATGATGGGAAGTGTGTGGAGTTAAATCTAGCACCACTTCTCCACGGGTCGCTGGAATACGTTGGATGTTTATTAACTCCACAAAATCGTCATCTATTTACCTTTGGTACTGCTATGCCCAAGGATAAATAATTTTTAACCAGGCTTTTTTGAACAAAGACAAAATAATCGCTTTATTGGAAAAGAAACTATCTTGTTGAGAAAAAGTTGCAAAACTGGTTAACAAACAATTTGTACTTTGGACAATTATGATTTCCCCCCAACAACTTAAAAAAAATCAGATATCCCAACACCCGTGTACCCACACACAAACACAAAACAAACACGATCTCTGGCTGGTGTATTGGGAGAGTGTTCTTCTAAAGAATAAATTTGAAAAAGTTCTCAACACAGTTGATCTAACAGAATTCTTGTCACAATAAATGTGCAACTCCTTTCAGACGGATCTTTGGTGTTACACGAATGAAATCATTACTCAATAATGTTCAATTATTAATATTCTACCCACTTTAAATGGGTAGAACCATTCAGATATGTGTGGGAGACGAGCTTACAAGAATGGTTTATTCCTTTTAGCAAATAAAAACGGTCGTGATGTCGCACTGTAACTTAATGAAAAAACGTCATTGATTGAATTTGGACAAATAAGGATACTGAGTCGGATAATTTAGGCAGTAGTGCAAGTGAGCAAATGTTAGTTTTAATGACGTTTTTAAAGGAGTAGAGATAGGTTTTGGGAGACCATTACAGAGTGTAGATCTCAGAGACCTGAAGGCAACAATAGTGTAGTGAAGAATTAGTGGATGGACATGACGCCAGAATATGAGGAATAGAGAACCTTTGGAAGATTGCAGAGAAGGAAGAGATCATTGACGATCGCAGAGGCAAGGCCATGGGTTGATTTGAATGCAGGAATGAAAACTCTAAATCAGAAACGTGTTTAGACTCCTCAAGGAAGGTATTAATTAATTGGTTTATCTGCACTTTGCTGACATTCATTGGATTTTGAAATTAATATGATTGATATATTTGGCGAGTTGTGCCCAGGTGATTTAACATAAGAAGGGTGTGAAGCAGCATACTGCTTCCAAGATTTGACGGGTCAGCAAGCACCGCCCACAGATGAGACGATGTAAGGAATTTAGAACTGACAGAAGAAGCAATCCCTTTGTCTGGAAAACGAGAGTTGTGTCACATATGTGGGTAATCGCGTTTAGTGGGCATTCGGGTTGGGCAGATGAGTAATCCAGTTGCGTAGGCAGTTGGCCATTTGGGGGCGGGGGGGAATCGAATTGGTCCTGCCGTCAGGTCACACAGGTGGATAATCAGTTTGGGTCGGCTGTAAGGTCGCGAAGTTAGATACACAATTTGAGTGGGTAGTTGGGTCAACTAGGTGGGTAAGTGGGTTGGTTGGGCTGTCCGCTCTCTGTGGGCATTTAAGTTGGGTGTGCATTTGGTCGCAAAGGTGGGCATTGGGGCTTTGTTGTCAGCTAGATTGTGTAGGCAGTCCCATGGGCATTAGTCAGGTTGGATCAGGTGGGACGTTGAGTCAGTTAAGCAGCCAGGTTGGGTCCGTAGAAGGGTTTGGGAGTGCAATCATGTTGGCAGGTCGTCAGTTCGGGAAAGGGAAGTCAGGTCGTGGGGAGGGCTTGGGGGGAGGGGGCGGGGGCGGGTGGTGCGGGTGTTGGGATGGACTTGTTGGGAGGGAAGTAGCCAAAGTGAAACGTGTAGTCGGGGTGGAGAGAGGATAGTCAGGTGAGGTGGGAAATCAGTCGGGTGGGCAGTCGCTTTGGTACACTTTTAGGGTTGGGGGAGTAGTCAGGTTTTTCGGGGGCTCGTGATGGAGGTGGTGTGTTGCAGCACTGGTTGTGGTGATCAGTTCAGTTATGCTGCTTAGTCTATGAGTTAGATAAAGTTTTTTGCAATGTAACATTCGCAGCGCAAGTATGCTGGCACGTCCCCTGTATCTGACCCCCAAGTCTCTGACAGTGAGCTCAGTCTAGGAGATATTGACAGCGGAACCAGGTCGATGCAAAACAGCCAATCAGAAATTTAACCTTCTGAGGCAATTTCAGTGCTTGTGCTCGTGTCAGGACATCCACAGCATTTGGGATGTGCAATAACAACTTAAATTAACTGCTGTGGAAATTGAAAGTTTTAGGGCCCTGGCTGTTATTAAACTGGCGCTTCTCATTGAAATGACTGCCGTACAAGAGAGTAAAGGCAATCAGAGACAGGTTTTACTCCAATGCAGTAACATGTTAATGGCTTCCTGTATGCACCCTGAGAGGCAAGTGCGCTGCTTTAGGAAGAAACAATTATAATCCCCATTGGAAAATCAACAGACATAAAACACGTGACAGAAAGAAGAACAGTGTTTTCTGATACCTTTTGAAAAAAAAGATATATTGTCGCGGCAGTGAAAGGCCACCATTCAAAACTGGAACATTGGCTGCAATTTCGTTAGTTAGAAAAAGAAGAGTAGATTTCATTTTGCATTTTTAATAACCTGTGCCAGAATTATTGCCCAAGAAGATGTCACAATCTTCATCAGCTCTTCCCTGAATTTAGTTTGTGTAGCTGCATAAATAAATGCGTTTGTGCAGGAACCCAAATAAATGAGCTTTTGTCTGGTTTGAGTTGCGATGTATGCAGGACTTGTATAGTCTGGTCGTACATGAATGACCATACCACTGACTAACGTACAAATGACTGCTGTCAGCCAAAACAGTATAAAAGTACCCGATACAGTGAATAGTAATATAATTGATTTCCTTCGGCTTTGTATTTCTGGATCAATCTGATTCAAACTAATGTGACTTCGAAACTCCTCCCGGGCTCGGCTTGCGACTAAAATCTGTCTGACTGTCAAACAATTAAACCGTAATTCCAAAGTGAAAGGAACACATGGCAATAATATACTATGTAGCCCAATTAATATGGCACGAAAATTAGATGTATAAAATTCCTGGCTTGATTGGAAACCCCAGTCAACGTTGTTAACTGTTTGTTTCGGTTCCAATGCAAACCAATTTGTTATGTTCTCTAAAAATGAGAGGACACAGATTGTTGTTAGAACTGTAGCCGCAGTTCTCACTGTGCAATATTTTGTGTTAAACTTGTGCCTACATATTGATGCAAATCTGTCAAATATGAAAAAGACTGTAAACCACACCGATGAATACAGGTTGGTATAAATGGTGTACATTATGAACTTGCAAATGGGTGCAGAGGACATGATTATATGTGGAAAGTGCTTACTCAGGACTTTATCCACGAGAACATTGTGGAGCATGACCAGTAAATCAGCCATTTCCAGGGACAACATATAGAAAGAAATACATTTTGAAAGGCCGCAATTTCCTCTGGAGAGAATCATGACTGTCATCAGGTTCGCTGGGGGAATATGGAGACAAAGTAGATAAAGTGGACACTCAGGTACTTTCCGCAGAATATTATGGGAATTTATGTGCATTTCTAGCCAGCTTTTTATACACGTATACAATTAATGATATTGACCAGTCTTGATGAAATTCGTAAAAAAGATATTGTGATTAAACAGTTTCAAGAGCTGAATTTTTGTGACTGCCCCCAGCTGAAGCAGGAACAGGAACGGAAACTGATTGGCAAGTACAACAGGCTGTGAGATAGGATTTCAGTATATGGTCAGAACAAGCAGGGCTCGAAAATGTTTAATTCTCTTTCAGTTGAAGGGGCACAGTCCCAGTGGTTCTCGCTGAAGATGTTTGTCCGAGCAATCTTAAAAAAGTATAACTTGAGAAAAGCTATGAGACACCCAGGGACGACGAAGAGCTGCGTTTTTTTTTATTTTACCCAGAGCTGAACATACTGTATACGAGAGGGTTATTGAATGGTTGAGTGACAGTGCGTCTGGGAAAATCCGCCAACAGGACTCTCGTGACCCGAGTGAACGCAGTTCCAAAGAAGAACTCCTTATTGATGATTATCATATTCATGAAACAAGGTTGAGATCCAGTGGCTGATGGAGGCCATGTGAGAAATAGACACTGCGTTAAGAACAGTGGTTGAGCAATGCTGCAGGAAGATGGAATTGTGAGAGACATTAGGACCTATCACAGTGCCAACTACGTGCTGAGGGCTAGCTGAGAAATGCGTGAGACTTATCATTGTTATATCAGCTATGTCAATTATAATAATATTATCTTATCCAATGCAATTAGCATTTAATTACATATTTTGTTGACTGTTTTATTTTAAGATCATGTTATAAAAAGTGAAATCTTATTCATTATTTTCTTCCAACTGGGATATTTGGGAATTTACGCTCTTTCAGGTAATTGATCCTCAAGTCAACAGTATCACTCTCGATATGGACTGGGTGTCAGTCGTCCTTCCGGTAAATGTCTGACTGATGTTTTCATAGTGCTGAGAGTAGAGTCACTCGAATTCAGTCTGGAGGATGGTAACAGAGAGCAGCCCCAAACTCCACCCAGTCGCATCGCTCCAATGCATTGATGCCTCAACTGGGACTATTGTTGACTTCGGAAAATTGAGTAAAATTGGCTGAATAGGACCAGCCATCGGTCGTACTTAACACCCGATTTCCTTTGAAAGACCCCGGGATTGAGGCTCAATATAATTCAACATTGCAAATCATCTGCGAGTAGCTGGCAGAGACAGACCAGTTACCTATATAAGTTTTGTGAAGGGAAAAATGGGATACTTATATAACTTGTTGAATTTCAATAGTTAAATAATAAACAAATGTTCTTAACTACAACATTCCTGTTATCAAGCCATGACCGTATGATACAACGAGTGAATTTGATAAATTGCCACTGAGTCTCCATCTTTCAGTAAAAATTGTTTTAAAGTCGGCTCTTTCTGATTATTTGGAGATGGGAATCTCGGGAAGGGCACCAGGTCCCATGGTTTTCAATATAAGTTCTAATCCATTGCAGGAAGTAATAAATTAAAATAAAATATTCAGGTGAAGAAAAAAACTATCCAAAGTTATTCAAACGTTTCCCGTTGTCTATTTATAATCGACCTGAAGGACCCATTCAAGATATCAACTGGAGCCGGTAGAACCACAAAGATGCGTTGCGAGGGAGGAATGAGGAGCATCTCCCTGTTTCTCAAAATATCTTCCCGCCCTCTGCTGGGCGGAGGACGTTGCTGTTTTGGAATTACGTCTGCAATGTCGACAATGGACAACATGACTTATGAGATGTTCACATTGGACACTAGACAACATATCTTTTACTGATCTATTTATTTGAGTGGCGGGAAAACAAAATCTTTTACCTTCAGTGCGAGAGGAAAATTTATACTCCAGGTGCCAACAATCTACTGAGCAGAACAGCAGCTCATGGGCCCTGTGAACGGCTAAGGTTCCCGCTGATATTCAGCAAAATATCCCGCTAGAGAAATGCCTCGGCAGTGAGGCATCCCCATCATCAGCCATATAATCACTAACAGTGAAATACTCAACAGCTATTAGACAACACTGACTTACCGGGAATACCAAAGACTGCAAGAATCGGGTAGTAAATATCCGTTACTTGTCGTAGAGTTGGCTGGGTCATTTCTTTAGAAGGAAGTGAGAGCTCCGTCAGTTTTCGGATTGTATTGAAAATTTGTAACTGTTTCCCCCTTTATAGGCCAATTTGTTTCCCGGTCAGGAAATCAGCCTACGCAGTAATTCGTGATAGTTATAGTCTCTTAACAAACAAGCCACTAATTTATCTATTCAGGAACCTCGGTCGGGCAATGGGGAAATTTACCAGCTCAGCTCCAGAAATTTCGCCAAATAAAATTAATGATCGGAAATTAACCACAGATGGATTGTGTTCTGCGCATGCCTCCTTTGAATGTTGAAAGGAACGTCCCATATAGACAGTGTTGGATTCCTTGTGCTTCATTTTTTTCCGCTGCGATGTTGTCTCAATAGTGCAGAATGTGACCTTATCATGGACTATACTTATATAACTTAAACTTGCTGTCTTCTGTGGCTATGCCTCGTGATGACTGGTCCTCATTAGAACGAGCGATGATATTGCTCCTATAGTAAAAATGCTGGCGACATCCGTAAATATATGCCTTTGCTGTCAGTCAACAGTACTAGTCGTTAATTACTCCAACATGAATAGTGGGAAACATGTTAGAAAAGCATCTGTGGTGATTTTAATCTATTTATTATTAATGATAACTCAACTCCAACAAAGGGATGTCCTACTCCAACATTTTTGTTGTGAAAAACAAACAGAAAATGTTGGGAATGCTCAGCAAATCTTGTGGAATCAGCGGAAACCGAATCAGAGTTTATGTTTCAGGTAATAGTCAACAGTAACTTTTAAAATTTCAGATTTCCAGCATCGCTGTATTTTGCATTCGAATTATTCACTGTGATTCTATTCCATAATTTTCATGGTGATTCTATTCTCGTGCTCATGATGGTGTTATTACCAATCCATCACTCCTGGTAACCCAACTGTCGCATAACATGTCAGCCTGCTAATCAACTCTTACTCGTGATATCCTTTCATTAACATTACAGTTGGTGACGTCACCATAACTTAACTGAGGGTGAACTTAACTACACCGAGGAAACTGCTACTCGAGCATTACTAGTTGTATCTGCGCAGAGAATCATCCAAATAAATCTTGCTGTAACCTTACTCTGACTTTACAGCTGAGGCCTGTACTCTAAGTTTTTCGTGATGACATCACTGAAACATTACTGGAGGTGAACGAGTGCCTCCAAGTTTTTTTTTCTTGCTTTATTTCCATCCGAAATCAGGCCTCCTGATTAGAAGGTAATGTTCCGCATTGCCGGAACTAATACCGTTATATTTTAATCAACACTCTCGGTAAAATGGGAAAGACTATTGCGTGTTAGTGATGCTGATTGTAATCCTCGAATTTACATTAGGAGTAGTTTTAATGCTTTTCTAAGTATCATGACACACGTACTCTCAGGCATAACTAAAAGAGGAACAAGGAACATTGAAACATACACTTAGCTCTTAATTATTCACGGAGAATGAAAGAATGGCATGATATGTCACTGAAACATTACTGATTGATCAGAGAAATCTACTAATCGTTCAAATTTAATGCAGGAGGAACTAATTTATCCTTGAATATGCGTACTTGATATTGACGTTTACACCTGATAACTGAACACAAAGCGGAGCCAAAAAATGAAAAAGCACGTCAATGTACTTCCAATTGGCGAGACACCGATTGTGCATCACACCAGTCATCAGGGAAGAAAACAGTAATAATATTTGCAATCGACTTATGAACGACAATAGTCGATTTCAAGAGCGGAGTTAAGTACAGTTGCTGCATTGATTTCAGCTGCAATGGACAGCTGCACCAATCTGCCAATTGCAATCGATATTAACAAGATATAGCGGGTGGGAGCAGAACATCCACATAATTCTCAATCATATCCCAATAGTTTAAAGTGTCGTAAGTTCATTGTGAAGCAGCCACTTTTTTGGCACTTTACAGCGGTGAATTCGCGGACTCTGATCTCTATCGTGCAACCAGTTGAAATGATACCTTGTGTTTAAGAAACAAGCGGCAAATTTATTTGAATGTTATTTCTTCATTCTCTTTACAGTAAATTAAAGCCATTGTGAGTGACGAGTGTCATCCGAATTTACATTGCGTTTGTAACGGTTGTTACTGGTTTTATTTCATCGGTGCTGCTCTGTGCTGTTCATTGTAATTATTTTTGGCTCCTATTGTTGATAAAAAAGAATGCATATTGTGTCGCGTTTTATTTACTTAATTTGCGTTTGACTTGCCCAATCTCTACTTGAAGAAGAAAAGTGTATATTTTATGCTGCGTTATAGTGACGGGTAGAAAGTGATCTTGGACAAAAGCGCGAAATGACTGGTAACGTGTCAGTTGCCCATTGCAAGCTATGCTTGGCATTTGACTGCGTTGACAATAACAGCCCGAAATATCAGCTGTTGACTATGTAGTCGGTAGATCCAATACCGAACCTTTTGCACTACCATCTGAGATTAATTCCACGCTCTCAGAGTTTAAAATTACACAGCACAGAGTTACAGACAATATGAAGTGTAACATTACATCGGACACAACATGACTCATCTCGTGATGAATGAAAACATTTGAAAAGGTTAACATGCTGGTTCTTATCATTACGTTAATGCTGAAATACAATTTCTATTTGTTGCACTGTGGAATAATGCCATGTTGTTTTGTACTAGTTTCCTTGTCAGTGGTCTAAGAATTCAATCAATCAATGAAACCAAATCAAAGGACAGATCACTGGATCACACCTTGTCAGAAAACGAAGTTAAACATGCATTTATCGCACTCCTAAAAAAAGATTTTAAAATAGAATAAAATGGAAATCTAATTGGGGTTGTTTGAATAATCCTCTTACAATTAAATCAGAATTAAAATTTACACAAAACCATGCATATAAATTGAGAAAATGATTCACTGGAGATTAGACTGATCAACGCCAATAAAGGAGAATATTACTGCGACATGAAATGTATGCAAAGAACAATGGAACCATAGAAGAATTACAGCACAGATGGAGGCAATTCGGCCCATCTTGTCCATGCCAGTTCGATGACACTCAGGTGTCCTTTCTGATCCCAGTTTCCTGCTCCCGGCCAGTAGCCCGAGAGCTTACAGCACTTAAGGTACAGATCAGCGTAATTTTGAAAAGGGTTTAGAGTTTCTGCCTCCACCACCAACTTGGGAAGCGACTTCCAGACACCACAAACCTCTACGTAAAAAGGAATTATTCCTCATGTCTCCCCTACACCTTCTGCCATGTCTTGAATCTATGTCCCCTAGTTCTAAAGATTCTCCACCAAGGGAAACAACATTATCCTGTCCAATCCATCCCTTCCCCTCATAAGTTTGTACACCTCAATCAAGTCACCCCTTAGCCTTATTTGTTCTCAGGAAAATAACCCTAACCTATCCAATCTCTCCTCGTATCTACACATTTCTAACCCTGGAAACATTCTTGTAAACCTCCTCTGTACACTCTCCCGACCTATTACATCCTTCCTGTAATGTGGTGACCAGACGCGTACACAACACTCCAGTTGTGGCATCACCATTCTTTGTACATCTCCAACATTATATCCTAAGTTTTATATTTTATACCTCTGCCAATGAAGGAAAACATTCTATGTGCCTTCTTTACAACCTTGTCTACTTCAAATGCTCCCTTCAGGTGCATGTGTACTTGTAAGCAAGATCTCTCACTTCACCCTCTTAGTATATTCCATTTATTGTGTTATCCCTGTAAATGTTTTATTTCCATAAATGTAAGACCTCACACATCTGCCACTTTACCGCCCGCTTCATCAACCCATGTATATCATTTTGGAGATTATGGCTATCTCCTACACTATCCACTGCTTGGCCAAAGTTTGTGTCATCTGCAAATTTCCCAATCATGCTCCCCAACGTTCACATCTAGCTAGTTAATATAATACATAAATATCAAGGGTCCGAACAGCGCAGCCTGTGGAACACCACATGAGAAATCTTACCCTTTGCAAGGGCATCCATCGACCTTTACCCTTTATTCCCTGTTGCACAGCCAAACTTTTATCCAGTTTTCCACATTAGCCGGAATCCCATGGGCCTTTACTTTCCTGACCAATCTGCCATGTAAGACTTTGTCAAATGTCTTGCTAAAATCCATGCACACAACATCCAATGCACTACCTTCATAAACCAATCTTGTCCTTTCCTCCATAAATTCAATCAAATTTGTGGTGCAAGACATTCCTTCAAAAAATCCATGCTGACCATCCCTGACTATTCAACGCCTTTCCACATGACAGTTTAACCGCTCTCTCAGGATTGATTCGACTAATTTGCTCACTACTGATATAAGACTAAATGGACTGTATTTTTTTTTCATTTTCTTTGATCCCTTTTTAAACGATGGAACTGTGTTTGCATTTCTCCATTCCTCCGGTACCTGTGTTCCTCAAGTCAACCAGGGGGTCTGGATATTGCAGCACCACTCTTGTTGTCAGCGACATCTCTAGTTTGTACAATTACGATCTCGCTTTTTAGTGCTTACCATTGGTTTCCACTGGTTTATCCTCCTGCAGCACTGTCCACTCCACCACAGCCAATTCCCTCCTCATTTCTGCAAAATGTGCCATCACCCAGTTCAAGTATTTCGCTCTTTCATTATCTCTGTCCTTTTTCATAGTCATGCTAAATCTAACTGAAATTTGTTGACTGTCCCCAATATGGTCACCAACTGTCACTTCACCCAATTGCCCTTCTTCGTTCCCCAACGCTAGGCGTGGAATTGCATATCCTTTCCTTGGGATTGTCACAAATTTGTTGAAAAAAACTTCCTGGACTCACTGCATGATTTTTCTCTCCCTCAGTGCTCCTTATATTGTTTGAATCCCAACTGATATTAGGATAGCTGAAGTCTCCGACTATTATTGCCCTCTTTTTCTTGCAAGCACAAATTTGCCTACATATTCGTTCATCTTTCTCCACTTCAGTATTTGGGGGTCTCTAGTAGACCCCCAGTAGTGTGACTGCCAATGTTTAATTTTTAAGCTCAATCCATAAAGCCTTGTGTGTTGACCCATTTACTGCATCATCCATTCTCACAGCTGGAAATTATCCTTTAACCATTAGTGCTACCCCGCCCCCATTCCTTTCATACCTCCTACTCTATAGTGACTGAAGACTCTGTAGCCAGGAACATTAGCTGACGTTTTGCCCTTCCTTTAGCCATGTTTTCGTTATAGCAATGACTCCTGCTGCCATGTCTCAAACTGTGTCCTGAATTCATCTACCGTTTTTGCAATACCCCTTGCATTGAAGTATACAGAGTTTTACCCAGTCAATTTCCCTTGTTGGGCTATTGTAAGCTTTGATTCTCCTGTGATTCCATGTCTAACACAATGTCCCTCGCAAATGTTCTACCTCCATTTTTCTGATATGAATCTGATCTAACTGATCCTCCTGTTGGGATCGCATCCCCATCCCACACTAATTTAAATAGTCCCTAACTGAAGTAGCAAAAACCCCCGCAACAGCACTAATCATAGCTCTGCCTGGGTATAGCAGTTCCGGTTTCCCTAGGTCCCAACTTCCCCAGTACCGGTCCCAGTGACTCATGAATCCGAATCCCTGCCGTCTACACCATCTCTCCAGCTAAGTTTTCGTCTTATCTATCTTCCTATTCCTGCTCTCGCTATCACATGGAACTGGGATTAATCCTGAGATTACTACATTTGCGCTCCTGCATTTTAATTTATCTCCTAACTTCCTGTACTGAGCTTGAAGTTCCTCATCCCCTAGTTTACTTATTTCATTTATCCCAGTGTGTACCACGACCACTGGTTGTTTACCATCCCTCCCCAGATTGTCCTGCCGCCATTCTGTGACATCCTCGACACTGGCACCAGGGAGGCAACATACCATCCTTTGTTCACCTTTGTGGAAACAGAAGCGTCTGTCTGTGTCCCGATATATTTAATCCCCTATCACTATAGACCTGCCAATTGTTTTCCACTAGCCCCTCTGAGCAGCGGGGCCACCCACAGTGCCACGAACTTGGCTGTTGCTGCTTTATCATGAGAGTTCATGCGCCCCAATAATATTTGAAACGCTATGTCTGTTAGAGAGGGGGATAACCTCAGGGGACTCCTGCACTACGTTGCTGAGACTTTTACTGTTCCATATGGTCACGCATTCCCTTTCCGCATGTGTAACATTCACCTGCAGTGTGATGACCGCGCTAAGCCTGCTATCCATGACTTGCTCAGCATCACAGATGATCCACAATCAGTCCACCTGCAGCTCCAGTTCAGAAATAAGTTTAGCTAGAAGCTGCAGTCAGACACACATTCTGCACAGATGGTCAACTCATTTCCCACATCCTGCAGGAGGAGCATATCACTGGTCTGAGTTCCCCTGCCATAACGTCCCACTTGGTTAGCTAGTTACTCACTTAAAAATACGTTAGCTAGGGACATTATTTATGTTCGCCAAGAATCTTGTTTCTTGATTAATTATACCTGTACAGTACTACACTATCTAGCACTGAAAAAAAAAACCGAATAACTTCTCTAAGTAATCTGCACACAACAAGTAGCTTAACTACTCTTGGTTGAACTGGTAACACTGAATTTGTGAGTATATTCCTGTACAAGGCAGGGATCAAGAGGAATAACAGTTGAACATTGCTTAACACCATTAATACTGGATTCAAAGCCTCACCACTAACGGCAGTATCCACAAGAACAAGTTCGTAGATGCTTTGTGTCTGCAGGATTAACGGATATCCCATTTTTATGAGATAAGTATGCTTGTGCCTTTGGCTGCTTAAATATCATTGCATGTTCGAGGAAGCTTCTACTTGTATTAGTGCAAACTCTCTGGCTTGACTATTGGGCTGGTTACAGATTAAACAATATTAGTTACAGTTATTTAACAATCAATCAGGGAAAAAAGCCGTCCAAAAATAAAGACGATAATATTGCTTTGAAATTTCTTCAGAAAAACTAGAAGCGCTTTTAGCAATACAGCCATTCTGATATACATATGTTTAAATGCGTGTACACGCCCCTCAGTTACTATTCAGATACAAATAGTTTGCAAGCAGATAAAGGAACAATAAATCATCTATGGTTTTGTTTCACGAGTTAATTTGAGTATTTCTGCTCAAGCCACACACCATCTAAGCCTGGATATATGCGATTCTTCGTTATCATGTCCACCCAAATCTCTGGAAGTCATTTCTAACACGATTGTACGAGCACCAAATTTTAACTACTGCAGCGGTTCTAGAAGAAATGGTACATGCTGGACGGCAACGTCCGATGGTTAACATAAATGGCCTTGTAAAATTCACCCACAACCTAAGCATAATTTTAAAGGAAAAACCTCGGCAAGAACAATGCGTTTATTCTGAAGGATGGTAGTTCATTAAAGGTGAGGATATATTTCAAAATTGGACCCTAAGAAAGACAACAATAAACGCTCGGCACAGCTGTTTTGGCCAGAGGCTTGACCTGGGAACATCTAACATACTTCGCAATTGCTGACACAATTTCAAAGCGGGTTCAGAAGAAGGACATCAGTCAACCCAGAAGATCCATAATATCTCTGCCACAATATTCCCTTCAGCTTCTTGCATGATCTATCCACAGTATTCCCTTCACCCTCTTGTAATCCACAATAATCCATTTAACACGTCTAGCTCGGCAGTGAACAGTGTTCCTTTCAGCCTCTTGCACCACCTACCCACACTCTTTACTTAGTCTCTTTTACCATTTACCCATAATAATGCATTTAACTCATCCAGCTCGGCAATAAGCAGTGTTACCTTCAGCACATGCAATTAGATTATAAAGCCCACCCTAATAGATATTCCCTTGAACCGTTCTAGCCCACTTATTTATAATGTTCCCTTCAGGTCTTTTAGCCCATTTTCCCACAGTATTCCATTCAATACATCTAAATTTATTTATCACCATGATTCCTTTGGCAATAATTACCTTGGTAAAGGACCTTGAATTTACATTGGTTCACATGGTTGCCAGATTACTTTGACTTTAATTGCATTAAATGGCTCAAGGTACCCAGGCCAGGAAGCACTGCCTCCACTCTATTCCCCTTCCACCCCATCTCAAACACTTTATCATCGTGTCCCTAGCTGGTTAAAGCCAACATAAGGACGGTCTAACGCCTCAACTCACCCACTGAATGATCGGTCTCGAGGCCAAATTAGGTTGTTGTTTCCCGAAGAGTTCTGCTGGCAGCTTCACACTGTACTCATAGAAATCACAGAAAGTTTGCAGCACACAAAGGGGCCACTTGGACCAGAGTGGCTGAGCCAGCCGAAAAAATGATCTACCTCGTTCATTGCGACTTTCCAAACCCTCTGTGATGATGTGCTGGTGTCCGGCCACCTCTGGTGGGTCTGGCTTATCTTATATTTGATCGTATAATTCAGGGGAGTTGCAAGTGCCGGGAACTGAAATATGTTTCCGCCTGGTTCTCACTGAAGGACTTTAGGCAGTTAGAGCAAGTTAGGAAAATAGTAAATGACAGGACATATATCAGGCGATCAGCTATTGTGATTTATGTAATTATCTCAGTAACAGACTTACAGCAAAGCTGCTTCACGGTGGGCAGAGCTCACTGTTATTTTGCTGCTGGGTGGCATCGTAACAAGATTGTTTGAGAGAAGTTGGAATTTCAACAAGTTATACGGGAAAGCATTGGCCACTCAGCGACCTTGTTTACACATCACTAAGAAGTAGCTCAGCAATAAGGTAAACGTTACTCGGTCTGGTATTTTGTTTCATTGCAGGCGTGTTTCAAAGTATTTAACAACACATTAGGAGTACATCTTGCAGTATATTTTCAAAAAGACATCTGGAAGCAGCAAATGTTTTTTGCCTCACCGGCAGCTGACTGAATGTAAAGGGATTTTCTGATGAATAGGCTTTGCTGAAAGAGGTTTTGGAAATAAAATGGATTCCGGCAGCTGCACAGTCATAAATAGGGCCACAGCAAAATTCAGGGAAACAGCAATACAAATTTAAGTATTGAAACATAGTAGAAATGTCGCTACTGGAGAATGTGTGCAGTAAAAATGGTTTCCATCAATTATGGTAAGTCAAATTTGGAAGCCCGTTTTCTGTTCCTTCAAAATTCCACCTGCAATTCATTTAAAAGTAAATTCACTGCTTAATAGTGCAGTTAAGCGGAACTCCAAATGTCTCAATACCAGACGACAGTTACAGTTGACAATAATTCCACAGATAAAAGGATGCACCAGGAGGTGAATTAATGGAGCAGGTTGTGAGATATCCATCCATTCATTCAACAGAGAAGGAGATCATTGTCCTATTCATACATTAGTTGATGTTTTAAAGAGCTATCCAATTATTCCAGTTGTTGCCTCACTGGAACTCTGTGCAAGTATAGCAAGAATTCTTCATTCCTGTGCACCCCTTGCAATAATGCTCAACATGCCAGTTGCTTCCTTAATTATTTGCATTCCCTGTCAGGTAATTTTGTGTGTTCATTCAACAAGAACACCCAAACCTCCCTGAAACTCAACATTTTGTATTTCCACACTTTAAGAAAACTGGTTTTCCATATCATGACCAAAGTGAGCAATGGCTCGTTTTGCCACTTAGCACCATCTTATTGCTGACTCACGTAACCTGCCTTATTCGCTGTGGACTCCTGTCACCTAATTAACTCAATGGCCTTGCCTCCCTTCGCACGCATCTCTTTGACACAAACTCTATTCTGCTGTTTTTTTTGGCGCATCTTCTTTCCAACAAACTATTTGAAATTTTATTTTTCACAGACATCCTCTCGCTAACATGCTCTCTGGCATACTGTCTCTCACAGCAACATTCAGAAAAACAGGACCAATCTTAAAATAATACCTCAGAAATACACTGTCTCTCCCTTTCGTATGGATACTCATAACATCTCGTATCTCACCCACACACCACACAAGATGCCGCTCCAGTTGCATTTTCAGAACACATTCTAAATATATTTTTGGCTAAATCAGAGAATGTATATACAGTCACAGCTTAGCAAACTGGCCCCAATAGCAAATAAAAAGAACCTTCACAAACTGGCAGTACGTAAGTAGTCACAATGAATGATGCTGGGGTCACTGCCATTCAGCATGTAAATATGGAAATGCAATGGGGAGTCAGAAGTACAATTTTAAAATTTAAGGAGGACGAGAACTGTGAAGAATTACAGGATGACATTCACAACTGCAAGGATGTCATTGAAATTGGCAAATTAATTTCAATGTAAGAATTTAAGGACATTTGGAATAGGAGCAGGAGGAGACAAATCAGCCCTTTGAGGCTCATCGATCAGTCAATATGATCATACAAGCCTTCAGCATCAAATCCACTTTCCCACATGCTCCACATTTCTTTTGATTTTCTGAGCGAACAAATTCGGTCTCTCTCAGACTTCATTATTTTCAATGCTGGATCGTTTATAAGCTTCAGCAACAAAACATTTCCAAAATTCATAACATTTTGGGCGAAGAAATTTTACCTCATTTCAGTCTTAATAATTGGCCCTTTATCCTGAGATTATGACCACTTATAGATTCTCCCGCCAGGGGAAAAATATGTCTTGGCATCTAATATGTCAAACCCCTTTCTTGAGTGTTTCAGTAAGATCGCCTCTCATTCTTCTAAAATCCAAAAAATAGAGCAGAGTATCTTCAACCTCGCATCATAGGACAATCGGGTCTTCTGGTAACCAATCTCGTGAATTTACAAATTACTACCCCCAATGCAATCATATTCTTCTTAAAATATGATGACCAATGCTGCACACAATATTCCAAATATGGTCTCACAGAAGGCTCGTGCAGCTGTAGCAAGTGATATTTTTTAACTGCACTTGCAATATCCCCTTGCAATAAAGGCGAGCACATCATTTGCTCTCTGAATTGCTTGTTGTGCCTTTTCCCGAAGAGAATGTTGGTGGAAGTTATATTTTAAAATACAGTTCTAATCGGGTCTGTGTCTATTTGTCTGCCTGTAAGTGACTTAATTGGATTCAAGTTATCTTGTTTGGGTGCTTTGATATATAACAGTTTTGAGATGGTAATTAGGTGAACGTATGGAAGATAGAAGGCACATTTGCATTTGTTAAAACACAATTTCAAGTCTGTGGTTGAAATCCTGCACCGAGCTACGAGAAGCCAAGTAAGGTGTTTATTTATGCTCAGCTTATAATAAAATTGGCCCGATGAAAGGATGTTATTGTTAGATGAGGTGAAGTTAAAAGGCTAGTGATATGCTGGAGAATCTGCTTTCATAGGGAAAGGTGTGCATAAAGGAGAAAGGGGATTGTGGGCAATGTGGAGGCATTTTACAATTTAGAAAAGGTTGAGAAGCCTCCAGCCTGTAAGCCTTAAGCTGCTATCTGCAGGAGCCCAGAGCTGAAATAATCTAACTTTGTATGTGACTGTCCAGGGTGTGCTTTGCAAGATGTCTGTTTAAAGCTATGAAATTTACTGTTGCCCTGCCAGGGGTCTAACTGAGAGTCAGATTAATTTGAGGGATTGTTGTATTTATTATAGAAGCAATTGTGTAGACATATGAATGTGCTACAACTTTTATTTTATTAATGAAGATTTAATTTAGTTTTTAAAACGATCTTGATATCCCGTGGCCTAATTACTGATTAAATGAAAGGCTGCATTTAAGAACATAGAATCACAAAAATGTGTTACGACAATTGTTTCAAGATTCATCTGGGGTCTGAAGAGCTCAGACTTTGCCACTGGCTGTGTCATAATAATTGGGGGCTCTTTGAGCGATATATTTTTAATCATGGAAAAACTCAGCAGGTCTGGCAGCATTGGGGGAGAAGAAAAGAGTCGACGTTTCGAGTCCTCATGACCCTTCAACAGAACTTGAGTTCGAGTCCAAGAAAGAGTTGAAATATAAGCTGGTTTAAGGTGTGTGTGTGAGGGGCGGAGAGATAGAGAGAGAGAGAGGTGGTTGTGTGGACAAACAAGCAGTGATAGAAGCAGATCATCAAACGATGTCAGCGACAATGGTACAATAGAACACATAGGTGTTAAAGTTAAAGTTGGTGATATTATCTAAACGAATGTGCTAATTAAGAATGGATGGTAGGGCACTCAAGGTACAGCTCTAGTGGGGGTGGAGGGAGCATAAAAGATTTTAAAATATTTAAAAATAATGGAAATAGGTGGGAAAAGAAAAATATATATAATTTCTTGGGAAAAAAAAAGGGGGAAACAGAAAGAGGGTGGGGATGGGGAGGGAGCCCACAAGCCCCCCCACCCCCCCCCCCCCACCACCTCTCTCTCTCTATCTCTCCGCCCCCCACACACACACCTTAAACCAGCTTATATTTCAACTCTTTCTTGGACTCGAACTCAAGTTCTGTCGAAGGGTCATGAGGACTCGAAACGTCAACTCTTTTCTTCTCCGCCGATGCTGCCAGACCTGCTGAGTTTTTCCAGGTAATTCTGTTTTTGTTTTGGATTTCCAGCATCTGCAGTTTTTTCGTTTTTATCTCTTGCTTTGCACCCACCGCTGAATTCAAAGTGCTTCTCGTTCTTGAAGCCTTCAGATGCACCATGTCGAAAACAGCAATGATTAAAAATAAAAACTAAAAAAACTCCGGATGCTGGAAATCCAAAACAAAAAGAGAATTACCTGGAAAAACTCAGCAGGTCTGGCAGCATCGGCGGAGAAGAAAAGAGTTGACGTTTCGAGTCCTCATGACCCTTCGACAGAACTTGATTTCGAGTCCAAGAAAGAGTTGAAATATAAGCTGGTTTAAGGTGTGTGTGTGGGGGCGGCGGAGAGATAGAGAGAGAGAGAGGTGGTTGTGTGGACAAACAAGCAGTGATAGAAGCAGATCATCAAAAGATGTCAGCGACAATTTTACAATAGAACACAACGGTGTTAAAGTTAAAGTTGGTGATATTATCTAAACGAATGTGCTAATTAAGAATAGATGGTAGGGCACTCAAGGTATAGCTCTAGTGGGGGTGCTTTTTTATTGGAAATAGGTGGGAAAAGGAAAATCTTTATAATTTATTGGAAAAAAAGGAAGGGGGAAGCAGAAAGGGGGTGGGGAAGGGAGCTTAAGACCTAAAGTTGTTTAATTCAATATTTAGTCCGGAAGGCTGTAAGGTGCCTCGTCGGAAGATGAGGTATTGTTCCTCCAGTTTGCATTGGGCTTCACTGGAACAATGCAGCAGGTCAAGGACAGACATGTGGGCAAGAGAGCAGGGTGGAGTGTTAAAATGGGAAGAGACAGGGAGGTTTGGGTCATTCTTGCGGACAGACCGCAGGTGTTCTGCAAAGAAGTCACCCAGTTTACGTTTGGTCTCTCCAATGTAGAGGAGACCACATTGGGAACAACGAATGCAGTAGACTAAGTTGGTCTCGTCGGGACTTGGAAAAATTTATTAATTTTGCTTCCAATATCCACCCCTCCATCATTTTCACGTGGTCCATCTCTGACACTTTCCTTCCCTTAATTGACCTCTAGGTCTCAATCTCTGGTGATAGACTGTCCACCAATATCCATTACAAACCCACCGACTCCCACAGCTACCTCGACTACAGCTCCTCACACCCCGCTTCCTGTAAGGACTCCATCCCATTCTCCCAGTTCCTTCGTCTTCGTCGCATCTGTTCCGATGATGCTACCTTCAAAAACAGTTCCTCTGACATGTCCTCCTTCTTCCTTAACTGTGGTTTTCCACCCACGGTCATTCACAGGGCCCTCAACCGTGTCCGGCCCATCTCCCGCGCATCCGCCCTCACGCCTTCTTCTCCCTCCCAGAAACATGATAGGGTCCCCCTTGTCCTCACTTATCACCCCACCAGCCTCCGCATTCAAAGGATCATCCTCCGCCATTTCTGCCAACTCCAGCATGATGCCACCACCAAACACATCTTCACTTGACCCCCCCTTATCAGCATTCCGTAGGGATCACTCCCTCCGGGACACCCTGGTCCACTCCTCCATCACACCCTACTCCTCAACCCCCTCCTATGGCACCACCCGATGCCCACGCAAAAGATGTAACGCCTGCCCCTTCACTTCCTCTCTCCTCACCGTCCAAGGGCCCAAACACTCCTTTCAAGTGAAGCAGCATTTCACTTGCATTTCCCCCAACTTAGTCTACTGCATTCGTTGCTCCCAATGTGGTCTCCTCTACATTGGAGAGACCAAACGTAAACTGGGCGACCGCTTTGCAGAACACCTGCGGTCTGTCCGCAAGAATGACCCAAACCTCCCTGTCGCTTGCCATTTTAACAATCCACCCTGCTCTCTTGCCCACATGTCTGTCCTTGGCCTGTTGCATTGTTCCAGTGAAGCCCAACGCAAACTGGAGGAACAACACCTCATCTTCCAACTAGGCACCTTACAGCCTTCTGGACTGAATATTGAATTCAACAACTTTAGGTCGTGAGCTCCCTCCCCCATCCCCACCGCCTTTCTGTTTCCCCCTTTCTTTTTTTTCCAATAAATTATAAAGATTTTCCTTTTCCCACCTATTTCCATTATAAAAAAAACACCCCCACTAGAGCAATATCTTGAGTGTCCTACCATCCATTCTTAATTAGCACATTCGTTTAGATAATATCACACACTTTAACTTTAACACTTATGTGTTCTATTGTACCATTGTCGTTGACATCTTTTGATGATCTGCTTCTATCACTGCTTGTCTGTCCATACAACGACAATCCCCCCCGCTCTCTCTCTCTCTCTCTATCTCCGCACTCCCCACACACACCTTAAAGCAGCTTGTATTTCAACTCTTTCTTGGACTCGAACTCAAGTTCTGTCGAAGGGTCATGAGGACTCGAAACATCAACTCTTTTATTCTCCGCCGATGCTGCCAGACCTGCTGAGTTTTTCCAGGTAATTCTGTTTTTGTTGTGGGTGCAAAGCAATGTGGAAAAGGTAAGACTGCAAAAATGGTTTTTTCCGTGGCTAAACATTTTTGGAAGAAAAGGATATAACTCTGATTGGGTTATAGAAAATATGGAAGAATATATTAACAGAGTTGTCGTGTATACTGTAATTTAAGTTACCTGTAGCTGGAAATAATGCATACATAGTTGAAGTGATAGCAGAAAATATGAAATTGGATTAAATGATTGAGAAACATAGTTCTCCACCTGTGATTCATTGGAATGGGCTCAAATTCTGTTTCAAATTAAAACATTGGAAATGTAAGATAAAGAAAGGAAAAGGGAATTCTAAAGGGAACAGAGAGAAAGCCAGGAGCATAAACGAAAAAATGGATTTTGAAAGTTTGAAAATAGAGAAGGAGGAAAGATAAACAGAGAGGGAGCGAGAGAAAGAGAGAGAGAGAGGGGCAGATACAGAAAATTCCAATTGAAAAGGTTAAGAGTTCAAAAAGAGACGCATGGAGTTCAGGAAGAACTTAATTCCAGAGAAGAGTTCAGTGGTGAAATGTTTAAATTTGTAGAAGTTCTTCCAAAGATTATTTGAAAATATATTGGAGAATTCGTTATTTCATTGAGAAGGAAACTAAACAGATGAAATGGCTAAAAGAAAATAGGACACTATGATGCAATCCAGGTTAGTGCGTAAAGCACATAAAGTATATCCTTCACTATCGGAAGAAATTTCGGGAATTAAGATGTGGTAAAAAAGGTTGTTCTGCAAGCGCATGTGTTGGTTCCTGGCACAGACAGGCAGAATATTAGAACCAGGAGAAAATGGCCTTGGAAAACTTTTATTCAGTTTCAGAGTAAAGCAGATTAGTTTTGAAACGCCGGAGCAAGGATTAAAAATAGAGACAACCTCTCCTGCTCTTAGTGAAGTATTTCGATTAGAACAATTTTTAAAAAACAATTTGTTAGGCAGTAAGAATCATGTGGATGAACAAGAGGGCATTCTCTCTCAGGAAAGGAGGAGAGAATCTGATGATTATGACTTAGTGCATAGAGTTGAACATTTTTCTTGTTACCCTTTTAAATACGAAAAAAAATAGAAAGTAAGAAGGTAAAAGGAAGGTGGGAACTCAGGGAACAAAAGTAAACCCCAAGGAAGTTTTATCTCTAAATGAAAAGGAAGGTGCTGAAAGGTGAGGTGGATTCATTCTAATATAGTGTGAGACATGAAGGCATTATATTGTAAATTGCAGGAAAAACCTGTTGGAATTAATGTAGGGTGGAAATGTTCTGGAAGTAAACACATTGTGAATATTGATGTGCAGAGAAGGGGGAAAAAAAAACCACTGGTTTGTATACAAGTAAAACCAGGAGAGTCAGTGACTGGTAAAGAAGTTGGAATGTGTGCAAAATTTACCCATGAGAATTATGAAGGGTAGGTTGTAAAAATGTTTAAACATTTTGCGTGTGAATGGAATGTATTTCCATGTGTACATTGTGAGGTATGTAAAGATGTTACAATTTCAGGAGAGACAGGGGCTAGTCAATTATTATTGTTGTGCGGTAGGGATGTTTGTTTTTCACAGCGAGAATTGCAGGAAGAGGTGATATTGAGTAAGGTTCTTGGGGATGCTCAACATATTCCATTGTGGAAGGTAAATTTAAAAACTAAGTTAAAAACTGGCGAAGTGACTGTTGGGGTGGAAAGATGTCTTTTGCATTTTGGTTAATGAGTCGCTGGGTCAGCAATGTGGCATTTGAGAAGCGTGTAGAAGCGTTTTAAATAGACGTGTTATAAGAAGAGCATCCTGGATTGTTTCCAGAATATGTGATAACGAGTTGACAGGCATATAGGCTGAAGCAAGAGAAACCAGATGGACAGGTAGTTGCAATGCAGAAAGAAGGCATTAAAATCCAATTATCAGGCAATATGTCTGATATTATTGTTCAGAAAGACACGACAGAATATATTTCTGCTGAAAGGTTTAACGCAAGGCAGTAAATTGAGATGCAGCAAACGGTTTTGGGATTAAAACAGTTATATCTTACAGCTTACTCGGAATTAGAGGCAAATGAATCCCAGAGTGTTATTACGGTTGGTATTTTAAATGTGAAATTGGAAGCTGGACCATGTCTTAGCAAATGAAAACTGGGAGGAGATGTCATCCAATTCGAATCTCATAGAAATGAGAATCAGAGCATTGTTTATTAAATTCCAATGTGTAGGCATTTGGGAATTAGAAAGCCACAGGCAACAATGCACAAATATTTTATTGGCCAGGATTGTGTAGGTTTGTTGTCACATTCTGTAAACATGTCACAGATGTCACGTGATAGGGAAACCACAAGCTGTGATTAATCACTGCTGTTAATACCAATACCAACATTTGATTAGCCTTTGATGAGAGCCAAGTGGTTATGGTACTGGGTTTGTAACCCCAAAATCAAGAGTTCATATCTCACAATGGCAAACTATGAAACAATGTAACTTCATCTGAAACAGATGGAAACGGGTTTGTACTCGAAAGAGTTGCTTAACACCCTTTCATAATATTAAAGTGGAAATCAGGATGTACTGACAATGATGCATGTGTCTACCAGGTTTCCGGAAAAGGAAAAAAAGAATATAACAATGGCGATTTTGGAAGGGTTAACTATTTTTTCTTAAGAGATATGGTTTATCTTAGGAGAAAATATCAGATTAGGTTTCAAAGTTAATGCCACAGCTGTTTAAGGGCGAAAGTAACAATTTGGGAAAAGCATTTTATGTCAACAGTTTACCAACAAGGAGCTTTGGAAGGATTGCATCAAACTTTTAAAAAAATACGATGAGAGCCTTCTGTCAGAATTATCCAAATCATTGGGATAGGGAAATACGATCCTTGTTATTTGCTGTTTCGGACGTTCCTAATGCATCGACTGGTTCGAGTCCTTTGGAACATGTTTATGGCCATGAAGTAAGGGGATGGATGACATTGATTTATGAGAAATTGGTGAGACAAAGAGCAGAGACTGCTCCCTTGAAGTCCTCACCAAACATCAGAGGGAGATTAGACAGAGCATGGCTGTGGAACATTTAAAAATATCGGAGCAAGTGATGACAGTGAAAGTTGACAGAAGGGCTTCAGCTCTGAATTGTATTGCTGGAGAGAAAGTGGGCGTTCTGTTACCAGTACTGAGCGACTCATTAAATGCAAGGTTTAATAGGCTTTAGAGCATTGAAAAGAAATTGGGTGAAGTAAATTGTTTAGTAAATACGCCAGGTAGAAGGAAGAAGCAGAGGGTGTATCATGTAAATATGCTTAAAAAGCACTTTGACAGGGAAGTGGACAAAAATTAGTTATTCGTTGTGGTAGATAATGAGGAAGAAGTAGAAATGCAGTACTCTGAAATTGCTTTTCCTGTATTCAGAATAGAAAAAGAGGGAATACTTGAGAACTTAAATGTAATATTAAATTGCCTTACAAAATCTTTCAAAATGGTTTATGTACGCTATTGCATTCAAAAAAGCTTATTTGTGGGAATGCATTGCAGAGGAAACCCTGAAGGGTTTTCATCTTCAATAAGGCAAATTCTTACAGGTTAAATTCTCAAGTGATCACAAGTACAGAAACAAATTGATTTCCTGCTTCAAAATTATATCATTAAGTCTAGTTGCAGTAACTGGAGTTCACCCATTGTCCTGGCAATGAAACTAGGTGGAACACAAAGGCTTTGTATGAACAATCGAAAGGTGAATGCGGTGACAAAATAGGATTCAAATCTAATAGAACGGTTGGAGATTGTATTGAGAAAGTGGGACAATCAAAATTTATCGCAAACATTGACTTGCTAAAAGCATATTGACAAGTAACATTAGCGGAGAGTGCAAAGGAGAACTCAGATGTTGTAATGACAAATTGACTATAACCGTTTAAAGTCATGCTATTTTGTAAGAAGAATGCACCTGTGACACTTCACAGGCTGACAAACATACTAATTGCACGTATATGCAATTGTGCTATTTATGTTGATGAATGAATCATTTACAGTCAAGCGTGGGAGGAGAATTTACAGCAGCTGGAAAAAATATTTATTGCATTACAAGAAGCTAATTTGATGATGAACTTGTCTAAAAGTGAATTTGCAACAATGCAAGTTGCGTATTTAATCCATGCAATTGGACATGGAACGGTGGTTCCAAGAGGTGCCAAATCCATGGCTATCATGGATTTCCCCGTGCTACAACAAAATGGGAAGTTTTGACATTTCTGTGCATGATGGGGTGTTGCTGGAAGTTTGTACCAAATTTAAGCCGTGTGCTTGCTTCCCTAACTGAACGAGTAAAAAAAAGAATGAGAATGTGCAATGGTCACTGGAGTTTCAGAAGCCATTTGATAGTTTGAAAAATGTATTAACTGCGACGCCAGATCTGGCAGCACCCAATTACGCCAAGCACTTTAAGTTGGCTGACGAAGTGATATTCGCATTGACGTTTGACTAATATAAGAAGATGACATTGAAATTGAAAAATCGAGAAGGAATTTTTTCAGGAAAGTTGAATGCCCAACAGAAAATATATTCAATGTGTTTATTTTTTGTCCAGCTTACTTATAAAGCATCAGATAGTTCTGTCCAATCTGACTGATAATGTTCCTCATGTTTCCTGATGAAGAGAAGTGACAACTCCATATATCTGGCATTGTGTTATTTCTCCTGTGAGGAGGAAGTGTAGAGCGTGAACACATACAATTAACACCAGGCGTCTGAAAGCATCTCCAAGCAAGAAGCAAATAACAAGCATCATATGAATATTTTATTGATCCCCGACATGTCCATCTGAATGCAGGTCAATCTGTCGGGATTGGATAGGGCTGAGGTGAAGGTTATTTTGGACACTCCCTCTGAATCGGTATTTGACTTCCTTTACAACTGTGCAGTTTAACCGATTGGCCAGCGATCTAAAAAGTTACATCTCCTGCTCTCCTCACCTATGTTGACTGACCTGCTGAGTATTTGCAGCATTCTCTTGATATTACCGGGATGCTTGATCGTTAAAATGAGTTAATACTACTTCCCCTCTCTTTCGTAATTTTATACTGCAGCAAGATAGTGATCTACAATTCACAACATTGTATTTCAATGCTTGCTTGAAGGTGATCACCGCGGCTTATTTAGTGAAAGCGCCTGTCTATTAAAATGAAGATCCCAATTGTGAATCTCAGTAGTGCCTCTGTGTTTTTCTGCAACGCGTGGCTTTAAATTAATCCGGCAAAGAAGCGGCCATTTTCAACGCGGGAAGAAGCAAATCACGTGCGATTATAAAGAACAAAGATTGGATCAAAATCATCTATTAAGCAAGCGTGAACCGTTGTGCTAACATTTCACAATCGCTTCAATATGTCTCAATTGACGGGGTCGGGGAATTATAACCGTTTCGACGTTTTTTTCTTGCCGTTATCATAAAACATTTCGGATTTGCGACTTTCGGTTATCCCTCCAGCATAAGCTGAAACTGGTCTGACATGGTGAACTCTGTAGGGAGCAATTGATGGCCTAGTAGTTGAGAACAGTCACTGCGCTATGACACTCTCTGCCCCAGTGCTGATTCTCAGAGAGTAGGCTGTGAACCGGGCTTAGAACCTATTCTTGTGCTGAAACAGTAAACTGTGATGATCAGAGGTTCATTGTCACGAATGGAACTAAGAAAATAATATTCAGTAATTAATGCTCCATCCAGGTTACATGGACAGGACCACTCCGGCATGTGTTGGGGGCGGACTGGCGAGAATGGATGGTTTATTTTAGCAAATAACAAATTCGATTGCTATTACAGTTTAACTTGATAAATGATCGTCGTCGGGCTTAAAAATATTGTATTTGGATAAATAAGGAGACTGAGCCAGATAATTAAAAGACTAGGAAAAGTGACCAGATATTAGTTTCAATTACGATTTAAAAAGAGAGAGAAATACATTTTGGGAGAAGATTCCAGAGATTACAT